>CAMZMU010000063.1:36205240-36926792 GCA_947311845.1 Poa pratensis
TTTCTCCATAGCGAGTTCCTGGACTTATAGCTCGAAACTCCCACTTCGGGCGAACCGGAGGGAATCTTGGCAAAGTTGGGGTAGCTCTTGGTTTTGGGTGTTCCAAGGTCCCTAACCCAACACGACCAAGCAAAAAAGTCCACTTGCCTACCCTTTCGAGTCCGGTCAAAGGGTAGACGAGAAACTTTGACTTTTCTCCAGCGGGACTAGGTTTCGCCGGAGAGGGCTCCGGAGCGTCGGAACACCGACCAAAACCTAGTGGTGACATACCATGTGTGTACAAGTGTGTTGGTGTTGTATAGGGTCCAAGATTCCACCCCGTGTGTGAGCGGGTTCACCGGCATCACTTTTCTCCATAGCGAGTTCCTGGACTTACAGCTCGAAACTCCCACTTCGGGCGAACCGGAGGGAATCTTGGCAGAGTTGGGGTAGCTCTTGGTTTTGGGTGTTCCTAGTCCTAACCCAACACAACCAAGCAAAAAAGTTCCACTGGCCTACCCCTTTCGAGTCCAGTCAAAGGGGTAGACGAGAACTTTGACTTTTCTCCAGCGAGTCTAGGGTTTCGCCGGAGAGGGGCTCCGGAGCGTCGGAACCCGACCAAAACCTAGGTGGTGACATACCATGTGTGTAGAAGTGTGTTGGGTGTTGTATAGGTCCAAGATTCCACCCCGGTGTGTGAGCGGGTTCATCGGCATCACATTCTCCATAGCGAGTTCCTGGACTTATAGCTCGAAACTCCACTTCGGGCGAACCGGAGGAATCTTGCAAGAGTTGGGGTAAGCTCTTGGTTTTGGTGTTCCTAGGTCCTAACCCACGACCAAGCAAAAAACGTCCACTGGCCTACCCCTTTCGAGTCCGATCAATGGGTAGACGAGAACTTGACTTTTCCTCCAGCGGGACTAGGGTTTCGCCGGAGAGGGGCTCCGGATCGTCGAACCCGACCAAAACCTAGGTGGTGACATACCATGTGTGTACAAGTGTGTTGGGTGTTTGTATAGGTCCAAGATTCCACCCCGGTGTGTGAGCGGTTCACCGGCAGCACTTTCTCCATAACGAGTTCCTGGACTTATAGCTGAAACTCCCACTTCGGGCGAACCGGAGGAATCTTGGCAAGAGTTGGGGTAGCTCTTGGTTTTGTGGTGTTCCTAGGTCCTAACCCAACACGACCAAGCAAAAAAGTCCACTGGCCTACCCCCTTTCGAGTCCGGTCAAAGGGGTAGACGAAGAGCTTTGACTTTTCTCAAACGGGACTAGGGTTTCGCCGGAGAGGGGCTCCGGAGCGTCGGAACCCGACCAAAACCTAGGTGGTGACATACCATGTGTGAGAAGTGTGTTGGGTGTTGTATAGGTCCAAGATTCCACCCGGTGTGTGAGCGGTTCACGGCAACACTTTCTCCATAGCGAGTTCCTGGACTTATAGCTCGAAACTCCCACTTCGGGCGAACGGAGGGAATCTTGGCAAGAGTTGGGGTAGCTCTTGGTTTTGGGTGTTCCTAGGTCCTAATCCAACACGACCAAGAAAAAAGTCCACTGGCCTACCCTCTTTCGAGTCCGGTCAAAGGGGTAGACGAGAACTTTGACTTTTCTCCAGCGGGTCTAGGGTTTCGCCGGAGAGGGGCTCCGGACCGTCGGAACCCGACCAAAACATAGGTGGTGACATACCATGTGTGTAAGTGTGTTGGGTGTTGTATAGGTCCAAGATTCCACCCCGGTGTGTGAGCGGGTTCACCGGCATCACTTTCTCCATAGCGAGTTCCTGGACTTATAGCTCGAAACTCCGACTTCGGGCGAACCGGAGGGAATCTTGGCAAGAGTTGGGGTAGCTCTTGGTTTTGGGTGTTCCTAGGTCCTAACCCAACACGACCAAGCAAAAAAGTCCACTGGCCTACCCCCTTTCGAGTCCGGTCAAGGGGTAGACGAGAATTTTGACTTTTCTCCAGCGGGTCTAGTGTTTCGCCGGAGAGGGGCTCCGGAGCGTCGGAACCCGACCAAAACCTAGGTGGTGACATACCATGTGTGTACAAGTGTGTTAGGTGTTGTATAGGTCCAAGATTCCACCCCGGTGTGTGAGCGGGTTCACGGCAGCACTTTCTCCATAGTGAGTTCGTGGACTTATAGCTCGAAACTCCCACTTCGGGCGAACCGGAGGGAATCTTGGCAAGAGTTGGGGTAGCTCTTGGTTTTGGGTGTTCCTAGGTCCTAACCCAACACGACCAAGCAAAAAAGTCCACTGGCCTACCCCCTTTCGAGTCCGGTCAAAGGGGTAGACGAGAACTTTGACTTTTCTCCAGCGGGTCTAGGGTTTCGCCGGAGAGGGGCTCCGGAGCGTCGGAACCCGACCAAAACCTAGGTGGTGACATACCATGTGTGTATAAGTGTGTTGGGTGTTGTGTAGGTCCAAGATTCAACCCGGTGTGTGAGCGGTTCATCGGCATCAGTTTCTCCATAGCGAGTTCCTGGACTTATAGCTCGAAACTCCCACTTCGGGCGAACCGGAGGGAATCTTGGCAAGAGTTGGGGTAGCTCTTGGTTTTGGGTGTTCCTAGGTCCTAACCCAACACGACCAAGCAAAAAAGTCCACTGGCCTACCCTCTTTCGAGTCCGGTCAAAGGGGTAGACGAGAACTTTGACTTTTCTCCATCGGGACTAGGGTTTCGCCGGAGAGGGGCTCCGGAGCGTCGGAACCCGACCAAAACCTAGGTGGTGACATACCATGTGTGTACAAGTGTGTTGGGTGTTGTATAGGTCGAAGATTCCACCCCGGTGTGTGAGCGGGTTCACCGGCATCACTTTCTCCATAGCGAGTTCCTGGACTTATAGCTCGAAACTCCCACTTCGGTCGAACCGGAGGGAATCTTGGCAAGAGTTGGGGTAGCTCTTGGTTTTGGGTGTTCCTAGGTCCTAACCCAACACAACCAAGCAAAAAAGTCCACTGGCCTACCCCCTTTCGAGTCCGGTCAAAGGGGTAGACGAGAACTTTGACTTTTCTCCAGCGAGACTAGGGTTTCGCCGGAGAGGGGCTCCGGAGTGTCGGAACCCGACCAAAACCTAGGTGGTGACATACCATGTGTGTACAAGTGTGTTGGGTGTTGTATAGGTCCAAGATTCCACCCCGGTGTGTGAGCGGGTTCACCGGCATCACTTTCTCCATAGCGAGTTCTTGGACTTATAGCTCGAAACTCCCACTTCGGGCGAACCGGAGGGAATCTTGGCAAGAGTTGGGGTAGCTCTTGGTTTTTGGTGTTCCTAGGTCCTAACCCAACACGACCAAGCAAAAAAGTCCACTGGCCTACCCTTTCGAGTCCAGTCAAAGGGGTAGACGAGAACTTTGACTTTTCTCCAGCGAGTCTAGGGTTTCGCCGGGAGGGGCTCCGGAGCGTCGGAACCCGACCAAAACCTAGGTGGTGACATACCATGTGTGTAGAAGTGTGTTGGGTGTTGTATAGGTCCAAGATTCCACCCCGGTGTGTGAGCGGGTTCATCGGCATCACTTTCTCCATAGCGAGTTCCTGGACTTATAGCTCGAAACTCCAACTTCGGGCGAACCGGAGGGAATCTTGGCAAGAGTTGGGGTAGCTCTTGGTTTTGGGTGTTCCTAGGTCCTAACCCAACATGACCAAGCAAAAACGTCCACTGGCCTACCCCCTTTCAAGTCCGATCAAATGGGTAGACGAGAACTTTGACTTTTCTCCAGCGGGACTAGGGTTTCGCCGGAGAGGGGCTCCGGAGCGTCGGAACCCGACCAAAACCTAGGTGGTGACATACCATGTGTGTACAAGTGTGTTGGGTGTTGTATAGGTCCAAGATTCCCCGGTGTGTGAGCGGGTTCCGGCAGCACTTTCTCCATAACGAGTTCCTGGACTTATAGCTGGAAACTCCCACTTCGGGCGAACCGAGGGAATCTTGGCAAGAGTTGGGGTAGCTCTTGGTTTTGGGTGTTCCTAGGTCCTAACCCAACACGACCAAGCAAAAAGTCCACTGGCCTACCCCCTTTCGAGTCCAGTCAAAGGGGTAGACGAGAACTTTGACTTTTCTCCAACGGGACTAGGGTTTCGCCGGAGAGGGGCTCCGGAGCGTCGGAACCCGACCAAAACCTAGGTGGTGACATACATGTGTGTAGAAGTGTGTTGGGTGTTGTATAGGTCAAGATTCCACCCCGTGTGTGAGCGGGTTCACCGGCAGCACTTTCTCCATAGCGAGTTCCTGGACTTATAGCTCGAAACTCCCACTTCGGGCGAACCGGAGGGAATCTTGGCAAGAGTTGGGTAGCTCTTGGTTTTGGGTGTTCCTAGGTCCTAATCCAACACGACCAAGAAAAAAGTCCACTGGCCTAACCTCTTTCGAGTCCGGTCAAAGGGGTAGACGAGAACTTTGACTTTTCTCCAGCGGGTCTAGGGTTTCGCCGGAGATGGGCTCCGGAGCGTCGGAACCCGACCAAAACATAGGTGGTGACATACCATGTGTGTACAAGTGTGTTGGGTGTTGTATAGGTCCAAGATTCCACCCCGGTGTGTGAGCGGGTTCACCGGCATCACTTTCTCCATAGCGAGTTCCTGGACTTATAGCTCGAAACTCCCACTTCGGGCGAACCGGAGGGAATCTTGGCAAGAGTTGGGGTAGCTCTTGGTTTTGGGTGTTCCTAGGTCCTAACCCAACACGACCAAGCAAAAAAGTCCACTGGCCTACCCCCTTTCGAGTCCGGTCAAAGGGGTAGACGAGAACTTTGACTTTTCTCCAGCGAGACTAGGGTTTCGCCGGAGAGGGGCTCCGGAGTGTCGGAACCCGACCAAAACCTAGGTGGTGACATACCATGTGTGTACAAGTGTGTTGGGTGTTGTATAGGTCCAAGATTCCACCCCGGTGTGTGAGCGGGTTCACCGGCATCATTTTCTCCATAGCGAGTTCCTGGACTTATAGCTCGAAACTCCCACTTCGGGCGAACCGGAGGAAATCTTGGCAAGAGTTGGGGTAGCTCTTGGTTTTGGGTGTTCCTAGGTCCTAACCCAACACGACCAAGCAAAAAAGTCCACTGGCCTACCCCCTTTCGAGTCCGGTCAAAGGGTAGACGAGAACTTTGACTTTTCTCCAGCGGGTCTAGGGTTTCGCCGGAGAGGGGCTCCGGAGCGTCGGAACCCGACCAAAACCTAGGTGGTGACATACCATGTGTGTATAAGTGTGTTGGGTGTTGTGTAGGTCCAAGATTCAACCCCGGTGTGTGAGCGGGTTCATCGGCATCAGTTTCTCCATAGCGAGTTCCTGGACTTATAGCTCGAAACTCCCACTTCGGGCGAACCGGAGGGAATCTTGGCAAGAGTTGGGGTAGCTCTTGGTTTTGGGTGTTCCTAGGTCCTAACCCAACACGACCAAGCAAAAAAGTCCACTGGCCTACCCTCTTTCGAGTCCGGTCAAAGGGGTAGACGAGAACTTTGACTTTCTCCAGCGGGACTAGGGTTTCGCCGGAGAGGGGCTCCGGAGCGTTGGAACCCGACCAAAACCTAGGTGGTGACATACCATGTGTGTACAAGTGTGTTGGGTGTTGTATAGGTCCAAGATTCCACCCGGTGTGTGAGCGGGTTCACCGGCATCACTTTCTCCATAGCGAGTTCCTGGACTTACAGCTCGAAACTCCCACTTCGGGCGAACCGGAGGGAATCTTGGCAAGAGTTGGGGTAGCTCTTGGTTTTGGGTGTTCCTAGGTCCTAACCCAACACGACCAAGCAAAAAAGTCCACTGGCCTACCCCTTTCGAGTCCAGTCAAAGGGGTAGACGAGAACTTTGACTTTTCTCCAGCGAGTCTAGGGTTTCGCCGGAGAGGGGCTCCGGAGCGTCGGAACCCGACCAAAACCTAGGTGGTGACATACCATGTGTGTAGAAGTGTGTTGGGTGTTGTATAGGTCCAAGATTCCACCCCGGTGTGAGCGGGTTCATCGGCATCACTTTCTCCATAGCGAGTTCCTGGACTTATAGCTCGAAACTCCAACTTCGGGCGAACCGGAGGGAATCTTGGCAAGAGTTGGGGTAGCTCTTGGTTTTGGGTGTTCCTAGGTCCTAACCCAACATGACCAAGCAAAAACGTCCACTGGCCTACCCCCTTTCGAGTCCGATCAAATGGGTAGACGAGAACTTTGACTTTTCTCCAGCGGGACTAGGGTTTCGCCGGAGAGGGGCTCCGGAGCGTCGGAACCCGACCAAAACCTAGGTGGTGACATACCATGTGTGTACAAGTGTGTTGGGTGTTGTATAGGTCCAAGATTCCACCCCGGTGTGTGAGCGGGTTCACCGGCAGCACTTTCTCCATAACGAGTTCCTGGACTTATAGCTGGAAACTCCCACTTCGGGCGAACCGGAGGGAATCTTGGCAAGAGTTGGGGTAGCTCTTGGTTTTGGGTGTTCCTAGGTCCTAACCCAACACGACCAAGCAAAAAAGTCCACTGGCCTACCCCCTTTCGAGTCCGGTCAAAGGGGTAGACGAGAACTTTGACTTTTCTCAAACGGGACTAGGGTTTCGCCGGAGAGGGGCTCCGGAGCGTCTGAACCCGACCAAAACCTAGGTGGTGACATACCATGTGTGTAGAAGTGTGTTGGGTGTTGTATAGGTCCAAGATTCCACCCCGGTGTGTGAGCGGGTTCATCGGCAACACTTTCTCCATAGCGAGTTCCTGGACTTATAGCTCGAAACTCCCACTTCGGGCGAACCGGAGGGAATCTTGGCAAGAGTTGGGGTAGCTCTTGGTTTTGGGTGTTCCTAGGTCCTAATCCAACACGACCAAGAAAAAAGTCCACTGGCCTACCCTCTTTCGAGTCCGGTCAAAGGGGTAGACGAGAACTTTGACTTTTCTCCAGCGGGTCTAGGGTTTCGCCGGAGAGGGGCTCCGGACCGTCGGAACCCGACCAAAACATAGGTGGTGACATACCATGTGTATACAAGTGTGTTGGGTGTTGTATAGGTCCAAGATTCCACCCCGGTGTGTGAGCGGGTTACCGGCATCACTTTCTCCATAGCGAGTTCCTGGACTTATAGCTCGAAACTCCGACTTCGGGCGAACCGGAGGGAATCTTGGCAAGAGTTGGGGTAGCTCTTGGTTTTGGGTGTTCCTAGGTCCTAACCCAACACGACCAAGCAAAAAAGTCCACTGGCCTACCCCTTTCGAGTCCGGTCAAAGGGGTAGACGAGAATTTTGACTTTTCTCCAGCGGGTCTAGGGTTTCCCCGGAGAGGGGCTCCGGAGCGTCGAAACCCGACCAAAACCTAGGTGGTGACATACCATGTGTGTACAAGTGTGTTAGGTGTTGTATAGGTCCAAGATTCCACCCCGGTGTGTGAGCGGGTTCACCGGCAGCACTTTCTCCATAGTGAGTTCGTGGACTTATAGCTCGAAACTCCCACTTCGGGCGAACCGGAGGGAATCTTGGCAAGAGTTGGGGTAGCTCTTGGTTTTGGGTGTTCCTAGGTCCTAACCCAACACGACCAAGCAAAAAAGTCCACTGGCCTACCCCCTTTCGAGTCCGGTCAATGGGTAGACGAGAACTTTGACTTTTCTCCAGCGGGACTAGGGTTTCGCCGGGAGGGGCTCCGGAGCGTCGGAACCCGACCAAAACCTAGGTGGTGACATACCATGTGTGTACAAGTGTGTTGGGTGTTGTATAGGTCCAAGATTCCACCCGGTGTGTGAGCGGGTTCACCGCAGCACTTTCTCCATAACGAGTTCCTGGACTTATAGCTGGAAACTCCCACTTCGGGCGAACCGGAGGGAATCTTGGCAAGAGTTGGGGTAGCTCTTGGTTTTGGGTGTTCCTAGGTTCTAACCCAACACGACCAAGCTAAAAAGTCCACTGGCCTACCCCCTTTCGAGTCCGGTCAAAGGGGTAGACGAGAACTTTGGCTTTTCTCAAACGGGACTAGGGTTTCGCCGGAGAGGGGCTCCGGAGCGTCGGAACCCGACCAAAACCTAGGTGGTGACATACCATGTGTGTAGAAGTGTGTTGGGTGTTGTATAGGTCCAAGATTCCACCCCGGTGTGTGAGCGGGTTCACCGGCAACACTTTCTCCATAGCGAGTTCCTGGACTTATAGCTCGAAACTATCACTTCGGGCGAACCGGAGGGAATCTTGGCAAGAGTTGGGGTAGCTCTTGGTTTTGGGTGTTCCTAGGTCCTAATCCAACACGACCAAGAAAAAAGTCCACTGGCCTACCCTCTTTCGAGTCCGGTCAAAGGGGTAGACGAGAACTTTGACTTTTCTCCAGCGGGTCTAGGGTTTCGCCGGAGAGGGGCTCCGGACCGTCGGAACCCGACCAAAACATAGGTGGTGACATACCATGTGTGTACAAGTGTGTTGGGTGTTGTATAGGTCCAAGATTCCACCCCGGTGTGTGAACGGGTTCACCGGCATCACTTTCTCCATAGCGAGTTCCTGGACTTATAGCTCGAAACTCCGACTTCGGGCGAACCGGAGGGAATCTTGGCAAGAGTTGGGGTAGCTCTTGGTTTTGGGTGTTCCTAGGTCCTAACCCAACACGACCAAGCAAAAACTCCACTGGCCTACCCCCTTTCGAGTCCGGTCAAAGGGGTAGACGAGAATTTTGACTTTTCTCCAGCGAGTCTAGGGTTTCGCCGGAGAGGGGCTCCGGAGCGTCGGAACCCGACCAAAACCTAGGTGGTGACATACCATGTGTGTACAAGTGTGTTAGGTGTTGTATAGGTCCAAGATTCCACCCCGGTGTGTGAGCGGGTTCACCGGCAGCACTTTCTCCATAGTGAGTTCCTGGACTTATAGCTCGAAACTCCAACTTCGGGCGAACCGGAGGAATCTTGGCAAGAGTTGGGGTAGCTCTTGGTTTTGGGTGTTCCTAGGTCCTAACCCAACACGACCAAGCAAAAAAGTCCACTGGCCTACCCCCTTTCGAGTCCGGTCAAAGGGTAGACGAGAACTTTGACTTTTCTCCAGCGGGTCTAGGGTTTCACCGGAGAGGGGCTCCGGAGCGTCGGAACCCGACCAAAACCTAGGTGGTGACATACCATGTGTGTATAAGTGTGTTGGGTGTTGTGTAGGTCCAAGATTCAACCCCGGTGTGTGAGCGGGTTCATCGGCATCAGTTTCTCCATAGCGAGTTCCCGGACTTATAGCTCGAAACTCCCACTTCGGGCGAACCGGAGGGAATCTTGGCAAGAGTTGGGGTAGCTCTTGGTTTTGGGTGTTCCTAGGTCCTAACCCAACACGACCAAGCAAAAAAGTCCACTGGCCTACCCTCTTTCGAGTCCGGTCAAAGGGGTAGACGAGAACTTTGACTTTTCTCCAGCGGGACTAGGGTTTCGCCGGAGAGGGGCTCCGGAGCGTCGAAACCCGACCAAAACCTAGGTGGTGACATACCATGTGTGTACAAGTGTGTTGGGTGTTGTATAGGTCCAAGATTCCACCCCGGTGTGTGAGCGGGTTCACCGGCATCACTTTCTCCATAGCGAGTTCTTGGACTTATAGCTCGAAACTCCCACTTCGGGCGAACCGGAGGGAATCTTGGCAAGAGTTGGGGTAGCTCTTGGTTTTGGGTGTTCCTAGGTCCTAACCCAACACGACCAAGCAAAAAAGTCCACTGGCCTACCCCCTTTCGAGTCCAGTCAAAGGGGTAGACGAGAACTTTGACTTTTCTCCAGCGAGTCTAGGGTTTCGCCGGAGAGGGGCTCCGGAGCGTCGGAACCCGACCAAAACCTAGGTGGTGACATACCATGTGTGTACAAGTGTGTTGGGTGTTGTATAGGTCCAAGATTCCACCCCGGTGTGTGAGCGGGTTCATCGACATCACTTTCTCCATAGCGAGTTCCTGGACTTATAGCTCGAAACTCCAACTTCGGGCGAACCGGAGGGAATCTTGGCAAGAGTTGGGGTAGCTCCTGGTTTTGGGTGTTCCTAGGTCCTAACCCAACATGACCAAGCAAAAAAGTCCACTGGCCTACCCCCTTTCGAGTCCGATCAAATGGGTAGACGAGAAATTTGACTTTTCTCCAGCGGGACTAGGGTTTCGCCGGAGAGGGGCTCCGGAGCGTCGGAACCCGACCAAAACCTAGGTGGTGACATACCATGTGTGTACAAGTGTGTTGGGTGTTGTATAGGTCCAAGATTCCACCCCGGTGTGTGAGCGGGTTCACCGGCAGCACTTTCTCCATAACGAGTTCCTGGACTTATAGCTGGAAACTCCCACTTCGGGCGAACCGGAGGGAATCTTGGCAAGAGTTGGGGTAGCTCTTGGTTTTGGGTGTTCCTAGGTCCTAACCCAACACGACCAAGCAAAAAAGTCCACTGGCCTACCCCCTTTCGAGTCCGGTCAAAGGGGTAGACGAGAACTTTGACTTTTCTCCAACGGGACTAGGGTTTCGCCGGAGAGGGGCTCCGGAGCGTCGGAACCCGACCAAAACCTAGGTGGTGACATACCATGTGTGTAGAAGTGTGTTGGGTGTTGTATAGGTCCAAGATTCCACCCGGTGTGTGAGCGGGTTCACCGGCAACACTTTCTCCATAGCGAGTTCCTGGACTTATAGCTCGAAACTCCCACTTCGGGCGAACCGGAGGGAATCTTGGCAAGAGTTGGGGTAGCTCTTGGTTTTGGGTGTTCCTAGGTCCTAATCCAACACGACCAAGAAAAAAGTCCACTGGCCTAACCTCTTTCGAGTCCGGTCAAAGGGGTAGACGAGAACTTTGACTTTTCTCCAGCGGGTCTAGTGTTTCGTCGGAGAGGGGCTCCGGACCGTCGGAACCCGACCAAAACATAGGTGGTGACATACCATGTGTGTACAAGTGTGTTGGGTGTTGTATAGGTCCAAGATTCCACCCCGGTGTGTGAGCGGGTTCACCGGCATCACTTTCTCCATAGCGAGTTCCTGGACTTATAGCTCGAAACTCCCACTTCGGGCGAACCGGAGGGAATCTTGGCAAGAGTTGGGGTAGCTCTTGGTTTTGGGTGTTCCTAGGTCCTAACCAAACACGACCAAGCAAAAAAGTCCACTGGCCTACCCCCTTTCGAGTCCGGTCAAAGGGGTAGACGAGAATTTTGACTTTTCTCCAGCGGGTCTAGGGTTTCGCCGGAGAGAGGCTCCGGAGCGTCGGAACCCGACCAAAACCTAGGTGGTGACATACCATGTGTGTACAAGTGTGTTAGGTGTTGTATAGGTCCAAGATTCCACCCCGGTGTGTGAGCGGGTTCACCGGCAGCACTTTCTCCATAGTGAGTTCGTGGACTTATAGCTCGAAACTCCCACTTCGGGCGAACCGGAGGGAATCTTGGCAAGAGTTGGGGTAGCTGATGACGGAAAAATGGGGCGATCGAAATAATACAATACGCGTCCACGTCATAGAGACAGATAGAATTTAATTTAAATTTAAAGTGCGCAAATATAAATGAGACTAATATCAAGTATTGCGAGTACATATTTCCGGAACTCTTACATTTACATAAAAGAACCGTTAATTACATCTCCGAAGAGAAAACCCCTGATTAAGAATTCCAACATTTCTGATATACAAAGGATTACATGTTTACAACACATATGACTATTACAAAGATAAAACTAAGACTAAGAAGTCCTCCTCGCCGTCGTCGCCGTCGGATGCTTGAAGGAGCATATTGTCTTCTTTGATTTATCATATGATTTCACGCCGTTTATTGTTTAGCATATGTTTCGTATTTTTACTTGCACTGATATTTGCAGTACAAGAAGTGAGCATGTATCGGACACTTAGCTTGTTTAATCGGCTGAGCATGCATGGATTTAATGGTACAGTATATTGTTTGATTATTTATGAAGGTGTTTCATTTTACTTAGCCGACTAATGCATCCGGTTGGTACATGCAATCTGAGCCAGAGAACCATGCACGTGATCCTTCTACATGCATGAAGCGATAGCTGCATATATTTTATTTTTAGTACCGGTCGATATAGTACTGACTACGATCGGGTAGCATTTGGATTATTCGCTGGCTATGCATATTTTATATTGATGCATTTCAGTATGAGAATAACCGTGACATGCAAGTTAATTGATTATATCTTGGATTAACCTACATGTACTTTTGTTTGATTTTTGGTAAGGCATGATTTGGTGAGATGTATATATTTGGAGTGACTTGACTTGTGTCAATATGACCAAGCCAAGCACATAATTTAGTGATAGATGATTTTTTAGTGCGCCTTGGTTTGTGTCAATATTACCAAACCAAGAGCCAATATTTTGTTTAAGATATGTGGATTTAAGACAACTTGATTTGTGTCAATATGACCAAATCAAGAGCCAAATTTTTAATGAGACATGGTTTTAAAACAACTTGGTTTGTGTCAATATGACCAAAACAAGAGCCAATATTTTGTTAAGATATATTAATTTTAGACAACTTAATTCGTGTCAATATGACCAAATCAAGAGCCGTTTGTTGAGAGAACATGAGTTTAGAGCAACTTGGTTCGTGTCAATATGACCAAACCAAGAGCCGATTTTGGAGACATATGCATTTAATGCTACTTGGTTTGTGTCAATATGACCAAAACAAGAGCTTAATTATCATGATCTTAAGAAGAAAACTCCATGGTGTGTGTCAATATGACCAACCAAAGAGCAAGGAAACATGTAGCAAATAATATGAAAATCCTTAGTTTGTGTCAATATGACCAAACTAACGATTGAGAGGAGAAAACCCCTTGGCTGTGTCAATATGACCAACCAAGAAGCAAGGGAGGAACCATAATCTCACCTTCTCCTAACCTTCTTCTTCTCCCGTGTGTAGACGTACGGCGGCGGCCTGTATGCCGGCGGCCGGTGGCGTATGATCAGCGGGAGCGTGTATGTATATATGTGTTGGGCGATGAGCAGTGATGAATGATTGGTGATAGATGTCTCGGATGGTGTATGAGCGAGAGCGATGGGCGCTGATGTACGATATGCGCGATGTATGAGCGATATGGGGAGCGAGGTGAATGAATTATCGGCCCAGCCAGCCAAGCCAACAGCGATCCTTTATATAGGCGGCCGGCGAGAGACGTTCCACAGACGAAGGGCGCACGTCCTGGCGATCGTGGGCAGAGACATGGGAGCGTGGTCAGTTACAACTTGATGAGTATACGCTCCAAGCTTTCTCGTGTGGACCTAGTCACTTGAAGATATTTCAAATTCTTGAGCGTTCAATAGGGAACTGCATGCATGTGGGCCATGGGCTGACTAATTAGGCCATCATTATTTGTTAATCTTGCCGGCTAATCCATGCATGCACGTATGTGTTTGGCCATGCATAGTTTATGGACATGGACCTTGGTTTGATTGAGTAATTTATTAGCACCTACATGCATGTGTATATACGTAAACAATATAGTCTACGCAATCATAGTAGTTAGCTACCGTATGTAAGCCCCTTTTATTTTGAAATACCTTTTCCATGTAATTTGTCCTTTATTTATTATGTTGTGACCGTATTTCATAATAACTGGTTATTGTTTAATCTGAGACAAAATCGATGTCAACAGATGCCCCTCGAGGTCTGGATGCGAATATTTTGATGCTTCGAATTCAGAGCTCGAAAATATATGGACAATTTTTTTTTTTTATGTCCAAATGAGAACAGGTTCCTTTTTATGTAACGGAGGATTATCTAGCGGCTGCTTCGAAATTTTGTTTAGACTCCAGCGGATAAAGAGCTAAAGTTTGGAAATTTGTTACGGCTAGCTACTGTAACCGATATTATACTAGCGCGTTGATTTTTTTTTTAACATATACAATGTGATCGTGGTATATAAGCCACGCTACAGATGAAATAGTTCTATATATATATTTAGTTAGATATATACATGGCCACGTTTTTCCTTTTTAGCGATGATGAATATCCGAGTAACGCGACCTGAACATTTGGCCAACGCTTGGACTTTGTTGCCCAACAAACTTTGTCCAAGGACAACCAACTCTATCTTGTTTTCTTCTTCCATTCCTTTTTTTTTTAGCGAGGACTTCCCTCTTATAAATATGTTTGGTTGTTCTGTTAGATTTAATTGCCGTCAGATCAAAGAATTTTTCCTTGCGACTAGACCTGCGTAAGTTTAGAGTCGCTCCTATCCTCTCGCATGGGAGATCTCCTTAATCTCAGTTTCCACAGTTATTATTTGCCGTAGATTTGATGCGGAGCTGTTGATTAACTAGCTGGTTTGACATCTCTATATACCAGGTTGTTTCTGATCATTTTCGCGAGATGTACCTCTGCATCAGCTCGTAGATCAACTGGTGCGGGTTTGCTCATCTCTTTATTTAATGCAACAATGTACCCATACTTTCATGCAATCCACTCACGGTATGCACAAATTTTCTTGATAGACTTCGAGTTGCGAGTTGGAAACATATATTACTCTTTTGCGGTGCATCTCTTTTCCGCAAAGGTATAATGATTAATCTCTCGGCCGTGATTTGTGACCATGCACAGATGCTATTTTACAAGTTTGTTTAACATGAGATGAATTGACTCTAGATATATCTGATCCAGCAGTCCGAACAGGCTCATGCTCATTGTTGCTCCCACGGTTGGCTTTCCGGAAAGCTTGATATGAGCTTGGTCCGTCGTACAACAGTGGCGACATTTTTTTTTTTTGCCTTTAACATTTGTAATATGAGTATGGGAGAAACTAGTTCACATAGTTGGCGTTCCGGGGAGCTTGTTATGAGCTTGGTCCGTCGTACAACTATGTCAACATTGTTTTTTTTCGTTTGAATATTTGTACATATGCATATAAAGACAACCTGCTCACGGTTGGCATTCCAGAGTTTCGACCATCGTACAACCGTGGATAATGTAACTCAACACAATATCTTGTTTTGTATTGAATTACTGTATTGGCGATGTGATGATATTTTTTTACTTCTATAGATGTCACACGAAGAGCTGCATAGGCTGCCTCTCTCTCAGCTAGCCAAAAGGCATCTTTTTGAGCCAGATACAAGTTTCGTACATAACCCAATGATAAGAAGGAGAGAAATAGCTTAGGGAAATCTTGAATATTGCCCTCGTGGGTGGAAGTCCGGACATTTATTTATGGCCCAGTGCTATCATCCTTTGTCTCCATCATATAGTTGATCTTTTTTTTATAGGGGTATAAAGCTAGCAACCTCCTGTGGATCTGCAGATTGCTTCTTATTTCAAATCTCGGTAAGTGTTTGCTTGCTTTTATCCAATGGAGTAGATTATTACATTCCGTCATAATATACTGCTTTTCTATTTGGTTGATGTGCGTCTGTTTTCTATATAACTGCAATATGATTCTGTCTCACGTATATTGATTGAATCAACTGCAAACATGGCACGCATCAATTTGTTTAATCGCTGATCATGTTTTGTTTGAAAATTATGCGGCATGATCTTATGGTTGGTGTACCGGCAAGTTTAAACTTGGTCCGTCGTACAACCATAAGTACAGATATCCATGTGATATTTATTTTTTAAGAGGATGTGATATATTTTAGTCTCACGTACCTTCCTGCTTTTGTCATGTACAGGAAAAATACTGACTTTATGCTGGAAGTAGTTTCTCGCAAGGCATAGGTAATATAGCTAAAACCACTCTCAATTTATTTGCATGCAGCGTTTACATGCAAGGTTAATGATATATTCATATATCTGAATTTATATTGTTGGAACCTTTTACTGTACATCCTTTCTTTTTTTAACAGTTGGCACTCATGCTATTTTTAATTGCTTGTACGGTTATACCATAGTTTTAGCTCGTAAGGTTTTGGAGCTTATAAATTTTTGAGTATCACAGTTTAAACTCGTAAGTTATTGGAGTATATATTATATGCTTAATAACAATCCCTTTTTGGTGCCCCAGTTTATACTCCTGAGGGTATGGAGTATATTATATGATTATGATTTTTTTCATATGCCCCAGTTTATACTTTTGAGGGCATGGAGTACATTATATGATTCTGATTTTTTTTATATGCCCCAGTTTATACTCATGAGTTATGATGATTTTTTTTTGTGCCCCAGTTTATACTCTTGAGGATATAGAGTATATTATATGATTATGATTTTTATATGCCCCAGTTTATACTCTTGAGGACTCTTGAGGGTATGGAGTATATTATTTGATTATGTTTTTTTATATGCCCCAGTTTATACTCTTGAGGGTATGGAGTAATTTCATTCATTAACTTATTTTCATGAGGCTGATAGTTTATACTCTTGCAGCCTTGGAGTATTTATCACGTCAAGAGTTTATACTCTTAAGACTTTGGAGGGGTATCATCTTCCATTTTAAATGAAAAATATTTTGGCTTACAGTTTTAGCTCATGAAGCAATTGGAGCAATTTAATCTTTCATTTTCAGTGAAGAAAATTTTGGCTTACAGTTTTAGCTCATGAAGCAATTGGAGCAATTTAATCTTTCATTTTCAGTGAAGAAAATTTTGGCTTACAGTTTTAGCTCATGAAGCAATTGGAGCATATTTAATTTCTGTTGCTAATAGTTTAGGCTCATATAGCATTGGAGCATATTTTAATTTCTTTTGCTAATAGTTTAGGCTCATGTAACATTGGAGCATATTTTAGTTTCTTTTGCTAATAGTTTAGGCTCATATAACATTGGAGCATATTTTAATTTCAGCTTTATTCTTTATAATGATGCGATGACTTAAGGTCCAACGACATTGGCTTACAGTTTATACTCTTGTAGCATTGGAGTATAATTTCTTTTATTTTGTGAGGCTGGTAGACCATACCGCTGCAATTATCTAGCTAGCTGGCAGATCATGTTTCGCTAGTCCTGGAGTAGTTTGAGTGTACAACAATATAGTTTATATGTACACGGAGAGCATCGTAGAACATTTTCAGGGAACTGATTTTCTCACGAGTGGCTATTAGATTCTGATCCTGCAGCCTATTTGTAATTTTGAATATATTTTTTATGACATCGGCGGCTTATAATTGGCCTGCTTAGGAGATTTGCTCAAGCAACATTTAATATCTCAGGTTATGCTTATATGATTTTACATTCTTGCGTATGAGGCTAGCAGAATATATTCCTAGCGCTGGAGTGTAATTAGTTTTTACACACGAGGCTAGGAGTTTATACTAGTGCAACCCTGTAGTGCTAGCCGCTTATGCTTTTGCAGCATTGGACTAGATTTTAGATGATGCCAACAGTTTATACTCATGCGACAATGGAGTACTTTCATTCATTAGTTTCTTTTGCACGAGACCAGCAGTTTATACTCTTGCAGCTTTGGAGTAATATTTTTTAGTTATCTTTTTGGTTGATTGATTTCACTCAGTTTATACTCTTGTGTGGTTGGAGTAATATTCCATTTACTGTTTATTTGATATGGCGCAGCCAGTTTATACTCGTGAGTGCTAGGAGTAATTTTGGTATTCCTCATTTTATACTCGTGAGGTTGTGGAGTAATATTTTTTTTTAAATGCTTAAAGAATTTCCGGTTTCCAGGCGGTGGAGACTAATTAATTACCATCTGGTGAGGCGATGTTATATGCGACCTTAGAACAAACTACTTCTATGGCGTAGGGACCATCCCATTTAGGTTAAAATTTTCTTTTCATCTGCCATATGATATTCATGGAGCGAATGAAGGCGAACATTAAATCTCTTTGTCTGAATGACCTTCGTTTAACGCTTTGTTGAAAGCATTCTAGCTTGGTACACCACCACATTTTGCAAGGCTTGAAGTCGTTTCGTTCAAGTCTTTCTACTTCTTCTATATGTAGTATGTTGCTTTTTTTTTTTTGACCGACGAGTTTCACGAATAAGAACTCGTACTGAAGCAATTTACTAGTAGAAACGCTTCTCCTCCAAGGGAATAAGGTATCAATTCAGTCAGTGTTCACGTTGCGGTTATATAATCCCACAAAGTTTGAAAAAGTTCATGACATTCACACTTATTTTTTTGAGTGCAGAATGTAGTCAGCTCTTCATCTTTTGGTACATTTTATTTTATTTTATTTTATTATAACCGTAATAACCATCATGAAGGAATGTCATAGCCCCATAGTGGCATCGACTAGTATTTTGGAAATAGGTACGAGGAAATTATCTTTAACACACGCTTTATTCAAATATCGGAAATCTCCACATACGCGAGTTTCACCTTTTTATAGGTACAATGCTAGAGACCCGTGTGAGATATTTGACTTCTCTGATGAACCCTTCAGCTATGAGTTTATCTACCTCAGCTTCTATTTTGCAAGTACTTCGGGCCGATACTTCTTTGTGCTTGTTTCACCAGCGCAAAGTCGTCTTGTACGGCGAGACGATGGACAGCGACTTTTGGGTCCAGTCCCGGCATTTCTTCATAAGTCCAAACAAAGACATCTCTATTTGCAGAGAAGAATTTATTATGATGTTTTTTTATTTTCGTTAGATAAATCTTTGCTAATAAAAATTGTACGAGAATCATCAGTCGTACCAATATCTATTTCTTCCAAGTCGTTGATGACAGATTTATCCTTCCATTTGTGGAGAAGCCTCGGCCATATCTATAAGTTCAGCCGAGGTCATGCAGACATCATATCCTAGTCTGTAACTTTTTTTTTTTAAATCAAAGTTTGATCTTCATCCAAAGCTTTGAGTTGCTCCTGGGACAATGCCCTTTCGAACGGTGCAAGTTGGCCTCGGCCGTCGTATAAGGACGGACCAGTGGATATTTCATATCTTATTTTCTCTTGTAGCAGATGATTTATTGAGGATGCGGAATATGGGGTTCCCTTTTCTTCTTTGACTACTTGGTATATACTGATAAACCTTTTGGCCTGACGAAAATTCAGCAACATCTTGTTCTGAGATATTTGATTCAGATACTATGATTGCCTTTGGCACTTTCTCGACGGGCTCAAAATAAAATTTTGCATCAGCGTAGAAAGATTCAGCCATTGTGAATGGTTTCTTGTCTGCGAATATTCTTACTGTTTCCCCAGACTGCTCCATATATTTGATGGATTCATGGAGTGTAGATGGAACAACCTGATTATCATGCAACCACGTCCTATTTTAAAAACTAAGGATATGGTACCCATGGCTTGAAAATAAAAACGGCAGGGGCCAAATGCACATTTCATCAGGCGTTTCAGCTCCATAATAAGATACTTTATATGATATCTGTCATACCTTGATTTCATGACAATATCTTCATCTAATAATCAACACTAGTCTAACGTACATGCTGCCACCTGCCATAATATAATGATGGACCGACGGAGGTAATCATAACACATTTGTTTTTTTTTTCTTTGATTGCGTGGTACATTTTGGCACCACCACACAACCTTTTTCTTACAATATTGAACTCATGTACAAATATTTCAGTGAGACCTAAGATAACCAGTGATATTGGAGTGCTGCCTGAAAACTTCGAAGCTCGCATATGCATCCAGACATGCGTACTTGATCTGCTCCTGGCTCAGGTTGGAGCTCTCCCACATACTAAGACTGACACTCTTGTCTTTGTTGAGTTTTATTTTCGCCACCTTCTTTGCTAGCTTCTCTAGTGAGACCAATTGGCCTTCTTTGTGACCATGAACCTTGATACCTAGTTGCTGCAAGTCGACTGCATTTTTTATACCCAGGTTATAAAACTCGAGCTTTTTTATGTCATTGCCAATAGCAGCGCCCACAAATTTTACTGTGTCATTGGCGAGGAACCAATGGAGGAGTGGAGGGATAAAATTTGTGGCGTTAGCTTGATATAGCTTGTAAACCAAACAATGTTTACCCATGCAAAGCTGCAAAACAGCAGCGCGCTGGGGCTCTTGATTTGCAAGAGCTGATTGCATCTCAAGCGGAAGCTTTCGACGCTCTTTTCTGTGGATGTATCTCGTATACTCACAGTCCAATCCAACCACACGTTGCTTGGCGTGGTTCAGATATTTTTTCCAAATGGACCGGATAAAAGCAACAACTGTTGAAGCATTGCTGGTCACTGTTGTATGGATCCTCAGCCCGCCCTTGCTTATACGGAAGTAGCGATCTGTAAGGTTGTGTTCTATGTTCTTGGAGAACTGGACGTGGACCTTGCCGACTATAACACGGCGATGGTTGATACGACGAGCATTTCTTCGACGATCTTGACGACGAGCATTACTTCGATGATCTTGGTGTCGCACTAGGTCATATGAACTCGGAAAGAATTCTTGTGCACTAGGTGTCGATGATGAGATGGAATTTGATAACATCACCTTTGAGTCCACATGGCCAGTTCCAAGGTCATGGGAATGCTCGTACATTGCTTTTGAGCATACTTCACTAGGTTTATGGGCCACTGAAGGAGCAAACACTTGAGGATCAGGTTGGCATATATTCAGAGCTCTTGTAGGTGTTTCTATTGATGCCGATGCATGTGGAAACGTGCCCACGAGTTGACATCTTTTTCTTGGTTTCTTGCAATGGCGTTTATGCACCATCTTTTCTTTTCTCTTGCAAACAAGTGGCGGAAACTCAGTTTTGTTGAGCACCGTTACTTTTCCTTTGTCCCTAGGCTGCTGGTAGGATGATTGCCCCATTTCGACAACTTTCCCTTCCACATATGGCGTTGGAGTTGCAGTCACAGAGCTCGAAGAAGATGCATTTTTAGCAGATGCTTTATTCTTCTTGGCTGACTTTGCAAGGACACGGCTGAGTGCTTCCATTGGTTCAGAAAAGACCTCTTTTTCTTGGTCTTGTTCAGTTGGTGATGGTATTATGCTCCTAAGAGAACTTTGGCTTAGTAATGTCACGAGAGGACCAATTGGCACATCAAGCCAAAGGGATCCAATGTTAATAGTCACATACTGATGCACTTGTCCCTCCATGCCTTCATATAAATCAAGCAAACCATATATTAGTTTTCTTGCATACATTTATTTTTACTATATTTATTTCATAATGGCTTATGTTGTAATCCTATGATGGAATTCAAAGATGAGGGGAGAAATATGTCCCACCGGGCGTGCCAGAATCTGATGACGGAAAATGGGGCGATCGAAATAATACAATACGCGTCCACGTCATAGAGACAGATAGAATTTAATTTAAATTTAAAGTGCGCAAATATAAATGAGACTAATATCAAGTATTGCGAGTACATATTTCCGGAACTCTTACATTTACATAAAAGAACCGTTAATTACATCTCCGAAGAGAAAACCCCTGATTAAGAATTCCAACATTTCTGATATACAAAGGATTACATGTTTACAACACATATGACTATTACAAAGATAAAACTAAGACTAAGAAGTCCTCCTCGCCGTCGTCGCCGTCGGATGCTTGAAGGAGCATATTGTCTTCTTTGATTTATCATATGATTTCACGTCGTTTATTGTTTAGCATATGTTTCGTATTTTTACTTGCACTGATATTTGCAGTACAAGAAGTGAGCATGTATCGGACACTTAGCTTGTTTAATCGGCTGAGCATGCATGGATTTAATGGTACAGTATATTGTTTGATTATTTATGAAGGTGTTTCATTTTACTTAGCCGACTAATGCATCCGGTTGGTACATGCAATCTGAGCCAGAGAACCATGCACGTGATCCTTCTACATGCATGAAGCGATAGCTGCATATATTTTATTTTTAGTACCGGTCGATATAGTACTGACTACGATCGGGTAGCATTTGGATTATTCGCTGGCTATGCATATTTTATATTGATGCATTTCAGTATGAGAATAACCGTGACATGCAAGTTAATTGATTATATCTTGGATTAACCTACATGTACTTTTGTTTGATTTTTGGTAAGGCATGATTTGGTGAGATGTATATATTTGGAGTGACTTGACTTGTGTCAATATGACCAAGCCAAGCACATAATTTAGTGATAGATGATTTTTTAGTGCGCCTTGGTTTGTGTCAATATTACCAAACCAAGAGCCAATATTTTGTTTAAGATATGTGGATTTAAGACAACTTGATTTGTGTCAATATGACCAAATCAAGAGCCAAATTTTTAATGAGACATGGTTTTAAAACAACTTGGTTTGTGTCAATATGACCAAAACAAGAGCCAATATTTTGTTAAGATATATTAATTTTAGACAACTTAATTCGTGTCAATATGACCAAATCAAGAGCCGTTTGTTGAGAGAACATGAGTTTAGAGCAACTTGGTTCGTGTCAATATGACCAAACCAAGAGCCGATTTTGGAGACATATGCATTTAATGCTACTTGGTTTGTGTCAATATGACCAAAACAAGAGCTTAATTATCATGATCTTAAGAAGAAAACTCCATGGTGTGTGTCAATATGACCAACCAAAGAGCAAGGAAACATGTAGCAAATAATATGAAAATCCTTAGTTTGTGTCAATATGACCAAACTAACGATTGAGAGGAGAAAACCCCTTGGCTGTGTCAATATGACCAACCAAGAAGCAAGGGAGGAACCATAATCTCACCTTCTCCTAACCTTCTTCTTCTCCCGTGTGTAGACGTACGGCGGCGGCCTGTATGCCGGCGGCCGGCGGCGTATGATCAGCGGGAGCGTGTATGTATATATGTGTTGGGCGATGAGCAGTGATGAATGATTGGTGATAGATGTCTCGGATGGTGTATGAGCGAGAGCGATGGGCGCTGATGTACGATATGCGCGATGTATGAGCGATATGGGGAGCGAGGTGAATGAATGATCGGCCCAGCCAGCCAAGCCAACAGCGATCCTTTATATAGGCGGCCGGCGAGAGACGTTCCACAGACGAAGGGCGCACGTCCTGGCGATCGTGGGCAGAGACATGGGAGCGTGGTCAGTTACAACTTGATGAGTATACGCTCCAAGCTTTCTCGCGTGGACCTAGTCACTTGAAGATATTTCAAATTCTTGAGCGTTCAATAGGGAACTGCATGCATGTGGGCCATGGGCTGACTAATTAGGCCATCATTATTTGTTAATCTTGCCGGCTAATCCATGCATGCACGTATGTGTTTGGCCATGCATAGTTTATGGACATGGACCTTGGTTTGATTGAGTAATTTATTAGCACCTACATGCATGTGTATATACGTAAACAATATAGTCTACGCAATCATAGTAGTTAGCTACCGTATGTAAGCCCCTTTTATTTTGAAATACCTTTTCCATGTAATTTGTCCTTTATTTATTATGTTGTGACCGTATTTCATAATAACTGGTTATTGTTTAATCTGAGACAAAATCGATGTCAACAGTAGCTCTTGGTTTTGGGTGTTCCTAGGTCCTAACCCAACACGACCAAGCAAAAAAGTCCACTGGCCTACCCCCTTTCGAGTCCGGTCAAAGGGGTAGACGAGAACTTTGACTTTTCTCCAGCGGGTCTAGGGTTTCGCCGGAGAGGGGCTCCGGAGCGTCGGAACCCGACCAAAACCTAGGTGGTGACATACCATGTGTGTATAAGTGTGTTGGGTGTTGTGTAGGTCCAAGATTCAACCCCGGTGTGTGAGCGGGTTCATCGGCATCAGTTTCTCCATAGCGAGTTCCTGGACTTATAGCTCGAAACTCCCACTTCGGGCGAACCGGAGGGAATCTTGGCAAGAGTTGGGGTAGCTCTTGGTTTTGAGTGTTCCTAGGTCCTAACCCAACACGACCAAGCAAAAAAGTCCACTGGCCTACCCTCTTTCGAGTCCGGTCAAAGGGGTAGACGAGAACTTTGACTTTTCTCCAGCGGGACTAGGGTTTCGCCGGAGAGGGGCTCCGGAGCGTCGGAACCCGACCAAAACCTAGGTGGTGACATACCATGTGTGTACAAGTGTGTTGGGTGTTGTATAGGTCCAAGATTCCACCCCGTGTGTGAGCGGGTTCACCGGCATCACTTTCTCCATAGCGAGTTCCTGGACTTATAGCTCGAAACTCCCACTTCGGGCGAACCGGAGGGAATCTTGGCAAGAGTTGGGGTAGCTCTTGGTTTTGGGTGTTCCTAGGTCCTAACCCAACACGACCAAGCAAAAAAGTCCACTGGCCTACCCCTTTCGAGTCCAGTCAAAGGGGTAGACGAGAACTTTGACTTTTCTCCAGCGAGTCTAGGGTTTCGCCGGAGAGGGGCTCCGGAGCGTCGGAATCCGACCAAAACCTAGGTGGTGACATACCATGTGTGTACAAGTGTGTTGGGTGTTGTATAGGTCCAAGATTCCACCCCGATGTGTGAGCGGGTTCACCGGCATCAGTTTCTCCATAGCGAGTTCCTGGACTTATAGCTCGAAACTCCCACTTCGGGCGAACCGGAGGGAATCTTGGCAAGAGTTGGGGTAGCTCTTGGTTTTGGGTGTTCCTAGGTCCTATCCCAACACGACCAAGCGAAAAAGTCCACTGGCCTACCCCCTTTCGAATCCGGTCAAGCGGGTAGACGAGAACTTTGACTTTTCTCCAGCGGGACTAGGGTTTCGCCGGAGAGGGGTTCCGGAGCATCGGAACTCGACCAAAACCTAGGTGGTGACATACCATGTGTGTACAAGTGTGTTGGGTGTTGTATAGGCCCAAGATTCCACCCCGGTGTGTGAGCGGGTTCACCGGCATCACTTTCTCCATAGCGAGTTCTTGGACTTATAGCTCGAAACTCCCACTTCGGGCGAACCGGAGGGAATCTTGGCAAGATTTGGGGCAGCTCTTGGTTTTGGGTGTTCCTAGGTCCTAACCCAACACGACCAAGCAAAAAAGTCCACTGGCCTACCCCCTTTCGAGTCCGGTCAAAGGGGTAGACGAGAACTTTGACTTTTCTCCAGCGGGTCTAGGGTTTCGCCGGAGAGGGGCTCCGGAGCGTCGGAACCCGACCAAAACCTAGGTGGTGACATACCATGTGTGTACAAGTGTGTTGGGTGTTGTATAGGTCCAAGATTCCACCCCGGTGTGTGAGCGGGTTCACCGGGATCACTTTCTCCATAGCGAGTTCCTGGACTTATAGCTCGAAACTCCCACTTCGGGCGAAACGGAGGGAATCTTGGCAAGAGTTGGGGTAGCTCTTGCTTTTGGGTGTTCCTAGGTCCTAACCCAACACGACCAAGCGAAAAAGTCCACTGGCCTACCCCCTTTCGAATCCGGTCAAAGGGGTAGACGAGAACTTTGACTTTTCTCCAGCGGGACTAGGGTTTCGCCGGAGAGGGGCTCCGGAGCGTCGGAACCCGACCAAAACCTAGGTGGTGACATACCATGTGTGTACAAGTGTGTTGGGTGTTGTATAGGTCCAAGATTCCACCCCGGTGTGTGAGCGGACACTAGTACAGAACGACACATCGGATACCCCTCTATGGAAACGGCAGGCGTTAGGCGACGGAGAATCGCGCTTTCCGCGCGGCCAGTGCGTACAAACCTGACCTGGGCCGTGGCTGGCCCGTCAACATAGGTAACGGAGAAAGTATTAACTCCGTACCCATAGTATTGGCAACGGTCTTAATTCTGGCTCCGTTTTCGATATGTGCCTCTATAGCAACGGAGACTTTTGGGTGTCCGTTTCCAATGTGGACACGTTCCATCTTCTTGGAATTCGAAGCGAGGCGGAGTAACTGCTATGGCGTAGTGGCGTTGTGGCGCCGCGGCACCGTCCATCTCAGTACGCTACTTCGCCGCAGCCATGGATACTCCTAGCAACTCCTCTGGCGTTCGCCGCAGCAGTTTCCCGCTTTCGCTGAATTGGAACCGCGTCGTCGTGCCGGAGGCCGTCGCGCAGAGGCACTGGCAATATAGGAGGCCAGTGCCATGGTCAAATGTTAGCCTCCCCGCTGGCTGGCGCGTCAACGACAGGAGGGTGCCTATGCCGCCGGAAGAGGACGCGGGATCCTCGGGCGCCCGCGACCGCAGCCGCTCGCCGCGGCGGAGAGACGCTCGTCCGCGGTCGCCTGGATGGAACCGCGTCATCGTCGGGCAGGCCGTCGCGGAGCGGCACTGGCAATATAGGAGGCCAGTGCCATGGTCAAAGGTTCGGCTACCCGGTGGCTGGCACCTCAACCGCGCGTCGGTGCCTATGCCGCCGGAAAGAGTTGAGCTGCTTCAGAGCCGCCGGCTCCTCCTCCCGCCGGAGCTGCGCGACGATCCTGCCTACGACGACGACGAGATGTGGGAGGGGCGCACGGGCGGCGATGACATCGTCGGCGAGGAGCCGCGCGACGACACAGACGACTACGCGGCTCTCCTCGCATACGAGCAGGAGAAGGCGGAGGCCGAGGAGTAGTTATAGTTATTTATTTTTATGTTCTTCAACTTCAATACTAGTAGAGATCAGTATAAGCCAGTGTGTCAGTGAAAAAATCAAAGGAAACGGTTGTTTATACCCTCCGTTTCCGATGTTCTACTTTGCTATAAATGCGCCCTTCACACAGCCCTAAACTCTATCGCTCACTCTCAGCCTCACTCTCAAAGTGTGGCGGCGCCTCCACGCAGCACCAGATCTTAGCTCTACCGTGGCGGCGCGCATCTCCCTCCCTCCGACCGTGGCGGCGCGCATCTCCCTCCCTCCGACCGTGGCGGCGCGCATCTCCCTTCCTCCGACCGTGGCAGCGCGTACCCGTTCTTTGCTCCACCCGGGCAGATCTCGTCGCCTGATCTGTAGCTGGAGGGCGCATGGCGTGTCGATCCGAGGACGATGAGGACGACTACGTACTCCCGCCGCCAGATCCAAAGGTAATACATCTATTTGTGACCGGCCGTCGTGCCGACGAACTAGGGTTGTTGTCATTGTTCTGCTTAGGTTTCCTTCCATAGGACACTCATGAACAGAACTAGAACTAGGGTTGTAATACATCTGAGGACGATGAGGACGACTATGTAGTGTCGCTCGAAAAGAACATAACTAGCACAAATCAGTAGTGTATGAAACTCATGGCTGACTTATCTCCTTTGCAAAACAGATGTACATTTCGGTGACACTGTATAAAAAGCCGGGTCCTTAGCCAAGGTGCGCTTGTCGTCCGGCATAATTGTTGGTACACAACAACTATGCAATGGATTTGTAAGTTTGTTATTCTGTCTTATGCATCCTTTTGTGTTGTATGTCCTTTATGCTAGATGTATAGTGAGCTAACATGGAGTCATATATTTTCTCTTTGCATTTCAGTGACCACTTTACAAAAGAGGCACCTTCAGTACATTAGCACTCACTTATTGCACTATGTGCAGAGCATGGTGCTGATCCGTTTAGCTCATTTAAATGAGCTAACTACAAGGTCAGGGACAAAGCGGCGAGTTGATTATATTTTGGCGACACCGTCCAAGAAGAAGATTCAATTCATGAACTCTAACAGCAAGTCATGAAGATAAATTAAGTTGGAAATGACAAGGATAAGTTTAGAGAGGCATGACATAGATAGATTTAGCTAGACATGTCAATGATAGATTTAGAGAGGCATGACAATGAAGATAAGTAATTGGTTGTCTTGTGATGCAATGTATCGGTGACATTTGTTATACCTTATGAATGAATTTGTTAGCATTTTTGTGCTTCTGCTGTGAAATTTTAAATGTCCAGTGCCAAATCTATTCCTGCGCTAGGCTTATGAAGAAAACTCAATGCAAACGAGCAGAAACAGAATCTCCGTTTCTGATGTCCAGATACATCGGCAACGGAGACTAGATGGCAACCGTAGCCAAAATCAAGCCTCATCGGTGACGGTTTTTCTTGTCCGTTGCCGATGAGAGCCTTCACATCAGTGACAGGGTCGGGGACACGGACCCTTTTTCCGTTTCCGATGGGCTTTTTGGCCCGTTTCCGATCTGTCGTTCTGTACTAGTGGGGTTCACCGGCATCACTTTTCTCCAGCGGGTCTAGGGTTTCGCCGGAGAGAGGCTCCGAAGCATCAAAATCCCTGCGGGGGCTATGTATACAATTATAAGAAAACTCTATAAATTTATAATGAAATAAATTATAATGGTCTAAAAATATTGACAAAAATACTGATTAATAGAAAAATTGAAAAACAAAGTTGAAAAAAAGAAAATTGAGCTATGCCGACGGCAAACCGTCGGCTTAGCTCTGTACCTGCCTCTGTATCAAAAAAAAAGCTCTTCACCTGCCTCATCCCCATTCGGGCCTTCCCAGCCACACAAAACACACGCACGCATGCACGCCGCCGCCGCCAGCTCCATCGCCCCCACGCACGCACCGCCCGACGCCGGCCGCCGTCCCCTGCTCCGACAACCCCGCACCCTCCCGCCCTCGCCACCACCAGCCCGGGCCTTCGCCTCCCCCGCTCTCATATCCGTGTCCCCGTCCTCCACCCCCCACGCACGCACTCCGTCGCCGCCTCTGTCCGTCCCTCCCGCCCGACGCCGGCCGCCGTCCCCTGCTCCTCCGTCGCAGCCAGGCACCAAGCCCATGCTCCGCGACCCGGTTCGTTCTTCCTCCCTCCTCCAGCACGCACCAAGCCCGTGGAAACGGAGCAGGCCGTGCTGCAGCTGCCGCCCTTCCCCTGAAGACGAAACGCGTCTTGATGGTACGCTACTCTGCTCCTCTCTATAGTTCTCTCTGAACCTCTATCTGAGTCCCTCAAATTTACACTGTTCTGAATTTTCAGTAGTTCGATGTTTTAAGGCTGTCAAGTTGTATAATTGATTCAGACCAAGTATTTGGAGGACCATTGATACATCTCAAACGTATCTATAATTTTTGATGTTCCATGCTGTTATTATATCAATTGCTACATGTTTTGGCTATACTTCATATCATTTTTATGCATTTTCTGGGACTAACCTATTAACAAGATGCCACAGTGCCAGTTCCCTGTTTTCTGCTGTTTTGGTTTCAGAAAATCTATTAAGGAAATATTCTCGGAATTGGACGAAACAAAAGACATCGTCAATAATATCGCGAGGAGATCACGGAGTCCAAAGGGGAGTCGGAGCAAACCCACCAGGGGGCCACGCCACACTAGGGCGCGGCCCAGGGTGGGCCCGCGCCCCCTATGGCGTGGTGGCCCCCCTCGGCCACCGACGCCGCATCTTCGCCTATATATTCTCCGCGACGCGAAAACCTTTTTACGGTCGATCATATTCCACGAAAAGTTCCGTCGCGGCCGTCATCGTCAATCTCAGATCGGAGGAGTTCTGAAGCTCTTCCCGGCACCCTGCCGGAGGGGAGATCATCACCGGAGGGCTCTACATCACCATGCCTGCCTCCGGAGTGATGCGTGAGTAGTCCACCCCTGGACTACGGGTCCATAGCAGTAGCTAGATGGTTGTCTCTCTACCTTGTACCTCCATGTTTAGATCTTGTGAGCTGCCTAACATGATCAAGATCATCTTATTGTAATGATAGATGTTGTGTTTGCTGGGATCCGATGAATATTGATACCATGTTTATTCAAGTTGTTTATCTATGTGCTCTTGATCTTGCATGCTCTCCGTTGCTAGTAGATGCTTTGGCCAAGTAGATGCTTGTGACTCCAAGAGGGGGTATTTATGCTCGATAGTGGGTTCAGTCTCTAGATATCTGGATCAGTGACAGAAAGGTCTAAGATGGTAGATGTGCTGTTGCTACTAGGGATAAAACATTGGTGCAGTGTCCATGGGCACTTGTATTGATTACATTACACACTTTACTTCATGCAATAATCTGTTGTTAGCAACTTAATACTGAATGGGATGCGGATGCTGCCTTGAAGGTGGATTATTTAGGCATAGATGCGGTTGGAATAACGGTCTATGTACTTTGTTGTAATGCCCAACTAGATTTCATAGTAGACATCTTGGCATGTATTGCATTGTTATGCCCTCTCTATTTGTCAATTGCCCAGCTGTAATTTGTTTACCCAACATGCTAGTTATCTGTTCTGAGAGAGACACCACTAGTGAACTATGGACCCTGGTCCAATTTCCTCATACTGTTTACACAACCTGCTGCAATCATCTGTTTCCTGTTACTTGCTGTGTTTCCTGCTGTTTTCCACACCATACGTTTGACTCTTTGTTTCTGCAAGACCAGAGAGATTGACAACCTCTCTGTTTCATGTTGGGCAAAGTTCTGGTTTGTGTCTGTGCAGATTCCACGTTGGTGCAAGCTCCCTAGCGCCAGGGGGAGTCAACATCAACAACCTTCCGATAGATCATCAAGTCCTACTGGATTGATAACCTTGGGTAGATTTCTCAAGGGAAAACTTCTGCTGTCTACATCATAACCTTCCTCTTGGGGTTCACCAACACGTAGCCATCAAGCTGTTTTCTGGCGCCGTTGCCGGGGACTTGGAGGCTATTGGAAAGGGGAGTCTCTCAGTTCCAATCTCTTTACTTTGTTTTTTGTCTTGTTTTAGTTTTGTTTTGCTTGCTGTTAAAAATCAAAAACCCAAACAATTAAATTCCTGCATCTAGTTTTTAATTTCGAGTTGCCCTGCTGCTTGTTTTAGTCTTGCTAAAATGAGTAATCCTGAAAATACTAAGTTGTGTGACTTTACTAGCACAAACAACAATGATTTTATCTGTACACCCATTGCTCCACCTGCTTCTAAAGCGGAATTTTATGAGATTAAGCCTGCACTGTTAAATCTGGTTATGAAAGAGGGAAATATAAAATTTCAATTCCCACTCAAGAAAGGTATGGAACACTTCCCTAGGAAGAAGATGAAATACTCACATGATACTAGTGTCAAGACAAATTATGGTTTTGGATTTTCTGGTCTTGACAATACTTGATGCATCTCTTCATGCCTAGCTCAAAGGCATTAAAGAAAAGCACTTCTGGGAGATAACCCATGTTTTTATTTGCTGTTTTATTTTTGTTTTCTTGAGTCAAGGATGCTTGTTTACCTCTGTAGCAACTCCTTTGTATCTTTTATTTGCTGTTTTGTTGTGCCAAGGAGAGTTACTAATGCAAAGTTGGTTTTATTTTCGGGACTGCATTGGGACAGATTGCTGTTCGTCACCGTTTAATTCAGTAGAAAATCAGAAAAAATCGAAAAATGCTGAAACTTTTTGTGCATGTTCCTGATGATGTTACGCAACTTTCATTATTTCAAAAGTTTTCATCTGAGCATCGTAAGTGCCTCGAAAAAATTCGTCATTACAGACTGTTCTGGTTTGACAGATTCTGTCTTTTATTTTGCATTCTCTCTTTTACAAGTTTTTAAGTGGTTTCTTTTCGTGTAAAAGTGCCCACTTGAGCCTAGTAACAGTGGCTAATGTTTAAAATAGTTGGCTTGTGAGTTTTGTCTTTGCTAGAACTTTGAAGTATTATCTTTTAGTGCACTAACCTGCTAATGAGAAAAGCTGTTAAGTTTTGGTGTGAAGGAAGTTTTCAAGTGTTGATAGAGGAGAATGATATTACATGATCAAGAAGAGTGAAGAGCTTAAGCTTGGGGAGGCTTACCTCCCCAGCATATTTCAAGAAGACTCAAGCATCTAAGCTTGGGGATGCCCAAGGCATCCCCTTCTTCATCTACAAATTATCAGGTCATCTCTAATGGTGCTATATTTTTATTGCTTCATACTAGTGTACTCTTCCTTGGAGCGTCAGTGTGTTTTTGTTTTCAGTTTGTTTTGTTTTGTTTGCTGTGCTATACTTGTTGGATCCTAGTATTCATGTTTGGGAGAGAGACACGCTCCACTTTTTCATTAGAATACTCTTGTGCTTCACTTATACTTGTTGAGTATTCCTGTCTAGTTGCTGTTATTGCTTTAGCTCTCAGTTTTTCATGTATCTCTTGTTAGAGCTTTCAGTTTCTTTTGAAGAAAGTACTCTCTTGCTTCACTTATATCTGTTTGGAGAGTTGTCAAATAAGTTGATTGGTGTTTGGTTGGACCAGAAAAATGCTATGCATGTGGTAGTGGTATAAAATGCTTACATGAATCTTTTTAGATCGTTGTCTTGAGTAATTTGATGCTTGCCAATTGTTTTGAGCTGTCAAGTAATTAATGTTTAAGCTTGTGCATCATGTAAGTAATGGCTATTAATGAAGAACTACTATAAGGATTTTCTGCTATAATAATCTGTTGCATAATTGGAAGTCCATAGTAGTCTAGATAATTTTTGGATGAAGGCTATGTGTTAACAAGGAAGACAGTGGGAGTCTATGGTTCGTCAAACCTTGTGTTTTATGTACACTCTTGCTATTCCAGTTGATAATGATGTTTGCTTATAATAACCTTGCTAGCCTAAACTCTGTACTAAGAGGGAATGCTTCTTGTACATCCAAAACCTTGAGCCAAATCCATGCCACCTGTGTCCACCATACCTACCTATTATGTGGTGTTTTCACCATTCCAAGTAAATTTCTTCATGTGCTATCTACTAACTACTCAAAACTGTTACATTTCCTTTTTGTGTCACTACTTGAAAAGCTCATAAGGACGTAGATAGGTGGTCTTTATTTCCTGGTTGATCAAATTTTACACACCTGGACTAGTGGCATATACATCCGCTTATCCAATAATTTTGCAAAAAGAGCTGGCAACGGGGTGCCCAGTCCCAATTAATTACAACTTTAACCAAACAATTCTCTTCACATCTTTTTGCCCCTGATTCGTCAGTCAAGCAATGTTCACAAGTGTGTAAACAAAAGAGAAGAGGGATGATCTGCCCGCTGGTAGAAATAACGTCCTTCATGGGAGCCGCTCTTGTAAAGTTTGATCAACTAGTGAAGTAGAGTATTGCCTATTTGCTGATTTGTTGACACCTGTATACACCATTACCTTACAAAACAATATTTTATGCTCTCTATATGCCTTCGGGAACTACAGCTCTAGCACATGATGTTAATCCCTGCTTCCCTCTGCGAAGGGCCATTCTTTTACTTTTATGTTGAGTCAGTTTTCCCACTTCTTTCTGTCTACTTAAGCAAACATCATTGTCAACTCCAGTATAACAGTTTTTACATAACTTTGTGTTTGGTTGATCATATTCTTTGCATTGACATTATCTATATGATATACATGTTGAAAGTTGAAGCAAAAGCTGAAGCTATTATCTTCCTTTGTGTTGATACAAACACTTTCATGTTGAGAATTATTGCTGCTGTGAACTAACTATTATGTTAGACTATTATATCTCTAAATGTTTTATAGTGTTATTCATGAAAGTTTGCACTTGTGTGATCACTTATGTTTACTCTTTATTTACTTGCTTGCAAACTATAGACCATTGGCTTGGATCACTTCATTCAGATCATGTGCATTACATTGTTATTTGATCAAAGATTGTGTTGGTAGCATGTCACTTCAAAAATTATCTGTTTTTATCGTTTACCTACTCGAGGACGAGCAGGAACTAAGCTTGGGGATGCTTGATACGTCTCAAACGTATCTATAATTTTTGATGTTCCATGCTGTTATTATATCAATTGCTACATGTTTTGGTTACTTTATATCATTTTTATGCATTTTCTGGGACTAACCTATTAACAAGATGCCACAGTGCCAGTTCCCTGTTTTCTGCTGTTTTTGGTTTCAGAAAATCTATTAAGGAAATATTCTCGGAATTGGACGAAACAAAAGACATCGTCAATAATATCACGAGGAGATCACGGAGTCCAAAGGGGAGTCGGAGCAGACCCACCAGGGGGCCACGCCACACTAGGGCGCGGCCCAGGGTGGGCCCGCGCCCCCCTATGGCGTGGTGGCCCCCCTCGGCCACCGACGCCGCCTCTTCGCCTATATATTCTCCGCGACGCGAAAACCCTATTACGGTCGATCATATTCCACGAAAAGTTCCGTCGCGGCCGTCATCGTCAATCTCAGATCGGAGGAGTTCTGAAGCTCTTCCCGGCACCCTGCCGGAGGGGAGATCATCACCGGAGGGCTCTACATCACCATGCCTGCTCCGAACACCGATCACGCTTCTAGGGTATAAATGTGGCACCCCGATCCAGATGATCGAGTTACCCCATATACCAGTCCCAGAAACACTGGATATATGACAACTTGATACACAAAGACATAACCAAATACTATTATGGTTCCAAAGGGTACAACATTACAACAGCGGTGAGGCTTCGATGGTCGCGCAACAGGCGCACACAACAGTATGTACATTATTCTTCTAAGGGTGAGCCTCGATCAGAGAATGGCAGCGGATACGTAGAGATGGCAGCGGATACGTAGACAGTAGCGTGGCAACGGCGGGCTTTATTCCACAGGTTCTGCCTGGGATACGGGTTCCTAGTTCTCGTACAGCGGGTACTCAGCGACGGGTGCAGCAGGGTCTGGCCACATGAAAAGCCAGGTGAGTACATGGAATGTACTCGCAAGACATTAGCCCAAAGACAAACAAGGTCTACCTATATGGCATGGCATAAGTTCAGAAGGTAGCATGGCATAAGTTCGGGTTTAGAAGTGCGAGTCCAAGCTAAACGGTTGGACATAACTTACCTACTTACCTTTGTAGGGAAGTTTCGTGGTTGCTGGAATGAGATCACGCTTCTCATCCAACAACACGTAGGCTTTCAAGCCTCTAGCCAACTCTGGCTTAATTCTAGCCAACTATGGCCTTTACACTAGCCAACTCTGGCTGTCACTCCAGCCAACTCTGGCTATCATTTCCAGCCAGCTCTGGCTTTAGGGTTGGGTTTCACATTCATTATTTCTCCATATTCGACAGGACTGACTCATAGCGTGACTTGACCCAAACAACGTCCCATAACCCAGGGACAAGGCTAGACATCCAGATTTACACTCTCGAGAGGTTGCAACGTTTATCCACACGCTGAAGTCTAAACTTGTACCGCCGGTACCGAAGTACTAGAACCAACCAAGGCGGACAGTACAAACCCATACTTCCACAGTCGTTTACTCTACCAAGACACTCCCTATATAGCCACCGACATAACTCTATGCCTTATGCAGAAGTGAATCCGGCACGTCCCCAACCCATGAGCGACGCCTAGCTCCGGAACCTTCGCAAGACTAGCCCCGACCAACTATGGTAACCGACTAGACTTGCCAAGAGGGTGGCATCAAAGGAGGCTGATAAAATACCCGGCCATGGTCCGCCCACACAGACGACGCATGGTTGTGCTGGTTGTGTTTGGTGAGTGGCACTATGTAACTCAATCTAGTCGAGGGAGGTGATTATCTTTTTAGTCATTTCGTTTGATTACAGACATCAACATTAACAAAGTAACACATGTTTGATTACAGACATCAACATTAACAAATTAACACATGTTTGATTACAGACATCAACATTAGCAAAGTAACACATGTTTGATTACAGACATCAACATTAACAAAGTAACACATGGCATCCATAATTCAAGCAGTAAATAAATCATATGGAAAGTGAACTACGGTAAGGCAAGGCAATGGTATCTCATGTGACATGGCATGTGATATGCAACAACAATTAATTAAACAATCAAGCAATTTTCTAAAGTTCGACCAAGCTTGAGATTAGGTTAATGGCTTGCCTTCAGCAGTGGGGTAGGGTTCGGATTCGACTGCAACTTCGTTGGAGAAGTTTGAATCTAATTAAAGAATGAAATTGTATTAAAAACCCTTCGTACGGCATCGAATAAACGATCAAGCAAACAAACTCCAAATGAAACTCTTTTGATGCCATTAGACAGACATTTTGAAAACAAAGCCATCAAAAAAAGATTCATATTTTTTTGATGATTTTTGAGAGAGATATGGATTTTCAAAGTTTCCGCCTTTTATTTAAACAGAAAAACAGAAAATAGAAAAACCTTTGGGAAAAGTTTAAAATCCTGACAGTGGGTCCCACTAGTCAGTGACACTGTGCCGAAACGTTATTCTCTGGAATAAAAGAAAACGTACTGTGCAGCTCCGGCGAGCTCTCCGGCGAGGGTTCCCGGCGGCTAGGGGAAGGGGAGGCGAGGGAGAGGACGCGGGAGGGCTCGGGAGGCGTTGCGCAGCTCGTCGGTGAACTTGCGCTTGCTGGGGAGGTCGGGGGGTGGGCAGAGCTTGCACGGCAGCGGCTCCGGCGATCTGTCGACGACGGATACGTCGATTCTGGCCACGGCTTGCTCCGGCGAGGGTGGCTACGGGTTCTCCATGTTCTGGAGGGGCTGTGGGTGGAGGGAATTGAGCAGGGGAGCTTCTACGGCGAAGAAATCGTGCGGATTCCTTCCGACGGTGGTGGACTCGATTCCGGCGCTCCGGTGATCTACGGGCTTCGATGTTGCGGTGAGGGAGGCTTGAGAGCTCGAGGGAGGTGGGATGATGGCTTAGTGGTGCTGGGAGGGCTATATATAGCGAATCGAAGTGGCGCCAATGATCTGAGCTCCGGTGGTGGGCGGCACTGCTCGCCATTGCTGTGCTGGGCGGTGCGTCGCGGCGCTGGTGGCGTCTGCGTGCGTCCTAGGGCACTTACGAGCACACAGGAGGGAAGAAAGGAGGCATGGGAGGACAGTGGCGTCGATGCTGTGCACGGCAGTGGTGCCACTGCTCCGGGCGGCGCGTCGTGGAGCTTCTCCGACGCTTGTGGAGGAGGCTTGGGAGCGACGCGTGCAGGCACGAGGTGGAGGAGGCGGTGTGGAGCAAGGGGGGCACGGGAAGGCAGGGGAGGTGCGGCACGGTGGCGTCGACAGCTGGCGGCGACAGTGGCGTGCGGCGCGTCGCCGCGTGCTTGGAAGGTTGCGGCGGGGGCGTTGCCGGCGTCGGGGAGGAGGTGGAGTGGCCTGGGGGAGGTGGAGGTGGCCGGGGAGGGTCGGGGGAGCGGCTGGGGGGCCGTGGCGTCGCCGTCGAACACCTGGCAGCGCCACCGGCGTGCCGATGCCAGTGGTGATCACTGCCAGGGGCATGCCGACAGCGGCATGGCGCCATATCTCGCGAACCACTGAACCAAATCGAGTGAGGTTTGTTTTGCTGTGCGCCAAATTAAAAATGCAGGAACTTTCCTGAATAATGTTTTGCCAAAATCGAAAGTTGGTCTATAGGAATTTTTAGAAAAACACTTCTGGTCAAAAGAGGAAATGTTGTTTTGGTGAAGCAAATGAAATGTAAAAGGGTTCATAAAATTCCCTGAGGTGTGTGTGTCCATTGTGGTTGTATCTAGGGTCTTGGATCACCAGGGAGAAAAAGTTTGCTTTGTACTTTGCAAATAAAGAAGGAAATGGGCAGAAACTAAAGTGGGGAGTTACTACAAAATTTTGTAAACAAGGTATCAAATATTTTTGCATATTTGGGCTATATATTGCCTAGGGGTCATCCCCTAATTTTGGCAGAATTTTTGGAAAGATCTTTGAGGTACTTCCTTTGTAAAGCCAAAATAATAGGATTTTGGTTATTAAAATAAAAGATAATATTGAAATAATATTTTCGGGTGAAATGAGCCAGCAACATGTTCACCAAGTGGGAGGGAATCCAAAACATAAGATCCCAAACTTGGACAAGATTTGGTAAAAGTTTGAGAGTTTAAAATAGCAGTGAACACAAAAGGAATATTAATTCCCAAAAATCCAATAATTGATTTTTTAAGAATTTTTTTGAAAAGGCCAAATTTCAGGATGTTACAATAAACCTTTCTCCTCCCTTGTAATTTTATTGCATAGGTTTTTTCTCTGTAGATCACCTGCAAGTCGCGTAACCCGAGTCAGATCCCGTCCGGAAGGGTTACAAATTTATAAATATGCATGATTGTCCATCTTTGCATATTTATAACCGTACCTCTTCCGGATTGTCCACGTTGGACAACCCGAGTATGTGTAGATCGAGTCGTGTTCCATGTTCTACCCCTTCCCGAGACGGAATTTCGGCAGCACCTCCCCGTTGTTCTTCGGATGCACAACCTCTCGGCTTGACAAGCTCGAGACGTGTATTCCGAAGAACAGCGGGGAGGTGCTGCCGAAATTCCATCTCGGGTCGGGGTAGAACATGGAACACGACTCGATCTACACATACTCAGGTGGGATAGGCCCCTACCTATTAGAAGTGTAGGTGAACCCTTGCATGCTCTAAAAGATAAAATTTGGCCGTAATTAATCTGGTGACAATGATTAAATTTATTATTACTTGGTGCATATTATGAAATGCGTTGTTGTTTGGCTCCCAATAAAGCAGAGGATGACTGATAATGGGTGGATGTACAGTGGTCGTATCAGTTCTAATGAAAGAACAGCTGAGTGGGAATGGAAAACCGAATATTTTGTGAAGGACGCAAACCGTGGTTCTAAGTCAGTTCGTCCACTTTGCCCTTGTGCTAAGTGCAAGATGGATCACCACCAGGGTCCTTTTGGCATGACTAAACACCTTTGGCAGAATGGGTATATGCCTGACTTTGCCATGCTGACCAACTTCCCCGAGCGCGACCGTGTTAGAGAGGAGGTGATGCGCCAGCGCATCGATGGCAATGAGGGCGGTGGCATTGGAAACTTGCTTCATGATCTTCATTATGCAGAGCAGGCCATTCGCCACCTCGAGAGGAGGATCAAGAGGAACCAGAGGAAACGGGTGAACCGGAGGAACCGGAGGCAACCGCGAAGGCCTTCCTTAATATGATGGCCTCGGCAAACAAACCTCTTTACCCGAATGCAGCTATCTCCCAGATAGATGCGGTCTCGCAACTTTTAGCCGATAAAGCCAAGAACGGATGGAACCGAGCAAGCTATGAAAACAATTTGAAAACATTTTCTAACATGCTCCCTGAGGGACATTGTCTGCCTCGAAACATGTACGAGTCAAAGAAAATCATGAAAGCACTCTGCATGGATTATGAGAAGATACATTGTTGTCCTAAGGGTTGCCTTTTTTTCGGAAGGAGTTTGCGGATCACACCCACTATAGCAAGTGCGGGGCCTCTAGGTATCTTGAGGTGAAGGGTGCTGATGGTCAGATGGAGCAGACGAAGTTCGCCGTAAAGATTCTTCGGTATCTCCCATTCATAAAAAGAATCCAGCGCCTTTACATGAGTGAGGAGTCTGCCAAACAGATGAGGTGGCACAAGCATGGGAAGAGATATCCTGATTTGTTTGATGGAAAAAAGAAGATGAAACATCCAGCTGATGGTGACTCATGGAAGCATTTCGACTCCATTTACAAAAATGAAGCAAAAGAGGCTCGGAATGTCAGGATTGCGATAGCAACCGATGGATTCAATCCATTCGGTATGTCGGCTAGATCGTACAGCTGCTGGCCGGTGTTTGTTATTCCGCTCAATCTCCCTCCCGGCGTCGTAATGCAACGAAATAACATATTCATGTCGCTGATCATTCCAGGGCCTGAATACCCGGGGAAGAATTTGAGTGTGTACATGCAGCCGCTTGTCGATGATTTGTACCATTCTTGGGAACACGGGACGTGGACGTACGACGCAGCATCGAAGAAAAACTTCCTCATGAAAGTTTGGTTCCACTATTCCATGCACGATCTACCCGGGTACGCCCTATTCTGTGGACATTGTACAGCTGGGAAGATGCCATGCCCGGTGTGCAGGCATGCTCTTAAGTTCCTGTGGCTGAAGAAGGGTGGCAAGTACTCCTCCTTTGACATGCATCGACCGTTCCTCCAAAGAGGACATCGATTCAGAGAGGACAAAAAGCACTTCACGAAAGGCAGAGTTGTGAGGGAAGTAAAGAAGATACCAACGTTTGACGGTGTAGCTGTTTGTGCCGAGCTACGTGATCTAAAGCCTAATCCCAATGGCAAAGGTTTTGTGGGATATGGTGAGACGCACAACTGGACCCACGTTGCAGGCTTAACGCAGCTCCCCTATTACAAGGACCTCAAACTTCCCCATAACATCGATGTGATGCACACAGAAAAGAATGTTGGAGAGTCGCTATTTCATACAGTCCTGAACATTCCCGAGAAGACAAAGGATAATGTCAAGGCTAGAGTCGATCAAGAGAGGCTATGTGATAGAAAGAAACTAAACATGCGGCCTCCGGAGCCCAATCGAAGAAATTGGGTCAAGCCAGACGCCGACTTCTGCCTTCTAGGTCCGCAGAAGAAGGAGGCATTCAGTTGGCTCAAATACCTCGTGAAGTTCCAGATGGTTATTGTTCGAATATCAGCAACGGAGTCAATCTTTCAACAGGCAGAGTCAACGGTCTTAAGAGTCATGACTATCACATATGGATTGAGCGGCTAATGCCGGTGATGGTTCGGGGCTATCTCCCCGATCGTGTGTGGCGGCCGCTTGCGGAGTTGAGCCATTTCTTCCGCACGCTCTGTGCTAAAGAAATATGTAAGGAGATGATGAAACGTCTGAGTACGAAAGTGCCGGAGTTGATATGCAAGCTAGAGATTATCTTTCCGCCAGGCTTCTTTACTCCGATGGCACATCTCATTTTGCATCTAGCTTACGAGGCAGTCATGGGGGGACCGGTCCAGTTCCGTTGGCAGTTTGTTATTGAGAGAGAATTTAAGCACATTCGAACGAAATGTGGAAACAAAAATCAGATTGAAGCATGCATAGCCGAGGCATATATTATCGAGGAGGTGTCAGCTATCACGACAACGTACTATCCGACGAAGTTCCCACTCTGCATAATAAGCTCTCTCGGTACAATGTCGACGAGCCCAACTATAAACCCAAGCTCCTTCTCTTCCAAGGGCAAGGTGGCAAGTGTGGTGGTAAAAAACAGTATACCGTGACGATGCAAGAGTGGGAGGACATCATGCTCTATGTGTTGATGAACATTAAGGAAGTAGAGGAGGCTTTCATGAGGTAAAATGGTGAACATATTACTTTGTAACTAGTAACTCGGTTTAGGCTAATACGTGTTTCTTTCTTTTAGACAATTCTTGGATGAAGAGTGGTACAAAATGGGGGATCCTAGTGCAGAGGAGTATGATACTCTTCTAAGAAAAGGTGCCCCCGGAAGGAAAAATTTCGTGGCTTGGTTCATGGAAAAAGTAATTTCTAACTTATCTCTCTTACCTAGTTTAACATTTGTAGTTTATATTACACGAAACTAATGCACCCAACAATTTCGATTGAACTTGTAGGGAAATGATCCCAACACAAATATGATGGATGAATTGAGATGGGTTTCCCAGGGTTTCGACCGTACGGTGGAGAGGTATGAGAAGTATGATGTGAACGGGTATCGCTTCCAACGGAGAAGCACCAGAACACTCGGCCCTTTGCAAAAACAGTAAATACCGGAGTGTTCACCCCGGTGACGATAATTTTGACTACTACGGAAGGTTACAAAATGTATACAAGCTGAAATTCGCTAAAGGGCCCCATCATCTCACTCTTGTTGTGTTTAGATGCCATTGGTTCGATCCAGACGCTGGAGTAAAAACTACCCCTTCCATCGGGTTAGTGGAAGTTAGGCCTTCAACCACATATCCCAGGTCCGATGTCTTTGTTGTGGCTCACCAGGCAACACAAGTTTATTATTTGCCCTACCCATGCCAGAAAGAGGAACTACAGGGCTGGGAAGTTGTGTTCAAGGTGTCGCCACATGGTAAGTTGCCATGCCAAACAAAGACGATTACAACAACATAAACCCCATCACATATGAGGGAGATTTCTACCAAGAGGAAGAGGACGGTGCGGACTTTGATGTACTTATGGGTGGTCTTGAGGACCTTGAGGACGATGCACAAATCCGTGGTGAGCCAGTTGTGAATATAAAGGACATAGATATGCTCTCGAAGCTCCATCAAGATGATGATGATGATGAGCCTCCACCGTTCGACGGCCTACCTTACTTCTCACGTGATAGTGATAGTGAGTACGAGACTGATGATTAGCGGTGAGGGTATTTATGTATTTTAGTGTCATCATGCTTATTAATTGCTACCATGATTATTATTTGTTATCATGCTTATTGATTAATACCATGCTTACTAATTATTGTTATGCTCATTACTAATTGTTTACTCGTTCTCAATGCAGGTGATTGAACCATGAGCAAGAGTTCATCAAAAGCCATGCTAAGTAGGTTGAGGCGGAGCCTCCCTCCCCGCTAGAACCAAGTAGTCGCCCTAGAAGACTTCCTAGTCGCTACATTGACGATGAAGGAGGAGAAGGAGAAGGAGGAGGACGAGGACGAGTAGGAGGACGACGAGGAGGACGAGGACGAGCACCTACACTTGTGGAGGTTGCACCTTCACAGAGTGGTCGACGACGCTCTCGTATTTCGACGCCCTCCCTTAGTGAGGTGCCTATTGCTATATGCCTACTAACTCTTATCATTACTACTATCCTTAAATACCCTCCACTAATTGCCAATACTCCTTAGGTACCCTCCGCAGCTTCCGATGAGGAGGAGGTGCATCAGGGCGATGACGAGGAGCTTGAGGAGGAGGAGGTACGCTTTTTTCTCCTATTCCACCCACTTCCTTTCATTCACTTGCATATTAATTTGCACTGTAATTTTAATTTGCATTGTAATTTGCATTTGCAGCAGCACCGAGTGGACGAGGAGCAGGAGGAGGAGGTACCCTCTTCTAGGCAGCAGGAGAGCGGGTCGGAGAGGCCGGGGAAGTTGTGGGTTCGAGGACCAAATAAGCTCCCAAAGCCACCAAGAACTGAAGCGGAGAAAATCCGCCTTGAGCCGACAGAATCGTAAGTGGATATCTCTCGATCATAGTCCTCCCATTGTTTTTAGGGCATACTAATATTTTGATTCATGTGCAGGAATTTTAAGTTTCTTGATGAGTCGTCCGTCAGACGCAGTATTCCAGGTGGTGTTCTTACGTGTTTGCTGAAGGCGTATTGGCCAGGCTTCTACAAGATCAGCCCTGACTCCGAGGAAAAGAAGTTAGCCACCAAATGGGAGGACTATGATGTCGTTAAGTCGGCGGGCTTTATGACCGATGAGAACGGTGAGACATTTGTGCCTAGCTTGGCACAAGTTGTGCACAAAAAGTTTTGGGTAAGACTTTCTTTGTCTAGTTCTGTTCATGGTTCATTACCCCACCGTGCTAACTTATGATTCTCACGATAAATGTTTTATGCATGATTGTAGGAATTTTATAGAGTGGAGGAGGAGTTTGAGGAGAAGTCAGACGAGGTCTTCGATCGTATGGCGAAGAGCAAGGTACAACAAATGATTTACGAAGCTAGAAAAACTTGCATCTCGCACTACTTTGCCGAACAAGGCGTCAGGAAATTGAAGAACACGATTGTTGGGGAAAATATCGAAGAAACATTCGAGGCGGAAAATTACTTGATGGTGAGTAAATTGTCCTTTTATTCTATGTTCATCCTAAATTATTATCTCTTCTTGATTTGAGATGTTTTCATTTCTTAGTGTGTTCCAAAGTGGTGCTATGGAAAGACGGATGCTTGGGCCGCGTTGGTGGATATGTGGACGAGCGACCCGGATTTCCTCGCCAAGAGCAAGCAAAACAAGAAAAATCGTGGCCATGAGGGAACACACGTTCAAGGAAACAGGACCTTCCACCGCTTCAAGGACCACAAGGTATATATTTGGCACAACCTCCTTCTATTTATCGACATGTTCCTTTTGTAATGCATACCATTTGTTTTATGCACTATAGGTGGCCGCTAATGAGGGGGTTGACATTCCTGACGTTCAAGTGTGGCAAGATGCTCACAAGAAGAAGGACCCACAGCCCAACGAGGATCCATACTACGGCTCCACCATTGATGCCGTGAAAGAGTACTCGAGCAGGTTATTTATTGCCACCATGCCTACTAATGCCTACCATGCTTATTGATTGCTACTATGTTTATTCATTGGCAACAATATTTAATTTCTGCTTACAAATTGTTAACTCAATGTAGGTTCATAGAGTTGAATGGGCCGAATTCTCAGCCACTTCAGCAGCCGGTCGACGAGAGGGCGGTGATACTCGCAGGGAACGGCAGGCCACATGGCCGCTTCTTGATGTTTGATGGGGTGCTGCCCTCTACAGGCACTCTCACCCGGGTCAAATCTACCACGGGCATGGTGTCTTCTACCCCAGCTCGTGCACCGCGTCGCGATGTAAGCTTTTTCTCATTTTAATCCAAATTTAGACTTTTGATCATGCAGTGTATGTTGATGAGATTCATTATGTCAAATTGTAGTCCCGCTATGAGGAGGCCTACGATGAGGTTTGCCACGAGTTTCACCAGAAGATGATAGAATGGCATGCTGCAGTTGATGCCCGCGAGGTTCACCTTCAAGCGGCACATAAGGTTATTTCTTGCCCATTTTAGCTACTTGCAACCGGTTCGTATGTTCCTTGACCACGTATGACATATAACTCATTTGCAGGCTTTGCATGTGGCTATAGCGAACGGTACTCAACCGCCTCCTTATGTCGATCCTCCACCAAAACCACCGATGCCAGTGATGCCGACGAAGGCCGAATTCCTCGCACATCTAGCCACGGGGACTCCGGTTAGTACTTCACGTAACTACTAAGTTATTAGTTACTAGTCATGAAAAAAATACTAAGTTACTAGTTACTATTGTGCTCAAACATATGTAGGGATCGTCTTATTCACATACGTTCTTTGGCCGTGCTTCCGCCTCGCCCCGCGAGTCGCCCGTGACCACTCCAGTGCACCAAGGAGGTCCTAGTCCTGCTCATTCTGCCCGTGACTCGCCGATCCTGGTTAGTTCGAAGCCTTGGCACCTAGGAAACCCTTGCATGCAACCAACACTTACACAATTTACAATGCATGAATTTTGACTTAGACAATTTGCCATGGTAAACTTTCATTAAAATAATTCGCCATGCAAAAGTTGGACTAAGAACAACTTGCTATGTAAAAACTTTAACTTTGCTCGACTTGCCATGCATGAACTTTGACATAGTCATTTTGCCATTCTAAACGGGTGTGTTCTTTCATTTTGTAGTGATGATGCTCTCGAAGACAAAGTGTGTGTTGTGCCGGTGCTCGAAGTCTGTTCAAGACTGGTTGCCATGTGACATCTATATCATGACTATGTGTAATGAACTTGTACTGATGATGCTCTCGAAGACTATGTGCAATGAACTTATACTGATGACTATGTGTAATTAACTTGTAGTGATGTGTATCTATGACTACATGTTTATGGAGATTTGATGCTAGCCATGTGATATGTTTGTATATATCGTCTATGTCCAATGTTTTTGCATTATTACAGTGAATTCAAATATATATGCATCTGCTGTAATTTTTAGGCACATGGAGAAAAAATTGTGGACATCAACGCCGAGGGTAACCCCCTCGGCATTGGTCCAGCCCCAGGCCAGTGGACACCAACGCCGAGGGTAACCCCCTCGGCACAGCTCACCAACGCCGAGCGTCACCCTCGGCGTAGCACCTTCATCCCATCCCTCCAGCGTGCTCCACGTGGCAACCTACGCCGAGGGGATCCCCCTCGGCACTGATCCAGCAACGCCGAGCGTTACCCCTTCGGCGTAGCCCCTTCTCCGCAGCCATCCGCCGTGCTCCACGTGGCCACCTACGCCGAGGGTATCCCCCTCGGCACTGCTCCTGGGCGCCGTCTTCTCCGTCCCGTTAACTTTCTGCGCCGAGGGCTAAACTGCGCCGAGGGGCAGAGTAAACCGTCGGCACAAGCATCTACGCTGACGGCCGGAGCAACGCCGAGGGTATTCGTTTGTGCCGAGGACCACCTATGCCGAGGGTTAAATGCCGAGGGTCACCGTCGTATATGCCGAGGGTAAACAGAGCTAAGCCGAGGGGGAAAACCTCAGCGTTGAAGTTCCTTCCCGTAGTGATGGACCTCGCGGCGGCAAGTAGTCCCGACATCTACCTGCACGACCTGGTGAGTTTCGGGCCTGGGCTCCGGGACCGCGGCGTAGTTGCGGGCCATGTCGCCACGGTGGACGACGGCACCTCTTCCCGGCCGGTCCGCTCGTTCAAGATTCTCCGCCTGGACAACTCCGTCGTGACCAAGAAGTCCAGCGACCTGACGGTCATCGACGGAGTTACCTGAACCTTACCCAGAGGGTCGCCTCCGCGGCCGACGTGGGCGGCCAGATCGGCGTCGTCACCGGCGCCACCACCTTGCTCGACCTCGTCAGGCTCGACGACAGCGGCCAAGTGGTGGAGGCCGTCAGCGGCGTGTCGCCGTCGCGCGTGCGGCGCGTGACGGCGCTCAGCCTCGGCGACCTGGTGGTGTCCGGGCCGTGGCTCGGCCAAGTCTCCCGTGTAGTGTCCGTCGATGTCGACGTGTTGTTCGACGATGGTGCCGTCTGCACTGTCACCGACGCGGAGCACAAGATGCTACGGCTAGCATCCGATGCCTACGGGTATTACCTCCCTTGGAAGAACAGTCGTTTCCTGCCGGGGCGGCGCGTCTGCAGAAGCAACGACCGTAGTACTGTTTTCAAGGACGCCAGGTGGCTCCGTGGACACTGGAACGCCGAGCGCGATGTAGCCGTAGGCACCGTCGCCAAGGTGGAGGTTTCCGGCGTCCGCGTCCGTTGGATCGCGTCCACGCACTGCGGCACCGACTGGCGGCTCATCGACGCCTCCGCTCCTCCGGCGCACCAGGACGCTAGTGACTTGACCTTCTTCTTCGTGGCTTACAACAATTTCGGCTGGGGGCCACCTGACCGTTGTTTCTTTTCCGAGCCCGGTTCGACACACGGTGATTCAGCTTTTGCTCATGATACTCAGTTGGAGGAGGAGCAACATGACGGATTCTCGACCGGCGATAAAGACGAAGAAGCAGCGGATTTTCCATCAGGACAATGTCATCTTCAAAGGACACATAGGGGTGCGGGCTCGCCGAGGAGCCTGGGGCACATGGATGAGGTGGAGCTGCCCATGACCGTCGCCAAGACCCGCACCTGCGTCGACGTGTTGTGGCAGGACGGCACACGGCAGCGTGGCGTACCATCGGAGTCCATTGTCCCTTTCGACGTCGTAAATGAGCAAGAATTCTTCCCTGATCAGCATGTGGTTGAAAAAACTCCTCTTTACGGCATGACCTCTAGTACCAACAATGGAGACGTTGCTTCAGATGGTACCGAACCGGCAAGGCGCGTCGGCGTCGTCAGGAGTGTTTGTTGCAAGGACCAGACGGTGAGTGTGTCATGGTTCAAGGCGGTGGCCTGCCCTAACCGTGAGCGCGTACGATTTGGAAAGGGCTCCTAATGACATTCCTTCCCATGGAGACATCGTTGTTCGCCTCCTACCATCAAGATCAACCAACGACGGTGAAGCATCAGTACAACAAGAATCACAGAGCAAGACGGAGAAGAGTGTCGCCTCCGCCGATCTTTCATGGGTGGGGCATCTTATTGACATTCCTGCAGATGGCCAAGTGCAAGTCAAGTGGGGTGACGGTAGCATTTCAACGGTACGTGGGGGATGACAACTAATTACCTGTAAAATTTGATTAAGAGATATGTTTAAGTTTTAGGCTATATAAATGTACAGATTATGTGTATCCATAATGGGTGCGCCTTTTTTTTATATAGATCCACATATCCGGTCATGCATGTGTTCATTATTTGTTTAAAGTATGCTCTTTTATTTCCTTGAAATATCAGTCTACAATTGGCCCCGGACACCCTCATTATAACTTTTGTTATGTTGACATATCATTAGCTGTTATTGATTTCGCTGAACATGATGCAGGTGTTCTCCCATGAGATCGTCGTCGCCTATGAGGAGGACTGCATGGTGCTAACGGATGAATTAATAAGTGAAGACATCGACACCAATGCACCCGAAGAACGGGCTTCCGCTAGCATGGTATCTATTTATCCAACATTGTACTACCTTTACACACTTCCACCAAGCTCAGTATCAACCTATCCATACGCATCTATGGGCAAAATGGTAAAATTGTGTGGTTCGAAGTATTTTAGATGGGGTATTTTGATAGAATTTTCGTAAATGCACAACCGACAGATAAATGGTGGAATCCACTCTTTATAATGAATATCTAGTAGTAGTAAATTATTGCGGGAGGAGAGCATTCACCAATTTATGCCGCTATTTGATTCTAGGACAGTGATCAACGAAATCCGGTTGAGGATGGCGATGCTGAAGGTGACAGTGATCAAGCCAATGAAGAAGATCCCACAACCGCAGCCACCGAGGGGTTACGTGTAGCCACCGAGGAGAACGTTGGAGTGCCCACAACCACATTCAGAGAGGAAAAGAATGCTATTGATGCTACCCCTGATGACCAATCTTTCTATTTCTCACGTTTCAATGTATTGCAGTGCCCTCCAGATCACCATTACATTGAAATCACTGGCGAGGTATTCATTTTTTTCTTCTTGACAATGAAGGTTTACTGGTCAGCTATATGTTTAGAAAAAGGAATTTCATTATCCTTTGACGTCTCCAAATGCACACATGCTATCGCTAGATGCGGCCTTACCATTTTCTTAACTTGAATTCATATGTGAACTCAGAATATGCATATTACCGAATATTACATAACTAACACCATGTTTATTACAAGTTTTACAATACTTGGTAATTTTAAGAACCGTCCATCCTCTTAGATCTGACAGTGGAAAAATCGTAGCTACCTGAAACTACCGGAATAAAACTACCTGAAACTACCTAAAACTACCAAAATTGTATTATTTTAAATCTGATATTAAAAGGGTATTGAGGTAATTTATCCCTTCTCCTCTAATCCTTCTGGTCCCCTCGCTGGCCGCCAACTCCGCTGTCCTCTGTCCGCTCGCCTCCGCCGCCGCGGCAGTCGATGACGAGGCCCAGCACCTCCTTTGGCCGTTCCTCCGATCCCCTCCCCGCCGCCTCCCCCGATGGAGCAGAAGGAGCCCGATGAGTGACGAGGGTCGTGTAAGTCGTGTCCGACCCCGACGACCGCGTGCTGGAGCACAAGTATGAGCACTTGCAGCACGTCTCCGAGGGCGGCGCCGACCAGGTCTCACGGGTCTTTTAGAAGTCGCAGGGCTACGTCAAGCGATTCAGCCGCTACAAGAACCTCGACGCCGTGCGCCAGGACTGCGAAACGCTCAGCCACTACGGCCTCCATGAGTTCGAGCTCTGCACGTTGGGAACCTCTGCCTCGACAGCGCCGACGAGGCCAAGGCGCTCGTGCCATCGCTGATTACGGGGCGAAGGTTTGACCGCGTCGAGAAGATCGACAAGATGCTCAACGACCTCTCGCTCATCAAGAAGTTCGAGTAGCCCTACAGTGCCTCATGTTCTCTTCCTCCATGTACTAGTATCAACCATGGACTACAAAGATGTATTAAACTAGTATCAACCATGGACAACAAAGAATTGTTATTAGCTACTCGAGTAGCTTGTTCTTATGCTGTTTAATCTTCACAGTATCTCCTCCTATGGTGTATGTCATGGGAGGCCTTGATGTCAATCTCATATGTATGGAGTTGAACCTTGTTGCTGCCATCTTGTTATTTTGATCATTTGGAAGGATTGGTTGGAGATACTTAATTCATTATCTGGAAGGAATGGTTACATATTGTTTACAATCCCAGAGCAAACACTTGCTCCACGAGTTATTTTGTGTGAATTGCCAACTCTGGATCTCAAACACAAGAACTCTGCCCTATGACAATCTGAACAACTGAAAGCCAGAAGGCTCCTGATTCTGTTCTGCCTCTTCTCACTACATGTAATGTGCATATGAAACTGAACAGAAATCTCTAGCGCACAAGGCAAGAAAGCTCTGATCTTACATATAGTACATAGCTACAACGACCTCTCATTCATCAAGAAGTTCGAATAGCCACCACCATCTGTTCTTCCAGGTAGTATCATTCAAGGTCAAGAGGTTGCTACTGGTAGCTTAATTTGGTGCTGTTTAATCTTCACATTGTCTCCTCAGATGCTATGATCATATGATCTCAGTCTCGATTTCAAATGTAAGTGGGTAGAATCTTGTTGTTATCATCTTGTTTCTACCTTGTTGGCACGTGTTGATTACAATCTCCAGGAGAAAACACTTTCCCTTATACCAGTGCATGTCTGTATTATTCGATGGATCTTAAACTCTTTAGAGCTTTTGCCCTCTTGATGAAACTGAACGAATGAAAGCTGGAAGCCCTCATTTTTGAATCTACACAGAATCCTAAGGTGCACTGGAAGATAAGCAGAAAGACAAAGCAAGAAAGCTCACATCTTACATATACATAGATACAACTTACAGGTAATTTGTTCTTCTGTCACATATCTACTGAACGGATCAAAAGAAAGGACGATTCTACGGTGCCAGATTCATTCCAACTCACTAACTGAGAGGAGTAACACATGCTGGTTCTTCAGGGCTGGGAGGAGCTTGCCGAAGCTACGAGCACCTGTTCCAGCAGCTGAGCAAGCGCCGCATTCGCTTGAGCTCGCTGCCTGCTCCGCCTACGAGCATCTGACTGGTTCTCCTGATGTGCTATGCCTGCTCTGCTGTCCTTCTTGACTCTGCTTGAGCTCGCTGCTCATCCGCGGGGTTCCTTGTCGACAGGAGCTTGCTCATCAGCATGTCCTTCACACGGTTCTGTATCCTCTCTACATCGATCTGGAGAGAAAAAATCATCAACATGGACAGTGGGTCAATTCCAAATACGAACATGGATAAATACTCTTACAGAAAGAAAATTCAGCTATGCTTACAACATCTCTCTTCCTATCTAAAGCTCTCAAGCATTATGGTGGATCAGTCAACAACCATATATGAAAACACTGGATTTTGCAAAGCACGTGAATTCAGAAGCATAGAAACCACGAAATCAAAGCATAATATGTGCAAATATACAAACAGATTTAGCAATCTGCTTGTGTGAAGATATATACATGTATGTGGATGTTCCGTCCCAATATAAATGTTCAAAAGTAAAGGTAGTCATTAAATCAATTAATTAAGCAAATACAATCAGCATATTATGTACCATAATCTGTGCCAAAATAGACCTCAATGGAGGATCAAATAAGCATATAGAGTTAGTTTTCTTATTTTTCTACCAACATTATAGCTTGGTTAGATTCATGGAGTAAGAAGCTAACATGTGGACCGTGGAAAGCCGTATAGCTAAAATTACAGTCCTACTGGAAATGCCATGATGATTATCAATGTTCAGTAAGCAGTAACGAACAAATTTCCTTCTAAGTTTTAAACTACCAAAGATCAAGCATTGCATCGAACTTATAAACATATGCAAGTTGGTTTGTTCCAGCCTTACGGGAATTTCCATAGACACTAATTATGAATGATTGTAGCCCCTGCAGGTGCAAATATCAAACCACTGAACTTATTTCTGATAATACGAACCATTGGGTTCTTACATAATGCTGACCATCTAATAATTATAAGGATCAGTATTACCTCACTCGCCCGCGAACGGTGGCCTCCGTTCCCGCAGGAGAGGAGAGATGTGGCTGCCACGAAACCAGCTGTCCTCGAAGGCCTGAAGGCGGCTCCGATCCTGCAGTCTTCTACTGCTCTATGGCCTGGCGGTGGCGGCATATCTTGCGGGAGCCACGGTGATCTGGCGATAAGCCCGGCGGACTGCAGGATCCGCGGCTGCCGAGGATGATCGGAGTTGTGGCGGCGTGGAGAGTATGAGGTGCGACGGCGATCTGCGAATCTACTGGGGGGGGAGAGGAAGCCACACACGGTGGCGGCGGAGACGCGGCAGAGGGGAGGCGACGAGCGGATCGAAGGGAGTGGACGGTTCCTGGACAAATTACCGTCTTACCCCTACTAATTAAGTTGTAAAAAAAAAGAAAAATGTTACGGTGCTTGGATGGCTGACATTATTTAGAGCCGATCGAGTCAAATCCAACGCCTCAAATATTTTACGTGGGGAACTACCCGAAACTACCTGTGGTAGTTTTACAAGCACCGTAACAGAGCTCCATGTTTATATAACAAGAGTTGGGCCAAGACAGTACAAAAGGAATGGAAAATTCTGGAGTATAACCTACCAGGTACCACTCGGACATATTTTTCATGGTTTCACTATGCACGCATATAGTGTCCATGTCCCAACGAAACGACAACTTCATGTGCAGAGACCATCTACGTGCGAGCATTCGAGGACCGCATGGACCTTCTCCGGGCGGTGATGGTGGGCGCAAGCGGGACGCCATACCAGGACGGGCTCTTCTTCTTCGACCTCATGATGCCTCCGTCCTACCCAGATGTGCCGCCTCAGGTGTGCTACCACTCATTCGGCCAACGCCTCAATCCAAACCTCTACGAGTCCGGCACGGTGTGCCTAAGCCTGCTTAACACGTTCTACGGCGAGGGTACCGAGGTATGGTCCCCGACAAAGTCAAGCCTCCTCCAAGTCCTCGTGTCCATCCAAGGCCTCGTCCTGAACGATCAACCATACTACAATGAAGCCGGCTACGAGACCCTAGTAGGTACACAAGCGGGCCGCCGCAACGCGCTGCCCTACGGCGAGAACGCTTATATTCTTACCCTATGGTCCATACTCCACCTACTCCGAAAGCCTCCCCAAGGATTTGAGGGCTTCATCAAGGACCACTTCCATCGCCGAGGGAGGTTCGTGCTCATGACATGCGAGTCGTACCTGCAAGGATGTGCTGATAAAATGCTCTTGGGAGGCGCCAATGTCAATGAGGCGGGTCGCGAGCGGTCTTGCTCGTCTGGGTTAAAGCTTGCACTAGCCAATGTGATACGAGACTCGTGGCGGCCTTTAAAGAGATTGACGCCGAGGGGTGCACTCGTGAAGTTGCGAGTCCAATTGACATTCTCTTACCACCAATTATTAGACAAAAGAAGTATGTACGTGGGGGGGGGGGGGGGGGGGGGGGGGGGTGTAGACTTCAAAATGTGTAATAATATTAATTTGGCAGATTTCTTATAATTTGAAGCAATCTTGTATTTATGCTTTTTATGTAACACCAGGAGTACACTGAATGATAGTGTCCCTACGCAACATATCATTATCTTTTGAAAAGGCAATGAATAGGAAATATACACTATACACTTGATTAAAAACACATGCTTTTGCACATGTGGCGCTCTCAGCTTGGAGGTTCATCAGATCTAGATCAATGACCACCATTGTATTTTTGATTTATTCTTATGCTTGTTAATTACACATTCAATTTTTTTCCATTTGTACTGTCTAGGTTGCCTCTTTTGACAAGTCCTTTTGTTCATTTCAAAAACTGTCCTTGTATACTGTATTTTAGTAGTTTAGTTGGTCAGTGATTATAGTAATTTACTCAATAATAACTAATAAAATAAGTAAATAACATTAAAATATAACATTGAGCTTCACAAGGAATATATTTTATGTATACACACATTTATAACGTACCATAAGCATAATTATAAATTTATTTTAAAATACAGTAAATATATCATTGGCTACATCCAGATTTTTTGTAGAATTTTTTAAAACTCGTAAATATGATTTAAAAATAATAATTGAAGAGACCACTGGAGCTTGCGAAACTAAAAATCTCTACTCACAAGTTTGCTCTTTATAAGTAGTGAAGAAAAATGTGATCTAATCCACAACATTACGTAATACAACATCTTGTTGAACTCTGTTAATCTGATAAAAGAAATTAAAATTACTCACTGTTGTTGAACAAAATATGTGAGTTAATACAATATTAGGCGACTTGGCCACAGCTGTGACATACGTCTAGTGAGTGGTGCTGCTAAGAGCCATATGCTTGTGGAACTCTTCGCACCCCTCGGCACCGATCTCTGTGAAGGCTGCCACGAGGCTGGGCACCACCTTGGCGAGTGCAAGCTTTAACCCGTTGAGCACTGCTGTACCCTACTCGCTTCAGTGGCATGGGCATCACCGACAACACATCCTTGCAGCATCGCGGCGCATGTCGAAAGCACAAACCTTCCCTGACGGCGGAAGTGGTCCTTGACAAATTCCTCAAAACCCGGAGGCGGCCGGCGCAACAGATAGAGCATGCTCCGGAGGGAGAGATGGTAAGCATTCTCACTGTAGGGCAGCGCATTGTGGCGGCCCTCTGGTTTGCCAACTTGGTCTCATATCCGGCCTCGTTGTAGTATGGTTGTTCGTTGAGGACGAGACCCTGGATGGAGACAACAACTTGAAGGAGGCTTGACGTCGCCGGCGACCAAACCTCCGTGCCCTCTCCGTCGAATGTGTTCAGTAGACTGAGGCACACTGTCCCGGACTCGTAGAGGTTGGGATTGAGCCGTAGGCCGAAGGAGTGGTAGTACCTGGGGTGGCTCAGCCGGGTAGGAGGGCGGTAGTTGCAAGTCGAAGAAGAAGAGTCCGTGATGGTAGGGCGTCCCGCCAGCGCCCACCATCACCACCGGAGCAGGTCCATGCGGTCCTCGAACACTCGTATATAGATTGTGTCTGCACATAAAATTGTTAAAGGTATTCATCTAAAACCATGCATGGACTGCACATTCAGTTGTGTGTACTCTCATACCTGGTAAGTCCTTCTCTAGAATATTCCATTCCTTTTGTACTGCTTTGGTCCAACTCTTCTGACGACTTCCGCCCTGTAATTCCTTCAAACTGGTTAGGCTCTGCTTAGTGGTTTAGTATTTCTAAATTGATGTAATTATTTTCCCAATTTTTTTGATGTAATTAAAAATTGAAGTATTCAAATGTTTGGCTAAGAAATGTCATAGTTTTTCTTCGTTCTCAGTTTTAGAACAAACTAAGAGGGCCAGGCTTCTTTCTCCGGTACTTAAAAAACACACTTTTGGAATTAATTTGGTTCTTAAAACTAAACAGCCCAAAGTATTTTTAGAAACCAAAGCATTATGAGAAAACTTTGGAAGTGCTGGGCCGCAAAACGCACCCTAGCTCAAGGTTATATATCTGCAAAAGGAAACGATTTTACAAAAGATAAATGAATCGTCATAGTTAAGAGAATGGTTTCTAGCGATAGACAAAACCATATATGTATCGTGCTTGTAAACTTTTTTACTTTATAATCTTGAAAATACCCACGTTGTTCAAGTTATAAGAAATAAAATATTACCTGGTCTGGGTTGTCAAGGTAATGGTGATCCTTAGGTGTGATCTGCAACACATCGAAACGTGGGAAGCTGAACGATCATCACAAGAGCAGGTGGTATCTGTGACCTTCGTCCCATCCTTGACAAAATCATGGCAGTTCACATCCACAATGTTCCTTGTCACGACAGCAGCGACTGGCCTCGTTGCTATGGTGTCGTCGTTTTCGGCATCGTTATCGTCCGCTGGGTACTGTAGATCATTCTCCTAACAAAAATTACATGTAAGTTTACAGTTTAACAGACGTAGCCACACCAGTTGTTTGCCAAGTGGACAATGTTAGAACTTAGAAGGATAGATACCGTGTTCGCAGCAGCCGGCTCTTCAGGTGCATCATCCATACCGTCGTCCTCCACCACCCGTTCACCCATTTCAGTCCACAACTCCATGTAGTGCTCCTCAAAGACGACAACGATCTCATCAGGCGACACCTGCGGCACGCTCAATCAAATCAACAACAGCTAATAACGGGTTGTGTTGAGACTAGGGTGTATAAAATCGTCGTAAGTTGTAGGTCCATAAAAAAGTAACAGGAAAAAAAAACCACGTACTGTCGATATGCTGCCATCACCCCACTTGACTTGGACGTGCCCACGAGGAAGATCGACAACACGGCCCACCCATGAGAGATCTGCAGCAACGATATTCTTCTTCTTTTTGCCCTGTAACGCTGCGCTACCACTGTCGTCCGTTGATCCTGGCCCTAGGAGGCGAACAACAATGTGTCCATAGTAAGCAGAGTGGTGACTTTTGAGATCATATGCACTCAGGGTATCAGTGCACTCGGCCTCCCTAGCCTCGTCAGGGAACATCCCTGCCTTGAACCATGACACGCGAACAGTCTGGTCCTTGGAGCTCCTGACGACGCCACACGCCTTGTTTCATCAGCAGCAATGTCGTCCTTGACACTAGTAGATGTCACGACATCGTGGTCGCCATTAGTATCAAAAGGAAGACCATTCTCGACGACGTGTTCTCCCGGGAAGAACTCATGCTCATTCACTATCTCAAAGGGGACGATGGTCGCTGAAGGTATGCCATGCTGCAGTGTGCCGTCCTGCCATAGCACATCGACAGAGGTGCTGGTGTTGGCGACCACCATAGGAAACTCCACCTCGGCATGCCTCATCGGTTGCTTAGCATAAATATTTAGCTCTTTCTGCTTCGTGGGCGTTAGCACATGATCAGCAATTGGGCCTTCATGGTTATCATCAATCACGTCCTGGTTATTTCTGGAGCATGGGTCGTCGTCGTCCTCCTCCTCCTCCTCTTCCTCTTCCTCTTGCTCCTGATTATGACCGCAAGCCGCATCCCATTGTTATCGTCTGTTTTGGTGGAATTAGGCTCTCGAAAGAAACAGCGGTCAGCTACCCCCAGCTGCAAATGGACGCGGCGCAGAAGACGGTCAGGTCATGAGGGTGCTGGTATGCTGGAGGAGCGGATGCCTTCACGAGCTCCTTGTCCGTCCCACAATGCATCGACGCAATCCAGTAGACGAGGACGCCCGATGTCTCCACATTGATGACGGTGCCCACGAGACGGTCAGGATTCCAGTAGCCGTTAAGCCACCGTGCCGCCTTAAAGACGGAACACGAGTTTTGCCCGGCGGTGACGCTCTGCCCCGGGTAAAAGTGACAGTTCATTTGAATCCGGTGCTGAAACTTGTCGACGCGGGTCTCATCCACTATCTGTAGAGTCTTGATGTCTGCGTTGGTAACCTTGCAGATGGCGCCATCATCGAACACGACGTCGACATCGACAGACAACTCCACAACCCGGCCGAGCCACGGCCCGGACACCACGAAGTCGCCGAGGTTGAGGCTCCTGACGCGCCGCAGGCTAGAAGGGCACACGTCCTTGATGACCCCGTTCGCTATGATGCGGTTGTCGAGCTTGGCCAGGTCGAGCACGGTGGTGGCGCCGGTGACCACGCCGAGCTGTCCGGCGATGTCGGACGCTGATCCTACCAACTGGCCGGGGTGCAGGTGGCTCCTGTCTAGCACCCTGATGTCCCGGGCGTTCTTGTACACGACAGAGTTGTCGATGAGGAGGATCGGGAAGTATCGACGGGGAGAGAGCTGTTGGTCACCGTCGCGTCCTGGATAACTAGCCCTTGGCGGAGAAGCCCGAGCCCGAAACTCACCTGGTCTTGCAAGTAAATGTTAGGCGTTGTTGTCGCGGCGACGACGTCCATCGTCGTACTTCCTGACTTGATCTAGATCGATCGAGGTGTCGACGTTCCGGTTGTAGATATTGCACACGAGGGAAGCTATATATACCAGTGCCGGCACGTTTTCGTGTATCATATAGACTCGGACACGAGGAACCGACCGGTAATCGGTACTACCAGTAAATTATGGTAGGGCTAGGGGCTAGGAACTCCTCTTCCTCTACGACTACGTATTGCTGCCGTTCCTCTGCTCATGAACGTGTTTTAAACTTTTAATTATGTTTGGGTACAACTTCAGATTATAACCGATCAGCCCTATATATATAGACCGATATGTTTACTAAATGTGAGCTTTAATTTTTGTACGAAAGTTGGGACAAACCGAATCACTCAAATCGCTCACAGAGTAATTAAACCAACTCAAACTGCCTTTATGCCTGGACGACATATCCTAGAGGGGGTTGTTGTCCTACACGAGACGATCCATGAACTTCATAGGAAGAAAATAGATGGAGTCCTTTTTAAAATCGACTTTAAGAAAACCTATGATAAAGTAAAGTGGCCATTATTGTTGCAAACGCTGCGCATGAAGGGCTTTGACAACAAATGGTGTGATCTCATCAAAAATTATATTATGGGTGGATCGGTTGGCATACGTGTCAACAATAATATTGCCCATTATTTTCAGACTAGGAAGGGACTTCGACATGGCGATCCCCTTTCTCCCATCTTATTTAATATTGTGGCCGATATGTTGGCTATTCTTATTAGTCGTGCGAGAGAGAGGATGGTCAGGCGGGCAGCCTTATACCGCACCTAATTGATGGGGTGTATCAATTCTGCAATATGCAGATGATACCATTCTTTTTTTAGAACAAGACATAGAAAAGGCAGTAAACATGAAATTGATTCTTTGTATGTTTGAGCAATTATATGGGCTTCAAATAAATTTTCATAAAAGCGAGCTATATTGTTTTGGGAAAGCTAAAGAAGCCGAGAACCAATACAGGAATGTGTTTGGATGTGAAGTAGGCAGGGATGGAGGGAGGGGGGACGAGCAGGGGCTAGACCCCCCCTAACAATGGTGTTTTACTTAAGCATTTGCTACTGCAAATGTTCCTGCTAAGCACGAGCAAGAACATTTCGCCACCCCCAAAGCTCTTTGCCCCCTCTATAAGCCGGTCCTGGCTCCGTCCCTGGAAGTAGGGACCCTCCCGTTTAAATATCTAGGAATTCCTATACATTATAGAAAACTCTTTAATAAAGAATGGAACTCTGTGGAACATATGTTTGAAAAGAAACTAGGTTGTTGGCAGGGCAAGTTAGTATCATACGGTGATAGGCTAGTCCTAATAAATTCTGTACTTACTAGTTCACTATGTTTATGCTTTCCTTTTTAGAAATACCTAAAGGGGTGTTAAAAGGTTGGATTTCTACGGATCCCGTTTCTTTGGCAATGTGATCAAAATAAACAAAATTATAGGCTGACAAGGTGGAATATAATTTGTAGACCAAAGGACCAAGGCGGACTAGGAATTGAGGTCCTCGATATCAAGAACAAATGTTTATTAAGCAAGTGGCTTTTTAAGCTTATTAACGAGGAAGGAGTATGGCAAGAAATCCTACAAAATAAATACCTACAAAATAAGACATTGTCACAAGTGACAGCGAAACCTACGATTCTCAGTTTTGGAAGGGTCTTATGAACGTAAAAGAAACCTTTTTCAGTAAAGGGAAGTTTGATGTAGGTAACGGCCAAGAAACCTGTTTTTGGGAGAATTCATGGATCAATGATACCCTTTAGCTACCCAATACCCAACATTATACAGCATGACACGTCACAAAAATGTTTTGGTAGCGGATGTTCTAGCTAATAATGCCGTCCATATTGAGTTTAGACGAAATCTAACCGGCAATAGATGGGATGCTTGGCTAGATATGCTGCAAAAACTTATAACCATTAACCTTACAAATGATGAAGATAAATTTGTTTGGATGCTTACGTCTACAGAACTACTTTCGGTTAAGTCCATGTATGAAGCTCTTTTTTTTTTTTTGAGGAAATGTATGAAGCTCTTTTAAATGGTCACACGGTTAATTTGCGCAAACAAATTTGGAAACTTAAGGTACCGTTAAAGATTAAGGTCTTCATGTGGTTCCTTTACAATAAGGTCATCTTAATGAAAGATAATCTTGCTAAACGAAATTGTAATGGATGTAAAAAATATGTGTTCTGTGATTCAGAGGAATCGATTGATCATTTATTTTTTACATGCCCGTTTGCACACTTATTATGGACTTTAGTGCAATATGCTTTCAATATCACCCCACCCGCTAACACTACAATATGTTTGGAAATTGGCTTGATGGGGTGAAAAGAATTTTAAGCACGAATCCATGTGGGAACTTGTGCTTTATTATGGTCCATTTGGTAATGCATGAATGACATTATTTTTAAGAAACAAGGTCGACCTAATTTTTTGCAGGTGATACGGAAGCCATGGATCCACGAGTGGGCTTTCTTATTCCCAGAGGCGCAACGTGCTCTTATAAACTCTGGATGCACACGGCTGGAGGTGGTCACTTTGGATATCTATTCCCGGGGTACCTGGCGGCTATCTAGAAGAATTCAAGGTGTCTAAGAAGCTAGGCACTAGAGAGGACGCCGTTTAGCCTTATTTCTTTTTATCCCAGAACTATATTTTGTTTCAACACTTGTGGACGACTGGTTATGTAAACTTTGAATACTTTGGAACTTATAATAAAAGCCGTGTGCATCAATCGATGCAGAGGCTGGGGCTTCTCCCCTTTTCTAAAAAAAGCCCTATATATAGGGTCTCTAACTCCCAGTCGAATGAGAACTAGCTTAGTTCTCATTCGCATGATGTCATCAATCTCAATTGCAAGTCAAGTTGCGACTCATGATTAGCACGAATCACGAAGCAAATCGAACGGTGTGGAGCAGTTGCAAGTTCGCTTGCAATTCAGGAGAATGAGAACTAACTTAATTCTCAATCGCATGACGTCATCAAATCTCTATTGCAAGTTGACTTGCAACTGATGTCCGAATCACGAAGCAAATCAAGTGGCCCAAATCAGTTGCAACTCCACTTGCAATTGATGATGTCATGCGATTGAGAACTAAGGTAATTCTCATGTGATTGAGAACTAGCAAAACTGATATATATATAGTATATGCAAAGGTCGACCCAATATGCATAGGCATCCGGCAATTAAAATACTTTGGACACATTTAGGAGTGCAGGTGAGTGCACCCACAAAAAAGGAAAGCTTTTATCCTCACATGGTTTATACAAACAAAAGAGGAAAATTTTCTATCCACCCCACCCCTGCACTTATATGGCCATATGGGCAAGAATAAAATCATGTACTAGACAAACCAGACCACCCGGCAGGCATTAATCACACATATTATTTTCTTAAAGCTATAACTTTTCAAACCGTGTCGAAATTACGATTTTTTCCTTTATAAAATACTCACGACGAGATTTCAAAACTAGATAACTCTGGCATATGTTTCGACGTGTTTTTCTAAGTCTCAACTTTGGTGCGCAGATACAACAACTTTGCCACAAGTGAGGAGGTATTTTTCTAAGCATCAACCTTGGTGGACAATAATCTCAACAACAACAAAAACATTGGTGCACGATAGAGCAACTTTTCCACAAGCCACAAGTCAAGAGGCATATGGATGTGGAGTTTCATATGAGCAGAACGGGTTTTTTTTGGCATACCGAGTTTACTAGATCATGGGAGCCGAAAGACCTCTTTCGTCTTTCTCTCCTTAACCGACTAGGTGGGACTAAAATACCTAAAAAGGGTCATTGTATTGCGGGCCCATGCTAGACTGCACGCGCCAAAACCTTGTCCCAGTTGATGACTCCCAATTGCAGGAGATCAATTGTAGTACTTTTCGATTAGAAAAGGTTGTCGAACCACGAGGAGCTGAAGGTATTGGTTAGCAAGATTGATAAATAAAACAATAAAAGATGCAAGTGTTTTTGGTATTTTTGGTTGTATAGTTGCAATGCTGAAAATAAATAGTAGCAGGTGAAAAACTCTCAAAGAGAGAAAGCCCAATCCTCTTATGTGGCAAGAGGACAAGCTCAAGTGATGTGTGACTTATATGTGAAAAACGTTCCCGAGGGCGGCATGGATATTACTAGGCATAGACACGTTGAATATCTTGTCAAGTTTTAATCTTCTTTGGACGGAGCCATTACTAGGTATATCTAAATAAATAAACTAAACCCCTTATGATGGATCATGTGGCCAAGTAAATGACTGCACAAGAATTATTAACACATAAAGTCCCACCATAGCATTACACTCTAGGGTCCCCGATACTAATACCCTCATAACATAACTTCATGATTCGGTCTCAGGTTTACATGTCATTGATACGTCTCAAACGTATCCATAATTTCTGATGTTCCATGCTTATATTATACCAATTGCTACATGTTTTATATGCACTTTATATCACTTTTATGCATTTTCTAGGACTAACCTATTAACAAGATGCCACAGTGCCAGTTCCTGTTTTCTGCTGTTTTTGGTTTCAGAAAAGTTGTTCTGGAAATATTCTCGGAATTGGACGAAACAAAAAGCCAAGTTCCTATTTTCTAACACGTACACGGAGTCCGAAGGAGAGACGAAGGAGGGCCGTGGGCCGCCCTCACCATGCCACGGCGCGGGTGGGCCCCCTGCCGCGCCGCCACGTGGTGAGGAGGCCTCGGGCCTCCACCGACGCCGCCCTTCGCCTATAAATTGCTTTTTTCGGGAAAACCCTAGACACCCGAGTCAAAAACCACGAAAAGTTCCAGAGCCGCCGCCGCCGTCAACCCTAACTCGGGAGGGTTCTAAAGCTCTTCCGGCACCCTGCCGGAGGGGGAATCATAACCGGAGGGTTCTACATCGCCATGCCTGCCTCGGAGTGATGTGTGAGTAGTTCATCCTTGGACTATGGGTCCATAGCAGTAGCTAGATGGTTGTTTCCTCTTGTGTGTAAAACCCGAAAATTCAAACCTAATTTTAGTGGTGTTTTCCGACACCTGGAAAACTTTTTCCCCTTATTCTGAATATTTCTCCAAAACTTTTGAAGATAAATTGACTTGGAAGTTGCCTTCTCAAAATTTCCCAACAAATCCATGAACCAGTCCATCACCCCCGACAATTCTGTGCTTAGGTTTTCTCTCGGAAACCCTAGCCCTAATTATCGGAACCTTTTAATCATTTTCTTCCACCTACAAAAGGAAAGCCCATTTCCATAGCTCTAAAAATTCCACCAAAAATACCAGAGTACCCCATGTCCATATAAAGACAACCCATGCAAAAATATTGCATACTCCAATGCAATATTTCCAAGTTAGCCAACAATTTCAAAACTGCCATTTCTAGCCCAGAAATGTTTTAACCAAGCTAGGAACCTCCAATAATTCTGATAAATTCAGGGAATGCATATTTTGGCATTTCCAGCATTTCATCTTTCGGAGACAAACCCATTTGAGCAATATTTAGACCACTTCCTTTGTAAGCCCAAATTGATGCCAATTCAAGTTTTTCAAACAAACCTAAACCTAGAAAATTCCAATTACCATGATACTTGAACATGTTGACCAATTGGTCTTTAGAGACACAAATCCAGGAGATCACCCCAAGATGAAGCATGGAACCCCATTTTTCTCAAATCATTCCATTATGGCCATTTTTGGACATCATATGGAAAACCAATTTCCCATGACCCAAATGATCTCCAACTTCATAGACACCCTCCCTACACCAAACCGAGGCCGTGGTAATTTTTGGGAATTTTTCTGAGATGGGCAAGGCCCCTAACATTTCATCGAACACCTGCTGCATTTTTTGTTTTCTGAAAACTTTATTCCGCAAAGTGTTGCAACATTGATGATTTCTTGTTTGTTTGTGTTTGCCTTGATCTGGTGAGCACCGTAGTACCAACTTCTTTGTGTTTGGAGCATCCAATCGTCGGGGACGCGGCAGTGCCGACCGTGGCGCGCTCTGGAGCGCCAGGACGTGCCCGCCGGCTTGCCCATGTCCTCTCCCCGTCGCTCGCTGCCTCGCTGCCCTGCGGAGTGAAGCCGTGCCCGAGCCCCCCTCTCTCTCGCGGCACCTGGCTCCGGCGAGCCAAGCCCTTCCCAGGCCCCCCATGCCCCCGCTCGACACCTCGCCGCCGACAACCGCAAGATGCCACACCGACGGAACAGTCTCCATCCAGAGCAACCCGACGCACCGACGGAACAGCGAAGCTCCAGGATTCCTCGTGCTCTTCCTGTACCTCCAGCGCGGCGCCCTTATCTCCTTATCCCCTTCTGTGGCCAGCGACGGGTATCAATGGCGTCCACGCCACCGTGCCCCTACCCTCTGCCCCCGAGCTATTAAAGGCCACCCCCGAGCCCTCTCAAGCTCACACCACTCCCCTCACTCCCCCTCCACGCCCCAGCACCACCAGAGGTCGATGGACCGCACGGGAGCTCGAAGAATTGCGGCCATAGCCGAAGCTTCCAGCACGGCCGACGCCGCCCTGCTCTTCCCCTTGCCGCCCGAGCCCTCCCCGGCTGCGGTGGACCACGGTGACCCCTCCGCCGCCGTTCGCCGGAGCCACGGCCTCCCCCAACGGCTGACCCTGCCTCCTCCCGAGCCGCCGTGCTCCTTCTGCGGCGAGGCAACGAAGACGACGACCCCGTCGATTCTTTTTTTCGTTGACTTGTTCCTCCCAGGCAGCCAGCAGCGGATCCAGCCCAGCCCAGCAGCGCGGCCCGCCAGCGGCCCAGCCGCGAGCAGGCGGCCAGGCGCGTAGCGCGCGGCGCGCAGCAGCCTCGGCCCAGCGACGGCCCATCTCGTGCGGCCAAGCAGCCCGTGCGTTTTTTTTCTCGCGGGCAGTTTTTCTTCTTTTCCTGCTGAACCAATTTTCGAACGTCAATATCTTTTGAACCGTAAGTCCGTTTTCGGTGATTCAAATTTCTAAATCTTCGTCTCGACGAGCTCTTTCCGGTGGTACTGATTCCATCTCGTTCCAAAATAGTTCGATGGGGTGCCCATTTGTACGTGCATTCCGGAGTCCGTGGAACGGGGCTATCGCTGCCCTACGCCGCGGAACCAACCCGACCCCTCCAAGCCCAAAGGATCCCCGTCTTCGGAGGCAAGCTAAACCCTTGCTATGAGCCGTCCCGCAATGTTGTTTGTTATTTCTTATTACCATGCCAAGTGTTTATATCTGTCTGCGTTTGGTATATATTATGTCGGTCTGCTGTTGCTATGTTCAATATGTTACTTCGAATGTTGCCCCTGCCATGTTATGTTCATCATCCATGTATGCATTAGAATGATGTGTGAATTATCTGTGCGCCTCGCACTTGCGCGGCTTTGTCGAACCCTCTAAATAAACAATTATAAAACATGCGGTCCTATGATTGTTTGCTTCTTCTTCTTCTTCGCCGAGGTGAGGAGCGGACGAATGCCGTGTTATGATCCTCGGAGTTGGGGCATTTGCCAAAAGAGTTATTTGCTTCTTGTCCCTCCGTCAAATATGGTTGGCGTAGACGCTTGGGAGCTGACTTTCCATTTGGTTCTTTTTGCCAAGATTGCTGACACCACGTCAGGTTAATCCTTGAGTGGAATGGATGCTTTCTTTCTTATGAATGCTTTTCGGTTCATTGTTTGGAGGCTACATGCCTCACCAACTTTGTAATTAATCTGCGAGGACGCTGGCTGGAGGAACCGCCACAGTCGTCCGAGTGACCCACTGTGTTATCTTTTGTAGTTGATCTGTGAAGGCGCTTGCCAGCGGAAGACCGCTGCCACAGTCTTCGGTTGACGTTTCTTTTTCCTTGTCAAACGAGAAGGCGCTTGCCAGCGGAAGACCGCTGCCACAGCCATCCGGTTGACGTTTCTTTTTCTTTGTCAAACGAGAAGGCGCTTGCCAGCGGAAGACCGGTGCCACAGTCATCCGGTTGACGTTCTTTTTATTTTGCAAAGTTTGGACATGGATACTACTATTGCTTGATTTATTGTGTTGCTAATATTTTGTCGTGTGATGATGTATTATGATATTGTGATTGTTGTGTTGGACTAATCCTCTTGGTTTGGACTTGTGAATGATGGAACTTGATTAAATGAAACACCCCTCCAAACAACGATAGGGTCAGTCCACGGTGCCACTAATCTGAACATCGAACGCACTGCCACTGTCGCTCACATGGGCGGGCCTTGACCTACGTAATCCTAACGAGCCTCCTTTGATGCCACCCTTTTGGCAAGTCTAGTCGGTTACCATAGTTGGTCGGGGCTAGTCTTGCGAAGGTTCCGGAGCTAGGCGTTGTCCAGAGCTGGAAACGTGCCGGATTCACTTCTGCATAAGGCATAGAGTTATGTCGGTGGCTATACAGGGAGTGTCTTGGTAGCGTGAACGGTCAGGTGAGTGTATCTTGCTGAGTTCGCCTTAAGGATGATATCCTAAAGTACCGGCTGAGTGGGGTGCACTTAGGTGGGTGGTATCTGCAACCTCTCGAGAGTGTCAAATCTGGATGTCTAGCCTCGTTCCAAGGTTATGGAACAACAGTTCAGTGTCGGTCACACTGTGTGTCTTTGTCGTGTCAGGAGGTTAAACCTAAGGCTTGTTTGAAAGAAAGATGAACAATCTGATTTCACTAAATGAACAATAAGATGATGTAGGGAATGTTACTTGTGAGGTGATTGGGATGGCGGTGTGATGCGTTGGAAGCCTATAGTTAGGCCAGAGCCAACATCAACCGTGCATGCCCCGGGAGATAGCTAGAGTTGGCTGGATTGATAGCCAGAGTTGGCTGGAGTGATAGCCAGAGTTGGCTAGAGTTGACAGGAGTAATTATAAGATTTGGTACCCACTGATACACTCGTCTACTCGTCACAGGTAACCTCTTTGTTTGATTGCCGGTATACGATCCAACCCCACCTGGCTTGGACTCTGTACTGGTGATACTCTTGTTGTTTGCTTACGCCATGTTTTGCTTGTGATGCCATGCTACCTTTATGTTATCATATTGGTCTATCTCGAGTAGACTCTTGCCATGTTGTAGGATTTTATTTCCAATGTATATCTTGCTACATGATTGTTGGAATGTTGTAGTAAGTGGCGATTCTTGCTGAGTGCATATTAATGTACTCACGGGCCTTGTGATTGTGGCCAGGTTTTGTCGAGGATTCATCTTCCACCATAGTAAGGATTTGAAGCAAGAGCGTGCTAGGATCAGTAGCCCAGCCAGAACCTGTGGAGTGGAGCCGCTCCAAGCTGTAGCCTCTCATATGTCTTCCGCTGCCAGTTTAAACTCTGTATCGTGCCATACGGGGATTGATATATCGTCATTCCTTGGTGGCCTTGTAAACCATTTGTAACAATGATGTGCCTGATTGTGTAATGATTTCCATTATGTTACACTGTTGTGACGTGCGGCCAGTTATCTTGGGATGGCGCACGGGACGACTGCCTCTCTGGTGATATGTGCCAGGGAGGGGTGTCACATTGTGCCATCATCTTTAGATCTTGTGAGATGTCTATCATGATCAAGATCATCTTATTGTAATGCTACATGGTGTGTTTGCTGGGATCCGATGAATATTGATACTATGTCAAGCTGAATACTGAAATATCATGTCTATGTTATTTATGATTTTGCATGCTCTCCGTTACTTGTTGATACTCTGGCCAAGTGGATGCTTGTGACTCCAAGAGGGAGTATTTATGTTAGATAGTGGGTTCAGTCTCCATTTAGTCTGGGGAGTGACAGCAACCTCTAAGGTTGTGGATGTGCTGTTGCCACTAGGGGTAACCTAATGATGCTTTGTCTAAGGATAAATGTGTTGTTTACATTATGCACTTTACTTAATGCAATTGTCTGTTGCTTGCAACTTAATACTGGAAGGGGTGCGGATGCTAACCTGGAGGTGGACTATTTAGGCACAGATGCATGCTTGATAGCGGTCTGTATACTTTGTCGTAATGCCCAAATGAATCTCATAGTAGACACCACAACTTGCACATGCATATTATGCACTTTTAATATTGTCAATTGCCCAGCTGTAATATGTTTACCCAGCATGTTAGTTATTTATTATGGAGAGACACCACTAGTGAACTGTGGACCCCGGTCCATTCTTTTACATCTGAAATACAATTTACTGCAATCATTGTTTTCTTTCATTCTCTGCAAACAAACATCATTTTCCACAATATACGTCTAATCCTTTATTTCCAGCAAGCCGGTGAGATTGACAACCTCACTGTTAAGTTGGGGCAAAGTATTTTGGTTGTGTTGTGTGTAGGTTCCAAGTCAACCGCCAGGATCCCCTTCGACGCCAACACTTTTTCTGGCACCATTCCTAGGAAGAGGAAGCACTCCACCAACACCACTTTTCCTGGTGCCGTTGACACCTTCAGAAGTGTCTTCATCTCCTACTGGTTCGATAACCTCGGTTTCATACTGAGGGAAAACTTGCTGCTGCACTCATCATACCTTCCTCTTGGGGTTCCCAACGAACGTGTGTCTTTCACGTCATCAAGCACTTTCTCTGGCGCCGTTGCCGGGGAGTGAAGGCACTTCGGATTCAGCAGGCTTCTATCTCCCCTACGCACCAGAACTTTTTCTGGCGCCGTTACCAGGGAGGTCAAGCCTTCTGTTAGGGGAGTCTCTCACTTCCAATCTCTTTACTTTGTTATTGTCTTGCTTTGTTTATTTTTATTTTTTCTTGTTTGCTCTCTTTATCAAAAAACACAAAAAAATTAGTCACTTGCATCTAGTTTATTTTCAGTTCTTTATCATGGCTAGTTCTATCCCTGCTACCATGTCACCTGAGGAATTGATCTTCACTTTCAAACAAGGGAGTGAGGAGAGTTTTAAGGAAGCTTGGTCTAGAATTTTTGATTCTTGTGGTAAAACTGAGCCTAAAATGACTTTATGCCTGCTTCTTAGTAGCTTTTATTTTGGACTTGTCCTTTGTTACAGATATGCTCTGGATGCTGTAGTGGGAGGAGATTTCCTTCATTGCGATGGGGATCAATCTTTTAATGCCATAAGAAAATTGGTTGCATCCTCTAGCTCAGCTAATAAATTTGATTCAGCTCTTGTTGACATTCATGCTAGATTAAACACTCTTGAGACAAATTTATCTTGTTTAAAAGAAGGTTATAATCAGATTCGTGAATATTATGATTATGTTCCAATGAGTTTTGAACCTTCAATGTGGGTCCCTACGGTAAAGGTTGCTATTTGTGGTGAAACTTTGTATTCCCATTGTGATATTATGTCTGAATTTTGCCTTATGCCTAAAAATATTTATGAATCTTTGAATCTTTGGGGACTTTCTGAAGGTGGAGAAGGGATAACTCTTACTGATAATTCCGTTATATTACCCATTGGGGTAGCTAAAGGTGTGTTTACAACATTCCTAGGAAACTGATTATCTTGTTATTGAATGTGTTGGAACAGGACAAATTACACTTGGAAGATCCCTGCTGAAACTCTTGGAAGCAACAATAGATGTGGGGAAAGGCACTCTGAATTTTACCTCCTCACCGGGATGCGGTCATGTATTCCCTAGACCAAAGAGTAAGACTAAGGGTAAGAGAGGTAGGCGTAAAGCCCTTGGTAATCCTTTGGATGCTTCTTCACTTGGAAACACTTGATTTTCACTTTCTGCGCCTAGCTGAAAGGCGTTAAAGAAAAGCGCTTATGGGAGACAACCCATGGTTTTATTTATGTACTTTTTCTTTTATTTGAGTCTTGGGGTTTGCTTACTTCTGTAACAACTCCTTTGTATCTTTATTTTATTGCATTGTTTCTTGGATATATGCCCAAAAGGCAATGTATTTATAGATGTGACAATGTATTTATACATATATATATATATCTGATTCATACATTATTGATTCGTATTCTCGATGCTATAACTGCAGTGATTTCTAAATGCGTGATTTAGGGAAAAGCTCACCTGCACGTGTAGAGAATATGAATACGTAAAATGTACCCTAGTTCTTTTACGGACTAATTCTTGAATGCTAGATGACGCGGCTTTTCCTAGTCATGGACAAAGAGTTTATGTCAGCATCAAGGATGGCATATTATTGGATAATAATATGGCTGGGTCCCCCAAGTGTTGGTATCATAGAAAGGTTGTTGTATAACATGTCCTTATAACCATGAGGTTATTAGGGTCATGCATACTGGAAGAGTTACTTTGGTGCTGTTAACCGTCACGGCCATAACAGGGTGACCATAAAGGCAATTACTGGGTAGCTTCAAGGTGTGTGTGTATCCTAATGTTCTGAGATGGGAAATTACTCCTCTAGGTTAAGAGAGATACGTCCAGGGCCCACTCGGTATTATAACGGTATCCAATATGTTCTGCAGACAATGCACGGTGAAGTTACACCGTGTGGGATATCATAATACGGCAATGAGTAAATGGAACTTACCGGTAACGAGATAGACAAAGATGATGTGAATCAATCCTTGATTGATTCATGGTATCATGCACGGATCTATATCTCGGGTGAAGTTCAGTATCATGAGTAATGGGATTGATATATGATAATCAACAGGTTCAACAGTAGAGTTATCCGCATAACGATAGCAGCTACACATGACATCCTTGGAACTGTCACTGACCGGTGATTGGTTGATACCCAACCAATTATAGCTACCCGTTATCGAACCTGTAGGGTGGACACACTTAAACTAGGATTGGTTAGTTGTGTATTATGGTTGGTCTGGAACATGGAGACAGTATCACCGGCATGGTGCTTGCGTGATAGACATACCTTGTCAAGAGAGAAAGTTTGTGATAGAAGTTACTATCATGGTCGGATTTATTCCGAGTGTTTATATATGGAGGATATATTTGTCCGGAGTATTTTGTCGGCGGACACTAGGTGTCCCAGATCATATGAAAGGAGTTTCATATGATAAGTAATTAATTCGGTGAATATTTTGTAAAAGGAAATATTCAAATAAGAATTAATTGGATAAAGTATTATTTAATTATATGTTAATTAAATATTGATTTATTTGATTAATAAATAATTATGGGAAAAATATTAAAGGCGCCGTTGGGGGAAACCCCGAGCCAAACCCCGGTGGGCCGAAGGCCCACGGCGGGGGCGAGGCGGAGGTGGTGGTGGCCACGGCGGCCGGCCAGGCGGGTCCCACCCGTCAGATCGGTGCGGCCAGGCGGGCCCCACCCGACCGAGTCGGTACGGCCAGGCGGGCCCCACCCGACCGAGTCGGTACGGCCAGGTGGGCCCCACCCGACCGGCCGGTTCGGCGCAGGGCAGGGACGGGTCCCACCGGGCGGCGCGGCGGCTAAGGCAGCCGACCTAGGTGGGCCCCACCTGCCTAGGTCGGTGCGGCCAAGGTGGGCCCCACCTGGCCGAACAAGGAAGAGAAAGGGATGGGGAGGAAAGTTGGGGTGCAACCCCAACTCATCCTCCCATACCGAATTGGGCAATGGGGACTTTCCCCTTGTCCAAGTTGGACTAGGGGAAGGTGTCCCCCTTTCCAAGTCTCCCTACCTCTTGGGCTCCTTTATAAACCCCACCCCTCTAGGTTTGAAAACACAATAGAAACAGACAATTGACTCACGTCAGCTCTCAAGTTTAGATCTCTTCTAGTTGGATTAGAGGGATGATACGTCTCCAACGTATCTATAATTTCTTATATTCTATGCTTATATTATACCAATTGCTACATGTTTTATTCACACTTCATGGCATTTTTATGCATTTTCTGGGACTAACCTATTAAAAAGATGCCACAGTGCCGGTTCCTGTTTTCTGCTGTTTTTGGTTTCAGAAAAGCTGTTCTGCAAATATCCTCGGAATCGGACGAAACAAAATGCCACGTTCCTATTTTCCCGACACGTGCACGAAGTCCGAAGGAGAGATGAAGGGGGGCAGCGAGGCGCCGTCCCCACCCCATGGCGCGGGTGGGCCCTTGCCGCGCCGCCATGTGGGGAGCGGGCCTCGTGCCTCCACCGACATCGCCCCTTCGCCTATTTATTCTCCCCGAGGCAAAAACCCTAAAATACCGAGCCATATTTCCAGAAAACATCCGCTACCGCCGCCGTCAACCCTAACTCGGGGGGGGGGGGGAGGGGTTCTGAAGCTCTTCCCGGCACCCTGTCGTAGCAGTAGCTAGATGGTTGTCTTCTCCTTTTGTGCCACCATGTTTAGATCTTGTGAGCTGCCTATCATGATCAAGATCATCTTATTGTAATGCTCCATGTTGTGTTTGCTGGGATCCGATGAATATTGAATACTATGTCAAGTTGATTATTGATCTATCATATATATGTTGTTATGATCTTGCATGCTCTCCGTTATTAGTGTACGCTCTGGCCATGTTTATGCTTGTAACTTCAAGAGAGAGTATTTATGCTAGATAGTAGGTTCATGCCTCCATTTAATCTGGGACAGTAACGGAAAGTTCTAAGGTTGTGGATGTGCTGTTGGTACTAGGGGTAAAACAGCAATGTTTTGTCTAAGGATATTATTGTTGTTTACATTATGCACCATACTTAATGCAATTGTCTGTTGCTTGCAACTTAATACTGGAAGGGGTGCGGGTGCTAACCTGAAGGTGGGCTATTTAGGCACAGATGCATGCTGGATAGCGGTCTGTGTACTTTGTCGTAATGCCCAAATAAATCTCATAGTGATTATCATGACTTGTATATGCATTGTTATGCACCTCTCTATTTTGTCAATTGCCCAGCTGTAATTTGTTTACCCAGCATGTTAGTATTTTATTATGGAGAGACACCACTAGTGAACTGTGGACCCCGGTCCATTCCTTTACATCTGAAATACAACCTACTGCAATCATTGTTCTTTTTCATTCTCTGCGAGAAAACATCATTTTCCACACTATACGCCTAATCCTTTGTTTTCAGCAAGCCGGTGAGATTGACAACCTCACTGTTAAGTTGGGGCAAAGTAGTTTGATTGTATTGTGCAGGTTCCATGTTGGCACCGGAATCCCTGGTGTTGCGCCGCACTACACTCCTTCACCAACAACCTTCAGAGCATCGCCGACTTCCTACTGGATTGATAACCTTGGTTTCATACTGAGGGAAAACTTGCTGCTGCACTCATCATACCTTCCTCTTGGGGTTCTCAACGAACGTGTGTCTTTCACGTCATCAAGGGACCTCTAATTAGAGGCGACCTATCCGATTAGACTAGATATAATCTCTCTCTCTCTCCTTCTCATGTGTTGAGATCTCCACCTTCATACATCAGCAGACTTCAAGCTTGGACGGCGAAGCCCTGCTAAACCTTTCCAGTGTACGTGTGCAAGCTCTCAGAGGGGAGATCTGTCTTACGATGGTTGTCCCTTCAGCTGTTGATTCAAGGTGGTGAAGCGAAGTAGAAGAAGGCGTAGGAATCTCTCTACCAGGCTTGGTTGAGAGAGACCGCGATCGGCTACATCGACTACGTCATCAACATGTTCTTATGCAATCTACGGTGTTGGTAACGTATACTAAACTAGATCTATGGATCTTCGTATTCGCATGTATCTTGACAGTAGATCTTGGGAAGGTTGCATAGCAATGCGTGAAATTTTTAATTTACCGTACGCGCAACCCAATATTGTTGTGCCAAGTAAAGTCTCTAATACAAAGTTGATACTAGATTTGGATTTCTGCGTAGAGACAGATTTTTGCTGTCCACGGTTTTGAGTTGTATTCACTCCAGAAAAATTGAAAAATTCTGAACAAATTCAGGCGTGATCCTCATATATGTACGCAACTTTCATTAGTTTTGACTTTTCGCATCTGAGCAACTTAAGTGTCTCGAACAAATTCGTCTTTCCAGACTGTTCTGTTTTTGACAGATTCTGCATTTTATTTTGCATTCTCTCTTTTACTGTGTTTAAGTAGATTTCTTTGCTCCACAAAACATCAGTGGCTGTAGCTAATGTCCAGAAGTATTGGTGATGATTGTGTCATTACAGAATATGTGAATTTTTTATTATGCACTAACCCTCTAATGAGAATTACTTCGAGTTTGGTGTGAAGGAAGTTTTCAAGGATCAAGAGAGTAGGATGATATGATATGATCAAGAAGAGTGAAAAGCCGAAGCTTGGGGATGCCCCCGTGGTTCACCCAAGCATATTTCAAGAACACTCAAGCGTCTAAGCTTGGGGATGCCCAAGGCATCCCCTTCTTCATCAACAACTTATCAGGTCATCTCTAGTGAAACTATATTTTAATTCCTTCACATGTTATATGATTAATTGGAGCGTATGTGTGCTTTTATTTTTGCTTTGTTATTTTCTTTTTCTGAATAAATTGGATCCTAGCATTCTTGTGTGGGAGAGAGACACGCTCCGCTTTTTCATGCGAATACTCGTATTTTTATTTTTATTTGCTGAGTATTATTGACTAGCTACTGCAATGCTTTTAGCTCCTGTTTTTCATGCATCTCTTGTTCAGAGCTGTTAGTTCTTGAAGAGAAGTACTCTCTTGTTTCATTGTTGTATTGTTTGGAGAGTTTTATGTTGAAATAAGTTGATTGGTGTTTGGTTGGAAACAGAAAATGCTACATGTGGTAGATGGTATATTGAAAAGACATACTCATTCTTATAGATCATTGTCTTGGATAATTTGATGCTTTGCAATTATTTTGAGCTCTCAAGTAGATCATGTTTAAGCTCTTGCATCATTTAGTTAAAGCCTATTATTGGAGAACTACCGTAGAGCTTGTTGAAATTTGGTTTGCATGTTTGGTATCTCTAAGGTCTAGATATTTTCTGGTGAAAGTGTTTGAGTAACAAGGAAGACAGTGTAGAGTCTTATAATGCTCGCAATATGTTTTTATGTAAGTCTTGCTGTACCAGCTGATATCCTGTGTTTGCTTCAAACAACCTTGCTAGCCTAAACTTTGTACTGAGAGGGAATGCTTCTCGTGCATCCAAACCTTGAGCCAAAAACCATGCCATTTGTGTCCACCATAACTACCTATTATGTGGTATGTCCTGCCATTCCAAGTAAATACTTCATGTGCTACCTTTAAACTATTCAAAACTTTATTACTCCTTATTTGTGTCAATGTTTTATAGCTCATGAGGAAGTATGTGGTGTTTTCTCTATCACCTTGTCATTTACTCATGACAGACTTTCACCAATGGACTAGTGGCATATACATCCGCTTATCCAATAACTTTGCAAAAAGAGCTGGCAAATGGGGTGCCCAGTCCCAATTAATTACAACTTTAACCACTTGATTCGCTTCACATGTTTGCCAATGATTTATCAGAAGCAGTTTTCAAAATGTTAAGCAATATCAAATAGGCACTCCTCCATGGTATTAGATTGTTGGAAGGCACCCGAGGATTCGGTTAGCCATGGCTTGTGTAAGCAAAGGTTGGGAGGAGTGTCATACTAATTAATAAATATGCATGTGTAAACAAAAGAGAAGAGGGATGATCTACCCTTGGGTAGAAATAACGTCCTTCATGGGAGCCGCTCTTGAAAGTCTGGGTGACAAGGGGGATAGAGTGCCCACTGCCATTCGTTGACAACAACAAACATAGGGACGAAAACGGAGCGGATACGGACGGAACTGAGTGGTGCCACATTTGTTTTCATATTTTTGTGCGGAAACGGAAACGAATACAGAAACACCGGAAACAAATGCAGAAACAAATATTGTCGGAAACGGATACATACCGAAAATGGTGCGGACACGGAACATTTAACGGATATTTATCGGAACAACAAGCCCTTACATAATGCAGGAAAATTCAAATAAATTAACAAACTTTTCGATTTTTTAAGATGAAATACAATATAAGAAAATATCATAAGTCAAGAGGGAGGTGATATGTGAATACATAAGGATTTAACATGGTCACTTTATAGGATTTTCTTTTTATCTTTAGATTTTGGGTTCAGCTTAGCCAAAAACGGAAAGTTCCGTACTACCGGAAACGGAAAATTCCGTTTCCGTGGTCGTTCCGCCGGAATACGCTGTTCCGTTTCCGTTTCCGTTGTCGCATAAAAGATTCCGTTTCGGCTTCCGTTTTGCAAAATTCCGTTTCCGTTTCCGTATTTTCATTTCGTTTCAGTTTTTCCGCGGAAAAGTCGGGAAGTTTCCGTACCGTTTTCATCCCTAAATAAACACCTCCCAAAAACTTACTTTATACTCTCTTTATGATTTCAAAAACCTAAAAAGCTCTAGCACATGATTTAATCCCTGCTTCCCTCTGCGAAGGGCCTTTCTTTTACTTTATGTAGAGTCAGTTTACCTACTTCTTTATATCTCAGAAGCAAACACTTGTGTCAACTTTGTGTGCATCAATTCTTATATGCTTACTTATTGCACTTGTTATATTACTTTGTGTTGACAATATCCATGAGATATATATGTTGAAAGTTGAAAGCAATTGCTGAAACTTAAATCTTCCTATGTGTTGCTTCAATGCTTTTATTTAGAATCTATTGCTTTATGAGTTAACTCTTATGCAAATCTTTTTGATGCTTGTCTTGAAAGTACTATTCACGAAAAGTTTTTGCTTATATGATTCACTTGTTTACTCTTTATCTACTTGTTAGCAAACTATAGACCATTGCTTTGAGTCAGTTCATTCATGACATGAACCTTGCAATATTATTTGATCAAGATTGTGTGATAGCATGTCTCCTCAGAATTTTTTTTATTGTTATGATTTTACCTACTCGAGGACGAGTAGAACTAAGCTTGGGGATGCTTGATACGTCTCAAACGTATCCATAATTTCTGATGTTTCATGCTTATATTATACCAATTGCTACATGTTTTATATACACTTTATATCACTTTTATGCATTTTCTAGGACTAACCTATTAACAAGATGCCACAGTGCCAGTTCTTGTTTTCTGCTGTTTTGGTTTCAGAAAAGTTGTTCTGCAAATATTCTCGAAATTGGACGAAACAAAAAGCCAAGTTCCTATTTTCTGAAACGTACACGGAGTCCGAAGGAGAGACGAAGGAGTGCCGTGGGCCGCCCTCACCATGCCACGGCGCGGGTGGGCCCCTTGCCGCGCCGCCACGTGGTGAGGAGGCCTCGGGCCTCCACCGACGCCGCCCCTTCGCCTATAAATTGCTATTTTCGGGAAAACCCTAGACACCCGAGTCAAAAACCACGAAAAGTTCCAGAGCCGCCGCCGCCGTCAACCCTAACTCGGGAGGGTTCTGAAGCTCTTCCCGCCACCCTGCCGGAGAGGGGAATCATCACCGGAGGGCTCTACATCGCCATGCCTGCCTCCGGAGTGATGTGTGAGTAGTTCATCCTTGGACTATGGGTCCATAGCAGTAGCTAGATGGTTGTCTTCTCCTCTTGTGCCATCATGTTTAGATTTTGTGAGCTTCCTATCATGATCAAGATCATCTTATTGTAATGCTACATGTTGTGTTTGCTGGCCGGGATCCGATGAATATTGATACTATGTCAAGTTGAATACTGAAATATCATGTCTATGTTATTTATGATCTTGCATGCTCTCCGTTACTTGTTGATACTCTGGCCAAGTGGATGCTTGTGACTCCAAGAGGGAGTATTTATGCTAGATAGTGGGTTCAGTCTCCATTTAATCTGGGGGAATGACAGCAACCTCTAAGGTTGTGGATGTGCTGTTGCCACTAGGGGTAACCTAATGATGCTTTGTCTAAGGATAAATGTGTTGTTTACATTATGCACTTTACTTAATGCAATTGTATGTTGCTTGCAACTTAATACTGGAAGGGGTGCGGATGCTAACCTGAAGGTGGACTATTTAGGCACGGATGCATGCTGGATAGCGGTCTATGTACTTTCTCGTAATGCCCAAATGAATCTCATAGTAGACACCACAACTTGCACATGCATATTATGCACTTTCAATATTGTCAATTGCCCAGCTGTAATTTGTTTACCCAGCATGTTAGTTATTTGTTATGGAGAGACACCACTAGTGAACTGTGGACCCCGGTCGATTCTTTTACATCTGAAATACAATTTACTGCAATCATTGTTTTCTTTCATTCACTGCAAACAAACATCATTTTCCACACTATACATCTAATCCTTTATTTTCAGCAAGCCGTTGAGATTGACAACCTCACTGTTAAGTTGGGGCAAATTATTTTGGTTGTGTTGTGTGCAGGTTCCAAGTCAACCGCTGACGAGCTGTGCCCTCGGCAAGTCCCATGGTTTAGGTACCTAGGGTTGGTTATGTGGTAGAGAACGCGTAGTGTTAGTGGAATCGACGGCTGACAAGCGGGATTTACCCAGGTTCAGGGCCCTCGAGTGAGGTAAAACCCCTCACTAGTACAGAACGACACATCGGATACCCCTCTATGGCAACGGCAGGAGTTAGGCGACGATAAATCGTGACATCCCCCGCGTGCCCGCACTGGGTCGTAAAGCAGGCCCACAACATCGGCAACGGGTGAATAGTGGAATATATGTTGGCAACGGAGTTTGGTTTAACTCCGTTACCGATGTGTGCTCATCGCACACGGACAGTTTCGTAATCTCCGTTGCCATTAGAAGCAGCCCGATAGCCGGCTTATAAGAACCTACTATGCCCTTCACTCTTACTCTCACTCACTTCCAACCCTAGCCGCCGCACAGTCTCCTCTCTCTCCACTCTCTAGCATGGCTTCCACCGTCGGCGCTGGTAGATCCGGCCATCGCGGCCGTGACCGCGGCCGCGGCCGTGACCGTGGCCGCGTCCGTGGCCGCCCCACCCTTCGGGCCTTCAGGCAGCAGCAGCATCAGCTGGTGTTGCGGGACGAGCTTGCGGAACAGGCCGCCGCCGATCCGTCCCCCGCGGGCCGGTCCCGCAGCCTTGGCGCTCATCCGTACGGCGAAGGCTCCGGCCGCACCCGCTCATTTGGCCACCATTGCAGCTACCGCGAGATCCGCATGGCGATGTACCCCGGCCGCCATCCGTCTTCCTCCTCCTCCTCGTCCTCGTCCTCCGACGAGGAGGATGAGGAAGAGGAGGAGGATCGTGATCTGGAGATCGCTTGCCAACTCTCCCGCGCCGATTTCGAGTGCGAGGACGCCAAGCGTCGTCAGGGCGAGGCCGATCTGGAGGCGGCGGTCCTCCTCTCCGAGGCGTCGACCCAGGTCGAACGCGCCGAGGAGGCGATCTACCAGTCTGACCTCCGGGCCGCCATAGCCCTCTCTTTGGTCCACGGCGAGGGCAAGGCGCCGGCAGGGGAGGCCGGCGCTAGCTCCGTCGCCGGCGGCGACGCTAAGCGAGCCCGCCTCGTCTAATGTAAGACCCCAGTTCAGTAGGATAGCTGTTTTCTAGTTGTAAGTAGCTAATTGTTTATCCATAGATTTGCTCTGTTTTTAGTAGGCATTGTTTACACATAGATTTTAGCTGTTTTCTAGTTGTATGTAGCTAATTGTTTATCCATAGATTTGCTATGTTTTTAGTAGGCATTGTTTACACATAGATTTTAGCTGTTTTCTAGTTGTAAGTAGCTAATTGTTTATCCATAGATTTGCTCTGTTTATAGTAGGCATTGTTTACACATAGATTTTAGCTGTTTTCTAGTTGTAAGTAGCTAATTGTTTATCCATAGATTTGCTCTGTTTTTAGTAGACATTGTTTACACATAGATTTTAGCTGTTTTCTAGTTGTAAGTAGCTAATTGTTTATCCATAGATTTTCTCTGTTTTTAGTAGGCATTGTTTACACATAGATTTTATTTGTTTTCTAGTTGTAAGTAGCTAATTGTTTATCCATAGATTTTCTCTGTTTTTAGTAGGCATTGTTTACACATAGATTTTAGCTGTTTTCTAGTTGTAAGTAGCTAATTGTTTATCCATGGATATGCTATGTTTTTAGTAGGCATTTGCTCTGATTTTAGCTTTGTTTCTGTTATGCCGATGATTAAAATTAGGTGACACCGTGTGATCCGGGGGGTGGCGCTAGTGATCCTTGTGATATGCACAAATACACATCGATCTTGTGCATCCTACTTGGCTCGCTTGCTCCATCCCTGCAATTTGTGTATCCAATATACCTATATATGAGGCATTGTTTAGGCTATGTTCTAGTTGTAATTAGTTCTATATTTTCTGTAATGCCGATGAAGAAGCATATGTCTTGTGTATAGAGATGAAGGAGCTTACATTTTGATTTTTTTCATCTCCTTTAGGGCGAGGAGGAAACCTGGAGACTATGCGGCGGCCGTGAAGACGTAGGAGCGGGGCTCCGTCCACAAGGTCCACTGAAGCCGGCGCCTCCAGGAGCAAGACTTTTGTGCAGTACTAAATAGGTAGAAGAAGACCACGCAATGAAGCTGGGCGAAGAGGAAGGTGAAGAACCGGCGGCCGTCAAGCAGGAACCACAGGGCTCCGTCGACGGTGCAGCAGGCGTCACCGGCTTTTTTTTGTTTCCTTTAGCCCTCATTACAAACGGTCAAAAACTAATCTCCGTATCTGATGTAAAGACTAAAGGCAACGGTTGTATATTATGCCCGTTGCTAAATTTATTGCAAACGATAAAAATCTCCGTTGCCATTGTGAGGCTTCACATCAGTGACAGAGGCGGGGACACGGACCCTTTCTCTGTTGCCGAAGGGGTTTTTGGCCCGTTTCCGATGTGTCGTTCTGTACTAGTGCCTACTTCCTGCCTGTCTGTATTTGATGTCGTGAATATGAGGGTTACAAGGGTTCGGCGAGTTGTTGATCTCGTCGGGGTTTTGGTGGCTATGGATTGTTTGTCCTTGATCGATCTCCCTCCCAGCCTTTATATAGGAAGCTGGGTCCCGGGACACATAACCGACCAAGGTTACATGTATGGAAAGCCTTAACCGACTATAGCTTAATCTAACTTGGAAAGCACTCTTCGTCTTGGGCCTTCCTTCGTGGGCTTCTTTAGTCATCACGTGCACCAGGTACCCTTACGCTGGGGTACCCGCAGAGTGTAACCTCGTCATTAGCCCCCGAGTACTTGCTTGACTCGAAGAATTGAGCATGTGCTCACTTCATCGTGCACGTCGTAGTCTTCGCTTTTGTATTTCTGATCCGACGTAGTTCTTCTAATCTCAATTTATTTCAACTGTATGTATATGCAAGTCAAGGGATATTGACATAGTAGGTCCAGATCTCTCGAATGATCGAGATTGGTTAACCGCTCATTCGAGCGAAACCTTACTAGTCTTCAGTCAGATTCGAGTCCCCGGACTCGAACCTGGAACGCAGTCGAAAGCTTTTGCCTAGGGATTATGACTTAGTAGGCCCGATTCACTCGAAAATCGAGCTCAGTTAAGTGCACATTCGGGCAAAACCATACTAATCTTCAATCAGACTCGAGTCCCCGGACTCGAACCTGGAACACTTTTGACATTTTTGCCTAGGGATATTGATATAGTAGGCCTGATTCACTTGAAAATCGAGCTCGGTTAACCGCACATTCGGGCAAAACCATACTAGCCTGCAATCAGACTCGAGTCACCGGACTCGAACCTGGAACATACTGGACAGACTCGATTCAGGCCGTTTTTAGGTCTTACTGACTCGTTCTGCAGTTTAACTTTTGATACCTAACGCGTCCGTCAAGATTTTCATCATGTCTGTTGACACGGGAAAATTTAAGGAAAACACTGTTGGAGCGTCCCTCAGCCCAGCTCGATTGATCGGTGGGTCTTACCTTTGCATTTGCGTATGCAGCATCCGAAACATCTACGATTGGCATAGTCCTGGAATTTATAAAGTATGATTCGCTGGTTTGCAAAGTACTCAGTGTATTTAATCGAGTCTGTCGTCGAGTGAATTTCTAACCTTTTTTAGAAATCTATGGGAGCGCAACAGCGCTCCCATGGGAGTAGCCCCCGATTGTGGTTTATTGTCTCGCAATAGAGGACAATCTCGAATCATTTTTCTATTTTGCTTTTGTCAATCGAAATATTTTGCTTTTGAAGTCTATGGGAGCGCGACAGCGCTCCCATGGGAGTAGCCCCCGAGATTGTGCTTTATTTCATTTGAAGTAGAGGATAATCTCAATAACTTTTGTTTCTTTTTATAATTACGAGAATTTTTTGATATACTCCCATGGGAGTACTTTCGTCAGTCGAATCCTTTGTCGATTGTAGTCTTGTATCCTTTAATCGAATATGTATGCTCTCTTCACACTTGACGTCATCCGTGACATCTTAGGCGTGCGCTCGCTGTTTTGACAAGACATGTCTGTGTATGCCCACTTTTCAGAGTTTTGACCGCAGAAGACGCCGCTTCGGCTTTGATTTGACCGGACATGGCGTATTTTCCGCCGCGCCATCATAACCTCCTAGGGTTTTGTGCGTAGTGGGCGGCGTGGGTTGCGACGGTTGCTCTCTACGCTCGCCACGTGTACGGCCAGATGCTATGCATGTTTGCACGGACGGTTATGATGAAGTTTTGTGCGGTGCGGTAAATAGCAGATTTTGCGCAAGATTTATGTTTTACTTGCCATTCGTTCTCCTCTGCTCTTCTTCTTCCTTGCGCACCACCCACCATTACTCTGCATCTCAAGCTCCTTGCTTTATGCTCCTCTTGCGATGGCGCCAAAGAGGATCAAGCGTTCTGCTGCGACTGCTCCCGCCGCCGACGTGTCGGACAAGGGGAAGGATGTGGCCATGGCGAGCGAGCCTGCTGATGCCCTTCTGAAGATTCCCGGTGACTGGACGAGGTCCTGCGTCACCGAGGACACCCTTTCTGAATACCGTCAGAAGGGTTGGCTGCCGCCGGCTGATCAGCTGGTTGCGCGTGCTCCGGGCTTGGAGGTACGCCCTGACCCTCGCGACGGCGAGCGAGTTTGTTTTGCTGAATTCCTCCCTTGCGGCTTCTCTTTCCCTTTGCATGATTTCGTGCGAGGGCTACTGTACGCATACGGCGTGCAGATTCATGATCTCACCCCAACAGATACGAGGTGTCTCCCAGCTGGGCGTTGTGGAAGCATATCTTCAAGGTGCGCCACAACTGCCGGGGCAAACGTCCGTGCCCAGTGGGCGGATTCCAGGTCCAAGTGCGGAGCGACTCGCACTACTTCAGTTTGAAGGCAGTCGACTCTGCCCAAGGCTGGCGAACCAAATGGTTCTACGTGCCAGTCGACCAGGTGGTGCTTCCGACTTTTTCGACTGAGAGCTCTCCTCAGAAGACGGTGGCCTGGGATCACCCTATTTCTCCCGCGGAGGCGAATGAAGCCACCCCTTTGCTGAATGAGATTGGCAAGCTGCTGAAGACTGTTCCTGGTGTTCAGTTGATTGGCACTTATATGAAGCTGCGATTGTGGCCCCTGCGCCTTCGTGCCCACCCGATGTGGCAGTATGAGGGCCCACTCGACGGCATTAGGATGAGTGCCACAGAGTTGACACAGAAGGAACTCAGTGCTCAAGTGAAGAAGATCACGAGCATCAAAGCTTCTGAGAAAATCGACTTCAACTTCCCGCACGTCCCCTATGGGCCAGACAAGGCCTTACCCGCAGTGAGTGCTTCTTTTTGCTGTCTTTATGCTTCACCATTTGCCTTTGCGACTTTTTTGTTTATGTTCTTATGAATATGAACTGTGCTTATGTCACAGGGTCACTCGACTGCTGCCTCTCTTCCTCCCCTACCCGAAGCCGGGCCTGCTCCGGAGATGGCGATACAGGAGGAGCCCAAATTGCCCATCGCTGACCCTGCCTCTGCACATTCTACTCCCGTAGAAAATCCTGATGATGAAGCAGGGGAGGAGGTGGAGCAAGTTGTATCGGATGCTGCGGTCGATTCTGATGCTGAGCAGGTCACCCGCAAGGCTAAGCGCCAGTGCTTGGTTCTTACAGGGTCGTCGAGTTCGGAGTCCAAGGAGGATGAGCAGAGGGATACTGGTAACTCGAGTACCCTGTCTCCTGCTAAGAGTCACCCTTTGAATGTCTCCCCACTCGCGTCTCATCCTCCTGCTGCTTCGAGTGGCGCCTCTCGACTGGGTGTTTTTGCCCTTGGTAACGATCCTGAATCGGACGAAGAGGACGAGCCAAGGTTCGACTTATGACCTATTCTTTTACTCGAGGTAGTACCTTTGTGATCTTGCTTTTTGATTGTTTGTGCCTCTGTTTTTATGATGTTAGGGCCAAATCGCCATCTCCAGCTCCAGTTGCGGATACGTTGCTTATTGCGCAGCCATCCACCACTCCAGAGGAAGCACAGGACACTACTCCTGAAGCGGCCAAAGACACAAGTTGGATGATGGCTGCCGATCTGAACAAAGAGAAGGCTGCCCCAACTGCGGATGCCATGGCCTCTTCTTCCAAGTCCACTTCTTGGACTGATCACGTGAGTGCTTTTGACCCTACTCATGCTTTAAAATTTTTGCTTCTGCACTCGACGATACCATGAGTATTTTGTTTCAGCCGATGTACGCCGCCATGGCCACTTGGGTTCAGACCATTGTTCGGGTAAGCGTTTTTGCTTGTACTAAACTTTGCCCTTATTTTGAAGTTATGACATTAATCGGGAATGTTTGTGAACTCCGCAGAAAACAAGAAATCGGCTAAGGAGCAAGTGGAGGGCCTGGAGAAACAAGTGAAAGACCTGCAGACCAAGCTCTCTACCCAGCAGTCTGAATCGAAGAAAGCACTCGCTGACGCCCAGGACGCAACCACTCGCCGCGAGAGGGAGTTTGATGCACGTCTGTCGAGTATGGCCCGTGCCGCCAGAGGTGAGTGATCTAACTTTGCGATTATTAGCCTTTTGATCATTTAGTAGCTTTTGCTTATAGCTTTTGCTTTCTGATTTTTTGAAGGGTCTGAAGGCGCCTCGACTTCCACTGAGCCATCGAGTGACTCATTGTCACTCGATAATGCAATCATGGAACTCGAGTCTGTGCTATCTAAGACCAAAGGTGATCTGGCCACCGTGACCTAACTCTTGGCAGTTTGCACGCAGAGATGTGTCCTACAGCAACTGCTCCTTCGACTGCTGAAGGACTTGTTGCGGCCTTTGGCGCTGGATCATCGACTGTGGCGGATTTTGCCCGTGAACTCACGGTACGCGGCTCAGAGTACACCCTCAAGCTTTTGTTAGGCAATGGTGTAGAGGCCGATTTCAACAGTGCTTTATCGGATTACCCGAGAAAGCCTGATGGGAGGCCACTATCATTCAGGGGTGTAACCGAGCCAGCTACACGACTGAGCGAGGTCTACGTCCAGACTATGGAACGCCGAGCTGAAGCTGTTAGGGCTCACTCGCGTAAGAATAGGGCGGAATCTATCTCGCAAGCCTAGGACTTCTCCGCTTTTGTAATTTTATAACTTGAACTCGGCTACTTATGTTTATGCTAGTATACACTTTGGGTGTTTTGCTTGAATGAAATTTCCTGAACCGCCTGAATTTTTGTGACTTTGTGTGTCTGGGTGTCTGAATGTTATGCTTTATGAATCAGCCACAAGAATATGAGTCTGGTGGACCTTCTCCATCTCGTGTCAGAACTCGAACACCTGGCCAAGCAAGGAATGACGCGAGGGCACTCGCTCTTGCGAAGAATCGAGTGAGTGAGCTAGAACAAGAACTCAAGAGTACTCGAGCTGAGTTGGAGTTGCTGCGTTCCGAGCCGAGTTTTGCTACCGAGCGCGAGGATTATGTTCTTGGCGAGATGGACAACATAAACAGGCAACTCGAGAGTGAGTTTATGTCATCGCCTTTGCTATAAAAAAGTTGTAAATTTTTTGCTATGCCTTGAACCAGTAATTTTTGTTTTTTGCAGGTTTTGTGCCTGACTTCAAGCAAGAAGATAGGAGTGTCACCCGACTCCTTGATAATGTTGTTGAAGTACCAACTACTGGTAGGCAACATTTTTATTTGGACAAGGTGCACGCTCGCACTCTTGTTACTTTGAAGGATCGGGTGTGGCGAAACGCCCAAGTGCTCGAGATGTGCAGGCGTATCTTCACTCGCCTAAATTGCGCGCTCTTCCCATCAGGGCCTCAGCCACAAGGACTTTTTCCTTCGATTGATATTTTTCGAGTGACAGATTCAATCAAAGAATCCTTGATGCAGCTTGCAGTTCTTGGATCCAACGCAACTATGGCCCACATCCGTAGCCGTAAGCCAGATTTTGTGATTTGCCCTCCTGCAATTGGTACACTCATATCCCAAACACAGCTAGTTGAGACGTACTCTGCTGCTGAAGACTTCATCAATCGCTGCAAGGAGCAACTTTTTAGCCCTGTGTTGGATATGAAGGATGAGCCAGAAACTTAGTTTTCTGCAGTTTGTAAACTTTTGTGTAATCGGGGCAGCCCCTGAGTGTAAATATTCATTCTTGTATATGTGGCGAAATACTTTTGCGTTTTTATTTATGCCAGCCCCCGAGTCTATCGAGTGGGTTTGTGTTTTTCTGTTTGACCCAGCCCCCGAGTCTGTCTAGTGGGGTTGAGTTTTCTGTTTGACCCAGCCCCCGAGTCTGTCGAGTGGGGTTAAGTTTTCTGTTTGACTCAGCCCCCGAGCCTGTCGAGTGGGGTTGATTTTTCTGTTTGACTCAGCCCCCGAGCCTGTCTAGAGGGGTTGTTTTGCCTTTAGTGTTTGGTATATTCAGCCCCCGAGTCAATCGAGTGGGCTACAAATCTTGTGTTTTGCGAGCATCTGAGTTAGAGTTTTGATGCGTATGTTTTTATGTTCCAGCCCCCGAGTGTTTGAGTGGGGTAAATAATAAAAACATATATGACAAATATGGAGGAACGTATATCTTTATTCCAAATTGTGTGTTCGACCAGCAAGTCGCCTCATTAAAAACTTTCCAGTCCCCTTAGGTACCCTGGTAAGGGAAAGAGTGCGTCTGAAACCAGCTGGTTCTTCCGACATTGTGTGCTATTACATATGAGACTAGGAGATCTATGCATAGAACCGACGCGAGTGCGCCTTCCTATGCACTAGTGAGACTCGACGGCATGTTGACCGTCTTTGAGGGATCAGTCGGGTGCACATGGTGCTTCCTCGTGTCGTTGGTGGCATTGAATTCTCCGTCGGTTGCCAGCCTCTTGTGTTCTGGCAGAAGTGTGCGCTCGTTAGAGACCTCAAGCTCGGCGAGTGACTGCTCCATCCCGTACATCTCGGAGATTTTGCTGAAGTCGCGGTCGCATGAATCTGATCTTTGAAAATTCCCGTTGACTGTGATGACTCCTTTTGGTCCTGGCATTTTGAGCTTGAGGTAGGCGTAGTGTGGGACGGCCATGAATCGAGCGAAAGTGGGGCGCCCGAGTATTGCATGGTATTGTGACTTCCAGTCGACCACTTCGAACTCAATCGACTCGGTTCTGAAGTGAGTAGGATCTCCAAATGTAACATCGAGTTGTATTGTACCTTGTGGGAGTACTGCTTTGCCTGGGACGATACCGTGGAAGGTATTTGTGGACTTTGGCAGGTTTTCGACTGATTTGTTCATCCTGCGCATCGTATCCGCGAAGATTATGTTGAGGCTGCTACCTCCGTCCATGAAGACCTTGGTCATGGCGTAGCCTCCGATTTGAGCGTCGAGTACCAAGGCTGCGTGCCCTGGTCGATATACCGCGGGTGGGTGGTCCTCTCGATTGAAGACAATTGGAGTTTCTGATCCTCTCAAAAAATCTGGGACAGCTGGGGGTGCCATGACCGCCATATTGACATGTCGAGTGTGTAACTTCTGCTCTCTGTTGGATGGACGTCCTCGCTGGATCATGTTCATCTGCCCGCGGGTTACGGGATATTCACTACAGGAAATCCGGTCTATTGCCACAAAATCTATCGCTACGGTTATTTTTCATTGCGGTATAATAAAAAATTACCACAAACTCTCCGGTTGTGGTGATAGGACGCTCATATTTCCACGACTCTTTTTGGTCGCGATAAATTATCATTTTGTTGCGTAGAGGCCGCCTATTGCAACGATCTGCATCGCGGTTGGAATACAATCGCGTTTTTGCGACAAAGAAGCTCCGTTGCGCGAGGCAGCAATTTTGTTGCCTTAGAGGCTAGATCTTCCAACGTAATAAGTATGTGTGGTAACATTCAGACATATATTGCAACATATGTGTGCTGTTGCATTAGTTTCAAATATTGTTGCAAAAATTGTCTAACTATTGCAACCAAATTTATTCGTGTGGCAATATCATATGTTTTTCGCCTCAATTTTATCCTGCGGCAATAACTATTGTTTACTGCGACAATTTGGGTCGTATGGTAATAGGTTGACCATAATGCAACAATCACCTGCTGCTGCGAAAACGAACAAGTTTTTTGCAACGAGAAAGTTCACAGCGTAGCTTAACGGGCCTCCTGGGCCGTGGCCCTTGATCAATATTGCAATTTCTTAGGACAACAATTCATTTATGGTCCAGTATCACCACAATTCGGTGAGCCGATTTTTTTGCAAGTTTTTTGCAACGATAAACCTTAAACAGACCTCCTGGGCCTTGGCACCCGAGCATAATTGAAATTTATTTAGGAGATGTGTTCATGTATGGTCCAGTATCTTCACTTCTGTCACCTTTTTTTTTGACAAATTATTCACGTAAAACTATTAGAGTTATTTACTATATCCACCAGCTGAACCTCTGTAGGTCCGAACAACTGAAATTCTGAAGCACTTAGCATTTACTTATGTTGCAAAAAGTGACAGTACTGAATAATCAATCAAGAACTCATGTAAGACGCAAATTTCACTTGTACATTTAGCATCGAAATTCATAATTACTTAACACTGAAACTCTGGACCTTTTAAACTCAAATTATATTATTACACGATCTTTCAAGCACATAAATGTGTCCATGATCATGGCAAAACCTTTAAGCCAAACAGTGCACAGACAGCCTACACAAAGAATCCTGGGTCATCATCCAATTCATCTTGTACCAAAGGAGCAACATGGCCATCATTTACGTAAGCCTCATCATCATCCGTATCAGCATCATATTCCACTTGATCTTCGTCAAACTCAGCAGGTCTTATACTTTGTATGACTGAAACATCAACGCTGGTTCCTTCATCATCATTTCTGCACCAACTAGTCATCTCGTCAGGTACATTGAATTCTGGAACTGTAATTCCTGCATCGACGACATCCTGTACATCTGCGTCAGCACGTTCATTTCCTTCTGCATCATCATCAACGTTTGCACCATTTAAAACAGAAGGAGCAAACAAATTGCGTGGGTTCATTTTAATAGCACTTGCCCAATTTGGGTTCTTCACATCTCTCACGTAGAAAACCTGTTCAGCTTGGATGCCTAGAATGTAAGGGTCTTCCTTGAATCGGTGTATAGTAGTGTCAAGGTCAATAATTCCATATCTGTCCTTCTTATACCCCTTACTCTGATTTCTATTGGCAGGAGGCACGTCGAACCAGTCACACTGCAATAGAACAACCTCCTTATCAGGAGGAAAGTCAAGAAATATGATTTTCTTTATCACCCCATAATAATCAGTACTGCCAGTGCCTTCTTGCACATTGACTACGACGCCACTATTTTGGGTACTCAATTCCTGCTCTATAGGCATTCCGAAAGTAATATCCATTCAGTACTGTACGGTTGTACACACGAGCAATTTGATCAGGCCCTTTAGCTAGTGCATACAACAGTTTGCTGACCTTCCCATCTTTATGGAGTTGTGTGATCTGTTTCATGGAATAGAATATGTGTGAGTGTAATGTAGACAATTTTTTTATTACGAGGAACATTTCAGAAAATGTGAAAGTAACTTACCCGTCTCTCGAACCAGCCAACAAACTCTTCCTTGTGTTTCTTTTTAGGATTAGGACAATTGTTCCTTGTGAGCTCCTCAATATGTTCCCTTCAAAAATTAATGATGGTTACTTCATCACCAAAGTATTAATGCATATCATGAAATGAAAAAATACATAAGTATCCTTACTCAATCCATGGCTCGGTTTCCTCGCAGTTTGTTATTATGTAGTGCCTCATTTGATTAATAGCTTCCAAAGAGATTAATTCACGGGCAAAACCTTTCTTGGAGTAATCAACTGTACTCATTATGCTAATCCCTGTTGGTGGTTCATCTGTACCTCCATCTGCATGGCGTTCGGACTGACTTAGTTTTGTAGGCATGCCTTGAACGAATCGACTGCAAAACGTCATGCACTCTTCAAGTATGTACCCCTCTGCAATCGAACCTTCTGGGTGAGCCTTGTTACGCACATATCCCTTCAGCGTACGCAGGTATCGCTCAACCGGATACATCCATCTGTACTGTACAGGCCCTCCCAACCATGCTTCTTTAGCTAGATGAATTGGGAGATGCATCATAATATCAAAGAAAGCTGGTGGATAGATCATCTCTAGCTGACATAGAATTTCTGCAATTTGGTTGTCCAAATTCACCAAATCTTCATCCCTTAACTCCTTGGAGCATAAATCAGAAAAGAATTTACTAAGCTGAAGCAATGGGATAAGGACATTCTCTGGCAGAAGCTTGCGCAACGCAATAGGAAGAAGTTTCTGTAATATAACATGGCAGTCATGAGTTTTGAGTCCACTAAACTTGCACTGCTCGAGGACCACACATCGCTTAATGTGTGAAGCATAGCCATCAGGCATCCGTATGCTCTGCAGAAACCTGAGGAGCATCATCTTCTCTTCCTTTTTTAAAGCATACACGCCTTTCTTCATTTTGTACTTACCCTTACCGGCGGGCTTTGCATGCTGATCCTCCCTAATTTTCAAGTCCTCCAAATCAAGACGAGCCTTCGTACCATCCTTTGATTTCCCATCCATCTCAAGCAATGTCCCCAGAATGCTGTCACAAATGTTCTTCTCGATGTGCATAACATCCAAATTGTGCCTCACGAGCAAGTGCCTCCAATACGGGAGCTGGAAGAACACACTTTTCTTCCGCCAATTGTGCCAGGTATTAGTTTCCGGTAGCTTTCTCTTATTTGACCGCCCAAATGGTGCATGCTGAATGCTATCAAGCTCCTGTAGAACTTGTATGCCTGTAAGTGGCTCCGGGGCTTCTCTATGATCTGTCTTGTTGTTGAACATACACTTGTTTCGACGCCATTTGTGGTATTCCCGCAGAAAACGTCGGTGTCCCATGTAGCAATGCTTTTACCATACTTGAGCCATAAAAAATCTGTATGCTTGTGGCAGTAAGGGCATGCTAGCTTGCCTTTTGTGCTCCAACCACTCAGCATTGCGTAAGCCGGGTAGTCATTGATGGTCCACAACACGCATGCATACAACGTGAAATTTTCCTCAGTTGCAGCATCATATGCTTCAGCACCATCCTCCCATAGAACTAACAGTTCATCAATCAAAGGCTGCAAGTACACATCAATGTTATTTCCTGCTGACTTTGGTCCTGGAATAATCATTGACATTATCCAATTCTGTTGTTTCATACACATCCAGGGTGGCAAGTTATATGGGATCAGAATGACAGGCCATGTAGTGTGTGATATACTCATGAGCCCAAAGGGGTTGAATCCATCCGAAGCAAGGCCAAGCCGAACACTGCGAGCATCTTTTGCGAATTCTTTTTCACGATATTTTTCATCAAGGTGTTTCCAGGCCTTCGAATCTGCAGGATGCCTCATTACGCCATCATCTTTACGTTTCTCCTTATGCCATTTCATATCAGTTGACATATCTTTTGTCATGTACAGCCTTTGCAGTCTTTTAATGAGTGGGAAATACCATAGAACTTTCCGTGGCACTGGCTTCTTTGATTTACGGCTCGATGAATCGTCTTTGTCTACGGTAGGACTAGATTTCCATCGAGACGTATGACAGACAGGGCATTCTTGGGCATCAGCATGCTCATTACGGAATAGCACACAATCATTTTCGCACGCGTGTATCTTCTTGTAATCCAGACCAAACTCTCGGATGACCTTCCTTACTTGTGCAAGATTTAGGGATGCAGTGACCCTTTGGCAGCACCTCCTTGAACATCTGCAGCATTAAGTCACATGCTCTATTGGTCATCCCAGACACGCACTTGATTTGGTAAAGCTTCACAATGAAAGATATCTTTGTGACCTCCTCACAACCTGGGTACAACGCTGTTTTTCCCTCTTCCAATAGTTCGTAGAACGCCTTGGCTGATGCATTTGGCTCCTGTTTCTTTCCATCACCGCTGGTGTCTCCTGCATTACTTCCCACTTTGTGCCCCTTATGAGAGTTTGGAGCATGTCACATATCCCATCACCATCATCTGCAGCGTCTTCATCATCAGAATCTTCAGCCATGTTGTCCTCATCGGTTGTTCACCATGGTCTATCCAGTTAGTGTAGGTCGGATCCATCCCATTCTGAAGCAAGTGCATATGGACATCCTTTCTCTTTCTCTGAGCATTATTCAGACATTTCGTACACGGGCAAGGGATTCTTGAGTCTGGGTGAGCACCATCGAAACAAAATTCCAAGAAACTCTTCATGCCACTTTGCCACTCCACAGAATCTCTATCCTTTTTCATCCAGCTCTTGTCTCGTGACATTATGCCTTATCTCCGTATAGCCGGTCTTGTTAAAAAAACAATAGGAGCAGCATTAGTTTACAAGTAAGTATTTCCAAACAACAGATACATGAGAGCATTAGTTTATCAGTAAGAATTGCAAGCGATTACATTAGACATTACTTCACATTGCAGCGATCGTGGGTACCCACTATCGCGATCAGAACACAGCGTTCGATTTAAAAAAAACCTGAGTAGTAGGTACCTAAAATCCTGAAATTGCTATGAAAATTAAACTAACACTTACACCTGAAACTGACGAAACAGACACTCATATGTGAACCTAAGCAGCTAGACTATCTGACAGCAATTGCAATCGCTATTGACTACATCTGTATTGGTACAAACCTTGTAATTTCGTCTGACGAGCGGCGGAGGCAGCAGAGATAGGTTGAGTACAAGTCGGCGGGGCAGCGTGGGCGGCAAGGGTCGTAGTGGCGGATTGGTCGGTCGCGCAGGGCCGATACGGCGGCGACGTCGTCTGAGGGCGGTTAGGGCGGCGGCGTCGTCTGAGGGCGGATAGGGCGGCGGCGTCGTGTGGGGGCAGGGCAGTTTGGAGGAGACCTGGCGAAGCTACGTAGCCCTTTCGCTCGGCCCATGCCCCACCCCCAGATTGGGCCTAAAGATTGCCCAATTTGTCTTCACAGCCCATTTGCCTTGTGAATAATATGTTCTTCCCTTGTCAATAACGTTCAAGTATTATAAATGATATATTAACTTTTAATAATTTCCTTTTCTGATTAAATTTATTCATTTATATATTTGTAAGTGCATTGTTGTATTGATATTCAAGAAACAATCATTGCAACGAAAAGATTAAATAATCATGGGCGTATTTTTGTGCGATGCAGTTATGTTTCTTCGCGCGCTTATTTATCCGATTATTTTTGTCCGTTTCCGGTCCAATGATCTTAAAGTACGCAATGAATTGTCAATCAAAAATTGACAATACTCATTGAGCATGCGTGGTTTGCCCCTAATTCACATTTATAGAATCCATACTATTCAATAAACAAGCAAGTAAAGCAAAAAGGGAAAAGCTAGGCATAGAAAAGAAAATGCCATCATGCAAGTAGTAAATCTCAAAAACCTCACGTAGTAATTCATGTAGAATTCGAAGAATTACAACTAGCAGCACGATAAGGGTATGTAGTTTCTTAACATCAGGGAATTCGACAATCTAATATAGAGTCTTAACACGGATTTTTATCGTAGCAACGGGGCTGCATCCATAGTTGGACACAGAAACCATCATCACTGACTTCCTAGTACAGACCAATTTCAGGCACATGGGTAGCAAACAAGAAAAGCCCTTCAGTCCCCTGGTAGAGCAAGAACAGCATCTTGTCACCCATCTTGAGATGATTTTCTCTCGCCATGAACTCTTTCCATCCGCTGACACACATACGACCATCAAGCTCAGAAATTGAATATGTAGTTGTCACCTCAGTTGTCGGGTGAGAAACAATTGTGAGGTACCATTTTTTTCCATATTTGCAGGAATCAAACGGCTTGGGATTTTCTGTTGCATGCAAAGACTTAAAGTCAAGACAACAGCTAGCGGAAAATAAACATGTTAAAATAAAGAAAAATATAATTAGTGTACAGTATATATATGGCCTCACATAGTACTTTGCGCATAAGAGAAGATGTGTTCTTAATGATTACCACGTGTTTATTGTAGTTCTCGCTGTTTGTCCAGTTTAGAGTATGCAGCACACCGAAAACCAATTCTCCTCTGTCGTAATCTCCAGCTCTGTGGAACAGAACAAGGTAATCCAAGTTATCAATTGTGTTGATCACCGTCTGCATCATCCTCCAATTAATCATGGTCCCATCAGTGCTAGAGAGTGAGTCAACAATGGGACGCCTCTCAGGGGACAACAGGTAGTATGCTGTATAAATTTAATACAACTGAAATTAGTGGAGTACACATGTCGCAACCAAGTAGTAATATATATAGTCATGGTTATGCACAACATAAATTTGTTGAATTAAGTAGGAAACTTACATGGATGGGTGATTGGGTCATTTGCAGTTATCACCTCAGTTTGCCTGCTACGTGTGTCAGTCTTGAATATTATCTCCATACCAACCCTTAAATTGGTAAACTCTGCCTAATTCTTTCCAAGATTCTCCATTCAAATAGGTTATCCCATCAATGCTGGTAAACTCAACATTGAATGAAAAATCTTCCTTGGTTTTCAGTGCAGCTTGAAAACTTGTGTTCTCGAATGGCAGAACATCATGCATGTCTAGGAAATATGTTCTGATGTAGCAAGGGATCACCTGAATCGGAACATGCATTTTATTACATTATGAGCCAGTACAAAATTGGACATACTAGAAGTAGATATATATCCTACAAGAGTAACTGTTTGTACTTATTCCTATAATTGGACATTGAAGCAATTGTCCTGTACTAGATATATATCCTACAAGAGTAACTGTTTGTACTTATTCCTATAATTGGACATTGAAGCAATTGTCATGTAGTGCAAAGACCTGAACATGCACTCATAGTTTCAGATTGGTACCGTCAAGTATCAAAATTACATGTAGGTACGTACTTGAAAAAAAACACACGTGCATGACTAATAGAGATCACACTAACAACCTTTTTGCTAGCTAGATCTGGTACGTATTTTACATGAATGATTAACACATGACACAATGAGTACTAAGACTGGTAGATCTGATACGTATATTACATGTGAATAACCACAAATAAATCAAATCTCATGTGTTCATGAGTATGTTAGATGCATTACCGTCTTTCCTCAAATCCCTCTACAAGGGTTATCACGCAGTAATCATGTGTCATGGTCTTCGACCGACTGCCTCACATCCTGAGTTTGTCAAAACAAACTGGACACTGCAAAAAAAAATTAAAGTCATCAGATCTTGATCTGATAACCACGATCATTGCTTATCAAGAGGAAAATTGAGGGGTGGAGTAGGCACGGCTTTGCTTGGTGCCATCGATCGGTCGAAGAGGAGCGTCAGGTAGATTGCGTGGTCAAAGTGTGAGAGAGGTAGTCGTGGCGGCGGCGGCGGCGAACCACGTGTAGAGGGAGGCGTGGGAAAGAGGAAGAGGGTTTTTCACAGAGGTAATATATAACTGCCTTGGTCTAGGCCGTGACGCGTAGAGTAGGTTTCGATGGGATGGTCGAATTGTCAGTAAGATTAAAAAAATTAGGTTTATTTGTTTGGGCCCACTAACTAGTGAGTGGTTAGTACAATTTCGCGTCGAAAATGTATCCACACATCACACGGTTACCCTTTTTTATTGCGAAATCACACGGTCACTCCATAATATTCCCCTGTTCTCCCCTGTTTTCCCCTCTTCTCTATGGTGCATCGTCTTCTCCACTCTCCTTCTTCCAAGCGCAGTTAAATCACACGGTCACTCCATAATATTCCCCTGTTCTCCCTTGTTTTCCCTCTTCTCTATGGTGCATCGTCTTCTCCACTCTTCTTCTTCCAAGCGCAGTCGCCATGGATGAGAAGAAGTATTTCAGCCACACTGAGACGGTCGACGTACATGGCGAGCAAACCATCGAGGTGACCTACACCAACGACCCCGCCGAGGTGCAGCGAGTCATCGACATGTACCAGCAGTGGATTGCAAGCGGAGAAGAGAAGTTCATGGGCCTGGATTTTGAGTACACGTCCCACAGGTTGGAGAATGAGAAGAAGATCGCCGTTGTTCAGCTTGCCTTCCGCCGCCACGTCCTCGTGTTCCATTACTCAAGGTAAAAGATAATTTTCCTCTTGTTTTCTTCGTAGAGTGTTTTCTGCTAGTACTAGTACTATCACCATTTTCCGGAATACTTCTTTGATGCTAATCGAGCAGTTAGGCATCCATATTAGTTCATTTTATAGAAGAAATCTAAATGAGTTACTCATCTAGATGTTGTTGTGATTGCTATTTTGTAATTCCTGGTTGTTGCTGGTGAGGAACAGATCTTGTACACACATGGCCTTGTCGTATAAATGTGTTTGTGGGGGTGCAAAGTGTGCATATCTATCCTATGGTCTTATTTATTAGACGAATTGATAGGAAAAACTCCGCAACTTGTTGTACTTCATATGGACAGATGCTTAAGATTAACTGCATATAGTTCATCAACTTGATGTTGCCTGGTGGAAATGATTACAACTTGGGCTTCTGAGATGAACCTCTTATGTTGGCTTTAATCTTTTACTTGTGCAATTTGTTTTCTGCACAGCCAAGTGTTAGTTACTTGATAATCATGATTTATTAGTAAGTTGAGTTCACAGAGAATTTTTTTTAATCCAAAGGTTGGCTTTATTTTGATAACTGTTCATAAATGATCCTACTATATTTGGCAGTGAGTAGAAACTCCAAATTTCTTTTCATTTCCAGTTTACATCCTAGTTGATTTACCACTTCCTTTATCAGTTTTCATAACTCTTTTTACTTGTGTACTGCAGTAGTGACTGGTGGCAATCCCCGGCGCTGGATGATTTATTTCGTGAAGGCGGCGTCAAATTTGCAAGTGTTGACACCAGCAATGACAAGAAAGTGTTTGATAGAACCTGGAAATTTTCTATTCCAGATGAAATTATGAGGATATCCATGATCTGTACTACGATGTGTACAAGGTAAAGAAGGCTGGAATGGCTACCATGGCAGCAAAGATGATTGATCCATGGTACCTAGGCATGAAGAAGAAGCATTATACTTGGCACAACTACTGGGACAACAAGAAACTAGACTGGGATCACATCACCTATGCTGCAATTGATGGGTTTCTCGCGCTCGAGTTGTACCGTGTGCTCAAGCCCATGAGAGACGCCATTAAGAAGACCAGAGAGGGAGGCGAATCATCGAGGGCAAGCAAGCGCCGCAGGCGGTACTAGATCACTTGCTGCGGTGTAGTATGCTACTTTTGGTCCATGTAATTAGTGTTTATATTTAAGTTTGGATGAACAATGTTCGACGTAAGTACGTATGTAGTATGTTGCTCTTGCAGTACCCTTTGAGCAATGCAATGTTGGTACTTTGGTTAATATTATAAGTGCTATATATCAGTACCGATGCCAATTATGGTACGTCAACACTGGTTTGAACACCTATGTCATGAGGTTTGAACTACTTTTTGATCGAATTTTTGAATGCTACCCACAATTCTGTGATAAAACCACTACTTTTGTACAACTGCCCACATGAGAACCAACAGAGACTCTCATTCAGATTTCAGTTGATAATGGCATAATAATATATAGTACAAATTAACCTGGGCAATTTTGCTATAAATCGTGACCTCTATACCTCATCCAGGTTATGTGTACCCTGTTGCTTGCGCAGTACGGCTTATTAGTACAATTGACTCAAGAATCAGCATAAGAGAAAATAATTGGTTCAAAACACAACGGCAACTCTTCAACAATACTATTAAGTTCTTACAAACCAGAACATAAAATGGACATAATGTTTAACGAAAGTGCAACATTCAGTACTACGGGAAGCAACAGAAAGTTTAAACAAGTGCAACATTGTCTTAAACAACCACAGCTTAGAAAATCTTAATAACCGGGCCAGCTTCCATGGGGTCGGGATTAAGCGGCCTGAGTGAAATCACCTTGCGGAAGGTGACTTGTTCTCCCATCCACTCATACCTCTTTCCGTGACACCTCCGCACGTCCTCCCTTGTACGCATCTTGATGTAAATATGTGCGATGTCTCCAGCGTCATGAGACTGAACGATGCGCCAGTTGGTATCACCCAACTTGCTAAAAAGGACACGCGAAACCATGAAACACGCTGGTTGCAGGTTCGGGGTTACCACGGCTTGAAGAACATGGTCAGTGTGATCATTTCCCACCTTAAGCTGACGAATCACCTAACGGGAGACATTGACTCTAATTGCTGATTTTTCATCAACTTCAGGTGATCTTGGAGGTACTTCTTCATCGTCTTCATCGTCTTCATCATTGTCTTCTGCAGATTCTTCTCCAGAGCGTCCACCCAGAGAAGCATAACCCTCTGGGCAAACCAGTCCCTCATCAAATGCCTCTTCTTCAACTCTCGGCTCCTAACATGCAATAAGCCAATACGTTAAATGAGAACTGAAGTTCCTCCTTCGCTTTTAACTTGGAAATAATTTATTGCAGAAGAATCCAAATGGATATGAAATGTACAACCTATACTTAGCCCAGTATTTCATATCAAAATCAGATAATTGAAATCAATGTAAGAATGCACATTTAATTAACCTAAAAGCTACACAGTGTACAATTATTACGACATGAGATATAAAATGGCAGTTGAAATAAGGTAAAGATTATTGCAACCCATAGAAGGTAATCTAGGATGATATTGGAGTGTGGGATGAAAATGATGAATCAGCAAGCTAATCTAGGTCACCATAACAATATGAGTGTATTAAAGCTTGCGGATCTAATTAACCAATCTAGATTCCTTGAATTATATAAAAATAAAACTACACACTATACAATTATTACAACATGACATATGAAATGGCAATTGAAACAAGGTAAAGATTATTGCAACAAGAGATATGTAATGGCAGTTGAAACAAGGTAAAGATTATTGCAACCCATAGAAGGTTGTAACACCATTAATTGGGGAATCTAGGATGATATTGGAGTGTGGGCTGAAAATGATGAAACAGCATGCTAATCTAGGTCACCATAAACAATATGATAATTGAAGCTTGTGCATTTAATTAACCTAGCTTAATTCCTTGAATTTAATAAAAAAGCTACACAGTGTCAAATTATTACAGCATGAGAACACTTGAGCAATAAAAGAATAAAATACAAAGCAAAATTGATCTTTATGCTGTTTGTAGCAAGAAAAGAATTCAGGAGAAATGCATGTTACATATTATTTTGTGTATCTCTATCGGCTAGTCCATGAATTACATACATCACTAACTTCTGAAACATCTAGTTTGATCAGTACTGTTAATCAGTTGTACTATTTATTATTTGGGAGAATTGGGCAATAGTTGGGCTGTTCCCAAATCACCAAACCTCGAGGGCAGTTCAACTTAGAAAGAATAGTAGATTCAAGCATGTACTACCACTAGGAACCCTAGATGTACCTCCGTCGGCGCGGCGGTCGGCGCGGCGGGGACGTGCCCCCACATGGCGTATTCAGCGGCTTCGTCGTAGCTCTCCTCAATCTCGTTGTACGCCGCCTCGAGGTCCGATGGCAATGCGGCGTCGGATGGGCCATCCCCTCCGTCCCCGCTCACGGTCTTCTTCTGCGCCTTCAGTTGAACGGATGGTTCAGTTCATACCCAAATCACCAAACCTCGAGGGCAGGTCAAATTAGAAAGAATAGTAGATTTGAGCATGTACTACCACTAGGAACCCTAGATGTACCTCCGTCGGCGCGGCGGTCGGCGCGGCGGGGACGTGCCCCCACATGGCGTATTCAGCGGCTTCGTCGTAGCTCTCCTCAATCTCGTTGTACGCCGCCTCGAGGTCCGATGGCAATGCGGCGTCGGATGGGCCATCCCCTCCGTCCCCGCTCACGGTCTTCTTCCGATCTGGCTCGGGAGCGACATCGACGACCACCGCGTCCACCGACGGGGCCTCGTCGGAAGTAGCAGTCCCACTGGCAGAGCCGGCCGCGACTGGGCCGACAGCATCAGACGGTTCGCCGACTAGGGGCGCCGCCTTCTGATCTGCCTCGGCGTCAAAGGATTCCCTTGATCTCTTCATGGCGGGTGGGAAGGGGGTGTGGAACCGTCTAGGGTTTGGCTATGGAGGTGGAGGGGAGGAGGCGGTTCTTGGGGAAAAGGGGTTGCGGAGACTGAGGAAGGAAGGAAGTGGATTTGCGTCAGAGCGTCTTTTTGTATCGTTCCCCTTTTGCTCTCCCTCTGACGCGAGGTTCCGTCTAGGGTTTGTTTTTGTGATTGTTTTTCCATATTATTTGGAGATAAATGGGGGAATTTATTAGGGCTTGTTTGATTCAAATGAATTTCATAGGATTCTTGTAGGAATTTCTCCCATAGGATTTTTTACTTTGCTAGTTGTTTGATTCGTAGGATTAGATCCTATAAGAAATTTTCCCATAGGAATCTTTGTACTACTTCCTATAGGAATTCTAACATCCACTCCAACTTTTTTCTACAATTCCTTTGATGGAATCAAACAAAGTTTGCTGCAAACCAAATCCTATAGGATTGGAATGTGCATAACATATCAATCCTTTACTTTTCCTATTCCTATGTCTTTCCTACCCTACAAATCAAACAAGCCCCTTGAGGTCCTGGGATGGGTTCAAACATTTTGTGTGTGGTCACATGGCCATGTGTGGCTGCCATGCCCATCTTTACATTTTGTGTGTGGTCACATGTTGTTGAAATGAAGTTAGCTTCTAGGAATGCACCATGTTTTCATCTTTGGGCAAGGGACACAACAAGTTGGCCAAGGGATTGGAGGTTTTCGGGCGTTTTTTTGCATGAAAGGTAAGAAAGTGTTGCCGCATCACCCATTAGAAATCATGGCCAGGGGTAACAAGATGCAATCTTATATGGGTTGACACAAAGTAGTGTGTTTGAGGGAGTGAGATGCAAGGATGTCATGGTATAAGGTAGACATGCAAGGGGAGAAGCGGCGAGAATCGTCCCGGTGAACGTCCGGTGATTCGACGGCATCCAAAGCTACGGAAGCACCAAACAAGTCCTGGAATGGGTTCAAACATTTTGTGTGTGGTCACATGGCCATGTGTGTCTCCCATGCCCATCTTTACATTTTTCTAGGCATCCTAGGTGGCAGAGAACTTTTTTTTGGACCGAAAAGGCCCGAAAATGGCCACGGCATAAGATTTGTAAGCAACTTGAGGATGGAACCGAAATTTTGATATTCAAAACGTGCAATGTTGTTGAAATGAAGCAAGGTTCTTGGAATGCACCATGTTTTCAACTTTGGGCATGGTACACAGCAAGTTGGCCATGGAATCACATGTTTTCGGGCGTTTCTTTGACATGAAAGGCAAGAAGCTAATGGCGCATCACCCATTAGAAATCATGGCCATGCATGGAATGGGATGCAAGGATGTCATGGTAAGAGGTAGACATGCAAGGGAGAAGCGGTGAGAATCGTCCCGGTTAACGTCTGGTGATTCGACGGCACCCAATGCTAAGGAAGCACGGGAAAGTCGGAAGTCGGGAAATCGTAAGTCGAAGGTCGGAACGGAAAGTCGTGAAGTCGGGAAAGTCGTGATGTCGGGAAGTCGTGAAGTCGGGAAATGTGAGAACTCCACCCCGGAACGGAAAGTTTTCACGGTTTCACGTTTTTCCCGGCTTCACGACTTCACGTTTTCCCGGCTTCCCGGTTTCACGTTTTCACGGCTTCCCGGCTTCCCGGTTTGTACTTATTTTGGAATTGGCGTTGTCATCTATTCGATTAGATGGAAATCAATGGATATCCATTGATTTGGAATTGGCCTCTCAATTCAATTGCAAGCCCTCCAATATAAACATCCAAAACATAGTATGAATGAATTCTTCATACAATTTTCTTGTTAAATTTGTACTTATTTTATTTTGGATAAAGTAATTAAGCAATTCTATCACTAGAAATCAGAAACAACATGTAAAATATAGGACTTGATCCAAATTATACTTACTCGCTACTTTCCAGGGTGCACAACAACAACACATGTAATTAACATCCAAACACAAACTTTCTACTCACACATATATAGTACTTCCAAATTTACATGCAACATAAAACTTGTTCTGCTAGCATAGTACTTCCGAAACACAGACATATATAGTAGTAGGATTATACAAAAGCCAGATGACATAGTAGGTCTTCAGTTCTTCACACATGCATATATACAACATAAACATATATAGTAAGACAATGACATGTTGCTGGAATAGGGACATCTCTTGTCCTAGTCCCAGGACTCCTAGCAGTCAGTCTTCCTCTTGTAGGAGTTGTAGGATTTAGAAGCTGCCTCCCAGCCCTCACTTGGCTGCTGAAGCTGAATGGTCTTCTTCATGGGTCGTGGGAGGTGCGTTGCCACATTCTTCAGGTGAACCTGTCCCTTGTTCACTACGCTGATAACGCGATACAGTTCGTAGGTGATATATCCATCCAAGATAGCGTACTTCAGGTTTTTGTCTGAAAGTGGCTTCCATTCCCAGTACGCATGCCCTTCGCGTTTCAGCATGTTATCCTTCATACCTTGCTTCATCGTCAAGAACTTTTTGTTGATGAGCTTCCCAGCCAAAGCTGCCATTCCAGACCTGCCGTCTCTAGCACCTTCAATCTTGTAGATGTCCTGGATGTCGATGTGGTACTCGATAGGAATGTACAGGCCATCGTTCCACAGCACTCGTCTGTCCCGTCTTGTGTCCACCCCAACGAAAGTAATGTTCTTGTTCTGCAGAAAATCCTTTAGGCTGCGTGGAACACCCGTTTTACACCTACATATATATCATATAACGCAAAAATGTAGTTAATATGGGATTAGGAACTTGATTTATATTATATATATGCAGTGTAGTGAACAATTTAATTAGTTGAACAACTAAATAATAATACGTATAGTAGCTAAGCACTAAATAAATGTTGGGGAACGACTGTACATTTGCAGATCAATCTAGCATGCCAAATGTTGGGGAACTAGTACACATTGCTAAGCACTACATGTTGGGGAACTAGTATATAGGAAGAACTTTGACCGCACAAGAAAAATTGCAGATTAATCTTGCATGCCAAATACCGTCAGAACAATGGTTGCCAAATTAACAGAGCGGTTTTTAATTTTATTGCGCGCATTTGCTGTTCGTAGTTGATACCAAAAATAAATAAATAAAACTCTTGGCACTCTCAAGAACAGATAAGGTCGTACTCTCAGACTTCAACAAATTATTTTGTGGAAAAGATAGTACCTGATCTTGTGAAAGACGAGCACATGATCCCTCATGGCGAGCTGCATCACCGCCACCTTCCTCTGCATACCGTTGTACTCGATATCTAGGCCGACGAATTTGATCTCCTCTTCCGCGAGCCAACGCTCGTACTTGTCGAGGATTAGATCCACGGTTGCTTCCTCGTTCGTGTACACCGCCTCGATCCATGTCTCGCCGTGAGCATGCTCACGGCGAGTCTCCGTCGTTGCCTTGCCGTCGTTGATGCCTACCCAAACATGGGGATCATCGGAGCTCGAGTTGGCTCCCATGGTGGAGGGGAAGAGAGAGAGAGAGGCGCTTGAAGGAGAGGCGAGAGGACGTGGTGGAGGCGACAGGATAATGGTGGAGACTGCTCGTGGCGAGAGGAGGGTGGAGACTAGAGAGGGGACACGCCGGCCGGCGGTGAGAAGTTACGTTGTGGGGTTTTTTGGGTAGTGGTGCAGAGGCGAGAGGATATAGTGGTGGAGACTACTAGGCGAAGGAGGCGAGGAGACAACTCGGCGGCTCTCTTTTTCGTTCTGCCGCGTTCCCACCGGTCAATGGGTGCCACTTCCCCTCCCATGCCCACGCGGCGGCGGAGGAGTCAAGAAGCGGTTCCTTTTTTTATTTGTGCAGCGGTTTAATTAATTGTCTATCATCTAATTGTTCACTGTTTATAAGGGATTTGTAACTGCTAGCGGTTTCATTATTTTTCTACGCAAGTCCTATATTAGGTTTATTTTTCAGTTGATATTTTTATATGAATTTGATTTTCCATTTCTTTTTTTATTCTACTAGTAATAGGGCACGTGCAATGCATGTATAATCTTGATAATTTATGCTAGTATCGTAATGTTTTTGGTATTTGTTGGTCTTCTGAATCCCACCCCTTTTTAAGGAGTCGCACTTTCTAAAGTGTTTTTTCATCTATATCTTTTGAACTCGGAAAGCTAAAATTTGAGCCTAAAGAAACCACTCAGCATTCAATCTTGTATGCAAGTATGAGTGTAAGACACAAGTTAAATTTAAGAAAACATGTAGGATGAATATTTGAAGCAAGAGGGTCCAATATGCAACCACTATTTCTTCACTGATGGCATTTCATCACACAAAACCGGATGCACCATTCAGAGTAAAAATCAAGATGCAAAGGCAACAATTCAAGCTTAGATAGCGAGTATACATAGAAGAACCAAGAGACACAGATATTTTGTGACCTTTAATCTGATGTATCCTTTTTTACAAATCCTTTGTATCCTTTAACTTTTCTGTATAAAAAGCTAGAATGATCAATCTCTACCCACATGTGGAGTGCTATTATATTTCCAATTTCAGAGAAACGGTAACATACAAAATTTGATCTGAAATGGTAAAACAAAACATGTACTTTTTGAAGAGTGTAGCTATCTGAATCTCTTAAACTTTTGCAAGCTGGATTAAAGCAATTTGTAACTCAAGCATCCAGATTATGGATGGTTCTAATCCAGTCTGACTCCTTAATATTATTCTTTAGACACAATAACTAAGCAAGCTTCACCCGCCCGAGAAACAAGTCATGTCGTACATATAATGCAATTTGTACTCTTCTGTGCCTTTTTCTATTGGTATAGATGAATCATAGGCTTGACTATGATACAGATATGAGCTTGGTTACTAATTACTTCAGTCAGGTATAACAATTTACCATAATATTTTTTTTGGGCTGTTATATTATGTTTTGGGTGCTAAACAATATTAAATTTTGATTCAAACATTTTGTGTATGGTCACATGGCCATGTGTGTCTGCCATTCCCATCTTTACAATTTTCTAGGCATCCTAGGTGGTAGAGAACTGTTTTTGGACCCAAAAGGCCCGAAAATGGCCACGACATAAGATTTGTAAGCAACTTGAGGATGGAACCAAAATTTTGACATGCCAAACATGCAATGTTGTTGAAATGAAGTTAGGTTCTAGGAATGCACCATGTTTTCATCTTTGGGCAAGGGACACAGCAAGTTGGCCAAGGGATTGGAGGTTTTCGGGCGTTTTTTTGCATGAAAGGCAAGAAAGTGTTGCCGCATCACCCATTAGAAATCATGGCCAGGGGTAACAAGGTGCAATGTTATATGGGTTGACACAAAGTAGTGTGTTTGAGGGATTGGGATGCAAGGATGTCATGGTATGAGGTAGACATGCAAGGGGAGACGCGGCGAGAATCGTCCCGGTGAACGTCCGGTGATTCGACGGCACCCAAAGCTACGAAAGCACCAAACAAGTCCTGGAATGGGTTCAAACATTTTGTGTGTGGTCACATGGCCATGTGTGTCTCCCATGCCCATCTTTACATTTTTCTAGGCATCCTAGGTGGCAGAGAACTTTTTTTTGGACCGAAAAGGCCCGAAAATGGCCACGACATAAGATTTGTAAGCAACTTGAGGATGGAACCGAAATTTTGAGATTCCAAACGTGCAATGTTGTTGAAATGAAGCAAGGTTCTTGGAATGCACCATGTTTTCAACTTTGGGCATGGTACACAGCAAGTTGGCCAAGGAATCACATGTTTTCGGGCGTTTCTTTGACATGAAAGGCAAGAAGCTAGTGCCGCACTGAAATTATGTGATGATATTTCATTTCTACGTGTCATTTAACAATTTTAGTCCGAACTTGAATGGAAGTACCTACCATTGTTCATATCAGTGTACCTTCAAATGGACATATCATGATCAACAAATTTTCAGAAATCTGAGCAACATTCCAGAATGAGCACATTAGCAAGAACTATAGTGGTCATCAACATTGTACTTACTTCCAAACCACATCATACTGAAACATATCATGATCAACAAATTTTCAGAAATCAGAGCAACATTCCAGAATGAGCACATTAGCAAGAACTATAGTGGTCATCAACATTGTACTTACTTCCAAACCACATCATACTGAAACATATCATGATCAACAAATTTTCAGAAATCAGAGCAACATTCCGGAATGAGCACACTAGCAAGAACTATAGTGGTCATCAACATTGTACTTACTTCCAAACCACATCATACTGAAACAGCTCTACATACATGTGAGCTTAACCACATGAGCCAGATAGCTGTTACATTATACACAAAAGCATGAACATACGGCTAAACTAAATTCAGGATTACTACATATGATCAGTAAGGCACTATGGCATATAAACAGTACTACATTTCGAGTGCTTCGTGCCGCTCACTTCCACTCGGACCATCCCCACTTTGCCCTCGTTCCACCCCTCACCCCTGTTGCGGCCATCCGCATAGATGTCATCCTCCCACCTGTTTCGCTTGCTGCTGCTGATGGAAGATGTTGAGGGTGCACATACTCTTGGGATGACCCGTGGTGCTTTTGGTTTAGGTTGGAGACAAACCAGGTTATTTTTGGCGAACTGAAGAACACGGTACAGCTCGAACGAGACGAACCCATCGACAACAGCATATCTGATGTTAACCTCTGGAAGTGGCTGTTGTACCCAGTGATCGTGCCCATCATTTGGGAACCCGGTCTTCATGGTTAAATAGGATTTGTTGATGAGTTCGCCTGCAAGGTCAGCCATTCCAGTCCTCCCATCGCGTCCTTTCCCTTTTATGCGGCAGATATCTTGGATATCCACATGGTACCTCCTTGGAATTGTAAAACCCCAGGTTCTTTCCATGACCCTCCTGTCACCCCTGATGTCGACACTGGCAAATTTGCACGTCCGATCGTTGAAAAGCTCGAATAGCTTAGCACACTCCTCCCTGGGCCTACAGTAGTTACAAAGTAAAAATTATAAATTTGCAAAGAGTACAGTTCAGTTTTACATCTCTAGTATATGTAAAACAATAAAATTAGTTGTACAATCATATATGTAACACATTTAATTTAATGAAATTTTGGTGCCAAAGAAATTGTCATAACTAGGTGCCATGACATCAGCATGTTACTGAAGAAAAATAAATGAACGAAGCATATCTCAAAATTAGACTGTCAATTAGTTCTAGCATTGTACAGTCATACATATGTAACACAATGAATGAAGCAAGTGGTAAAACACTAATGGGAGATAAAAAAATTACAATTACTTTCTTGCAATATTCGTAGGTGCAATTGTCAGATCATCTAGAAAAAAGCCATTGGACAAGAAAAGTCCAATTGATACAAAGACCAATACAAGATCAAATTTTACAATTACTTCCTTGCAATAATCATAGGTGCAATTGTCATATTGTCATATCCCCTACAAAAATGCCATTGAAGAAGAAAAGTCCAATTGATGCAAGGACCAATACAAGATCAAAATTTACAATTACTTCCTTGCAATAATCATAGGTGAAGTTGTCAGATTGTCATATCCTCTAGAAAAATGCCATTGAATAAGAAAAGTCCCAATTGATACAAAGACCAATACAAGATCAAAATTTACAATTAATTCCTTGCAATATTCCATTTCAGTGGTGCATTTGGAAAGACCTTTCAAATTTTCTTGCTGCCGAATTTTGCATATATTTCAGTTGAGCATTTGCTACCATAGTCACGGTAGTACATGTGAATCGTAAAACCAAATCAAAGAAAGTAACAGTAACAGTAGATATAGAGCTCCGTAAGTAACAGAATAATGAAATATTGTACTTACTTCTTCTTACACTAGTGGTAGAAAACCCCAAACCAGAAATGTACACTACCAGATCTATCAGTCATACCTAGCCAACTGCCATACCAACACAGTTTGGTCTACGCAAAGTTGAACAACTGCCACCTCTTGCGTTTCCTCATCCTTGTTGGTGTACTCGAAATCCAGCCCCATGAACTCATCCTTCTCCTCCATTCTCGCCACATTCCAAGTGAGCACTTTGAGGGTTTCCTCAACCCGCGCAATGTCGTTGGTGTAGATGACGTCAATGTCCGTCGGGCCATGGGCGGTGTACGACGTCGACACAGTACGGATTTCTACTGGCTTCATGGCGGCGCGGACGGAGAGGAAGAAGATGTAGAGGGGGGCCGAAGCAAGGAGAAACAGGGGAAGCGGTGGAAGGTGAGAAGATTAATGATCTAATGAACCGTCGGAAGCAAGACTCACCCTGTAGTTCTTTCCGGCTGACTAGTAGGCCCACGAAAAAAAATGAACTCCTCCTCGGCCTCCACGGAAACAGTTACCGTGAACGGAAAAAAACTGGCATCTCTACCCCTTTTGTGGTAACAGGCTAACATGTGGGCCCAAGTGCTATAGATGGCATCTTCCTCTCGTACTGTCACGTCAAGCTCGCACTCCTCCTCTCTGTTTACCCACCAAGATTTACTCCGAGAAAACCCTCTTTCGGCAGAGGAGGGAGACCACCGCCGCCGCCATCCCTCTCTCGATCCTCGCCGCCCCTAGCTGACCATCCCTGTCTGTGCCGCCGCATTCTCTCGACCGCCGTCTCTTTGCCGAGTGTCGCCCACCGACACACTAGGTGAACTTTCCTACAAATGCACGGCAAGCCCAAATTTTCCGTGCGCGTTCTTTGCCGAGCCCACCAACACAGTTGGCAGAGGGGGAATGGAAAAAGGTGACAACCCTAAAAAATTTCCTCGCCCTCTGTGTCGAGAGGGGGCACTCGGCGAAGAAAACACGACAACCCTAAATTTTTTCTACAGCTTATTTGTCGAGTGGGCACTCGGCGAAGAAAACGTGACAACCCTAATTTTTTTCTGCAACTTCTTTGTCGAGTGGGCACTCGGCGAAGAGCTCGCTTCGTCACGGCACCGTTGGGCCGGTTGTTAGGTGCCACGTGGCTGGCCTTTTTGCCGAGACTAGCAATTTGCTAAGTTCTTTTTTTGTCTCTTTGACGGTTTGCCGAGTGCTAAATCATTGGTCACTCGGCGAAGTCTATCTCTACCGAGTGTTCGCGTGTTTGCCGAGTGTCATTTCCGATTCTCGCTACAGAGGCCCTTTGCTAGGTTGCGGGCGTTTTTGTACTAGGCGAAGGCGAGACCACCCGGCCGCGATGATTTTTTCGGTAGTGCATCTTGCTGACCGTAGCTACTTTGTGCCGTCCGTATCGGATATACCACCGATCGTTCATCCGTGTTGGTGCCGGCGGCCATGGCATCGCCTTGTGGAAGGACGAACTGCTCTAGTACTGTATATTTCTAAAAGCCAAAAAGATAAAGCTGGCGAAGTCTGCAGGCTCTATTTAGATGCAAAAGAAACAGCTGCATCCATGCATTCTTTCCATCCATTAGCAGCGGTGGGTCCCACCGTGCAGAGAGGAGACAATACCAATGCTGCATTGCTGCCCAATCCGATGGGACATCCTCTTTGCGTGCGTGGGGACATGTGATGGAGGATCACGCCGTTTTGGATGCATATACGAGTATCCCTCAAAGTAGCACCACCTTTTTCTAAAAGTAATCCATCTTTCTCATACAGGCCGGCTTTGCATACATGGTTATGTGCGGTGATACTTCGAATGGTATTTGTGCAGTTTTTTTTTAACACCTTGATTGTCATTTGCATTTGACGCTAATATTTCACATATGAAAAGGAACACACAGCTATTATAATATTTGAAGCGCCACAGTACAATAACTGCAAGTTTAGTTTTACACTGAAGTCCAACACAAACGAAGGGTCACCAGCGCTTGGAGTCTTCCCCTCCCTCCCTGCTACAGTGCCCACAGGCGGAGTCGAGGCGACCGCAGCGTTCGAGTGTCTCGCCGGCAGATCTGCTGCTCCCCTCCGCCTCCGGCCGCCGTTTCGACGCCGCGAGGTGGGGGGAGCCTCGGCTCTGTCCGTGCGTGTAGTTTAGGTTAGGGTTAGGTGTGTGTGCCCGTGTGGCGTCTCCGGAGACGGTGGCGGTGGCGCCTGTAGATAGGGCTTCGTCCTCCCCCTCCTTCCCCCGTTCCGGCCTCGTCGCCGGGGAGGCTGTGGAGGTGTTTCGTCGGGCGCGGTCCTCTGTGTGCGCTCCTCTGGCCGGCCGTGGCGGCGAGGGGAGGAGCGGGTGGGGATCGTTGTTCCGTTTTGGTGCAGGTGGTTGGTGGCTTGCTTCGGCGCTTCTGCTTCGGCTGGCCATGGTGGCGTGCGGTGCAGAGCTTGAAGGTGCGGTGGGGCTGGTGATGGTGGACCTGGGCGGCGCGACGCCGGCTGGAAGAAGGGTGGTACCGGAGAGCTTGCGCTGTGGCTGTGCACGTTCAGCGAGTCCAAGTTTCGTCGCGCGGCGGCGGACGGCTCATGCGGCCATCTACAACATGTGGCGGCGTGCTCTCTCCGGCGGATCGAGGTACGGCGGCGCCGGTGACGCCTAGGCTCTTGGGAGCAGGCTTTGGGGGTCCGATTGTAATTCGTTCAGGTTGCTCAGGGGTCTCCGTGCAAATTTCAGGGTCCTGTTGTAATTTTCTTGCTTTCGTGGACTTGTTTGTAATTTGTACTGAGTTTCCTTTTATATGGATCGGATCCTTCCTAAAAAAAAAACAAACGAAGGGTCACCAAAAAGATGAAAAAGCTTCCGGGTGGTCCAGTCTCCAGTGCCTAGGGAAGGTCATGCGAATCCACTGTCTCCTTGACCTCCACGGTCACGTGAGCCCATGTTCACCAACCACAGCATGCATGGGCCATAGTATGCCATCTTGCCCCCCCCCCCCCCCCCCCCCCCCCCCTATCGGCACGTCATTCATTAGCAATCAGTCTTGTTAAATCTACTCTTGATTAGTTGTACTCTTGATTAGTTGTATTGATTAGGTTGCATACTACTTGCATGCGTACATTTTAATAATCTGTGCATGCCAATCATTAACAGTCTTGTTTAATATGTGGCATTCTACTCGGACTAGGTAGATATTCAACTACTCACGTGCACGCGCGCATGCATGGCTACGTACATGCATGTAATCTAGTCGTATGGCGTTTCATTTCAAAAGAGTGGACTTCATTTTTAACTTGTATTTGTGCATTTGCGACACCCGTTGCCTCATATAGCGAAATTTTGTCCAAATTGCATCTTTTTTTTTTGAGACTCCTCATTCTGTGTTACAGTTGTAGTATCTGAACTCGTACACCAACTCAACACCACACTCACACCACACTCACGCACACCCTAGTGTACAAGCCTAGATCCTACTATAACTATAGACACAGCACGCAAGTTTACTCAGTGTCCCGAAGGATCGTTAGTCGTATGGAGCACACATGCGTGTGAGGAGATATTTAATAAGGGGTCATAGCCCCTGTGAGAACACCCGAAAATTCGTCTCAAAAGAGAATCGAACTCGGGCGGGTCGGCCTGCCGTACCTGACCATCGCGCTACATCGCGCGTCTCTCCAAACTGCATCTTTTTAAAAACTTTGTAGCTTTTCTATGATGCATAAATGTCAGACAAGGTATAAGGCTATGATCGAGATTCGATATACTGGAACATATGGAGAAGAGAAGACAACTCGGCCGTTGATATGGTCCTCCGAGCAACGGCGAGTCGAGGAATTATTTGCAGGGGAGGCTGAAAGTTGACGACGACTAACTAAACGACTACTAAACCCCAGCCTCTCTCGGTCGCCAGCTCGCCGCCTCACGTCCTCGCTGGTCGGCACTCGGCCGGTCGTGGCCGCCTGCGCCTCCGTCTCCTGCTCTGCTTGTGCTGTTGCGAGTTGCGACTTGCGAGTGCGATGCCTGACTTTTTTTTTTAGATAAAAGCGACCACTTTATTGATCACTCAAGTTTGCAGGAAAACAGAAAAAAAATCTGGCGATAAATCTAGCCACACATGGCTTCGCTGTTTGAAGTCCTTCGCTCGTGTACAAATTCGACAGAAGCGAACTATGCTGCTATCAGCTTAAATTCCTACAAGATTATGCTAAACTTACCTTTTCCGTCCATGCAGTTGATTACCTCGAGGCAATCCGATGCCACTCGGATTTTTGTCAGGTGCAGCCGTGCAGGTGATTACCTCGAGGTAATCAACTGCATGGACGGAAAAGCCCTTGCTCTGGCAACCTCGAGGCAATCCGACTTGCCGTGGCTTCAAAACAGCAGAGTCTGTAGAGCAAGAGTGCGATGCCTGACTGCGCCTGCCTGGCTGCCTGTGTTGTGCTGCGAGTGCGATGTTGTGCAAGTTGGGCTGGAATAGTCAGCTAACGGGCCTCTACTACTAGTAGTAAAAAAATTACAATTTGTCAGGACAGGCTTGAGCCTGTTAAAGTCTTCTTGCTGGCCTCGCCTTTGCCTCCGAGCTTTGCACATTTGTGTCGTGCGACGTCGATCGCGTTAATTACAAAAAATTACGACCCCTAAGGTAAAATTTACCGTTTTGTTACCACTATATGTTATTCAGACTAAAATCTATCGGTTCATTTGGAGATTTTAGCTAATAATACAAGCATCGATTTGAGAGGGAAATGACATCAAACTTGATAGATGGGGCCCTTTCTTCGGGGCTGAGGTGACAAAAATATGATCAACTTACAGAGGTGGACTATGACCTTTTTATAGCTCAATGATAAAATAACCAAAATATCTAGTTTATGCAGAGTCTTCCTCCCACCTCATTGACAAAGGATGCGAGAGGAACGTCGTCCCAAGACCCAACGTGAGGTGCTCCACACTGTTCACAGGCCGAATCGTGCCCACCCACGAAGACATCGCAGTTGCAAGGAGCACAACGACGTGGAGCTTCGTGAAAAATTGGATCAGAGACCGCCACTTTTTGACGATGAATCTCCAACCACCAACATTTCTAATGCACGGTACAAAACCCAGTCTCAGATGAGCAGCTCCATTCGGGGGCGACTCGTCGGAGTATGGCCAGATCCGAACCATAGAATGTGGCACTGGATCTACCAAATGAATTACACGAAACTACCATATTTGGTGTTGTAGTTACATGTCAGTACTATTTTTGGTGATTTTTTTCAAAAATATATCGACCATGGGACTAACGAAAACATTATGTAAGACAATGGACCACACATGGGTCGTTGTATTGCTAGTCAATATATAGACAGATTTACAAACCCTAACCACCAAATGGGAGATCACAATAATCGATTCTCCTCAATTTAGTTGGTTTAGAGATATGTCACGTCCCGTGACATATATAGTCTAACACTCCCCCGCAGTCACAACGGGAGGAGAGCGGACGTTGAGGCTGGACCGAAAATCCAGAAACAACGGTGATGGTAACCCCTTCGTCAGGATATCGGCGAACTGGCGAGACGAGGGGACATGAAGCACACGGACTTGTCCTAGAGCAACACGATCACGAACGAAGTGGAGATCGATCTCGATGTGTTTGGTGCGCTGATGCTGGACAGGGTTCGTGGGCATGTAGACGGCGCTGACGTTGTCACAGAACACAACTGTAGCCGGAGGAGATGGACGACGAAGCTCGTGAAGAAGTTGCCGAATCCAGCTAGCTTCGGCGACGGCGTTGGCGACCGCACGATACTCGGCTTCGGCACTGGACCGAGAGACCGTGTGTTGCCTCTTGGAGGACCAAGAGACTAGGTTGTCCCCAAGATAGACACAGAAGCCCGACGTAGAGCGACGAGTGTCAGGGCAGCCGGCCCAGTCAGCGTCGGTGTAGGTGACCATGGAGTCCGGCGTAGAGGCGTGAAGCTGAAGTCCATGAGAGAGCGTGCCCTTGATGTAGCGCAAGATACGCTTGATGGCAGCCAGGTGCTGCTCGCGAGGATCATGCATGTGAAGACACACCTGCTGGACGGCGTACGCGATGTCGGGACGCGTGAAGGTGAGGTACTGGAGAGCCCCGGCGAGGCTCCTGTACTCCGTGGAGTCCGCCACGGGAGCACCAGCGGTGGTGGCGAGCTTGGGCGCCGTGTCAACCGGCGTCGTCGCAGGCGTGCATGCAGTCATGCCGGCCTTGTCCAGAATCTCGGTGGCGTACTTGGCTTGCGAGAGGTGCATGCCGGAGGAGTCGCGGGTGACCGCGATGCCGAGGAAGTAGTGAAGACTGCCCATGTCCGTCATGGCGAACTCAGAGCTGAGAGAAGTGGTGATCCGGTCGAGGAGGCGCGGCGAGGAGGCGGTGAGGACGATGTCGTCGACGTACAGCAGTAGATATGCAGTACCCTCTGCACACTGGAGAACGAACAGTGACGTGTCGGAGCGAGAACACGTGAAGCCGGTCGAGGTGATGAAGGTCGCGAAGCGCTGGTACCACGCCCGAGGAGCCTGCTTGAGGCCGTATAGCGAACGGTTCAAGCGGCAAACGTGGTCGGGGCGAGCAGAGTCGGTGAAGCCGGTGGGTTGACGACAATAGACGACCTCGGCGAGCTTGCCGTGGAGGAAGGCATTCTTGACGTCGAGCTGGCGAGTCTCCCATTTAAGAGAGATGGCGATGGAGAGGATGACGCGGACCGTGGCCGGTTTGACAACCGGACTGAAAGTCTCGTCGAAGTCGACGTCGTGCTCCTGGGAGAAACCACGAAGCACCCAGCGTGCTTTGTAGCGGTCAAGCGAGCCATCGGGCTTCAGCTTGTGGCGGAAAACCCACTTGCCGGAGACGATGTTAGCATCCCGAGGGGGAGGAACGAGCTCCCAAGTGTCGTTGCCGAGGAGTGCGCGGTACTCCGCTGTCATAGCCTCGAGCCAGTTAGGGTCCTTAAGGGCAGCACGAGCGGATGTGGGAACCGGTGAATACCTGTTGACTAGCAATACAACGACCCATGCTCTGATACCATGTAAGACAATGGACCACACATGGGTCGTTGTATTGCTAGTCAATATATAGACAGATTCACAAACCCTAACCACCAAATGGGAGATCACAATAATCGATTCTCCTCAATTTAGTTGGTTTAGAGATATGTCACGTGCCGTGACATATATAGTCTAACACATTCAACGCTGATTTTTGTCTAAATAGATTTTGACCCGAGCTGACAGGTGAGACCCAAATGTAGGAGCTGACTAGGCAGCACATGTGGAGGAGGAGCTGACATGGAAGTGGGCCCCACCTGCTGGACCCATATTTTACTTTGTTCAGCATGAACGTTATTTTGTTCAGATTAGCATTTGTAGCTCTACAACGGGGCCGTTGTGCCGGCCTCGGCGTTCGGGTCACTGCAGCTCATGCAGCACGCGTCGGCGGCCCTCGCTGTTCCCGTGACGGCGTGCACCGAGACGCGCAGGCTGCGAATGAACGGTGACCAGCACGACAGGGGCATAGCATGGCTGCTGCCTCAGTACGTGGTCTCCGCGCCTGCTTCACCCGGAACGGACTCTGCCGATAAGAGCGAGCTCGCCGCGCGGCCGCCGGCGCCGGGAAGCTGTCGATGCAGAGGGCCATTAGCGCGCTGGACAGCAGGCTGGACGTCAGCTCGGACTACTCGCTGCTCGCTCGCACCTGCGTCCTGTCTGACGCCTCCTCAGTGTCCTCAGTCGTCCTGTCGTCCCGATGACAGAGACGACGACAACGGCGGATCGTGCCGGGCCACCCCGTGACCGCCGGCGGAGGCTCCGGTGCGCGTCTTCGAGCGTGTTGTTGTTTCGGATGGCGAGCGTGTAGCGGTGGCGGATGGATGGCGAGCGTGAGCAGGTCGGAGCGCTCCTGGCAGGCAGTGCCGCACGCCTGCACCGCAAGCTCCTCCATCAGGCCGGCCGCCCGGGCGGAGGCTCTGCTTTGCACAGAGCGGCCGCAATGGCGCGGGGATCTCATCACCTTGAAGGCGCGTGTGTACTCGGGGAAGGCGGAGGAGGTCAGAGGCGTCGGAATCTATCACGGCGGCAATCCGCCGGAGCCGGGGAAGACGACCTGGTCCCGGACGGAATCAAGAGGCCCGGGTCGCGTGCCATGAGGAGGGGAGGGAGGAGGACTAGGCGGTGGTCTTTGACTCGTTGGGGGCGTCAGGGAACGGCGGCGAGCAGAGCACAGCGGCAGACTTTCGGCGAGCAAACTGAGAGCAAAGCAGAGAGGGATGAGGCAAACTGAGAGCGAAGTAGTACTACTGTACTGGTGCTCTAGCTAGGTAGTGCCAATATAGCGTCGGACAAATACGCGCTGGTACGTGCTCCCCCCCGCGTTGCGTGCGCTGACGTTCATATCTCTGATGTGTCGCATCCTGTCGGCCGATGCAACATGGCGCATGCTCCGACCTTGTGGTCTCGCAGCATATCTTCCGTGGGCTCGCAACCGTAGCGGGTCCACGAACCATCCGTGTGCTGCTTACTACTGTAGCTCGGAATGATCCGTCGGTATTTGGGTATGGTGGACCCGCTTGGATCCGGTGTTCGTATTTCTGCGTTGGCGTGTCTGCATTTTATTTTTGAAGAAGCTGTGTCTACACATATTGGACTTCGCTTTCCCTATCTATACTAGTTCTAACTAGTTGAAATGTCTGTGCGTTGCTAGGGGCTATTCATTGTGCTATTGTAATTAACCACACCAACTTCTTAACTCTACATGTGTTATCACAAAAACTATGAAGAAAAGTCTATTCATAAATAATTTATCATGTGAATATGCGTGCCTAGCATGATATGGACGTGGATTCGTTGACTTTACCGGATACAAAATCAGGTGAGAATAAACTCGCCGATGAAAAATAAATATATTCTTTTCTAAAATCAATCTATAACATTTGTTGTCATTGTAAATGTAGAATCTTTAGATACAAAATAATACTTTGTGATATCTTCTGATTGTACATGCATTACTATCATCTAAAAAACAGTGTTTGGCATCCCATAAAAAGTATTTAAATATCCACGACATGCTGCTTATTGTAGTTTCAGTTTAGCTCGCTGGGCATCTATTTATCATTGTTCCTCCGCTCAGTCTTGCTAAAGCCGTAGATAAACGGTTTTCTTCTCAGTTTCTCTCTCACAATTAACTCGTTTCTTTGTATATCACTCATTGTATATCCCTGCAGGTTCTCAGTTTCTCTCTCACAATTAACGGTTTTCTTCTCATTGTATATCACTCATTGTTTCTTTCTCAGTTTCTCTCTCACAATTAACCTGCAGGGCCTATCCATGCAGGTTCCCATTGTATATCACTCATTCCAGTTAGGTCATAGCCTACAAATCGAGAGCAGTCTAACACAAAAACTTATAACTGTAATGGTAACTGAACCATGAGACAACAAGGTAATACGGAAGATCAATGTGCATGAATGTAACTGCTCAATACAACTGGTTATGTTTTGCCTCGTGGGTACTTCACCCTTCATACCAAATCAAATAAACAATCAACAAGTACTATTACTGAACCTACAACATACACCGGAATAGCTAGCATCTGTAGGACGAGAGCAGCTGATCTCAGTATGCGTCTGAGTATTAGTACTGAGCCATGGAGATTGACAGGTTATGGAACAAGACTGTAGTGGTGGAGAGATAAACCGCAACGGTTAGAAAACATGCACGTCGTTGTTGTTTTGCTGAGCTCTACATTGATCTAAAACTCTTCCGAGTTCCTACAGTATGAGCAAGACATAATCCAGCACCCTCCAATTCTAACAAAATTGCAACCTTTTGTAACCTCAACGAAAGAATAACAATTTTAGCACAGATTCCATTGACCGTAATTAATTGTGCATATTGGTCGTATATCTAAGAAGCATAACATTTGTTGCTCTTAGACATGGAAGTCTTGAGTGAATACATCACAACTACCTACAGAACCATTCGAGCCCACTTCAGGTAATTAGTTCAACCGATTCAGCCACAGTTTGCCAGAACCTTTTACTCGAACTTCCCAAGTTCCCTACATGCAGTCACTTGTTGAGTATACTAAATCAGGGCGTCCAAAACTGAATGATTGAATATTTGAATGCTCAACCGATACAGGGCGTCCAACTACATGAACACTGAACACAGAAGGAAAAATTCTGATAGTTCTAGATATAATGTAGCTTCAGTCCTGATGTAAGCGTTAAGCCGTTAACCATCTACTCCCTCTGTTCCTAAATATAAGATGTTTTAGGGGTTACACATGTTGTCTACATGCATATTAAAGTGAGTGAACCTACACATGGAATATGTCTAGATACACTTGTGTGCATGTGAATGTGGACAAAAGGTAAAACATCTTATATTTAGGAACGGAGGGAGTAGACAGCAACAAGCATGCACCCAGCAACAGGACGTGGTAGTACGCTGGGATGAGCGGATGGCAGCGGTTTGCTAGCTTGGAGGACGGATCGACGGGAGGGATCATGGCAGATGGGGCTTCGTCGCCGCCTCGCCGGTGCCATTCAAATCCGCATGCCGCTCCGGACTTCCAGAATCTACTCTCCGGCTGGCCTTAAACGGCAAGAACATGCGGCATTTATTCCATGGTGCACAAGAGCGACATCTGACTGTCTCAAAATCCAATTTACGGAAACCTGCTGATCGAGTAGGTGAAGCAGCTATAAAACCCCGCTGGAGCATGCAGCAACCACTGAAAGTCTGAAACGCATCAGATTGCAAATCGACTTGAACTATACGTCTGAATATACAGAGACGGAGTACCTGCACCATGGAAACCGACAGCGAGATCGTCGACGACTTCCCGCCGTTCATCCGCACGTACGAGGACGGGCGCGTCGAGCGGCTCCTCAAAAGCTCCTTCGTGCCGGCGTCCGAGGATAAGGCCGCGGGCCGAGGGGTGGCGACGCGGGACGTCGTCATCAGCCGACGCACCGGCGCGTCCGCGCGCCTGTTCCTCCCGCTCCGCGCCGCCGCGGCAGCCGGGAGGCAGCTCCCCCTCATCGTCTACTTCCACGGAGGCTCATTCTGCCGGACCTACCACCGCTACGCCACCTCCCTGGCCGCCAGCTCCGGCGCGCTCGTCGTGTCCGTGGAGTACCGCCTCGCCCCCGAGCATCCCATCCCGGCGGCCTACGACGACGCGTGGGACATGCTGCGGTGGGCGTCGTCGCCGCTCTCCGACCCGTGGATCCCCGCCCACGCAGACCCCAACCGCACATTCCTCACCGGCGACAGCGCCGGCGGCAACATAGCGTACCACACGGCAGGTGGCGACGTCAGGGGCTTGACGGCGACGTAGCAGGGCCGGGAGATCCGTGAGGAGTACTTGGGGATGGACGACGAGTACTGGATGTGATCTGGCACGGGGACGGCGCTGGGCGGCTGCGGCTGCCGTGACGGCGCGGGGGCATCGGAGGAAGTACAGCGGCGACCGGCGACAGCGCCGGCGGCAACATAGCGTACCACACGGCAGGTGGCGACGTCAGGGGCTTGACGGCGACGTAGCAGGGCCGGGAGATCCTTGAGGAGTACTTGGGGATGGACGACGAGTACTGGATGTGATCTGGCACGGGGACGGCGCTGGGCGGCTGCGGCTGCCGTGACGGTGCGGGGGCATCGGAGGAAGTACAGCGGCGGGAGCAGGGGCGGATGGGCGGGAGTAGGCCTGGAAGCGGTAGGCTGGGCGAGCCGTCCATGGCACCGCAGTCGGCGGAGGAGGGAGGGGTCGGTGACTGGAGATGATGGGGTGGGCCGGTGGGCGGCGGCGCTGGGTCCGGGAAGGAGAGGATTTGCGGTGGCGTCTGTGCGTCGAACCATTTTTTTCACTTAATGATGGCGTGGTGGGTAATTTGTACCAACATCAAGGGTAAAATTGGAAGTTTAAAAAACGTACCAACCATCACCTGTGGCTATATTATATACTCCCTCCGTTCCAAATTAGTTGTCTTTCATTTGTACAAAACTCCACTTTTGTACAAATGAAAGACAACTAATTTGGAACGGAGGGAGTAGTAGAGATTTCTTTTTTCAGGAATCCCGAGAAAGTACAAGTTATCATTGTATTTTATCAATTGGTCCTTTTTGGTATTCTACCTGTCCATTTATGTGTTTTTCCTTTTCCTTTTATCACACACATATAATTATTTTGATAAGACACTTAAAACATGGTCGATATGGGGAACAATAACAGAAAGTGTCTTCGGCTCGCGAGCACCAATGCTTCTAGTATTTTAAAACATCGAAAAATACCGATGAACTTACAAAAAGTTAATACAATCTCAGATGTACTAATGATGTTTAACACAAACGTGCAATTTTTCAAATACTTTGTACTTTGTGCTACACAAAAAATGACAAAATCTAATTTTTTGGAGATTTGAAAATAAGCATATTCAAATCCAGACCGTTGTCATTTTTGTGTAGTCTAGAATATAAATATTTGAAATTGGTTTTTGCACGTTTGTGGACTAAAACATAGGCTACATCCGGATTAGGTCATTTTTTAAGGAAAAAATCTTAAATATTTCTGAATTTTTCAAACCACTGGAACTCGAAAAGACAAAATCCCCATTCGAACAAAAGCATTTAGGTGTACATGCAGGTCGCATCAATCAGCGCGAATACGAAGAACAAAGACCCTGAGTTGAATTGACTTTTCATTTGTCTCCAAAGATCCTGAGCCAAGACCCAAGAGACCACAAGAAAAAAATCTAACGGGAAGGATATGAACATGTACCATCTCTCTAATGTCCAGTTAATGGGATAGATCTGATTGTTCCGCTGGCCGCCGAGTTTTCAGCGATTAGGGGACAGTGGAGGTTTTTTATTTTCTTGAAACATGTCAATTTTAGCTATCGATTATTTGTCGTCCACGCCTCTTTTAGTTTTAGTTTTTTAGCATCTGTCATCCACGGCTGGTGAGTGCTGAGCAGCGTGGTGGGCTCCTATTTCTCTCGAGATTTGGCACGAGAACCATGGGCCTTAGGCAGAAAAGAACTACTCCACTGGGGCCTAGGGGGTGTATCCTATTTGTCGCCCGTTAGCGCTCCTGAATTCAGGGGCGCCTAAAAGATTTCGCTCGCGAAGCTTATCTGGGCCGGCCCATTAGTCACCGCTCAAACCGCTAACAAAGATATTACAGCGACGCTCCGCCAGGATTCGAACCCACACCTCCTCGAGCGTACAAGGGGGTCATAACCACTGAGTTACATTTGTGTTCACGTACATGGTTCATTTGCCGCCCGTTAGCGCCCCTGAATTCAGGGGCGCCTACAAGATTTCGCTCGCGAAGCTTATCTGGGCCGGCCCATTAGTCACCGCTCAAACCGCTAAAAAAGATATTACAGCGACGCTCCGCCAGGATTCGAATCCACAACTCCTCGAGCGTACGAGGGGGTCATACCCACTGAGCTACGTCTGTGTTCACGTACATGATTCATTATTCCGCCTTTTATTCCAATCCACGTTAGGATTTTCGGGTTCTTTTTCTGTTTCTTTTTTGTTTTCCGTTTATTGTTTCTCTTTTCAGTTTTCTTTTTCCGTTTCCTTTTCTTTTTTGTTTCTTTTTCCTGTGTCATTTTATGTTTTCTTTTCGGTTTTCTAATTTTGTTTTCTGTTTTTCTGTTTTATTTTTATGTTTTAATTTTCGCTTATATTGAATATGGTTCTCATTTTAGAAATAACTATTATTAAAAATAATCCCATTTTTTTCAAAAAAATGAAAAATGGTTTCGAATTTTCAAAGATGGATCCTTTTTAAATGGTTCAAAATGTTCCGGTATTTTTAAAAAAAGTCTCGAATGAAAAAATGGTTTCGAATTTTTAAAGATGGATCCTTTTCAAAATGGTTCCGAAACAAAAAATTGTTCCGATTTTTTAAAATGGTTTGAACCGAAAAATGATCCGATTTTTCAAAAATGGTTCCGAAACAAAAAAATGGTTTCTTTTTTACATGGTTCCGAACTGAAAAATGGTTCCTTTTTAAAATGCTTCCGAACTGAAAAATTGTTCTATTTTTAGAATATGGTTCCGGTTTTTGAAATGGCTCCTTTCTAAAAATAGTTCCAAATTTTTGAAAATGGTTCCGAATTAAAAAAATGGTTTCTTTTAGAAAATGGTTCCAAACCGAAAAATGGTTCCGAATGAAAAAAATGGTTCCGATTTTTTGAAAATTGTTCCTTTTTGAAAATGGTTCCGAACCGAAGATTTTTCGAAAATGGTTACTTTTTGAAAATGGTTCCGAACCGAAAAAATGGTTCCTTTGTGAAAATGCTTCCGAACAGAAAAATGGTCCCCATTTTTGAAAATGGTTCCGAATGAAAAGATTGGTTCTGATTTTTTGAAAATGATTCCGAACCGAAAATGGTTCGAACCATCCCTTTTTTGAAAATGGTTCCAAGCCAAAAATAATTGGTTCCTTTTTGAAAATGGTTCCGAACCGAAATTATTCCAAATTTGAAAATTTGGAACCGAAAATGGTTATTTTATGTGTTTTCATTACTGTAGTAATTGGTTCTACCATTTTTCAGTCGAAATATGGTGCTGCTGAAGTATAAATCTACCTAAACAGTGAAATAACGAGAAACATACAAACAAATGAAAACACAAACGAGTGGGCCGGCCCAATAAAAGAACGTTGTAGGCGCCGCTAAAACTCCGGGGCGCTCACGGGCGGCACAAAGGCGCTCCCGGCTTAGTGCGGGCGCCCTGTTAACCCGCCGGGCAGGCCCAATGCGGTGTCCTACTAATCAAGTAGCAAATAAGGCCTGCTATGGAGCGCCGCTAATTTTAGGCTAGGCCCAGTGCAGGGCCCCTTCAAGTCTGGGCCCACGATTGCCGCCCTGCCCTAGCTAGGGGCCGGGCCAAGGAAGATGTGTTCTTTTCCGTTGCCAATGGACGAAGTTTTCCTTATTTTCTGAGGGGGGGGGGGGGGGGGGGGGGGGATTTGACTAGACCAAGGTAAGCAAATCTGTACATTTTAAGTATAACACTTTACGTTTGGTAACCGTAATCATGTGCAAAAATTGGGTCGAAAATACTTTCAGGATATAACAGATTAATTTGATTTTGTGCAAGATTGCCTAGTGAAAAACATATCAAAATTAAATTTTTAATATTAAAGGCCATGTCTACAATGTATCATCTTTTGTAAGACTAGGGAGTACGTAATAGTTTAACTCTTCTAGAACTAAGCGTTGTTAGTTAAGTGAAATTGAAACATAAAAAATCCGTAGTGTACAATAACTAATTAATAGCAACCGTGCATGCCACCCAAGTCACTTCATGTGACATAGTGCACAGACAACTAATTTGGTTTCATCCGATATAAGTTAACAAATCGAGTTACTTTTCGGTAGTCGGTCTTCAGTAAGCACGCATGCAGGGGATAAAGCATTGTATCGCTAGGACTTGATCAGCAAACAAATCATACACTAATTAATTAATGTCTTGGAAATGGACAGCCAACTTTGCGTTCAACACTTGAACTAACTCTAGCTACCGCTCAATCATTGTCTAGTGGACAATACCGGTGAGCACACCATCGTGAACCGCACTTTTTCTTAATCTTTTTTATGTAGAAGTCGTCAGGTGCTCCGCAAAATTTCATATAGGAAAAAAATTACTCCCTCCGTCCCAAAATAAGTGTCTCAAAGTTGTCCAAAAATGAATGTATCTATACTTATTTCATGTCTAGATACATCCACTTTTTGACAAATATAAGACAGTTATTTTGGGACGGAGGGAGTAATATCTAATGTTCGAGAGAAACTAGATCAAAAACCAAAGAAAAAGAGAAATTATGAAACAAACACTGATGGCACCGTCGATCCTAGCCTCCGCCACCTAGCAACAAACCATCAACCGGAGTAGGGCGTGAAATTAGCTACTCGACAACGCCTCTAAGAAGAAAAACGACACCCTTGAGCGCCATCTTTGTCTGTGTCCAATACCATCGACCGAAGAACTTGCAGATGTGATGGAGGCTACGGTTGACTGCGAGGGGAAGGGGGGAGTGGACGAGTCGCTCGAGTGCGCGCCCATGTCCCGACGAGGAGAGGGACGCGGGGGTTGTGTTTGCTTTTTTCACCACACCAAAAGGCACTCGGGAACTTTAAAAGGACGACAGTACGACTGCGATGTCATGAATTCAATAGTGACATGTGTGATTACATATAAATATTTGCATGATCAGATGATGCCTCTCCACGGCCTACAAAGTGACAAAAAGAAAAGCAAACTTTCTAACTCATCCCACTCATAGGCACATCATACTAATTAGTTGGGAAAGCTTTATGAGACAATCACATTAATTAATTAGATGGGAAAGATAACAATGATGGTTAACTTTCTTCTTGTAATCATGTCGTGGTTTGTGCATATTTGGGAGTTCCAACGTTGGGGTTGCAATGTATTTGCATGCATGTGAAAATATTCCGTTCAGTTCTAGTATTTCATCTAACGCCTGACGTAGATGCATGTGCCTTCTTTTCTTCTCGACAACTAATGTTTCTTTTTAACTTTCCTAGTGTAATCATGTTGTCATTATGCTTTACATAATTACATGCAAACATCTTGCATGACAGACTCATGTTGTCATATGTTCTTGTAGGAGCAACTATATATGTGTTAGAATGTGGGAATATTAATGCTGTTTAGTATGTTAATATATACCTTTTTCAACTGAAAGCTAATCAGCAGTGAGGATTAGTATCACAAGTTTATAAAGATAAAAGATACGATCGAATCTACTTGCAAAAGGTCTTTATATTAAGCAGAGAAAAGCAGCATGCACCTTAAAAGACCCAAACCAAAGATCACCAAAAACAGGCCAGACCATGCCGACTCATGCACTCCGATGTGACGATCGAATGGAAAATGCTTTTTTGCACACGATAAATGGTGAAAAATCTGCGACCGATCATGCTCACGTCAATTGGAAAATCAAAGCATTTATCAAGGATGTCGTGGCAGACATAGATGAACCGAAAGGTACGTCTCTGGTGCACTTTGGCGATGTCGATCGAGCTAGTGAAGCACGCAGGCCGGCACTCAGAAATCCACCGGAGCTTCGTCATTTCTACAAACACTTTGACATCTGCTGGCTTCATCTCCCAGGACATCCCAAGTCCCAACCATGCACGGCGGCACCATGCTTCTCGTCACCTTCGTCTCTCTCGCCGCGGTGATCACCTCCGGCGCTTCTGCACCTCTGCGCTTCCACTACATCTATCATCGCAACTTCACCACCATGGCCGCCGCCTCCCCACGGTCCTCGTCACCTCCTCGCCGTGACGGCCGCCCAACGCTCGGGTTGCTGCACCGCGACGCTGTCACCGGCACGACGTACCCATCGCGACGCCATGCCGTCGCCGCGCTGACGGCAAGGGACGGCGTGCGAGCAGGGTACCTCCAGCGGCGCCTGTCACCGTCATCTTCGTCAACATATCTACCGACGACGACGACGGAGGTTGGCTCGGAGGTGGTGTCCGGCATCTCTGAGGGCAGCGGCGAGTACTTCGTCCGCGTCGGCGTGGGGTCACCGCCCACCGAGCAGTACCTCGTCGTGGACTCTGGGAGCGACGTCATCTGGGTGCAGTGCCCCCCTGCTCACAGTGCTACGCTCAGTCCGACCCGCTTTTTGACCCCGCCGCCTCGGCGTCCTTCGCCGCCATGCCATGTGGCTCTGGCGTCTGCAGAACGCTGCCGGGCGGCTCGAACGGCTGCAGTGCTGGAGACTCGTGCCGCTACGAGTGTCTTACGGGGATGGGTCGTACACCGAGGGCGTGCTCGCAATGGAGACGCTCACGTTCGATGACAGCACGCCGGTGCAGGACATCGCGATCGGCTGTGGTCACCGAAACCGCGGCCTCTTCATTGGGGCGGCCGGGCTACTGGGCCTGGGCTGGGGACCAAAGTCCCTAGTCGGGCAGCTTGGCGGCGCGGCTGGCGGCGCCTTCAGCTACTGCCTTGCTTCCCGCGGAGCCGACGGCGGCGCCGGGTCGCTCGTACTAGGTCGGTCCGACGCCATGCCGGTGGGTGCCGTGTGGGTGCCCCTGTTGCGCAACGCGCAGGCCCCGAGTTTCTACTACGTCGGCCTGTTCGCGTGGGTGGCGAGAGGCTCCCGCTCCAGGCCAACCTCTTCGACCTCGCCGAGGATGGCGGCGGCGGCGTGGTGATGGACACCGGCACGGCCGTGACTCGGCTCCCTCCCGACGCCTACGCCGCACTGCGCGACGCGTTCACGGACGCCGTGGGCGGCGGGCTCCAACGCGCGTCGGGCGTGTCGCTGTTCGACACGTGCTACGACCTGAGCGGGTACGCGAGCGTGCGCGTGCCGACCGTGGCGCTCTACTTCGGCGGCGACGAGGGCACGGCACTGACGCTGCCGGCGAGGAACCTGCTGGTGGCGATGGACGACGACGGCGTGTACTGCCTGGCGTTTGCGGCGTCGGCGTCGGGGCTGTCCATCCTAGGGCAAGGGATTCAGGTCACCGTCGACTCCGCCAGTGGATATGTTGGGTTCGGACCAACTACCTGCTAATTACTGCTACCATGTACGTACATACTAGTAGTAGTACATAGGCGTATATATATGCAGGATGGGACCGTATTATACAGTATATTTGTACGTATAGAAACTAATTACGAGGAGTGGAGAGATCTCGGCAACTTGTAAGTGTTGCACGCAAGAACAGAGCTAAATAACTGCGGTTGCGGATATGTATAGCTAATTACATATGATCTTTTGTTTCTCTTCGTCGCACATCGTCGAGCCTGAAGGTGCGCATTCTTTTTTAGAGTTGTGAAGTTGTAAAACTGAAGAATTCAAGTAAGAAACTGAGGCTCCCAGATAAACAGAGTAACACCAGTCTGTTCTCCGCGTCAAAAAATTCACTCTGTTCTTACAAACAGCCTCATCTAATTCAACCAGTGGACAGTGGACAGAGGAACTCAGTGTTGCAAAATTGAACAAACAGAGAAACTAGGAGCTGCAAAGTCGTTCAAGAAAAGGGACAAAATTTCAGGGCTGCAGGCCAGCTTCTGATTGGACTGAAACCAAAAGAAAAGGAGAGTCCAAAGCAACCGCATTGGTCGTTTGTGCTCACCAACATCACCTTGAGTCCCTTCACTTTTTCCATGCATTGTCACCATGACTAAAGCACACATGATCCTCTAACAGTCTCACCCAAAGTAACCGAGAATGAAGAGAAAAACAAGCAATATCATATTTGTAACCAAAATCCCACGGAATATGAACCTACATAGTGTATATTTCTTTGAACCAAAACAGTCGCACCTTGGCTTCATGACTTGGCTAACTTTGCTTCATCCAAGAGACGGCGGAGTTCGCTCTTGACATCATCCATGCCATTCAGCTCTGATAACAACAGCTCAACGAGAACTTGCACTCTGAAGGAGTGGATATCAGACTGCACCATAGATGGGCATCTGTTAATTCTATCTAACTAAACTTGCAGGTTATTTCTTTTATATACACACTATTATGATATTACACAAACCTGGTTGAAACTTTTCGTTAAGCGCTCACCATCCCAGAGCTCAATATACTTCAGAGCAAACAGGGAACATGAACATCTGAAAATATATAAACTGTTATCAGTATATAAAACAACCGTGATGGATGAAGCTGATAATATCCAAACATACCCATATTCCTGTGGTGGTATGTCATAGATTTGCTTGACAGGCCAGCTTGTAACATCTGGCACTTCATGGAAGCTTCCACTCATTGCTATCTCTAGCAAGTTTTTAATCCATTTAATCTGTGTCCACAAATAAACTTTAGCATCTAAACTCATCAACTCTCCATCTCGAAAGTTTGTATCGGCAACATTGTTATCAAGAATCTGTCACCTTGTCATTTATTTGGGTCTCGAACCGTGAGTACGCCTTTAATGAATCTAAAACTTGAAAATGTTTGCTCTTGTTGTTGACGACCATCACAATCATGTGGTTCTCAACAACCATTGGGAGAAAAACCTACATAAACATTTTGTGTTCAATTTTTTTATTTCCTTATTATTATGGGTACACTTTTCCTCCAACTCTTACCAGCTCACTCTGAATCAATAACTTTGCATGATCAAGAAGATTGACGCTCCCCATCCTCGAAACATCTCCATTGACAATACTTGTCATATCTTGGGCCCAATCCAAATCGTAAACAATAAACTTTTTATTCAATACACACTGGCACGACGACGTGAAATTATCTTAATGTATGCATTCGTTACCTGCATATTTGGTTTCCATATATGTGAATATCATACTTCATTAGTACCATATGTGTCAATTAATCAATAAATAAATGGTCACTCACTTACAATAGTAGGTAATCCAACGTCGACCGTGAGGAACTTCAGATATTGCGCATTCAACCGATATCCGTCTACGTCAACCAGCATGCTGTTTGGATTTAAACGACAATGATTCTCCACGTATAGTATGCAAGTAGATTCTTCTTGGTTTAATCCTAGAACGCAGACAAAGTCACAGAAAGCTCATTTGCATTTGATAGAATCTTACATTACGCCAATTTTTGGGAATCTTGAACTGAGCTAGCCAGATATGTGGTGAGCCTCCAAATAAATAAATCAGGTGGGGCGTGGGCCTTTGGTTCAGATTCCGTCCAACTGAGTACACTAATGGATATCCGAAGAAACCCCCTCCGTTTGACAATAAACCATGTTTATATTTATATGAGTACTTTCTCCAACATGCATGCAATTTTAATTATTATATTTATCATAAAATTGTGTTACTGAATAACTAAATGTTTTTAACCAAGCAAATGGTGTTACTTTATGACGACTTGTATTAAGAGAAGTTTCACTGCTTATGTTCTACCCTCTACTCAATAATATATGATGTTTTAGACATTCCAATACAGACCAAATACAGAAACAAATGTGTGAACTACCCACTAAAATAAGTCTATATACGTACGAATTTGGAAAAAGCTAAAAAAAAACTAAAAAAGGCTTATATTTAGTAACGAAGGGAGTACTGAATTGACTTTCCTAAGATTAAAACAAGTGTGACTCGGTTACCTTGCACTCTGGTTGGTTGTAATGGATGCCCCTGATGAAGCTCCGGGCGATCACTAGCTTTCAAACATTTTTCTGAAACACAAATGTAATATGTTGTCATCACCCACAAAGAAAAGGAAGGTCAGAGAAATACAAATCATATGTGTGTGTGTGTGGCAAATGTGAGAGACAATGCCTGTCATATGTGCTTATACGAGATGAGTGGTATGAAGTACTTCTTACTCCGATCTAAAACATAACTGTTTTGGGGCATGCATGTCATAGTCCATCAATTTATGCTCAAACAGGCTGCCTCACATGAAACGACCTATGCATTATGGATTATGGAAGTATATTTTACGATAAACCTTGTAATATCAATCTTATATTTTGCATGTTAGTTTGGGAAAAAAAGAGCTCCCTCTCCGATTTCTATTAACAGAACCGCAAGTGTTTGGTGTTACAAAACGGAACATTAGAGGATAAGACACAATTAATGACACAGCTGCCAACACCCGCATCCAGGTGAAGAGGTCTAGGGACAAGCGCTCTTGTATGGTAGTTTCATCAGAGTGGGAATTATTACAGAGTAACCAAACCCAGATTGAGATAGCGAAAGCTACTGAAACGCCAGAATATATTTATTTTTTAGCTCAAGGTGGTCGATATCCACCGCTCGATTAGATAGAATAGAGTTGACCCAGTTTATAAGGGAAACCGGGTCCAAAAACCATACAAACTGTACAAAAAGAATCACACAGACGAATCGACCTGCCGCCCACACGACACAAGTCGCGCCACAGAACACACCACCCGATTCCGGGGCCGCCGCCCCGGCGTAGCAACCAGATCGACTTTCGCATTGCCCGAAAGCGATTCAGTCATGGTCGACGAACCCTCTGCCCACGCAGTTTTCATCCAAATCGCCACCAAAACCACCTGTTCCGGGGCCGCCGCCCCGACGTAACACCGGATCGACCTTCGCATTGCCCGAAGACGATCCAGTCGGGTCAACGAACCCTCTGCCCACGCAGTCTTCATCCAAGTCGCCACCCAAACCCACGCTAAACAACGGTTCTGCCTCATAGAACCGTTCTAGCGTGGGAGACCGAGGCCGCCGCCTCGATGTCCACCACCGTCCGGAGCCGCCGCCCCGATGTCCGCCACCCCGACCGCAACTCCATCCTGCTTGGCCTTCGCGAAACCGTTGCACCGCGAGGGCAAACAACTCCAAGGCGGCGCCTTCAAGAAGGAAGCGACACATTTGCCACCGCCGCCCGCTCCCACGGAGCTTAGGCTTTCACCCGGAACTGTTGACCACTCCGATCGGATGGACTCGAAACTCAACGAACGACGCAATCAAGAAGGGAACGACGCCCGAAGGCGTCGCCGTCGTCGGCTCCGACAAAGTCGGGGCAAGGCTTTCGCCCCGGAGCTCGATCCGGCCGCGAAGCGCGGGGAGCAGCAAGCACAGCCAGATTTCCTTGTTGCCGACCACCACCAAAACCAACATCTAGCCCCCATGCCGCCCGGCGAGCCGCATCAACTCATAGCAACTCCAGGGGCAGCAGCCAGCCTCCACAGGCGCCGCCGGTGCGAGCAAGTCACACCGGGGCCTGCACCTCCTCCACGCACGGCCTCCTCGTCGCCCGACTGCCCATCCCGCGACGCGCATCTCTACTCCAGCAGCAAAGCCCAGAGCCGACCCAAAGGCCCAGATCGAGCCCGCCCCACGCCGGTGTGCGCCGCCAGCGGCCAGAGCTCCACCGTGACCCTCCGCCACCGCACAATCTCCTTCGCGCCCTCGCACGGCCGCGCGGTCGCGCCGAACCCACGCCGCCCGCCTCTCGCAGGGATCCCGCGCGACGGAATCGGGAAGAAAACCGCCCCGCCGCCACCGTCCTCGAGGCGCGTGCGGCTTTGCCGACTCCCCCTCCGGCGGCGGCGCTGCGGTGGAGGCGGCGGCGGACTTCTACAGGCGGCGGCGGCTAGGTTTTCCCCCGTGTCGCCCAGAGGAGGGCGACGCGGGGGTGGGGATATCAAAATATTTGTTCTCCCAAGAACATGTTAGTAGTAATTCTTTAATTGTAGATGGTCATATCCGCACACGTTTGGCATTCTAGGGATTCAAATATTAGATTGGTGATTGTAAATTTGTAATTATATGATTGAAGTTGAATATGTGCATATGTGGACTAGAATTAAATTTGAGAATAGTTTTAATTACCGATAAGATCTGTCGCCCGGATCAACGCCTCCTGACTGTGAGATCCTATAATTTATTAAAAATATAGGGATCATTTACTAGAACTGGCCGATCTTCTATTAAGACTTTAGAAGGGTTTATCATACCTGGAAGTGGGTCCGAAGAAGAAGGCTGGCTGCAAAAGAAGCAAAAGAGACAAGACAACAATTCAGGGACGTAATATAGCTATGTTTGGCAACCGTTAATCGATGTATACCTCCTCTTCTTGTTACTCTTGTTGTTAAGACCGAGACAGAGCTTGGCAATAGCTGATGCTTTTGGACGGCTTGCTTTTTTCCTCACGTGTCGACGCCTCTGACTGCAGGGACTATATTTAGATCGATCAAATGCATGCAAAATATGATGATGGAATTCATAGGGGAAAAATGATAATGTTGGAAGAACACATGATCTAAAACCCACCGGCCGAAGATGGGAAGAATAATGTCGTGTGGCACCGGCGGTCGTACCACCTCGCGCCGGCTCAGCCGCGGGGACTCGAGAGCCAAGTCGTGGGCGATCGACGACGCCTCTTGCTTCACTACTTCCCAGTCCAGGGACGCCCTGCATTTACGTATATATGGAGAATGTATTCATGCATGCAAGCAAGCGAGCGTAAAGGATGGATCAAGGCGATCGACAAGGTGTTGTGTGTTAATTGTTGGAGTTACAGCATGAATGGATTCATGGCACGTACCTGTATAGCGGGGAGTTGAGCACGGTGACGGTGGTTGCATAGGAGGAGAGCTCGGCCCTGCGGCCGATGGCTGTGAGGAGGGCGACCTCGAGATGGTGCGGCAAGGGGGATGCCACTTCGGAGTCGGAGGCGGCGCCGGCGGTGTTGGCCAGGTTCCGGAGCGCGAGCAGGAAGAAGACGAGGGCTAGGGCCTCGACGTCCCGCGGCATCGGGAAGAAGCGGCGGACGTAGCTCACGGCCTCGCCCCACCGCCCCTCGGCCACCAGCTTCCGCAGGTGCGCGGCGCTGAAGATCGCATGCTGACGCTTCTGGTCCAGCTCCTGGATCACCCTGCACATATGCATGCAGCCAGACAGTTTAGCGGCGGGACGAAACCTGGGGAGGAAGGAGACGAAGGTGCATCCTGTAGTAGGAGTAGTTACGCGTGGAAGGCCGCTGGGAAGCCTTGGTTGTGGAGGTAGGCGAGGAGGCGCCGGTGACGGAGCATCCTCACGCAGGGGTAGTCGTCGTCCGCCGCGCCGGCCGCGGCCATCTCTGATTGCCTCGTGCGTCTGCCCACCAGCTGCAAGAACGATCGTCGACGCACGCGAGAGGCCGGATTGGGTTCGCTCTCGCCTCTCGGGAAACAATTTATTGCGCATAGGGTCTTTCTCCGTCTCTCTCCCCATCTCTCTTTGAATCCTTGGTTGGGGCGCATCCTATGCATCCGGATATTTTGTGTATCCATGCATCCTTCAATCCTAGCCCTTTGATCCAAATCGCAGGCACATCATCATAACCAATTAACCGTGGCTAATCTTTATTACTATTAAAGGTGGCTTGGTGAATGTCTGGTGTCACACAACTCAATATTTACCTACCAAATGCCACCGCATCTAACAAACCGTATCTACACCAGCCCATGCACGTAAAGATAAACAACTAACTAACCGTGATTCTTTTCTCTCTATCATTATCCACTCCTCACGTAGATTTTTTCTCTCTATCATTATCCACTCCTCACGTACAACAACTAACTAACTAACAAGAAACATCAGCCACCATGTTTTTCTCTCTATCTCTCCTCATCTCACGTTACGTACAAAGAAATTACGCAAAATCTAAACAAACTTTCTAGCCACGGGAATAGCTAACAATATCTCAACAAACTTTTTGAAATTCCTCGCTACATGCGCCCGTTGTTTTATCTCAACAAACTTTTTGAAATTCCTCGCTACACGCGCCCGTTGTTACTCACAGTAACAGCTCACGCAAAGCTACCAGCGCCACTTCCACGAGCTTCACCTCTTCTCGGACGCCGGCGCATCATCGGTCACCGCCCGTTTCATCAACTCTACCAGCACCTGCCCGGCTGCAGCCTGAAGCTATCAAACGAAGTAAAGAAGGTAAAAGTTATTCAGTACAATAGTTCATTTTTTCCATCATCTGCAATTATCGGCAAGGCAAGCTCATTTCAAACTGAAGATGTGCCGGCAAGAGAATGAATGCCCATCTGAAAGGAACTATCTGGGCACTAATTGGGCTCACTGATAGTCACAACTACCAACATTCTACTTCCTGGCCATAGGCCTTGATCACGGGTAGCAAATGTTCATCTTTAGATGGAGAACTTTTAGTATCAGACAGTATTAGCAGATTTAGATGCAAGTCGGGAGTAGGTAAGACCAAAGTTAGTGATATACGGCACCTGCTCCTAAACTGTTGTACCAAATGTGTTTAGAATCATTCTAACAAAAAGGAGTACATGAAATACTTTATCTAATGCTGGATATGTTAAATACCAGGCAATACTTAATTTACCTGTTGCAGAGAAGTGTGCCTACCAGGAGCACTGCCTCCAGTGACTTGAAAAATGTCACGCTTGCCAGGGCATCTACTTGATAAAGGAAAAAATGGTATGAACATTTTTTGCGTATATCTGTGCACATGTTAAATTGTTTTGAACATGGACATTCATAAGTTGGTGTGCACATGTAACAGTGGTTGAAAGCAATGAAAATTCAAATCAATCACGCGCCATTGGTTATGCGCGTCCACAAACATGTTTGTTCATACATGAGCAATTGGCAGATGAGACACTCATGTCATCAGACGATGACGAACAGACACAATTGGCAGTGACCTATCCAACTCAAAGTACCCTCACAATTACAAGAACTCCAATGGTTGGAGAAAGCTCACACGGTATGGCCTTTTACCTGGGTTGTATAATATGCCGAGATCAAGGTAGATCAACAATGTTTATTATCAGTGTGATTGTTCACATTATATGACGGAATGCAGACATACGAGCTCAAATGAGACTGCCAATGCCAACTCAAAGTACACAGACAATTAGAGGAACTCCAATGGTTGGAGAAAGCTCAAACGGTATACGATCATTCAACCGGTTTAACAGTTAAAATAAAAAATGTCTTTAGTGTTTATCAGCGGAGGTATATATGTATGCACCAACAATGAGAACTGACGAGTAACTGTGTGTCATCATTGCAGACATACAGGCTCAAAGGCCACAATCATCACGTGATCGTCAAAGAGCTCGTCGACAAAGTTTAACTCTCGAAGAGAGGCAAGAGCTTAATGCCCGTAGACGCTCAAATAGACGAGTGCTAACAACTACCGAGCGACAGCAGGAGAATGCACGTCGAAGAGTTAGCAGGCAAAATTTAACAACTGAGCAATCAGAAGCTATCAATACAAATCAAAGAGCACGCAGGCAGAGAATAACTGCTGAACAGAGGGAGGCAATGCTGACTCGACGCAATGAAAATTACGCAGCTAGGCGGGACACCCCATGCGCTGCATCCATTGCTATACCACGCCCACATGCAGCTGCCAACCCATCAGTGAGCTCCCAGCCATCACCCATCGAAGCTACTTCACCTCACACCTCCCCTTCAACGAGCACACCGGCGTATACCATCGGGACCGACGGTAACTCACCCATCTTTACTCCCTAATATGTTTTAAAACATGGAATTTCAGTTGATACCTCTCTTTTGATAGAGGTTCAAAAATTAACAGCTCTACCATGTTTCAGGAGACATGGATGCCTTCCTTAGCGGTATCATGGATGAAAGTATTGTCTCTGGCAACCTCACGGACGAGGAGTACTACAACATTGATGGAGAAGGTACGTCTGCTAGCCTGCCACCTCCCCTCTCTACTACGCGTTAATATGAACATCCTCATGTGACACTCAGTGTCTGTAGGTTCCGACGCTGAAGAGGAAGATGTCGATGAACAGACAGACGAGTCCGGCATGGGCTCTATTGATCCTTTCGACTTTGTGTACTCGAACCTCCCAGAGAGCACGAATATCTTGCAGAAAGTACCGAATTGCAGACACTGTAAGGCCAAGAGGTTTGAGTATGAGAGCCCAGGTTTCTGCTGCCTAAATGGCCAGGTCAAGTTGCATGAACCAGAACCTATCCCGGAGCTGATGAAGTTATGGTCTAGCACGGATGCGGAATCGAGACATTTTCGTGAGAACATTCGATACTTCAACGGACACTTCTCCTTCACAACCCTTGGCGTCAACCTCGACACTAGCTGCACGAACATGAGCTCGGGGTTTACACATTTAAGGCGCATGGCACGATGTACCACAACGCGCATTCGTTTGGGCCAGGGTCTCGTCCGGAACATCTGCAGTTATACTTTACGATGACGATCCCACCCTAGCCCATCGCAAGGAAGCCACCAAGCAACTGGACCAAGAGGTCGTCCGGAAAGTGGTGACATCATGAGAGGAAACCCCTACTCCGAGCAGTTTAGGAGTTTGGGCGCCCACAGGGACGACCCAGGATTACCGGATAGAACTCAACACTGACAAGAAGCTAGACCAACGGAGATACAACACACCAGTCTCGTCCGAGTGGCTGCCATCTGGGTTGAGGGCAATGACCTGCAAACAGGTTCAAGCGCAGCATTACCCTCCACGGCAACAACAACGAGAAACACAGCATACAGGCCACACAGGGGTGCTACGACCCTCTCTCCTATCCTCTCTTTTCCCCAAGGGGGAGCTTGGTTGGCATCCGAATATCCCTAAAGGTGAGGGTCTTGGGAAGTTGCACAGCTACCGAGAGCCAACCGTGATGACGATGGAGGTTCGTCTATTTTAGATGCTTGTCTATTTCTTTTTGCTATCCTTCACGCATGTTCCCTAACCTTCACTTCTCTATCTTACGCGCAGAGGGGGGTGGTCGTTTGTGCGTCTCCGTCAGAGACTACTACTGTTATAGGCTACAGACACGTCCAGCGATATTCAATCCCATACTGCATGGAGGGCGTTTGTTCCAGCAGTTTGGTGTCGACATGTACATAAAGATCGAGGTTGCAGGTTGAGATGGTTCAGGAACAACCAGAAAAGATACGTGCTGAACTATATAAAGGCATTGTTGATAGCATCACGGCCGGCGAGACAAGAGCGAGCGTTGTTGGCACTAGGACTGTTCTCCCCTGGTCGTTCCAAGGAGGGTACCGAGACATGAAGCGAAGGCATATGGACGCCATGGCACTGGTTCAGACGTACGGCAAGCCTGATGTCTTCCTGACGATGACCTGCAACCCAAACTGGCCAGAGATACAGGATGAGCTCTTTCCAGGCCAAACCCGCAGGATAGACCAGATCTTGTGGCCCGAGTGTTCAGGGCCAAGCTCATGAAGATGAAAGATAAGCTCACCAAGGACATATCCTTGGCGTTGTTAAGGCGTATGTGTATGTGGTAGAGTTTCAAAAGAGGGGCCTCCCGCATGCCCATTTCCTGTTGATCATGGATTCGAGATATAAACTTGTTGTGCCAGACCAGTATGACCATACCATTTCCGCCGAGCTACCGGACAAGCATAAGTACCCGGAGCTCTACGCCATGGTCGTGAAGCATATGATGCACGGCCCATGCGGTGTCCTGAAGCCCAACAATGTGTGCATGCAAGACGGGTCGTGCAAGTGCAGGTACCCACGAGAGTTCAACGAGACCACCGTCCAGGAAAGGACTCCTACCCCGTTTATCGGAGACGGAAAGACGGTCGTTCAGCGAAGGTCCGCGGTCAGACACTGGACAATAGATGGGTCGTGCCGTACAACCCTTACCTCTTGCGGATGTTCGACTGCCATATCAACGTGGAGGTATGCTCTAGCATAAAGGCTGTCAAGTACATATACAAGGGCCACGATCAGACTTCGTTCAATATGACATCCCAGACTCCCAAGGTAACATAGACGAGATAAAGAGGTTCGTTGACGCGAGGTGGATTACTCCACCGGAGGCTATGTGGAGAATATTCGGCTTCACCCTTTGTGAGAACCACCCTGCGGTCCTACAGCTGCCGCTACATCTCCCAAACATGCACATGGTTAGGTTCGACGAGGAAGAGAACCTGAATGATGTCGTCGCCAGTGAGGATGCATCAAAGTCTATGCTGACAGAGTATTTTGTGGCTAACCGGGAGCACGTGTGGGCTCGAGATATTCTATACAAGGACTTTCCGGGAAGGTTCACATGGCAAAGAACAAAGTACTGGAGAGAAGGGAACTAGGTTACCAAGTAGGCCGAATTGTATCAGCCAATCCTGCCGAGGGGGAGCGTACTTTCTTAGGGTGCTTCTAAACCACGTGGCAGGATCAAGGTCCTTCGAAGACCTGAAACCGTGGACGGTGTGCTATGTGATACCTTTCGTCAGGCCGCCGAGAAGAGGGGTCTCATCGAGCAAGACAACACGCTCGACGAGTGTCTTACTGAGTCAGAGCAGTGGGCCATGCCTGTTTCACTCAGGAGGCTCTTCGCGACGATCTTGGTCTTCTGCGAGCCTAGCGATGTGCGTGGTCTTTGGGATAGGCACTTTCAGGCGATGTCTGACGACTACAGGCGAAGTCACACGTGCCCAATCGCGGTGGAGCAGATGGTGTTGCTTGACATCAGGGGCATGCTACAGTCCATGGGCAAAGACATAGAGTTGTTCCCTCTTCCGGACATAGACGACTTATGACCGCACAGAAGGCGAGGCTAGGGAAGTCATCGAGGAAAGAACTATCGAGGTTGATGAGGATCCCGCAACTTTGGCATCCTCACTCAATCCCGAGCAGAGGATTGCATACAACGATATAGTGGCAGCAGTTGACGGCAACGATGGGGGCGTATTTTTCGTCGATGGCCCGGGAGGCACGGGAAGACCTTCCTATATAGGTCGTTGCTCGCTAAGGTTCGACACGAGAGGAAGATGCGGTAGCCACAGCGACGTCGGGTGTTGCCGCGTCCATCATGCCTGGAGGAAGGACCGCCCACTCGAGGTTCAAGATCCCACTAAACCTGAAGAAGGGGCATCGTGCAACTTCAGCAAGCAGAGTGGGACTGCCAAGCTACTAAGAATGGCTTCACTCATACTATGGGATGAGGCCACCATGACGAAGCGGCAAGCGATTGAGGCGCTGGACAACAGCATGCGGGACATCATGGGACGACGAGACCGGCCTTTCGGAGGAAAGACTGTGGTGTTCGGTGGAGACTTCAGGCAGGTGCTTCCGTAGTCAGGAAAGGGACACGGGGTCAGGTTGTCGATGCGTCCTTACGGAGTTCGTACCTCTGGAGGGGCATGCGCCAACTAAGGCTTGTCAGGAACATGAGAGCACATAATGACCCATGGTTCACGGATTACCTCCTGAGAATAGGTGATGGCACAGAGAAACTGACAGCGAAGGCAACATTCGGCTCCCCGAAGATATTTGTGTGCCTTCTACGGGTGAGGCCACCGACATTGAGAAGTTGATCGACCATGTGTTTCCTGCTTTAAGCCACAACATGACCAATCCAGATTATATGACGTCTAGAGCTATCCTCTCTACCAAGAACGACAGTGTCGATCATATAAACATGCGTATGATCGACCGTTTTGAGGGTGAGGAGAAGATATATCATAGCTTCGACAGTGTGGAGGACGACCCGCACAGCTACTATGCTCCTGAGTTCCTAAATGACCTGACTCCTAATGGGCTTCCCCCGCATGCCCTAAAGCTGAAGATAAATTGTCCGATTATACTTCTGAGGAACATTGACCTGGCGAACGGGCTGTGTAACTGCACGAGGCTCGTGGTCCGTGCATTCCAGATGAACGCCATCGACGCCGAGATCATGGTGGGACAGCACGCCGGGCGGAGGGTGTTTCTTCCTCGGATACCTCTCTGCCCCTCTGACGACGAGATGTTCCCTTTTCGGTTTAAGAGGAAACAATTCCCGATCAGGCTCAGCTTTGCCATGACGATTAACAAAGCGCAAGGGCAGACCATTCCGGTTGTGGGCATGTACCTACCGGAACCGGTATTCTCTCATGGCCAGCTCTACGTAGCTTTGTCCAGAGCCACCACAAAAAGGAATATTAAGATCCTCGCCATCAAGGACAATGGAAAAGACAAGGCCAAGAATTCAAAGAAGCGGAAAAGATCTGAGTCTTTAGTAACGACCACGCCGAACATAGTCTACAAGGAAGTCCTTAACGCTTGATGTCAATATATTATAATGATATCATCATTCTTACCGACTGTTTCGCAGTAAAGAATGGGTGCGGAGCTCGAAACCATATCCATTGGGATTGAGTTTGAAACGGATTCAGCAAATTCTCAAATCGGACCAGCCTATGGACAAGGACTGCTTCAACATGGCCGTGCGTGCGACGATATACAATTGTTGATAGAGCCTCCCGTGCACAACATGGACTTAAGATTTTGTGTAACTTGCCATATTCACATGTAATTATTATCATCGTCATGTTTCTAAACCTTGTGTATTGACGCAGTTGGCGTTATTAGATGGCACAAAACATCCCAAGTGGCGTGTAAAGCCAGACATTAAGAAGTTGGCAACATTTCTCCACGGCTGGCCCGAGATTGACAATAATATCTCGTCGTGTCATACGGTAAGTTGCTTTTCCTCTTGACGATCATTGTTACGATTTATGCTTTTCTAATGCTTTCAACTTGCAGATTTTGTTGCCATATGTATTTCTAGGCCACTTCATGTTGTTCTTAATCGACAAAAATAAATGTCGTGTATCCATTTTGGACCCTATTATTGAACCGCTATCAAAAGAGAGGTATCAATTGAAATTTCAGAGGTATGCAATCTACCTAAACGAAGCACTCGCAATAGCACAACCTGAATGGAATTCAGATATCTCGTTTTGGCCACGAGGTTATCCAGATGGTATCCCAAGAAGTTATGACAGGTGATTTATTTAAAAATCATTATAATAATTAATTTGTTTTCGTCCTGGTGTTCAGGATAATGAAAGTGCATTGATTTTCAGGGACTTGTCGGGTTACTTAGTTTTTAGGTTCATGCTCTCATGGGATGGTGAGAAGTTTGTCCATCCAATTTGTACCGTGAGTATTCTCTATTGCACATTTTTACAACTTAAACATGATTCTTTTAGGTAATTAACAATATATATTTATATTCCTCGTGCAGGATGGTTATGAGATGAGGAAAAAGTTTTTGTTATATCTGCTCAAGTATCACGCAAATGAAGTCGAAGACAACATTCCAGATGTTGTTCGAGCATATCTTAAGCGTGTCAAAAGATACGAGAGTTGGTAGCATAGGAGATGATTCAAATGGGTTTTTTTTGTACACATGACATCTAAATAAAAGTCTGGATTTTAGTTTGTTTGATTACAATGTGGTATCTTATCTAAGTACTTTAATATTTACATGTATTCAATATTAAATTGTGCAAAAAAAGGTAACCCGTTGCAACGCACGGGCATTCAACTAGTATGCACTAACATGCCCGTATCCATCTGAATATCCTGTGTATCTATCCATCCGTGACCCTCTGATTTAAATCACACGCACGGCATGAGTACCTGTGGTTAATTTGCAGTTACACGCCCGTTGGACGCACGAGGAAATAAGATCTCTTTGCGATTAACCCGCCAAGCGTTCAGGCTGAACCGCTGAACGCACGCCCTACAGTTCAGCGGCGGAGATAATATCGCAAATGCTTTTTTATTACGGACTGCCGGAACAGAAATATCGTAAATGATTTTTTATTACGACGATAATTCAGTCATTGCTGGGGGTTAAGTTAACAATAAGCAGCTCGGGTTACGCAAAGCGCAAGCCGGAGAAACCATTTGCGTCCCAGCTGTGCAAGCATAAATCATCAGGCCAAGTTCAAGACTGACAAGAACGGAAGAACCTACTGTACGTGGTAGCGGACACACACACCGAGTGCAGCTTTATTAAACATCCAACTGCACACCAAGGCGCCCCTTCCTTCCCGCTGCTGCTGTGCTGTTGTCGTCGAGACCGTCGCTGGGCAGCGAGGCCGTTGATCCGCCGACGCTCTGGTGGTGCCCGTTGCCGTCGTCGCCGGCGTCACAGTAGCCCTTGAGCATGCCCCCCTCCTCCGGGGTGAAGCCGATGACGGAGAGCATGGCGTCGGTGGCCCAGCAGCGCTGCTCGATGACGCGGATGGCGCGGCAGCAGCCAGGCCCTAGCCCCTAGGTACGCCTCGCCGTTGAGGAAGAAGAGGATGATCTCCCCCGTGCACGACTTGATGTCCATCAGTGCCTCCCAGCACTGATGCGGCCCCTCGCCCTCCAACCGCTCCGCCAGGCCAGCTGCCCGGATGAATGTCGTGGGACGAGCGCCGGCCGCTGACGCGGTGGCAGCGGCGACGAGAAGCAGCAGAAGCGCCGGATGGAAAACGCGGGAAGAAGCCATGGACGCTCTTGATCGGCTCTAGCTAGCTAGCGATTGGTGCGACGGTGGGATGGGTACGTGCCACCATGTGAGATGATAGTTGATGTATTTATATACAGGACAATGATGAGCCAGTATAGTAACGCTCTGGTAAGCCGAAAAGGCTTCGGTTCGTGGGCATAATGACCGTAAATGGTTCGGTCTGGCGTATAATTAAATCTCACAGTGAGAAAGTGGAGTGCTAATAGTAACTGACCGAATGTGAAATGCTCCGTTATGTACAAGGACAGCGCTAGGAATCCCGTAGGATATGGTGCGAATATCCCCGCCTATCCCACTGTCCGATCTTATTTAAAAGCGAAAGTACGTAAATCCAATTAAATTAGCAAATTCCATCCCTAGTAGCGAAAGAATTGTGCTATTGAAACATTGTTGTCGCATTTTTCTTCTGCAGCGGGTCGAAATTGTAAAAAGAAACATGTAATGTTTTGAAAACACCATGAAGGAAACAATATGAGAGGATGTAACAAAACTTATATGCGTATGTAGCAAATCCAACTAATCGTAGCTAATATAGACCACTCACGTAAAAAAAAACTCGACAAAAAGACAACACATGTATGTAGCATGGGAACACAGTTGTTTGCAGCTTCTCACAAAGACATTGTAGCATTGAAACAACATTCGCATCAGACGGTCGGAATCGTCGTTCACGAGTTTGTAACATTTAAAAAACTCGGCAGTGACAATAAGCAGCTCGGGTTGGAATCATCGTTCACGAGTTTGTAACATTCACATCAAACTCAGCATCTCAGTCATGATTTCCCAGCGGAACGCTCACGAGTTTGTAACATTTAAAAAACACTCACATTGCATCGTATCATGAAAACTAAGCCTGTGGCCTCGCTTCCCTGCCCCAGACTCGGCAGCGACAAACACAGCTTGCTGGAGCCCCATCGTCACACGAGGAGGTGGGAGCACCTATCATGGTGCCTCGACACAAAACCACATTAGGCGGCCAGGTTGTCTGCTCGTCGCGACACACCTTGAAGATGTTGCCTGGCGGTGCGCTTGAGAGGACGACATGTATTCAACAGTGAAAAAAGACTGGTGCGCTCCCCTGGCCCAACTCGCTATCTAATTAGCAGTGCACTAATTGGTAGGGAGCAGCAGTGAGCCCGGTACATCAAAGAAGAGGTGAGGGTCTGTCGCGCGGTCCAGCACCACCTCAGTGTCTGATAGTACAGTTAAGTAAAAGCATAGGATTCATCATTTACTAGAACTCGGACGTATACATGTACGCTAAGACATACCCCCTATGCTTAGTTCACTAGAGCAGAAAGGTAACCGCGACAGCTTGATCTAGGTTAGTCTGTTTGACACCGTAAGTATTACGGGCTTTGTCGCACTAACAAAAAGTACCACAAGCCTATAAACAAAGTAAAAAAGGCTTAACCTCACACTAGGCAAAGGCTACTCTGTATCCTTTTAGGCTGAAGGGAATAACAACAGCAGCTAGCTTTCCTCATGTTTATACTTCTCATCTAGTCCTAACTAGTCTTGAATACAGTGACCATATCTAGGTCGCAAAATATAGCACTACAAAAGTATAAAAGCACTTGGCAGACTGAAATTCTGCAACAAAATTCCTACTCATCTTTTCCATCTCCCGTGGAACTAACCAACCAACAAACAAGGAGAGGTAAAAAGAAGCATCTTCGATGCTGGTCTTTCTGTTACCGAGATACAAGAGGTTCTACGTACGTCAATAACAAGCAACTTCAGTTTGCGCTTTACTGAAAGTGATTCCTGGAGCGGTGGGATCGACGATGGGGAATCACACCAAATTAAATTCATCGCATTGCGAAATCCCTCACCAAGGTTTGGCCTCCTGTGCTGTTGTATAATAAATGATATAAAATGGAGAGCGTCAGATAGGACCAACAGGACCGACAGAGGACTTCATTGTTCAACTTTGTATCTAAGGATGGCTAGAAACTGGCATCAGGGACAAGTTCCAAGCAGTGTAATGCAAACAGCATGCATGCTCCAACTAAATTTGCATTCGACAAATGAGATGTGAATGAAATATACATATGACACAAGTAGGCATCATATAGAATTATTTCATGCTAGCAATTCTTAGGATGGTTAAACTGGTAATGGAGACTTCCAAACGAAGTAATACAAACTACAGGCAGTGTAGCATGCTAACGGATTTTGTGATCCTGTGTAGCATGATAACCAGGCATACAAACCAAGCAACTGTATTTGCTTTGGATGATAAAACAGATGTAACATATGCAGGGATAAACCATATAATATTTAAACATCGACAGAAACTTACGAGCACTCCAAGTGAATATTTAGACACCGCGGATTCTCCTCGCTTGGTGAGATCATCACAGAACCCTCTACAATTTGATCCTGTGTCACCTCTATAGGGTCAGGAAAGTAGAAAATAGTCTGCAAAAGATGACAACAGCATATTACATCAAAAAGGGCATGCGGAAGTGAAGAAGTGAGGTGTTTCGTTGAGTAACAGGTCAGTTTTCAGAAATCAGAACCTGGTGCCAATGTGTTGCCTCATCTTCGGGAGCTGTGGACAGCACAACTGTGCTATCTGATCCTCGACTCCTTTTCTTACGAATAATATCAACTGGATCTGAATTCGAGGACAAATTTTGAGAAGACTCTGCGGGCCCATTGAACTCCACCTCAAACCAGAGACCAAAGCCATGAATTGGGGCTTCACATCAGAGGAAGGAAAGTTTCAGATTTCTTGTCAAGCAACTAAGATAGACTTATGTATAGATTGGAAAACGGTCACCAATAGACTAACAGGTATTTTAAAGATCGAGTTTAGTAATGAAACAACTGACGAATATAAAATGAGTGGCAGTGAAAAATGGCGTGATTCTATAATCAACTCTCATATATCATAATGGATTAACGGCGTCCTCTCTATTTCCTGCATAGCTCGATTCTAGTCTAGGCTGCTGCATTCTCCTATATACTTGCTATAATTTGACATTTGAAAAGTAGATGAAGAGAATCAAATAAATAATTAAGACGATTGCATGAAAAAAAAACTATACATGACAGATTATATGAAATAAAGGGGATGATGCAACCTAATAAAAAGAGCATTTAGAAATAAAACTATACTTGCTATAGCAAAATGAACAGATACACTGCCAGAGTGCCAGACATAGTGATGTGCTGTTAGCTTAAGTGGCAAATAAATGACATTGGCAACTTGGGTGAAACTAAGAGTAGGAAACCACAAGACATGCTGCCTAGTGATGATTGTTGGCTCAAGTGATGACTAAATTCCTTTGTCAGCATGGATGAAACAAATATTGCTAAGAAGTTGTATAATAAGATAAATATCAGAGCATCAAACATGTCAACTAGATAGTGCATCGCTAGAAACAACGTACCTAGCACTGAACCTATATATACCCCTAATTCTAATACAGGTTATGTAGCAAGTGTAATATCTAACTCCATACTAGTAAGACACTGAAGTACTTACCATCTGGTAAAGAATTAGAGTACCACACTATCAGATTCTTATATCAACTAAGTAAATCAAGACCCAAGTTATAAATGATATCATAATACAAGAAAATGTTAGTAAAATAGCCGATTCAGCCCACAGAGAGTGGAAAAGCACCATTAAAGCTACATAGATTACCTAACATCATTGACGACACTTTGTATGTTGCAGTGACAGATTTGAATTCCTCAACCGTGAAAGTGTAGCAATCAATGTGCTTAACCTGTGACAATTTGCAAGTACACATGACCCCGAGAAGAGGTGAAGGTTAGAAATGTAATTACAGTTGAACCCCAGTACGTCGATAAATATGGTTATTTACTGGTAGCCTTGTCAAAACTCACCACAAAAGGCCAACTTATAACATTCTCTCCACCGATTAGTTCAATGGAGGGCTCCTCAGATGCAAATTTTTTGGCAAGGGGCACAAGAGCAGACACTACAACAACAAAGTTGAAAATCAAATTACAGTTTGCAGAGGTTGCCATGCAACATCAGATGCTAACAGCAATATGTACTAAAAAGCTGAAAACATAATGACAAAAGCTTACTGTTTATCCCATAAACATCACACCAGAAATCAACACAGCCTTCATATCTATCAGAATTTGTTATAGGCGCCATGAAAAGCTGGGAATAGAAGGAACCATAAGCATTCAGATTTGGCAATTAACACACAAAAATATGGTCGGAGTTTCATCATTTAGGTGCTAAATCAAGGTTCATTTCTGCAAGGACGAATACGTTTCTACCATATAATGACCCCTTTAAGATTAACAGTTAACTTCTGTCTAGAACAAACATAAGTAAATGGCTTAAATAAAATAGCAAATAACTAATGTATTTACTGATCCAACTTTTGTCTAACAAATTTTCGCATATTGTGAGGGTTCGTGTGCGAAAAATTTCCATATCATAAATATACCGTAGCATGAGAAGGAAGGATAAGACCCCCAGGCTTAAGCCATTTATCCCTAGCAAACAGAACACTGGGCAGCATACTCTACAAAACGAAACAGAAAACATAATAAAGTTAAGAATCGACAAAGGAAATGCAAACAATCAACATAGGCTACTAGAAAGGCACCTCATAGAGAAGCATATAGCCCATCCATTCTGATATTATTACATCAACCTTCTCCTCAATTTCAATATCCTGCACTGCCAACTCAAAAATTAAATACAAAAGAAGCAGCGAAGATAAAAATAAGAATGTAAGGAATGAAAATACAAATTCATTCTCAAGAAGAATAGTTGAACAGAGAATTTCCATACAAAAATATTGGAAAATAAAAATTCGATGTCCAGATTCTGTTAACATTACAATCACTCTAACAAACCCAACTCTATAGATATTACATAAACTGGAAAATGCAAATAACTTTTTCATAGAGAAAGTTTATGCTTGTTCATACAAGGAAAATAATAACCCCAACACAAAATGAAATAATTACTTATAACAAAGAACAGATGTAAAGATAGAATCTCACCTCAACACGTCCATGAATGACCACAATCTTATCAGCTAAATTGTTCGCTTTAACAATCTCACTGGCCTGCACCAAAAGGAAGAGATTCTATAAGAACAACCTTCCTGCCACTGGGGCATACTGGATATAATAAGAAACTAGGTGAACAGTTTCAAATACCCAATGTGGGAAGTAGGTTGGAAGTAAATGGTTCACAAACACATTTTGACAGGTGACGAGAAACAAAAGAAGGTTGATATCAGAGTATATCCTCACAACATGTTACCTGGGTAGCGATTTCACTGGCATCCACAGCATATACCTGCAAGAGCATTTGAAGAGATGCAGAGACGGAAGCTCACTGTTAGAAGGCCGAATATGATTCGCAAAAAAAAAAAACTAAATTTATACTTGCGTATACTACAGACTGAAACTGGTTTTCTCAGTCTTCTGATAGAGTGAATAACTGAATATGGTTTGACCTTGAAATCCCATCCTGTACCACTAGGTGTATCACATGATGAGAGCCATTTTAATTTAAACCACAGACAACCAGAGCTCTGGAAGTGCAAAACTACCTTTGGATCCCAGCAGACTACTTATGACATTCCAGCTGCAGTAGAGCAGGATTCCACTGATTAAATATACAGTGAACAACTAATTTTACATGGCCTAAATGATCAGAACTAAGAACTCAGGAGACCACACCGAACGCCTAAAATCACCGGTAATGGCAGCATAAGTATCTCGTATCTTACCCGTTTGGCGCCGGCACGAGCGCAGAACACCGAGAGTATTCCAGTCCCGCACCCCACATCCATCACAACCTGCACACCCCCACAGAGATTCAGACATCCACAACCATGCCACCCCAAAACAAAAAAGCACCCGGCCCCGATTCGGCGAGAGCTTCTACTACCTTGCCCTCGATGAACTTTTGGTGGTGCATGATGGCTGCTTGATAAGCGTCGGTCCTGACCCGGTCCTGCCAAAATCGAAACAGAACAGACGTCATTTCACCGAAACGCGGCTCGGACTCGGGAACACCGAAACGCAAAATCAGAATCCCCTCGCTCTGCTTTCAGGGGGTCTAGGGTTTCGGCGGGGAGAGGGAGCGGCTCACCTTAATCATGGCCTCGTGGATGCCGATGTGGGAGTAGGACTGGAAGTAGACGCGGTCGTGCGCGTCCAGCGCGGCATCCCCCGCCCCCGCATCCCCCGCCGCCGGGGAAGGGGCGTCGTCGGTGGCGGCGGAGAGGCGGGGGCGGCGGCGGGCGAGCGGGGAGTGGCCGTTGAGGTGCGAGGGCAGCATGGCGAGGGCGGCGGAAGGAGGGGGAGATTCGAATGCCGATTCTGCTGATGCGCGAACCAGTTTGGCTCTTTTTGTTTCGAGTTTTCAGTTTGATGAGGATTTGGGTCTGCCTTCGCTTTGCCTGTGTGGTTCCATGCGAATAAAAGTTTCATTGATATACTGATCTCAAAAAATAAATTACTAACTAGTAGTATGGACGTTTCAAGTTTGCAAAGCGGGATTCATAGAAATATCGCTAGTCAATGAACATTTCATCATCTGAATTTGACCTATATCTCTATATATCTCTAGTGCTCCTCCATTTTACAATATTTAAAACTATATTTACGAGTTTCTAAATAGAGGCAGCTCGAAAGAGCAAGACATGGGAGAGTGGGAGAAGTGGGTGGGGGGAGGCGTCCTGCCTGACCCCACCGGCTGGAGGTGGGAGTGCGGTGACGCGACGCGGCGGTGAGTCAGAAATCACGTGTCTGTCCGTTATGGACCGGCCATACCACCACCGCAACCTGCATGCACACCGTCACCCTAGCGCCGACAATCTGAGGCCACGAACGAAACTAGGTGTCGGGGCCAGACCCGCCTCCCGTAGAGCCACCTCCTAACTCGTCGTGATCATAGCGAACATGGGTAGCCGCCACCGTGCACGGAATCGAAGACCACCCCCATCGCGTTCCTTCACCTCGCCCACCGACCACAGCATAGGGGCGTATGTGGGTTCCGGAGATCCGCCACAACCAGACACCACCACCTCCACTGTGAACCGTCGCCACCGCCGCACGCAGGGGTCACACCCCCTTCTATTCTGCCCCTGACAGCAACAGCTCCAGAGATACCATAGGATTGCTAGCATCCCCTTGCACTGTTGAGAGGAGGAACTCGGCCCAATCATGTGGGCCCGTAGACCGAGATAGGTCCCCCTGGCCCAGATTTGCCCCGACCACCACATCGAAATGTGCCTCGCTGCATGCAGCATGGCTATTCATCGGCTGACAAAGCCACGTTGGCTATGGTGCTTTTCTGGATCTTGCAATGGTGGAGGCTTGACGTCTCTTCGGGTGTCTGTCTCGGCGGCGGCTGCTGACTACAGTGGAAGCAGGAAATACTAAGGATCGTTTTGTACTTTTCTATCTTTCAGAATTTTATCTAAAATTTCAGCATAATCAGTTTATCCTTTTTTTTCTTTCAGTTTCCATGTGTATTGCTTCATGTAATTGATTTTCGATTAATGAAATACTATGTGGTTGCTCTGGATAACAATTTTCAGAAACGGAGCGACATAAAGAGAAGGCCCATACATAAAGAGAAGGCCCGGTTGGCCCAATAAAATTCTACCGAAAGGAGGCCGCCCGGTGAAGGAAGGAAGGAAGTGTGTGTGGGTCCCACCCGGTCTCGGAGGGTGTCGCTCGTCCCGCTCCACTCTATAAATAGTGGCCACTGGGATTTTCCCCCAAATCAACCAAGCTCTCCCAAGACATGACGGCGACGAGCAATCCGACGATGTCCGGCGGCAACTTCGCCGGCCCCGAGGACGGCGGGGAGTACGCCTTCGCGAGGCGGCTCCGCCACAGGATGGTCCTCTCCTACCTCACCCAGAGCTGCCTCCACCCAACCTTCAATTCGTAAGCTCCCTCGTCTCCTCTGCCCTGACTCGACGACCTCGACCTAGATTGCTTGCTGCTAATCCGTCTTCCTCTCCCTCGCTCGATGCTGCAGGATGGTCCAGCAGACGGACGCCCATCTGTGCGGCAACCATCTGCAGCGGCTGGTGCTCCAGGGGCAGTGGGTGGAGGCGCTGGACTACCTCGGCCGCTTCAACTCGCGCAGGACCGTCGCCGCCAACGCCCTCCACTTCTTCCTCCACACGCTCTCGGCTCTCGCCAACGTCGCCGCCGGCGCCAGGAACGGATCCGTCAAATCCGCCGCGCACACCCACGGCATGGCGTTGTCCACCGTCATATGCCGCTCCCCAAGCTCTGCTCCCTCGTCAAGGCCATGCTCGCCTCACCGGCACAATGGTAATTACCTAGCTACTCACTCCTCCTCTAGCTCCTTCTGCATTTTTTCTTCTTCTGACCAACCTGAAGAACCTACTTAATCGATCAGTGCCGCCCTGGACTCCAAGCCGGCGAGGCTCAAGGCGTCCTACATTGCACATCTCTTGGCTCGCGAGGATCCGGACTTGGATCGCCTGATGCAGCTACCCATCGACGGCCAATTGCTCCTCCCGCACCACCTCATCCCCATCATCAAGTGAGTTTTGCTTTGCTTTGCTTGTCTTGTCCAGTTGTCCATATCTGATTCGGTATAACAACGCCGATACTATCATATAAATGGGCCTCTTTTAATTTGCTTTCGCCAGTCCTCGTCCAAGGCGACACGTGAAACGACTGTCCGGCGGGCGCCGTGCACCAGGACCTGCCATCGCCAAGCTCTATCTCAACAAGAGGAGAAGGTACACAATTGTATTCACCACATATGCATATACTTTTTGGACTGAACAATTTCAATCTTTCAGAGTTGTGCACGCATATACTCACTGATTTGTTGCTTTTTTTGTGCAGTCTGCTGCATTCTTCAAGCCCCCCAAATACTTCCGGTATGATCATATCCTCCTCTCTTATTTATTTTTTTGAATTTAAAGGCAGTCGTATCTGCCACCCGATTAGATATATAGAATGTTTATGTACATTGTCACTTGCCTAAGCAAGAGTATTACCCAAAACAAAAACTTAACAAAACTCAATCTCCCGGGTCGTGTCCATGGACGAGAGCCGCTGCTCGATCTCCTCCCACACAAGGTTAATGATCCATGGTTAATGATCCTTGTATGTGTTTTCTAATGGCAGCACTCATGGATGAGTCACTGGATCGGGTGGCAAGTCTTATCGGTAAGTGAACTAGCTAGTGTTTCACAAGTATGATTCTTGTTTGCATATCCATATTTGAACGTCCTGTTCCTAGCTAGCATTTGGTAGCTTGAGAGCGCATCTAGGTAATGATTGCTCCAATAAGCAACAGAATTAGATCATTATTATACCTATGGCCCTATGCTTTTATTTGTACTAGTTCTTTGTGCAGGAAATCCCTTTTATCATGTGTGGCTTTCCTATCCTTTCCTTGATTAACTTATATACATGGTAATTGATACAGGCGAATGTATTAAAGCTGGTAAGCCTCAGAAGCAGCTTCAGTCGGTTGGGCGAGGTAATTCATCCATGATTGCTTTATCATTTAGCTTAGCCTCTTGAAATTGTCTTATATGGGTTTCTACTCCAACCAATCAGCAGATGTGCTACTTACTGTTGTTTCTAACTCCAAAACTCGTTTCAGGTGCTCCTGCCTCATCACAGATCATGTCTGGTAGCTTGACAAATCAGGCTAAAAACTCGGGGATCTCATCGGCACAAAATTCAGGTTGAATATCTTGTGCCTTTTTGAAACCTTGATGAATCAGTTGATATCCATGTGTACATGATTAGCGTTTGGAAGACATGAAATAACCAACTAGCCAAGGGAATGAATCATTTCTAATTTTTAAACTCTCCACTGGCCAGTCTTGCAGCTTGCTGAAAGCCCTGAGGCCATGCCGGTGTAACTGCAGGTAAACACCTGACGGGGTACTTGCTGCCGATTGCCACCAATCCAATGCGCATGGAGTCTGAAGCTGAAGAAGGCACTGTGGTGGAGTGAAGATGGATATGCTATATTATATCAACTTGAGGATTGTTAGTCTTGTAGCTAGGAACTCGAGTGATGTTATGTAACTTTGTTTCTGATCATGTCAGAAATATGCTATGTATTATGTAAATTGTTGTTTTCACGTGCCGGTGTTCGTGTGATATGCTTTCTCTGATATAACCTTATTTCTGTTTAATAAAGAGGTTTCACTGAGTAGGCGATAGTTGAAACACGCATGAGTACTTGGAACAGAGGAGCGCTTGTTCACTACCTTGTGCGTCAACACAGGTATCCAAATCATAGTTAGTAACTATCCTTGAAATGGGAACTTACTGACATGGGCAAATTCAAGGATTTGACACCATTGATCATATATGAATAGTAGAAGTATATTTAACAGAAACATGTGGCAGGCATTACACGAGAACTGACCAAACCAATTCTCGATCTAGTTTGGTTCATGCTACATCTAGTATTGAAACTCCAAAAGTTATAAAGCAGCAACTAAATAAATTATAGTGCATATACTTCTCCAAAGATAATTTGCTTTGTGAACTTTTTGAAAGTGCAAACAACTACCAAATCAAATTCTTCTACTTGTATAGCTTAATTGGCATGGGCAGATTCATATCATATATACAAAACTGAAAGTGGCATTACATGACAGCTGACCAACAAGATTCAGGATGTAGTTAGCATAACATCTGTGGTCTGATTTACTTGCACTTAGGATACAACAAGCAAGCACACTACGAAGAATCTTCAAGTTGACAGCAGCATAACATACCGCAGGTACCACCTAAATTACAACACCGCCGGGAGCTTATCCACTATTCTTCATGCACGCAGACAACAGGAGCAACAGCAGTAGGTCGACCACCCACTTAGCAGTTACCGTTCGAGTTCAATCCGCGTTCGTCAGGGCCTGCACTGGGCAAGTATTCTGGCAAGTTAATACCGTGCTACACAGCACCTTACATATAAGATAGTGCATCACATAACAGAAGAAAATGGTGGCCACTGTTTACTTGTTAAGAAACACGTTATGCACGGACACAAAAGCGGGTCCTTTTAGAGAGCCCAACATACTACAAAACTACATGCAACTTACTGTTGGTTGGTGCCAGGTCCATAGATTGTAGCTAAAATCAGATGCGAGGAACAAAGTGCATGGCACATTGGCACTAATCAGTAATCACCTATCATCAAACAGTATTGGTTCTGTACAGATATGCCTTTCCAGGGATTGTGTGACCGTGCGTGATTCTTCCTATTTGTGGCTACCCTTCGATCCATTTAGTACTACTGGTAAGTAACTACTTGGGAAGCCATTAGGGATTTAGGGACCAGTAAAATATTCGGTAAGAATACTTGTGGCAGTGCAACTTAGTTATATATTTTCAGCAGGAAACTAATTAACTTTTCAAGTCGTGCATCCTAAGTATAACTCGTTTCTAGCCACCATATTAATTGCTACAAGTCTCAATCGGAATATGATGTATTCCTCGCCATATTTCTAAAAGCAGCCACTTGTACTAAACATTACCTGTTTGATACATGTCCGCTGCCTTTTCAAATCAGGTTCTTCCTGAACAGCTGATAGTTCTGTCCTTGGATGCTTTCTTGTAACGATACCCTGGAAAGTGTTAACTGTGCCTGCCCAAGCACAAATACTCTTTAGTATCGCTGGATTAAAATACTAAAACCAAAATTTTCTTATAATCTTAACAGTCATCATTTCAAAGATTAAATAAATGTGAAGGAAGTCGCTGTGCACATAAGAATTTGAGTCTAAACTCAAGTTACTTTCTTATTTTTTATGTATTAATGCAAAAATATTATTATTATTTTCTCCATTGCTTTTCTATAAGATCAATATAGTGGGACATGTATATCGTAAAAAATGGCATACAAAGTTGACTAAGGTCTACCAGGGTGCATCACATGATTGCAGTACATAAGCTTACCAGCTCATGGATGCAAATGCAATCCTGGGACTACAATGTACATACATCTCTACTCCTATAAAAACCACAGTTGGTGATGATGGTGTGCCTGCCATCTTTCATCCAGGATCGTTCGATTTATATCTAACGGACAGTAACACCCACATTACACATTTGCAGATAACCCCTTGTGTTCCGTCCTTTTGACTTTTCCACGCGCACTCTAGAATGTTCCAAAATATGCCTCTAGAATGTTTCAAAATATTCTACAACCTCGTGGAAGGGGCTCTAGAATGTTCCAAAATATATTCTAGAATCTCGTGGAAGGTGTCTCTAGAATGTTCCAAAGAATGACTAAATTGTTCTAGAACCTCGTGGAAGGTGACTCTAGAATGTTCCAAAATATGACTCTAGAATGTTCCAAATTATTCTAGAAGCTTGTGGAAGGTGGCTCTAGAATGTTCCAAAATATGACTCTAGAATGTTCCAAAATATTATAGAACCTCGTGGAAGATGGCTCTAGAATGTTCAAAAAAATGACTCTAGAAAAATGACTCTAGAATGTTCCAAAATACGTCCTTTTGGATTTGCCCCTCGCGCTCGCAGAAATTACCCACCCTTGCCACCCATAAGTCGTACCCGTTCGCTTTTTGTTATTTACGGACGAATTGCCACCCATAAGTCGTATGTATTTGTTTTTGCCCCTCGCTCTCGCAGAAATTATCCACCCTTGCCACACATAAGTCGTACCTGTTCGCTTTTTGTTATTTACGGACGAATTGCCACCCATAAGTCGTACGTATTTATTTTTTCCTCATGTTACTCTAGAATGTTCCGGAATAGTCTAGAACCATGTGGAAGGTTCCGGTATATAGGCCGTGTCTACTTGGTTTTCGTCCTGTAACTCTACAATGTTCCGGAATATGACTCCCACGGGATTGACCAAAAGGAGAGGAGGAGTTAGCAAGATGAGAGGAGACTCACACTTTGGTGGTCACGAGAGTCAGTAACAGGAAAACCACCCACTTTGGTGGTCACGAGAGTCAGCAAAAGGAAGACTCCCACTTCGGTGATCAGCATAGTCAGGAAAAGGGAGACTCCCATGGGAGTCGGACCCAAGGAGACTCCCACTTCAGCGGTTACAGAGAATCAACAGAAAGGAGAGTCCCACGAGAGTCGGCAATAGGAAGAATCTAAATTCAGAGGTCATGAGAGTTGGTAGAAGGGAGACTCCCGTGGGAGTCCGTAGAAGGGAGACTCCCACTTTGGTGCTCACGAAGTCAGCAACAGGGGGCCTCCCAATTTGGTGGTCATGAGAGTCAGCAAAAGGAAAACTAGCTCCCATGTGAGTCACCAACAGGAAACTAGCACACTACAGATGTACATCAGTACTTAAAACAAACATGACTCCCACAAGAGTGAGCAAAAGGAGAGGAGATTCATACTTTGGTGGTCACGAGAGTCAGTAAATGGAAAACCCCCACTTTGGTGGTCACGAGAGTCAGTAAAAGAAAGACTCCCACTTCAGTGGTAACGAGAGTCATGAAGAGAAAGACTCCCACTTCGGTGGTAACGAGAGTCAAGAAAAGGAAGACTCCGATGGGATTCGGCAACAAGAGACTCCCACTTCGACGGTCACACAGAATCAGCAGAAAGGAGAGTCCCACAAGAGTCGGCAAGAGGGAGAATCTAAATCGGTGGTCACGAGAGTCAGTAAAAGGAAGACTCCCACGGGAGTCCGCAACACGGAAACTCCCACTTTGGTGCTCACGAAGTGAGCAACCGGAAGCCTCCCAATTTGGTGGTGATGAGAGTCAGCGAAAGGGAGACTAGCTCCCATGTGAGTCACCAAGAGGGATACTCCCACTTCGGTTGTCATAAAAGTCAGCAATAGGGAGACTCCCACTTCGATGGGCATGAGAATCAAAGTTATACTAGAGCAACTAAAATAAAAAGAAGGGAGAAACTAAAGATGATGCCATCAGCTCAACAATAATCATCTATAGTTTTCATATATATTTTCGTTGAGTGTAAAGCACTGTAGATTGCCGACATAAATTAAACACGACACTTCCATTTAATATAACAATTTTATGCGACTAAGATATAAGAACTTAAGCAATTGTGCTCCTTGTCCTTTTATTATCCTTTCAATTTAGCAAAAGCATAGCACAACTATATCTGCATCTTAACTAAATGTAAGAAGATCTAAAACATAAATATTTATTCTTAGCTGAATACCCATGTGTTGCCACAGAGTCTAAATAGGAAAAAAAAATAGTCTAAAAAATAGTCTCACAAATCTGCATTGCCACGACACCTTTGTTTTCTCCGCGTGTTTAAGTTATGACTCTGTGGCAACCCTGTGCAACTTTCGTTTTAACTAAATGCAAGAAATAATATAACAACGTTTATGTTTAGCTGAACCATTTAAGCTTTCGTCTTAATTTTTTTTATTTTTACAAGAATTGTGAGACTATTTTTCGTTTTATTCAGACCCCGTGGCAACGCACGGGCATTCAACTAGTAAAACAAATGCTAAAGTAACAAAAGAAGATATTCATTGTCAATGCCATCATAAACAAAATCGTAAAAGGATAGAAGAAATAACATGGTCAGTTATCAATATCGCAGGTCAAATACTAGTACTGCGCTGGACTTTATGTAACAACTAACAATTGTAGGAATGAGTTTAGGTAGATGGAGTCTCTATATTGAAAGAAAACACTTGAGGGTGTTCAATTAATTTACCTGCATCTGTTGCAGATAAGATGCCGGAGGTTTTAGCAGGGTATGAGACTGGAGCACCTGTGAAGAATTTAACTATTAGAACTGACAATTATAGGTATAGTCCCTGGTAGGTTCACTGGATGTTCTATAGGAACAACAAACAACTCCTGAACTAATCATGCAGATGGAGGATCATCTAGGTTTGAAAAATAATCAAAACATATAAATAATTAAACATGAATTTGCACCTGAAACCATTTTTGCAGGTTAAAAAATGACGGTAAGCAACCAAACACGGTGTTTAACTAATTTACCTGCATTTGGCACTAATGAGGTGCCAAAGTTTTTAGCAGGGTCTGTCAAGGTGCTAATCTTGGTATTAAAGAATGGAGCACCAGGAGCATCTGCAACCAATTTGGCAGTGAGAAGTGTTATCGGGAACACGACATTTATAAAATGCAACGAACAAAATGAAGCATAATAAACACTGCATTTATCAGGCCAACACAGGAACGTAAGTGGAAACTTTAGGGAAAGATGTTTCCAGCCTTGATCCTCAATCAATGAAACACTACAATCACAACTAGAGAACTAAGACATTCAGTCTCATCTAAAGAAGTAGAAATGATAGTGGGTTGCCAAGCACCCAAAAAATGCACAGAACACACCAAGTTTGATGAAGCTGCTGCATTGGAGTGCTATTACGAGTTACCATGTACATTTCAAGTCTATAAAAACTGAATGAGCAACCAACAAAAGAAAAACAGTATGGAGAATTTATGGGAAGGTGTTTCCACAGCATTTTTTGTAAGGCAACTTGTAAATATAGGGGAATATGTGCTTAGGGAACAAACCACGAGGGATGCCACAGAGTGTAGCATCTGAAGTTTCACAAGCTTTATAAGCCACAGTACAAAGTACCTTAACATAAATCTAAGTATCTGACATAGCAATTTCAAAAGCAACAAACATGAATTATGTGTTGTAAGATACAATAACTGGTGGTAACAGAGTGAAGTGCATCACATTAGTAAACAAGCAAGATGCAAGGCACAAAGTAAGGTGAGTTAGTTTGATCTTGCTCCTTACTTGATCGGAGCAGCTGCAGAGATACACTACCTTTGAAACATTCCTCTGCACATCACCACATCAGTTTATCAGCAGATAGGAACCCATATAATCCAAGCGATTCCCAAACAATGGGAGAACAGCAAAAATCAGATATCTTCCAGATGTCACAAAATTGGAATACCATGTTAAGTTATATGCTGGTTTAAACTACCAAATGTTACGAACTAGAAGTTAACAGATGCACATATAAACTGGAAATAGAATAATATGTAAGAATAGTCTTACTGATAAGATCCGCCACCTGGTTCAGTGACCTGTCTTCCACTCCTGTCATTAAAAAACATAGGCCGGGATCATTAACTAGAGCTCTGAAATATGTACAGGTTATATGAGTATTCATGCCAAGAGAAGATGTTGATAAAGCGGAGGATAAATATTATACCAGGCTGAGGGCAGAAAGACGGCAGGCTGCAAAAAGCAATGAATTAGCACCAATATGTATGAATGTCATGTGAAAATTTGACGATCTCCTCCATGTTGTTTATACCTCCTCCTCTTCTTGAGATAGAGCTTGGCCATAGCATGTGCTGGCGGTCGCCCGGGTAGTTGTTTCACATAAGGCATTCGGCGAAGACTAGCAAAAGCAGAAGATATTGGTGCCTTGTCCCTTAACTCTAGAGACTCACGAGCCAAGTCACAGGCTATCGACGATGCCTTGTCCCTTATCACGCTCCAGTTCAAGTTGGCCCTGCATATAGTTCAGACAACGAGGCTCTATCAGGTACACCAACAGATCAGAAGCCAATTAAGGTTCAATTGAGGAGGATCATCCCCAGGAAACAATTAAGATTGCATGTCTACCTGAACTGCGGCGAGTGGAGGATGAGGTTGAGGATGTTGCGGAGCTTGGGGCTGCGGCTGACGGACAAACAGACGTTGAAGTCGTGGGCGTGCGTGGCAGGCGTCACGGTGGCGTGCGTTGCGCTTGCGCTGGCGGCGATGTTGGCGAAGGCCCAGAGCGCGTGGAGGAAGAGGAGGATGGGGCGGGCCTCGATGTCGTCGCCGGCGCCGGGGGGCAGGAAGCGGCGGAGGTAGTCCAGGGCCCCGCCCCACAGGCCCCCGGCCACCAGCCGCCGCAGATGATCCAGGCACGGGCGTGCGTCCATCCTGCACGCACGCGGCAAGCCGCATTAGCGGCAAGCAGTGGGGTTTTGGGTAGGACGAGACGAGGAAGCGGAATCACTTACGATTGGAAGGTCGGGCGGAAGCCTTGCTGGGAGAGGGGCAGCCTGTGGCGGAGCCGCCTCGCGCTGCCGTAGCCCATGGGGCCGGAGAGCGTGCCGGCGGCGCCGGACTCCGTCGTGCTCGTCGTCGCCATGTCTCGCCGACCGCAGTCGCTGGGAGCTGGGTTCGGTCCGATTATTTGGAAAACTAGTTGGAATGTAGGTTCAACGCACGTCTTCACAATTAAAAGAACAATTTACAAATCGGAAGGACTATACCAGATTTATATGTATTACTTCCTTGTCCTAGATTTTACATTGCAAAGAAAACAATGTTTACTGGTGATGGGAAAAGTGTACGAACAATAAAAAAAATGCTGCCACTACATCTGTATATAGAACAGAACATGAATTTAAATCAGCCAATTGACCACCCATTTCTTCTCAAATTGAATCAAGGTACACCAGCCCAGTTAAGTGGTTAATCTTATCGTTGGTGCTACATGAATTTAAATCAGCCAATTGACCACCCATATCTTCTCAAATTGAATCAAGGTACACCAGCCCCCGTTAAGTGGTTAATCTTATCGTTGGTGCTAGGATAAAATGCACGGATCAATTCAACTGCGAATCAAAAATATTAGCATCACCTGATTGAGTCAAGCTTGCCAAACATCCCCAACCCCAGGTCCAGCCCCTGCCCCCTCGACCGTCTTTGGCAAGCAAGCTGCAAGCCGCAGCCCTGCTCTGCACAATCTTGCTCTGCTCTCTCATCATCTTTGCCAAGCAAGCAGCAGCCCCGCTCTATACAGACCGCCTCATGAGCAGAGCGACAATCCCCTTTCCCGCATCACAGCTGCTAGAGCAGCTAGCGGCCGGAGGTACACTGTCGCTAGCTGCCGACAGACAATTGGAGGCCGGGTGCTGGAACTACGACGTGAGATGTGCCATCAACTTTCTGCAGGTGCGGCGCCGCGCAGAGCATGGCAAGGTGACGTATCGACTCGCGCCGGGCGAGCCCCTGGGTTTCGGGCTGAAGCGAGGAGCATCGACACGGCGTCCGGGGACGGCAGCGAGCGGAAGAAGCGATCTAGTTCCGCAACGCCGATCTGTTGCGTGACGTGATCGAAAAGCTTGGCGAGAGCGGAGAAGGGAGAACCCCCGTGACTTCAGATCCGCCATGGTTGCGACGGCGTCAAAGGCAGATTTATCCGGCCGCTCGCCTCCCGGCCGACCGCGCATGTCGCTGTGCTCCTGGACGCTCCTGGTCGGCCGTGCCTATCACCGTCGCCGAGGCCACGCCCCGGCCGCGCCGTCCCGTCGGTCTCCAAAAGTCTAGTCTCTATCTTGTAATTATCACGAAAAGGTATGGAGCGATCTGGATGGTTGATCAAGATGAACGGTTTAGATTTAATGTATCAACATAGCACAACACAAGTTTGCTCTTTTAATAGTATAGTTGGAATGTACGTGCAACACATGTGTTTACAATTAAAGAGACAATTTCTAAGTAAGAAAGACCGTACCATGACTCTTACATGTACTACTACTTCTTTTGCATCGTTATAGATTTTATATTGCAAAGAGAATGATGTTTATGTAACAATCATAGAGCACATAAACCTCACACTAAAGCCAACCGAACTGTTGCCTCGCCGATGAAGGTGTGCTCCTTGGGAGGATTCTCAGCATAAATTATGTCACACCGAGGCCCCAGGACAACCTTCGGCATGGCATGCACCGTCGACTTCCCTATTCCCGCCTCACGTGCAGACGCCAACGGCTTCCCTGCTTTTGCCTCGCACGCTGCCGCCACATCCTCGCTCCCTTTGTGTGTGGTCATCGCCTCTCCTACTCCAGATCGAGCGCAACCACCACCCTTCCTATGCTCCGCATCGCGCACCTGTCGCTAGAAACCTAGGTCCTTCAAACTTTTGTAGTACACAACTTACGCATTTCAAAACAAATTTATTTCTCATCTTAGAGAACATGTAGACTTTTTAAGTACCCGCTAATTTAGAATCAACCGCTTTGGATAATTTAATTATCTCTAATTTTAAATCTTTGAGAAGGAACCGACCGGTCCAAAACAAAAGAAATTAGCCATATACGGAAGTTATTTCAAAAGGATCCAAATCCAATCTTAAAAGTATCAAATAAAAACAAATCATACCCATGAATTTCATGATCGTAATCACCGGGGCCCTAGGAATTTTGTGTACGCTATACACTTATTTAATTTGATTTCTTCATAAGTACTACTGTACTACGGATCATGAAATAATGTAAATCAAAACGTCAAATAATTTTCTACGATCATGAACCAAAAATCCAAAATACTAATCCACAGTACGTGAGTACCTATCCTCTTGGTTTTGTTCGAAAGCCATACGAATCTAGAAGAAAAAAAGGAGGAGAAGCAGAACTGAGAAACACGTCCAACCAAAGCGAAGCTAGCTGGAGCTAGATTCGTCCTGCTCGTCCTGCTTGTGGTGTGCCTGCCACCGCCGCTGCTAGAGCAAGGCAATCAGGAGCGGGGAGTCAGATTTCTCATGAAGCAGCAGCCAGCAGCCGCCTGGCTACGGACCCCACAGCTGCTGCCCGTCTCGGACCCGGCGATTGGGGAGACTGAGGCGGCGGAAGACGCTGCTCGGACCACTGAGCGGCGGGCGCGTGGCGTGGCCGCCGGCGGCATCGTTCATGCTTTTGGCGTGCGCGGCGTCGGGTGGTCAGCGCGGGAGCGGGTCCTCGGCCTGGACGACGGTGGCCCGACGCGATGCAGATGCCGAAGAGCCTCGCGCTCATCTTATCCTCTTCATCCTCCAAGTCGACCGCGGGAGCGTCTGAACACGAAGGCAAGAGCTAAGAGGTCAAGCACGGACGGAGATGCGAGCGGCATAGCCTCCGTACGACGGAGGCGGCGGCTTAGGCGTCGAGCTGCCAGGCGTCGTCGGTGTACTTGGACATGAGGATGAATATGTTGTTGCAGAGCTTAGCCGCGAGTTCTCCCGCCGCAGTTGCTCGTTTTCATCCCCCAAATCGCCGGAGCCACCGCAAATTGCCGGAGCCACCGAAGCTGCCCGAGCTGGTGCAGGAAGGGGCGCTCCTGGGACAAGCTCGAAGACAGAACCTGCTCCTCGTCGGAGAGCAGCGGTGAGCCCTGCCGCTTGGTCACCTGCAGCGCCATCGAGATAAAACTCGTGGCCACCTTCCGGCGGTGTATGTCGACACGCCGCGGGACGCGCTGGTGTCGTGGCCGTGGGTCAAGCGTTTTCTTTTATTTTTATCGGTGGCAATCTTTTGTAATTAACGGCAAAACGAAAAGGTGATGGCAATTTGGTCGTATTATGTGAGTTGGTGGGAGGGCAAAACGGTCCAAAACGGACAATGTTGAGTTGTCAAACATTGGGACGATCTGAACCGTTTGATCGGATATTGAAGGACTCAGATTTAAAGTATTCCAACAAGTCAAGTTTGCTCTTTTAATAGTAGTATAGAAGAAGGCCAGAACTTTTTTTAAAAGACTACAGTCCGGTCCTCGAAAAAGGAATGCATTTCGGGGCATTTCTCCATAGGATTTCTCCCCGCTTTATAAATAAAGCAACGATCATTATATAACCACGCATACAAACGCAAAACACACAACCCAAAATAAAAGAAAGAGAGAGAAAAAGAGAGAAAACAACGCCAACATCGGCGGATCAATGAAAAACGAAAGTGACTCCCAACCGCTGCGTCCTCTCCGGCAAAGTCCCACCATGATCCTAGCGCTTTGAATCGCGGCGTACCAGACAACACCTACAAGAAGGAAAGCGACGACGACGCTGCTTCGGACAGGTCCTAGGTTTCCCCCGGTACGCTCCGAGGAGTGGGGAAGGAGCACACCACGCCCTTCAAGAAGGAAGGACGACACTCTCAAGCATCACCGCGTCGGTGCCAAAACGACGGGGATTTCTCCCGACCCCCAAAAAACAACATACCAGACAATCTGAAGCGCTCCACAAAATCTTGCAGCCCACCACCAGATGCCACCTCGGTCTTGAAGTCACGAACGTCGTCTCACCATGGAAAACATTGTGAGGCCAGACTGATAAGAGACAACCGTAGACAATGGGTGGCGGTACCATAACCACACAGGAGGGAACGTTGGAGCCGGAGAGTGGCAGCAGCACAGACACCTGGAGGACATCCTCCATCACCACCTGCGGGTGTCGATCGGACGCGGTAACAAGGACATACCAGGCCGGGCAGGCCCGGCCGGGTCCCATGAGGACCCGTAAAGTCCCCGCCACCACGCTGTTGCACGTAGGCCACACCGCCGCTACCCTCTCAACCAGCACCATAGGTCCGGCTGGACCCAGCTGGGCCCGTGAAGCTCCCGCCGTCGCGCTGCAGCAGGGGCGGTGTCGTCTCCACCATCCATGTCACGAGTTGCGGCTCGTAGTCAAACCGGGGGCGGCTGGGTCACGTCCGGCCCGCCCAGACCCAGATCAGGCCCGAAGGGCCCAGATCTGGGTCAGTGATACGTGCAAGGCACACGTTCTTTGGGAGACCCCAAGAGGAAGGTATGATGAGTGTAGCAGTAAGTTTTCCCTCAGTACGAAACCAAGGTTTAATCGGACCAGTAGGAGATCAAAGTCACTTCTGAAGGTTGTTGGTGAAGGAGTGTAGTGCGGCGCAACACCAGGGATTTCGATGCCAACGTGGAACCTGCACAACACAATCAAACTACTTTGCCCCAACTTAACAGTGAGGTTGTCAATCTCACCGGCTTGCTGAAAACAAAGGATTAGGCGTATAGTGTGGAAAATGATGTTTGTTTGCAGAGAATGAAAGAGAACAATGATTGCAGTAGGTTGTATTATCAGATGTAAAAGAATGGATCAGGGTCCACAGTTCACTAGTGGTGTCTCTCCATAAAGATAACTAACATGCTGGGTAAATAAATTACAGCTGAGCAATTGACAATATTGAAAGTGCATAATAACAATGCATGTACAAGTAGTGTCTACTATGAGATTGAATTGGGCATTACAACATGGTACACAGACCGCTATCCAGCATGCATCTGTGACTAAATAGTCCACCTTCAGGTTAACATCCGTACCCCTTTCAGTATTGAGTTGCAAGCAACAGACTATTGCATTAAGTAAAGTGCATAATGTAAGCAACACAATTATCCTTAGACAAAGTATCGATGTTTTACCCCTAGTGGCAACAGCACATCCACAACCTTAGAACTTTCTGTCACTGTCCCAGATTAAATGGAGGCATGAACCCACTATCTAGCATAAATACTCCCTCTTGGAGTCACAAGCATCAACTTGGCCAGGGTATCAACAAGCAACGGAGAGCATGCAAGATCATAAATAACATAGACATGATAATTCAATATTCAACTTGACATAGTATCAATATTCATCGGATCCCAGCAAACACAACATGTAGCATTACAATAAGATGATCTTGATCATGATAGGCAGCTCACAAGATCTAAACATGATGGCACAAGAGGAGAAGACAACCATCTAGCTACTACTATGGACCCATATTCCAAGTATGAACTACTGACACATCACTCCGGAGGCAGGCATGGCGATGTAGAGCCCTCCGGTGATGATTCCCCTCTCCGGCAGGGTGCCGGGAAGAGTTTCAAAACCCTCCCGAGTTAGGGTTGACGGCGGCAGCGGCTCTGGAACTTTTCGTGGAATATGACTCGGGTATTTAGGGTTTTTCCGAATAGATGTATTTATAGGCGAAGGGGCGACGTCGGTGGGCACCGTGGGCCCCACACCACGTGGCGGCGCGGCATAAGGGGGCGCGCCGCCGTATGGTGTGGGCGCCTCGGTACCCTACTTCGTCTCTCCTTCGGGCTTCGTGTACGTAACAGAAAAATAGGGACCTTGGCTTTTGTTTCGTCCAATTCCGAGAATATTTCCAGAACAACTTTTCTGAAACACAAAAACAGCAGAAAACTGGAACTGGCACTGTGGCATCTTGTTAATAGGTTAGTCCCAGAAAATGCATAAAAATGCTATAAAGTGTAAATAAAACATGTAGCAATTGGTATAATATAAGCATGGAACATCAGAAATTCTAGATACGTCGGAGACGTATCAAGCATCCCCAAGCTTAGTTCTACTTGTCCTCGAGTAGGTAAAACGATAACAACAACAAAATTTCTGAGGAGACATGCTTTCACACAATCTTGATTAAATAATATTGCAAGGCTTATGTCATGAATGAAGTGACTCAAGGCAATGGTCTATAGTTTGCTAACAAGTAGATAAAGAGTAAACAACTGAATCATATAAGCAAAAACTTTTCATTAATAGTACTTTCAAGACAAGCATCAAAAACTTTTGCATAAGAGTGAACTCATAAAGCAATAGATTCTAAGTAAAAGGCATTGAAGCACCCCATAGGAAGATTTAAGTTTCAGCGATTGCTTTCAACTTTCAACATGTATATCTCATGGATAATTGTCAACACAAAGTAATATAACAAGTGCAATAAACAAGCATATAAGGATTGATGCACAGAAAGTTGACACAAGTGTTTGCTTCTGAGATAGAAAGAAGTAGGTAAACTGACTCAACATAAAGTAAAAGAAAGGCCCTTCGCAGAGGGAAGCAGGGATTAAATCATGTGCTAGAGGTTTTTAAATTTTTGAAATCATATAGAGAGCATAAAGTAAGTTTTTTAGAGGTGTTTGTTGTTGTCAACGAATAGCACTGGGCACTCTATCCCCCTTGGCACCCAGACTTTCAAGAGCGGCTCCCATGAAGGACGTTATTTCTACCCAAGGGTAGATCATCCCTCTTCTCTTTTGTTTACACATGCATATTTATAAATTGGTATGACACTCCTCCCAACCTTTGCTTACACAAGCCATGGCTAACCGAATCCTCGGGTACCTTCCAACAATCACATACCATGGAGGAGTGCCTATTTGATAATGTTTAACACTTTGAAATTTGCTTCTGATAAATCATGGCAAAACATGTGAAGAAAATTAAGCAGTTATAGTTGTAATTAATTGGGGCTGGGCACCCCATTTGCCAGCTCTTTTTGCAAAGTTATTGGATAAGCGGATGTATATGTCACTAGTCCATTGGTGAAAGTCTGTCGTGAGTAAATGACAAGGTTGACAGACAAAACTCCACATAACTTCCTCATGAGCTATAAAACATTGACACAAATAAGAGATAATAGTTTTTGAATAATTTAAAGATAGCACATGAAGTTTTTACTTGGAATGGCAGGAAATACCACATAATAGGTAGTTATGGTGGACACAAATGGCATGGGTTTTGGCTCAAGGTTTGGATGCACGAGAATCATTCCCTCTCAGTACAGAGTTTAGGCTAGCAAGGTTGTTTTGAAGCAAACACAGGATATCAACTGGTACAGCAAGACTTACATGAAAACATATTGCAAGCATTATAAGACTCTACACACTTTTACCAGAAAATATCTAGACCTTAGAGATACCAAACACCAATCAACTTATTTCAACATAAAACTCTCCAAATAATTCGACAATAAAACAAGAGATTACTTCTCTACAAGAACTAACAGCTCTGAACAAGAGATGCATGAAAAACAGGAGCTAAAAGCATTGCAGTAGCTAGTCAAGAATACTCAACAAATATAAGTGAAGAATACGAGTATTCATATGAAAAAGCGGAGCGTGTCTCTCTCCCACACAAGAATGCTAGGATCCAATTTATTCAGAAAAAAAAATAACAAAGCAAAAATAAAAGCACACAGACGCTCCAAGTAAAGCACATAAGATGTGAAAGAATTAAAATATAGTTTCACTAGAGATGACCTGATAAGTTGTTGATGAAGAAGGGGATGCCTTGGGCATCCCCAAGCTTAGACGCTTGAGTCTTCTTGAATATGCTTGGGTGACCCACGGGGGCATCCCCAAGCTTAGGCTTTTCACTCTTCTTGATCATATCATATCATCCTCCTCTCTTGATCCTTGAAAACTTCTTCACACCAAACTCAAAGTAATTCTCATTAGAGGGTTAGTGCATAATCAAAAATTCACATGTTCTGTAAGGACACAATCATCTCCAATACTTCTGGACATTAGCTACAGCCACTGATGTTTTGTGGAGCAAAGAAATCCACTCAAACACAGTAAAAGAGAGAATGCAAAATAAAAGGCAGAATCTGTCAAAAACAGAACAGTCTGTAAAGACGAATTTTTTCGAGCACTTAAGTTGCTCAGATCAGAAAACTTAAAACTAATGAAAGTTGCGTACATATATGAGGATCACGCGTGAATTTTTCAGAATTTTTCAATTTTTCTGGAGTGTACAGCTCAAAACGGTGGACAGCAAAAATCTGTCTCTGCGCAGAAATCCAAATCTAGCATCAACTTTCTATTAGACTTTACTTGGCACAACAATGCAATAAAATAAAGATACAAAGGAGTTGTTACAGAAGTAAGCAAGCTCCAAGACTCAAATAAAAGAAAATACAGAAATAAAAACATGGGTTGTCTCCCATAAGCGCTTTTCTTTAACGCCTTTCAGCTAGGCGCAGAAAGTGAAAATCAAGTGTTTCCAAGTGAAGAAGCATCAACATTATAATTGTTCTAATAATAGAATCAAAAGGTAGCTTCATTTCTTTCTAGGGAAGTGTTCCATACCTTTCTTGAGTGGGAATTGGTACCTAATATTTCCTTCTTTCATATCAATAATGGCACCAACAGTTCTAAGAAAAGGTCTTCCCAAAACAATAGGACAAGATGCATTGCATTCAATGTCCAAAACAAAAAATCAACGGGGACAAGGTTATTGTTAACCATAATAGAACATCATCAACTCTCCCCAAAGGTTTCTTCATAGCATTATCAGCAAGATAAACATCCAAATAACAGTGTTCCAAAGGTGGCAAATCAAGCATATCATAAAGTTTCTTAGGCATAACAGAAATGCTAGCACCAAGATCACATAAAGCATTACAATCAAAATCATTCACCTTCATCTTAATGATGGGCTCCCAACCATCTTCTAACTTCCTAGGGATAGAAGCTTCATGTTTTAATTTTCTTCCCTAGCTTGCATGAGAGCATTTGTAATATGTTTTGTAAAAGCCATATTTATAGCACTAGCATTAGGACTTCTAGCTAGCTTTTGCAAGAACATAATTACTTCAGAAATATTACAATCATCAAAATCAAAATCATTATGATCAATGGTAGTGGAACCATTGTCTCCCATATTTCGAAAAATTTCAGCACTTTTATCAGGAACAGTTTCAGTGGTTTTAGGCAATTTTAAACGTTTTGCAGAGGTAGTAGAAACATTGCCAACACCAATTATGTTACCATTGATAGTAGGAGGCTTACTAGCATGTGAAACATCAGCATTACTAGTGGTGGTAATAGTACAAACTCTAGCTTATCTTTATCAATTTTATCCTCTCTTTCCCACCTAGCATGCAATTCAGCCAACATCCTAATATTGTTGTCAATTTTAACTTGGATAGCATTGGCAGTAGCAAAAGTCTTGTTCTCTTTAACATCATTAGGCATAACTTTTAGTTTCAAAAGATCAACATCAAGAGCAAGGCTATCAACTTTAGAAGCAAGAACATCAATTTTACCAAGCTTTTCCTCAACAGATTTATTAAAAGCAGTTTGTGTACTAATAAATCCTTAAGCATGGCTTCAAGATCAGAGGGTACACTTCTATTATTGTGTAGGAATTACCATAGGAATTGACATAACCATTACCACTATTTGAAGGATAAGGTTATAATTGTTACTACCAAAATTATTCCTATAAGCATTGTTGTTGAAATTGTTGTTTTTAATGAAGTTCACATCAACATGCTCTTCTTGAGCAACCAATGAAGCTAAAGGAACATTATTTGGATCAACATGAGATTTACCATTCACAAGCATAGACATAATAACATCAATCTTATCACTCAAGGAAGAGGTTTCTTCAACAGAATTTACCTTCTTACCTTGGGAGTCCTTCGGTGTGCCATTCAGAATAATTAATCATCATATCATCAAGAAGCTTTGTTGCAGCACCAAAGTGATGGACATGAAGGTACCTCCAGCAGCCGAATCCAGAAGGTTTCTTGAAGAAAAATTCAGTCCTGCATAAAAGGTTTGGATGATCATCCAAGCAGTCAGTCCATGGGTGGGACAATTCTTTACCAATGATTTCATCCTTTCCCATGCTTGGGCAACATGTCATTATCAAATTGTTTGAAATTCATAATGCTACTTCTCAAGGATATAATCTTAGCAGGAGGATAATATTTTCCAATGAAAGCATCTTTGCATTTAGTCCATGAATCAATACTATTTCTAGGCAAAGATAGCAACCATTCTTTAGCTCTTCCTCTCAAAGAGAAAGGAAATAATTTCAGTTTAATAATATCTCCATCTATATCCTTATACTTTTGCATCTCACAAAGTTCAACAAAATTATTAAGGTGAGCAGCAGCATCATCAGTACTAACACCAGAAAATTGCTCTTTCATAACAAGATTTAACAGAGCAGGTTTAATTTCATAAAAGTCTGCTTTAGAAGCAGGTGGAGCAATAGGAGTGCATATGAAATCATTATTATTTGTGCTAGTGAAGTCACACAACTTGGTGTTCTCAGGAGTACTCATTTTAGCAAAATTAAACTAGGCCGAAATATAAAATAAATGCAAGTAACTAATTTTTTTTTTTTTGATAAAGAGAAGCAAACAAGACAAAATAAAAAAAACTAAGCAAGACAATAACAAAGTAAAGAGATTGGAAGTGAGAGACTCCCCTTGCAGAAGGCTTGACCTCCCGGCAACGGCGCCAGAAAATATTCTGGTGCGTAGGGGAGGAAGAAGCCTGCTGTATCCGAAATGTCTTGATCTCCCCGGCAACGGCGCCAAAAAATATGCTGTTGATGGGGTGGTCAAGATTCTGCTAAATCCGAAGTGCTTTGTCTCCCCGGCAAAGGCGCCATAAAATATGCTTGATACGTGCAAGGCACACGTTCGTTGGAGACCCCAAGAGGAAGGTATGATGAGTGTAGCAGCAAGTTTTCCCTCGGTACGAAACCAAGGTTTAATCGGACCAGTAGGAGATCAAAGTCACTTCTGAAGGTTGTTGGTGAAGGAGTGTAGTGCGGCGCAACACCAGGGATTCCGGTGCCAACGTGGAACCTGCACAACACAATCAAACTACTTTGCCCCAACTTAACAGTGAGGTTGTCAATCTCACCGGCTTGCTGAAAACAAAGGATTAGGCGTATAGTGTGGAAAATGATGTTTGTTTGCAGAGAATGAAAGAGAACAATGATTGCAGTAGGTTGTATTATCAGATGTAAAAGAATGGACCAGGGTCCACAGTTCACTAGTGGTGTCTCTCCATAAAGATAACTAACATGCTAGGGAAACAAATTATAGCTGGGCAATTGACAATACTGAAAGTGCATAATAACAATGCATGTCCAAGTAGTGTCTACTATGAGATTGAATTGGGCATTACAACATGGTACACAGACCGCTATCTAGCATGTATCTGTGCATAAATAGTCCACCTTCAGGTTAACAGCCGTACCCATTTCAGTATTGAGTTGCAAGCAACAGACTATTGCATTAAGTAAAGTGCATAATGTAAGCAACACAATTATCCTTAGACAAAGCATCGTTGTTTTACCCCTAGTGGAAACACCACATTCACAACCTTAAAGCTTTCTGTCACTGTCCCAGATTAAATGGAGGCATGAACGCACTATCTAGCATAAATAGTCCCTTTTGGAGTAAAAACATCAACTTGGCCAGGGTATCAACAAGCAACGGAGAGCATGCAAGATCATAAATAACATAGACATGATAATTCAATATTCAACTTGACATAGTATCAATATTCATCGGATCCCAGCAAACACAACATGTAGCATTACAATAAGATGATCTTGATCATGATAGACAGCTCACAAGATCTAAACATGATGGCACAAGAGGAGAAGACAACCATCTAGCTACTGCTATGGATCCATAATCCAAGGATGAACTACTCACACATCACTCCGGAGGCAGGCATGGCGATGTAGAGCCCTCCGGTGATAATTCCCCTCTCCGGCAGGGTGTCGGGAAGAGTTTCAGAACCCTCCCGAGTTAGGGTTGACGGCGGCGGCGGCTCTGGAACTTCACGTGGAATATGACTCGGGTATTTAGGGTTTTCCCGAATAGATGTATTTATAGGGGAATGGGCGGCGTCGGTGGGCACCCGTGGGCCCCACACCACGTGTCGGCGCGACAGAAGGGGGTGCGCCGCCGTATGGTGTGGGCGCCTCGGTGCCCTACTTCGTCTCTCCTTCGGGCTTCGTGTACGTGACAGAAAAATAGGGACCTGGGCTTTTGTTTCGTCCAATTCCGAGAATATTTTCAGAACAACTTTTATGAAACACAAAAACAGCAGAAAACATGAACTGGCACTGTGGCATCTTGTTAATAGGTTAGTCCCAGAAAATGCATAAAAATGCTATAAAGTGTAAATAAAACATGTAGCAATTGGTATAATATAAGCATGGAATATCAGAAATTATAGATACGTCGGAGACGTATCAGTCGGCTGGGCTCCGGCCGAGCGCTCTCCCTGGCCAGCCCCGCTACCAACGGTAGCACCACCGCCGAGTCCAGCACCTACGCAGTCCGCCGGAGCCACGCCACCGCGAGAGGAAAAGTAGGTGGCCGGCGCTGCCCGGGCCTAGCCTTGCGACGAACACTGGCTACAGTGGAGGGGAAGGAGAGGAGGGAGGGCCGAGAAGGGAGGCGGCGGTGTGCGGCCCAGTCGTCCGCACGGGGGCGACCAGGTCGCGAGAGCGAAGGGGTAGGCGGGCGTTTTCTCGGTTTTTTTACTCCAGTATTATTTCGGGGGCATTTCGATGTGCAAATAGCTATATCTTATTTTACGTACTAATGATTAAAATTACATTTTTGTAGAGCACGTTGATATTAAAAAATCATGCTCTTATGAGCTAGAGAGAGAGAGTAAAAAGTAAACACTAATTAGAGTATCTCGTGAAAAAAATTTAGGGTACCTCTTCGAAAGAACACTCCATCTTTTTTCCTTCGGCGCCAACCGATGTTGCTCGCTCTCGTTTCTCAAACCTCCCTTCCGTTTTTTCCACATACGTAAACAACTCTTCCCATCTCCTTGTGGGGGAGAAGAGCAACTCTTTTCAAAATAAACATAGAGACTCTTCTAAACTTTAATTATAGTATTCAATTTAAAAGTCGCCTACACAATTTTTTTATTTCTCGTGTAAGTATCTTAAAAAAAACTTACTCTTGATATGAGTATAAAAAAATGTCATTCTCAAATGGATAGGCTATTTGAGTCAAAAAAAAAGGTGGCGTGATGATGAACTCCTCTCTTTGGCGCGGGCCCGTCCCAAAGGTGGCGTGATGATGAACTCCTCTCTTTGGTGCAGGCAAGTAGGCCGGCGGCCCCTAAATCCAATCCAACAACAAGCGTCATGCTCGTTTCGATGCCGGGACTTCCCGAGAGGATCCATCGCCTCCCATTGACGAAGTCGAACAAGAACAACAGATCCACCACCTCCAGATCAAAACATCCGCGCTCCAGAAGAACCATATCGCCCCAGCGCCGTACAAAACGACACACGCCAGCGACACGCCAAGAAACCGATCTCGTTAGACCAAGTTGTCGATCTGAAACACCAACAAGCAAAAATTGCCATGGGTACTATTCTACATGCAGTGCACACCAAAAGGAAGATCTTGCTCCACACTGTAGTCGTAGCACAAAAGACGGTCAAAGAGTGCCCGTCGCGTGGCGCACCATGCTGTGTGCCTGTTCTCTCATCCAGTAGTTTGTATCGATTGTCACAAACGTCGCCTCCGAAATTTAACCAACAGTAAAACGTAGGGAAGTCTGCCTCTCTGGCCTGGTTGCAAAAGCCGGCCGTCTCGCCTGCTCGTCCGGAGACAGACAGCTACTACGCAGACCTAGCTAGCTTGTGCCCAGAGAGAGAGAGAGACAGCTTGCGGTGACATGTGATCAGAGCAACGAACCACGTCGCCACGCATTCTCATCGTTTCACTTTCGGTTTGGGAATATAGTACGTGGATGCTACTACCATTATACGTACTGTATAATGTTGCTACCATTAGTATTTTATAGTGGAAGACTGTGGATCCAGATCCTATGGGGCTAATCCGAGATCCACAAGAAGGAGGAGAGACCGAGGACAATGCTTCTGGGCGAGTTGGCAAGCCATGAAATCATGACTGTCCTAGCTACGCCATGCCCACGTCATGCATGCGAGCCCATATTTTAATTACTCGCTCCGTTTCAAGATCTCTGTGGAGTTGTCCAATCCCAAACGTATCCGATCGATCAAGCCTCTATCTTCCTCTTGTCTCCTCGACCTATCTTTTCCCCTCATCAAATCAGCAATGCATTGCACAGCTGCGCTTTCATATAATTCTTTTTTTGGTGTGTGTGTCTACAAATGCAAATGCAAATGCAAATGCAAATGCATGTACTGAAGGGAACCGCTGACGAGCAGCCGATCGAGCATGCGCAAGTTGGGAGGAGACTGGTGGTAGCAATAACAAGTAGCCGTCGTCAAAGATGTTCATAAAACTCTAGTCCAAATTTGTCTTGGCTGTTTAATATATACAACGTTTTGGATGTTTAACATACAAATTTGGTGTAAAAACATGGCTAGTCGACCGGAGCATTCCTTATGATCTTTTGGAGAGGAGGAACGCGTGTAGTTTTCCTTTGCGGAAGAGGGTAAAGTGTAGACGTGTAGTAGACAGTGATTGACACAAGACGGACAACAGGAGATCCTCTCGGAAGGAAATCACATCCTCGCTCTCTTTCTCTCTGGGCCTGTTTGATAGGCTGCAGCCATTTCGTGGCTCACCATGGGCAGGCTTTAGAGTGCACTGCTAAGCAAATATGAGTCTTGAGCTGAAAACAGTGGTTAGTTTGGTAGGCTGCAGCAAAAAACGTGGCATCAGTTCGTGCAGGACAACCAAACAAGATGTTTGTGTTTACGGCTATGTTAAACCTCACCTCTTCTTACTTAGGTGTACTTACCTCTCACCATGGAGTAGCAGCAGAACAACGAGTAGACGACATGGCGGCAGCGAGGAGACGGCATGGCGGCGGAGCTGAACAGTGAGGAGGCGGCATGGTGGCTGCAGAGCTCGACGGCAAAGCCACAACATGGCAGCATCATACCTCACGACGAAGAGGAAGAGCGGAGGTTTAAAAAGACGTATACATCAAGAACAGTCTAAATACGCATCCTATAGTATCAGATCTGTCCATCTACAAGCATCAAAACGCAAAACTTACAACACGATCTGATCATTTTGGTGTAGAGCTTCTTTTGAATCGAGCAATCTATGAAGGATTGGAAGGAAAAAAATGAAGTAAGATTAAGAGCATCTCCACCGGAGCCTCTAAAGGACCCAATGGCCCTTTGGGTCCGGACACCAAAAACACCCACCAACGGCACCCCCCAAGCCTCGCCCCAGGCGATTTTGTGTCCGGTACCCCCAATGGGGCCTCCAAGTTTGGAGGCCCTCCCGGGGGTGCCGGACATCGCCTCGGCCATGGCCCTGACAGCGATGGCCCGCCCGTCATACGGTTTCCAACGCGACGCGACTGGACGCATGTGCGCCTGTACGCACGCAAACCATTTACGCCGGCCAGGCGACGCGACGGCTCCCCAGGCGACGCAACGGCTCCACAGGCGGCCAGGCCACGCGGCCGGCGTTGCCGATTCCCCACGCGTCGCATTAACGCCGGCCGCACCGCCCCTGGCCATGTTAAAAGCCGGCGCCCGTGGCCGTGCTTATCCACCCCGCCCTCCTCTCCACCTTCTCGTTCTCCTCTCCACCTCCGGCGAGCCGTCATGGCATCCAGCGGCCGCACCATCCTAAGCGAGGACGCCTGGGAGCTGCACCGCTACGGGCTCCTCGCGCCTCATGACTGCCGGCTGCCCAAAGGCTGGTCCATCTCGGCCGATGGCCTCCCCGTGCCACCGCTCCCCGAGACGGACGAGCAAATGTGGAGGTTTATCACTCGCCAGCGCAGCTAGATGACGCCGGCGGAGCGGCGCCTCCCCGAGAATGATGACGGCCAGGCCAACTGGGGCCGCTGGCTGGACCGCTTCGAGCGCGAGCAGGCGGCGGTCATCGCCACGAACGACGGCCCCAACTCGCGCACCATGCGGTACAACGCCGCCGGCCGCAAAGACTGGTGGGGAGCAACCGGCCACACGGTTGCCTCAGCCATCGATGCGGCGCGCCGCCACGCTGCTACAGGCAGCGCCATTCCCTATCGCCTCCTCCCAACTCCGCCAGAACGACGACGCCAGGTTGCGCGCCGCTCGCCGCCACGCGGTGGTGGCGGCATCACCATCGGCGAACGCCGCCGTCGTTCGCCGCCACGCCCGCGCGGGCGCCTCTTCCTCCGTCAACCCAGGGCGGAGGCAATGCCGGTGGAGACCATCCCCTATGGCTACGACGTGTCGCCCGAGCTGCGGAATGACCACGACGGCGACAGCCCGGGCTTCCTGGCGGCGCTCACCGAGTCCGCGGTGGACATCGAGCAGGACTCATCGGGCCTCTTGGCGACCCTGGCGATGACGGCCTCCTCCTCCGGCGGCCCCTCCACCAGCCGTGTGACGAGCAACGACGGCGCGTCCTCCAGCCGCCCGCCGCGCCACGACGGCGCGTCCTCCAGCCGCCCGCCGCGCCACGACGGCGCGTCCTCCAGCCGTGCTGGCTCCTCCGCGACGCCGGTGAAGATCGAGGACGACAGCGACGACTGGTGGGACGACCTGTAGGCTAGGGCGCTAGCTCGCAGTTCAAATTTCATTCAAACTTTTTGTAATATATAACAAATATGAATGAAATTTGAACTTTTAAAAGTTTTCTAAAATGAATTTGAACGCCCCCGAGGTGTTCGACCATTTGCGCGCGTTTGGGGGGTGGGCATTTGGGGAGTGCCGCTGTGGGCGGCATCTAAATGTTGCCCGGACACATGTCCAACACCCCCCAAAGGAGGCCCAATTGGGGGGTGCCGGACACACATTTAGAGGCCCCCGGTGGAGATGCTCTAAGGAGAGTGAGAGGAACCGAGTCAACATAACTGTTGGAGCGAGGGAGGAAGACAACGAGCCACGCTCCCGGAAACCGAACGGCCGATTCGGCCGTTCCTATGGGCCTTCCTATGGGGCCTGGCCCGAAGGTGTTTTAATCAGCTCGCTGGCCAACCTCCAGGAAAACGGCAATCAAACAGGCAGCCTGGTTCTGCAGTCAGCGGACCTGGCCCGGCTAGGCAGCTACCAAACGGGCCCTCTCTCTACGCTTGATCACATGTGACACACACAACAGCCGAGCCGAGGGAAGGAGGCAGTGTTGGGTATCGTGCGTGCTCGTATGCATGTGTATCGGTATAGTAGAAAAATATGATCGATCGATCACTACGGGAAACCGTCAAAACGCCGACGGCCTTCCTGTACGCCGACGGCCAAATGTCGGGGCCATCGGCGTACAGCACGGGCTAGGGCAGACGACGAACAGGCCGTCGGCGTACGAAGCGCCGTCGGCGTAGAATTACGTCCCCGACGGCTGCCGTCGGCGTTCTAAATCCCATCGGCGTACAAAGGGCGGCATAACGGAACCGTCCAGCGTCGTTGATACGCCGACGGTACTGCCGTCGGCGTACACGCGATAAAAACACCGACGGCTGCCGTCGGCGTTTAGTAGTTTTTATTTATTTATTTTCGTATATAATATTCATTTCTTTATTTCTCTATATAATATTTAATGTAGTTGTAATTTATATATATATTGGACCTATAATTGCCCTCCCAATTTCAGTATCCCACCCCCGTAAAATAACGGTTTGAGTTTTCCGGAACCCAACCCTAGAACATATACATGTAAAACAAATAAAAACTTTTCCTGACTATCTAGAGAGAAAGTGATGCCGGTGATGTCGGTCACACCTAGGAGTAGATTCTTGCACATTTACAACACACAACACACTTTTATACATATGGTATGTCACAACCTAGGTTTGGGTAGGGTTCCGACGCTCCGGGGCCCCGCTTCGGTGAAACCCTGAATCCGCTGGAAAAATCCTAACGTTTCCGTCTACCCCCATAGACGTGCGTCGAAAGGGGGTAGCCCAGTGGACTTTTTTGCTTGGTTGTGTTATGTTAGGCCATAGGAACATGAGAAACCAAAGTCTACCCCAAATCGACACACGATTCCATCCGGTTCGCCCGAAAGGGGAGTTTTCACCTCTAAGTGCAGAAACTCACTAGAGAGAAAGTGAAGCCGGTGATGTCGGTCACACCTAGGAGTAGATTCTTGCACATTTACAACACACAACACACTTTTATACATATGGTATGTCACAAGCTAGGTTTGGTGTGGTTCCGACGCTCCGGGGCCCCGCTTCGGTGAAACCCTGAATCCGCTGGAAAAACCCTAACATTTCCGTCTACCCCCATAGACGTGCGTCGAAAGGGGGTAGCCCAGTGGACTTTTTTGCTTGGTTGTGTTATGTTAGGCCATAGGAACATGAGAAACCAAAGTCTACCCCAAATCGACACACGATTCCATCCGGTTCGCCCGAAAGGGGAGTTTTCACCTCTAAGTGCAGAAACTCACTAGAGAGAAAGTGAAGCCGGTGATGTCGGTCACACCTAGGAGTAGATTCTTGCACATTTACAACACACAACACACTTTTATACATATGGTATGTCACAAGCTAGGTTTGGGTGTGGTTCCGACGCTCCGGGGCCCCGCTTCGGTGAAACCCTGAATCCGCTGGAAAAACCCTAACGTTTCCGTCTACCCCCATAGACGTGCGTCGAAAGGGGGTAGCCCAGTGGACTTTTTTGCTTGGTTGTGTTATGTTAGGCCATAGGAACATGAGAAACCAAAGTCTACCCCAAATCGACACACGATTCCATCCGGTTCGCCCGAAAGGGGAGTTTTCACCTCTAAGTGCAGAAACTCACTAGAGAGAAAGTGAAGCCGGTGATGTCGGTCACACCTAGGAGTAGATTCTTGCACATTTACAACACACAACACACTTGTATACATATGGTATGTCACAAGCTAGGTTTGGGTGTGGTTCCGACGCTCCGGGGCCCCGCTTCGGTGAAACCCTGAATCCGCTGGAAAAACCCTAACGTTTCCGTCTACCCCCATACGTGCGTTGAAACGGGGTAGCCCAGTGGACTTTTTTGCTTGGTTGTGTTATGTTAGGCCATAGGAACATGAGAAACCAAAGTCTACCCCAAATCGACACACGATTCCATCCGGTTCGCCCGAAAGGGGAGAATTGGCGGGAAACAGGCGCTCGAAAGAAACACACGAAGGAAACACACGATCCGTGTGCTTCTTCCTGATCCAACGGCTCACCAACGCTCGAAAGAAACACACCGCTGATCCAACGGCTCAGAAGCGCACGAAGGAAACACACGATCCGTGTGCTTCTTCCTGATCCAAGGGCTCAGAATCGCTCGAAAGAAACACACCGGTTGATCCAATGGCTCCCAAGCTCTCGAAGGAAACACACAATCCGTGTGGTTCTTCCTGATCCAATGGCTCACAAGCGCTCGAAAGAAACACACCGCTTGATCCAACGGCTCCCAAGCTCTCGAAGGAAACACACGATCCGCGTACTAGTTCCTGATTGGCTAGTAGTATGCCCAATCAGGAAGAAGCACACGGATCGTGTGCTTCCTTCCAGCGCTTGTGAGCCGTTGGATCAGCGGTGTGTTTCTTTCGAGCGCTTCTGAGCCGTCGGATCAGCACTATCACGACCACTTGTAAGCCATGCGACCCTATATATAGCCCACCTCCTCAGACAGGTTACTCACTCACACAAAACATTCCAGCGTCACTCGGAGAGGCATCTTTGGGCAACTAGCGGCAAGACGTCTCTGATGACCTGCGACCGTTCCAAACGGTTGCAGATCATCAGAGATGTCTTGCCGGACGGTTGTAGAACATCAGAGACGTCTTGCCGGACGGTTGTAGATCATCAGAGATGTCTTGCCGGATCGAAGTGACCCTCAAACACAAAACATTCGGGTTCCCTAGCTACGTCCTACAGTGAATGCAACGGCATTCGACCGTGAATCACTGTAGGGCTGTAGCTAGGGGAAACCGTGTGTTTTGTTTCCCAGGTTACTCACTCATATATTCTACCGTGTGCTTCTTCCGGATCCAACGGCTCACCAGCGCTCGAAAGAAACACACCGCTGATCCAACGGCTCAGAAGCACACGAAGGAAACACACGATCCGTGTGCTTCTTCCTGATTGGGCATACTACAGCTCAGAAGCCCATTTCTCACTATATATATGTAGTCATGGCCTCCATTGGCATAGCACATCTAAACTGATATCTGATCCCTCATCACTCTCCCGTGGCGTCACCACCGCGTGTGCCGTCCGCCATGCCAAGGTGCTGCCCTCTCCCTCCCCTACGTACCTAGGTTGCACGCACCTTAGTTGTTTGATCAAATTCCCCACTCATTTTTTCAGATCTCGGCGGGAATCGATGATGACCACCGGCCATTTGTTGGACACGGGCAGTGTCCGGGACTGGGCTCCGCCGGGCTGGCACTGGGAGGTGTCTTCCGGGACGCGTAGTTTGGTGAGGAATCCGGGTGACGTCGTCGACCCGGATCTTGTTTGGTGGCCGTCGCGTGGGCCAGCCTCGGTGCAGAGGCCGCCGGCCCCCGAGGTGGAGGTGCGTCGCCGTATCAGAGAGGAGGACGAGCACGTCCGTCGCTACCTGGTTAGGTTGGATACGCAAGCGGTGCATGACAATATGTGGTATACACTTCATAGGGATCCTCCTCATGTGAGTATTGCCCCAGTGATGGTTCCTTATCTTTGGGTGCAAGCCGCCGGCCGCTCAGCACCTCGCGGCTTAGGACCCGGCAAAAGTTAGTTACATTATTCGTGATGTATTATGGATTAAATAAAGATGTAGACTGGTGGCTATAAGCACATTCCTACTAGTGCAAGTTTGTTGTCATTCGTCTATGTACCCAAGTTTGTTGTCATTCGTCTATGTACCCAAGTTTGTTCTATCTTAGTTGCTACTACTCCGTTTCGATTAATTTTGATAAAAGTTGGTTTCACAAGCCCCAATGGACTAACCTAACACAAATAAAGTCTAGTTTAGTTTTCTTATGTTCCATGGTAACGTGACTCTTTTGTTTTGAAGGGTCCTCAAGATGCAAATAGTTTTGCAATTAGCACTGATTCATCTCATTTATCAACAAAACAATGGCTAGATAAGGGTGATTAAACACTTTTAGGGGTAACTAACCATGACTAAATGGGATCTAACAAAATTGGTCCTAATTCATTTGGGTTAACCAATCAACAGATTTATACTAAACAATTACCACTGCATAATTAATTCTCCCAAAATTAGGGAAGCTAGTAGATCACAGTACCAAGCTAACAAAATTGGTTTGGAAATATTTGGAATGCCAGAGTATCAGAAACAAACAAGTTTAGAATTTAAACCTTCTGTGGTATTTTGAATAATACATTTTTATTATTTATCTAAATGAAATGAAACCACTTGGGTTGGTTAAAAAATTTCATAAGCTTTCCAGAACATATTTATTTGATTTATTTGGAGCTATAAATCTCGAGATATTGCATTTCTAAAATAGGTCCAGTACTGGTTTTCCAGAGAGAAAAAAATTAAGCAAAACCATACGCCGACGGCAAAGGCCTGGGTGGCTTCACCAAATCGACCCGGCCATCTTTTTCGCGCGCCTCGTCCCCAAATCCCCCAAATCCCAAATCGACCCGGCCGCCCCCGACCCCGCCGCCGGCCGCCCCACCCCGTACGCCACCCCGCCGCCGGCGCCCCCGACCCCGCCGCCGGCCGCCCCGCCCCCGACACTGCTGCCGCTGCCGCTCCTCTGCTCTCCCTCACCACCTGCTCCCCACCATCCTCTGCGCTCCTCTGAAACCCTAGCCCCGCGAGCCGCCGCCGGAGCCAGTAGCCTCCGCCCCCGCCGCCGTCCGCCCCCGACGCTGCGCTCATCAGCCTCCCGCGGTGCCACCTCGCTGCTGCCGTTCGCGGTGCCACCAAAGGTAAAATGCATGCGGCCATATGCGTTAAACTATCCATGATCAGTATAGGATCATGTTTGCATGTTATATTTGCCTAGCTAGCATCCATGATCAGTATAGGATCTAGACTTGCATCCATGATCAGGTTGTTAGTGTTAAAATAAGCAGGACAATCAAAATACTGAGTTGAATTTGCATCCTGCCCATGAAATATAGCTAAACTGTCCTAGTTTTTTTCACACATATCATAAATCTTGGATAAGTGTAAGGCATAACTTGGACACTTAGAGCATCTCTACGGAGGCTGGCAAAAGCGCTCCCAATAATTTTCAAGATAATTTATAGTACAAAGCTAGGGGCTAAAGGTTAGCATCAAGACTAGTACATCAAGGCTGCAAGCCCCTAAATTAGCATACAAATATTTGTTCCATCTTTGCGATTATATTGTAACTAGTACCGTAGCTATGAATTAAATGGTCTGCTCCATCTTTGCGAGAAATGGGGATAGGGAGTATGTACCATTTTCACATACATGCAAAATTATCCTTTTAAAACTTATTAAGTATTTCTATCCTCACATGTAGTTGGAATACATACTTAGCTTTTGATCCTTGCTAGTTTTTTGTTTTTTTCAGATATCGTAGTTTACGGTGCTTAAAAGTTTACCCTTTCTCAATGCAGGTGATTGACCAAGATGAGCCAAGGCAAGGAATCATCGGCCTCCTTGGTGAAGAAGATGCGCCAGAAGAAAGTTACTAAAAGTGGAAGAGAACCTATTCCGAACCCGCGTTACCTGTCTGACAGTGGTGAGAGTAGAGGTGATGCAATTCTTAATTTGTTCATGTCTTTATGCTTAATTGTTCACCCTTTCTCAATGCAGGTGAGGGTGGAGATGCTGGAGGAGGGGGAGGTGCCGATGCTCCAGTTCCTCCGAGGGGACGAGGTGCAGGACGAGGACGAGGGCGAGGTGTCGGACGAGGGCGAGGTGAGGGAGGACGAGGGCGAGGTGGGGGCGACGTGTCTTCGGACATACCCTCTGCGGGCCCCTCCACGGACGTGGGGACGGGCCCCTCCACGGACGTGGGGACGGGCCCCTCCACGGACTTGGAGGCGAGGCCCTCCGCGCCGCCGAAGAAGCCAAGGATTCGAGGGGAATCCCAGGTCCCTGATGTGGACAAGGAACCTGCTACCGAGGAGGCGAAGATCCTCATTACGCCTAATGGGAAAGAGTAAGTGACTATATATACTAATTTTGAACATGGTAACTTCATTGTGGTCAGGACAATTTGACATGTACTAATGTTTAATTATTGTGCAGCAACTGGATACATCCTGCGGGAGCCCGTGTGCCTAACACCCTGATTGGAGCTTTGATTAGGAAGTTTTGGCCGGGCTTGTACAGTACCGTCCCCAACGGCGCGACGAAGCTAGCCACCCAGTGGGTAGACTATCAGGCCGCCAATTACGCGAGCGGCGGGAAATGTTCTGACGCCGTGATCAACAAGTTTTGGGTAAGTTGAACTTTTCGAATTTCGTTCATACTTGATGTCCCCACCATGCTCTCACAATTTGTTTTTTGTGCATGATTAAAGAAGTTCTATAGGGTACTTCCTGAGCAGCGGGGCGATGCAGACAGGACTTTGGAGGGGGCTTGTAGGAAGTTGACACGACAGCAGTTCTACAATGCAAAGCATACCATCATCAATCATTTCAGTACTGAGACGTTACACAAGAAGGCGGTGAAGCATGAGATTGTGGAGAACCCACTTGAGGTGACCGTAGATGACTACATAGCGGTAAGTAGATTGTTAATGAGATTACATGTTGCTGCTAAGTTGCAATTGCATTATCCGTTCTTCACATGAGTATTGTTTTTTCAGTTTAAGCCCTCATGGGCCTATGGCAAGGATGACGCGTGGAGAGCGTTGGTGTCTAGGTGGGCTGGGGAGGACCCCGAGTTCAAGGCCTTGAGCGAGCGAAACAAGTTAAACCGCGGGAGCGGGGGGACACATTGTGCGGGTGCCCGCAACCATGATCGCTTCAAGGCAAAGCTGGTATATATATACATGAAACAATCTTCATTTATTTCCCCTCATGTTCCTACTTGATACGCATGACACTTCTTTGGCATTGCAGGAGGCCGATCTCGGGGAGCCTCTTACGGACATGCAAACATGGGAGAGGATGAAGATGAAGAAGCCCAATTTTTCTGAGCCTCAGCCCTCGCAGCCCGATTACTTCGGCACTGCCAAGGAGGGGCTAAAGGCATACGTCGAGTCGTTCAAGGGTATAAACCCGGAGGTGGACAACCCTCTTCAGCATGACACCGACGAGAGAGCGGTGGTCCTTGCGGGGAACGGTTGGGAGCATGGCCGTCCTCTCATGCTTAGTGCGGTACTCACGCGTACTCCTGAGTTGGGCCTCTCGCGTGTCAAGGCTACCCTCACCGCCGACGACCCTCCCATCCTGCCTCGTCGGCCTTCCCGAGCTCGCCCCGATGTAAGTTTTTCTCAATTTCATTCTCTTTCCGACATTCGTTCCTAGCTAAGTGGCTAAGTTGACGAGATGCGTTCCCTTTTAAAACTGTAGGCTGATTTCGAGGCGGCCTTCGATGCCGCTTACGCCGACTATGAGAGACAGTATCAGTTGTGGGTACAGAAGAGCCAGGAGTATGAGGAGTGGAATGAGTTGAAGGATGCTGTAAGTTTCAACTTTTATATTTGCAAAATATGACAAGTCCCATTTCCTCTAGTTTGAACCTTCTTTTTCTACAACTCCTGACATCTAAACTATCTTGTAGGCTACCGAGAAGTTTTTTGCCACTGGAGAGCGGGAGGCGCTGCCTACGCGTCCACCTAGGCCTGGGATCCCGCCCGTCGGCCCAACGAGGGAGTCGGTCGCTCGCACATACAGGCAAGGGACTCCGGTAAGTTATTTGCCAAACAAATTGTTACCGCCATGCTGTGCTTTCCAAGTTGCTAACTTGGACTCAAACATGTAGGGATCGAGTTGCTCGAGGAATGCACCCTTTGATCCTGCTTTTGCCTCGCCGACTTCGACGCGCGCGCTCGTGGTGCATGGCACTGGTGGTGCCTCGCCGGGTGCGTCGCGTGAGACCACACAGTCCCGTGGCTCACCGGATTCCCTGTGTGGTTCGACTGGCCCACGCGGTCGGTCGCCTATTCTCACGCGGTCAGAGATAGGTGGCTCGACCTCTCACGAGATGTAGGATTAGTTCGGGTGTTCCGGGTGTGAATTCGAACTATGTTTCTGTCATTTTGAGTTTGTATGAATGCGTGTATGAATTCGAATCATGTTTGTGTCATTTTGGATATCTATGTGATGTTTATGTGATGTTTCTGTCATGTTTTATAATTTGTGCAATTTTAATTGTATTTAAATTGTGCTAGAAACAAGCAGCAAGAATCAGCAATAAACTGGAAATATGGTCAAAGCTACGCCGACGGCATTGCCGTCGGCGTAGAGCTCTCCCCAGTTGCACAGGATGATGCCACGTCGCCCTGGAAGGACCAAATGGTCACGAATACGCCGACGGCAATGCCGTCGGCGTACGGCACGTCCCAGACGCACCAGATCGCTCCACGTGGCACTAAGCCGTCGGCGTATTGGTGGAGCAGACGGGGACGGACGGGTTCCGTTTTTGTGGGCCCCACTGCGGCGTCGCCGACGGCTACGGATACGCCGACGGCATTTTGTCTACGCCGACAGCCCGCTACGCCGACGGAGATACGCCGACGGCGGCCGTCGGGGTAGGTGTACGCCGACGGCGATCGTGGCTACGCCGACGGCTTCCGGCCGTCGGCGTATTGTCTGTTTCCCGTAGTGGATGATCCAGTTCTTCAAACGAATCTTGTCGGTTGTCGCTGCCTTTTGTTGTCTAGCTATGCAGAAAGAAGAACTTTGGTGCGGCTTCCACGACCGGCCGGGCCCCGTTTGGATCGAAAATAAATTCGACTATGAGAATTTGTACCTCCTTAAGAGTCAATCTACATGTTTTACTGGTCAAATTTACGTGACCAGAAAAGAATGATGAGTTTGCCCAATATGAACATGATTTGATCGAATACTGAAAGAGATGATGTATGGAGAAAAGTCTCAAAATCGCATATTGATACTTCTCGTGACAAACTGTCTAAAAGAAATCATCGCTGGACATTTTGCTCATAACCAAAAAATTATGCAGATATAGTAAGTAAACAGTTTTCTAATTTAACATAAAAGAATTAAGAAAAGTTCCATTTTTGGGTACACAGAAATAGGGAAAAATGCAGGAATCCAAATGAACATAGTCAAATCAACACCAAAACACATGAAAACTACAATTAGAATGTCACATGCCACTAAGGATTTCTTTGTTGTTCTTATTGTGTAGGAGTTTAAATAAGAGGTTGAAGTGGACTATAAATTTTCTAAGTTTTTCCTTTAAAACTAAAATCACACGAAAATTTCTATGTTCTTTTGATGAATTCCTTTGAATCTAAAGGATGAGTAGTGTCATCATAGAAAATATTGATATTGCTATGTTATTTATCAAATTTTTAAACCAACCTTCCGCTAACAAAGGGACACCTCCACTCCTTTGGTCATGCCAGTCAACCCAAAACCAACCTGGCTGCCTCTAACTCCACTCCCCCTCTGCACCAGCACGATTCATTACTAAGGCTAGCGGAGGACAATCATTATAGTTGCATTAGAAATCTAGGGATGCGAATCATTTTAAAATATACACAATTAAGCTAGGCGAAGAGACAATAATTTTCCAGTATATTCAAAACTATAAGTGAACTTTATTGTGTTCCGATTATTCGTGATCATTCACATGATGAATCAAAACAGAAGAAGACATACACAAAAATCATGAGATATAGCCATATTATTATTTACGTCTTGGGGCGAATGTAGGAAAAAATTCATCGGGGGACCAAAGCTGAAAAGATAACAGCTACGGGTGGGTTGGGGCGGGGGGGGGGGGGGGGGGGGGGCATAAAAAATATTTTAAACCACAGAAAATTAGGGAAATAAGAAAAACTAAATCTTAGGTTGGGATGGGGGGGCATAGGGCTTAAGAGGCTAGGTTTTAACCGAAAAGAGGAGAATTTTGCAAATCTTGTTTACCAACCCCACCAGTATTACATTCTAATATTCTAAATGTTGGCTAAATTTATTTAAAAAACATGTACATGCGGGGGGCCATCTTTATGACCCATGTCGGATCCACTCTAGCTTTTTTTGGCCGAACCCAAATCTTCCGTCGTGCTCTCATTTGTGTCTCCTTCCATCCCCCTCCCCCGGATTCTCTATCCCACAAAGCAGCACACAAGAACAGGATAAAGGAATCAGAACCCCAACGTGAAAGTATGTGGCGGCGACTATTGGGTTGCGGGTAAAAACTTTAAAATTTTCCGTAACGTTACCGCCAAGATCTATTCTATGAAGGTACGTTGCACCCCATAATGCGATGATCTAGAATACTTACAAACACCGTTGCGGAAGATCTTGTGTTTGTCGAAGTAGATGTCGGTGTAGCCTGATGAAGAATCTCACGTCCACGCCGGGAGGTGAGATTGTTGCCGAACGTCGTCGTTGATGTAGACCTTGATGAAGTTGTTCCGTTGTCCAAGGAACTTGCTTGCACGAATCCCGCTCTAGCGGTATCCACACATACACCGTGTCAATCCACCCCGTGCGTTCACCGCCTAGCTACTAGCACGTGGTGAAGAGAGTCAGCCTTGCGGCGTAGTTTAGGTGGTAGATCTAATCTAGATTAGATCTATATGAGAAGTAGAGACGTCTAATTCTCAACACATGAGATCTACAAGAGAGAGAGAGGACTTGTGTATTTCTTCTGTCAAACCCTAGGGGCTTGGGGTTGCTTATAAAGGAGGCCAAGGGGTGGAGGTGCTTGGGGAAGGGGCAAGCCCTCCCCCTTGGGCCGGCCGGCCAAGGAAGGGAAGGGAGGAGTCCCTCCCCCTCCCCAACTCGGATTGGGAGGAGGAGTAGGACTCCTCCCTCCCAAACCAGCCAAACCTGCCAAACCTCACAAGGAAGGGGGAAGGAGACCCTCCCCCACCCCAACTCGGATTGGGTGGAGGAGAGGATCTCCTCCCTCCCAAACCGCCTCACCCAAGAAGGAAAGGGGGGAGGAGACCTCCCCACCCCCAACTCGGATTGGAGGGGGGGATCTCCCCCTCCCACCTCCGCCGCCCATGGTGGGGCCCGCCCTGGCCGCCGTCCTCGCCGCTAGGAGGGGGGATCCCCCCCAACTCGGACTCGGCCTTCTTTTTATATTTTCCAATATTTATTAATTAAATAAATAAATAATTGTTTTGTCTAATTAATTCCTAAACGAATATTTCCTTTTACGGAAAATTCCTGGAATTAATTACTTATCATATAACTCATATTTATATGAATCAGGATACCTAGTATCCGCCGACAAAACTATCGGACCAATATTTCCTTCTTTATAAGCACTCGGATTAAATCCGCTGATGATAGAAAACATTCTATCATCCCGGGACATTAGATGTCCGCATTCTCTCTAACTTATAATTCACCCCAGTGACATCGGAGCTACTCCGACACAATCTCATTCCCACTAAAACTACATCTTTACTCTCAATCAAAGATTGACCTACAGCTTAAGTGTGTGACCCGAAAGGTTCAGCAATCACAAAGTATTGTTTGGGAGCTTACCAAACAATAACCAGCAGTGGGTTAGGCATTCGTATTGGCACCCTTGTGTTGTGAATGAACAATAGAACCTGTGCGTCACTCATTACGCTTAATCCCCTTACGTGCACGATACCAATGATATCTCGAGATTGAGACAATGTGCTCTAGTGTGATCAAACCCTTCGATCATAACACATATTATTCTCGTACCAATATCATTCTCTTTTCTCATTCCGTATATTTGTTGTCCCGTGATAAATCACGCTTGTGTCTGGCCAGACGATTGGGGTGACAACAATAATACTGAGATGGCCTAGAGGATGTATCTCTCCATCGCCTGGAGGAGTAAGTGCCATTCTTGAACAATCTCTGTTCCAATACATTATCCTAGTTCAAGCCCAAAAGCCACCTATCATAGTCCCATGTTACTGCAAGACGTTTGGTGGAAATAAAGCTCGAATGTCGAATAAGCGGTGACAAGATATTCTCATAGCATAGGGATCTAGCTAACGATAACTAAATAGATGATCAATCGCTATTTCATCGTCGACGATTTGTCTCATAGCGAGATCATACGGTGGGTCGGTTCAGTGCGATTATCATTTCGATAAACCACTTCTATAGTTGAATGACTTATACAAAGTCCATGATCAGGAAAACATGATCATCGATCAACAAGATAGGCTAGTCTTAGAGACAAGACCAGGAACTCTTTTACCGTTCATATCTCTACACGTGTATCGGAGGTTTTCCTCTTGTATACGTTGTATTTGCTATACAAGTACCCAATACAGTTGTAGCATAAAGATATAAATATTAATAATAAACATGGAGATAAATAATAAACTCAATTATTATTGTCTCTAGGGCATATCTCCAACATCGACGATTGCCAAGACCCTCCATTGACGCCTCCCATGTTGTCTTAATCTATTCTTGGTACTGCCCTCCATTGACCGACATGATAATGAAGGTGGTGAGGTTACATGTGCCAGTTTGGATTGAAATAGATTGGAAATTTGAAAAAGGTCGATGGTGATTGTTCGTGTAGCAAAGATAAGTGATGACGGTGTAGCGACCCCGTCGCTTGACCTCAATGAAAATAGCCCATGCATTCGCTCTATTCGAGGCAGTCTCCAGGAGTGCCAGCATTTGCCACGGGCACCAGACCCGGCTGTGGTATTCAGGTGCCTTCCTGGTAACCCTCTTCCACGACCTCCTCTACCAGGTCACCCAGCTAGCCAGATGCTCGCCACCTTCTTCCTCTCCCACTTCTCCACATGTGGGCTTCCCGTCGGCAACTTTGAGCTCACCGTCATCGGCTGATCTCCGCAAGGGAGACAATACTAGAGATTTTGATGACATTTGGGATAATGTACACTGTGTATGAAATAGTCATGGACCCAAAGAAGGGCATCATGGGAACCATCACACGTCCTCAATGGCTTCATCGTCGGCGTGGTTGGCATGTACTTTCATGTAGAGCGGGGGGCGAATGACAGAGGTTGGTACGGCCAAACCAGTCCTCGCTGGAATCAGACCCGGTGACCTCGTAAGCCGTATTTGGTGTTAACTTTAATCTTTTCAATTTGTTTAATTTGTTATCACAGTTTCTAGTCTACTCGATTTGTTAAATTAGTTGTCATGCATTGGTGTGGTATTGTTACACATCCCGAATGGTGGGGGCCTTTGTTATGGCGACACTAATATATAGTTGTGTTTTCGTGCAATTTACTCTTATAAGTGTAAAATATGGTTAAACACATGTTTTTTTGAAGCATACGAAGCATGATTTAGAGAAACCTACCTACTAATAGGCACTATATTTTGACAATAGAGCTATTACCATGTACTCCTACGGAATGATGAGGCTTTTTACACCCGGAAAACATAACGATTGAGGGCTTTGTACGAAACGGGAAAAGGAGTAGTCCTCCTCTATGTTCCACATGATTCGCCATGGTCGTCGCTATACCATATACGGACTTCTGCGCGCCTTACTTTTGCAGCGCGCGTACAGTTCAGAGTGATTTGCATCCACATATATGCTAGTGCTAGTATGTTGGGCAACGTATGGAAAATACTTGTTTTTTATGGCTGGAATCTACGTACAAAGTTGTAAGCCAAAGTGTGGTAACTTTCTCCGGTACTGGAGTAGTAGTAGTTCATTCAAAGACAAAAGTCCCGTCGGCATTTTCATTCAAAGAGAAAGGTTCATTCAAAACCTGTTATTGTCCCACGACTAGAGAGATAAACATGCATGCATGCGATAATGGACATGTCACGTTCTCCTAGTCCAAGAACATATGATCAGCATTTGAATCTCCCATTCTTTTTTTCGTAAACATACTGCCCAAATCATGGAACTCGTAGGACGTTTTTGGAGAGACTTTGTTTTGGATGGAAAGGTCCGGCCTTGACTAGAGGAGAAAACAAAAAGAAAGCTCCTCCTGCTTGCCTGCTGCAGACAGACAGAGTACCCCCACTCACATCGCTCGCCCTCCCTTTGCCACCACCAGCACCAGAACCCTCTCCTCTCGCCGCCGTTCTCTTCTCGCCCGCCTCCTCCTTTCTTCCCTCGCCCACTTGGAGATCCAGCCTGATGGCGGCGCAAGGTGGAGACGGTGGCGTGGGAGGGGCGGTCCCGCCCGCGGCAGGTCCTTTGGTGCTGAACAATCCTGCTGCTGCTGCTGCGGAAGCGGGGGCCGAGAACGTTCCGGCTGCCCAAGGTGGTGCTCTTCGTCTTGCTGCTACCGCGTCCCTGCCTCCACAAAACAAGATGTAAGTGTTAGGTGATGAAATCCAGTCGCTTGATTAGGTCTCATGGCACGGCGGCGGCGGAGGGCGTCGGCCCGTCGTCGCTGGAACTAGTAGTACTTTACTAGGGCGTCAAGAAGTGATCGATAGCGAGAGACACATCTAGTCTCGAGTCGGTCGATGAATTCACCCCGCCTGACGCTTGCGTGCGTGATTATCCTAGCGCGCGGCGGCGAGGCTGCGGGGAGAACCAGCGAGAGACTCGCGCCTGATGCCGGCGAGGACCTGTAGATAGATTTGGATTCCGGTCTCCTGTTGCCAGGGTTGCGAGCTGCTTCATCCAAATTCATGGGGCTTAGCCACACCATTATTATTGTGCAGCTTTTGAAAAAACTTAGGAGTATCATGATTCATGCGCCTTGCTGAATTCAAAATCAAGCCGATGCTTTATTGTCAATTAGGTGAACAATGTGGCGCCTTGCCGGAGCCTGTGCCTTAGATGCCCCTTTCGGTGGCTGGTGGTAAAAACTTAATCTACCCCTGTTTATCTCATGAAAAATGCCAGCTTTTGCTCAATCTTTCAAAACAATTTTTGTGTGCCCCTCTACTGAGTTGCAAGAGACTTTTTTTTTTTTTGCGAGTACAGGGGGCTGAAAGAAAATCCAGCACTTACAACAAGGTCCACATAAAGAAAGGAATTACAGTCCAAACCCTGAAGAAGCTGACTTCGTCTTCAACCTCGGCGCCGTCGGTGGCGCGCCGCCGCTCATGCTCTTCTTGCCTTGGATCAAGAGCACCCCCGAGCGGACGGGAAGTCGCCGATCGTCGGCCGCAGAGGACCTACACCATCGGTTGTCGCCGTCGTCGATCTGGACCTCACCAGCCTCCTGCACGAAAAGCGTCGACGCCAGATCCGCCGTCCCGCGGCTTCCGGCGAAGGGGAGACCATGCACAGCAGCGCCGCAGGGCTGCGAGCACGGGTGCGGTAGGAGAGCGACGCCCGAGCTCCATGGAGCTCCGCCGCCGCAGAGGAAGACTCCCACCTGCAAAAGGACCACCAGAACCACCTCCTCCTCCATGGCGCCTCCGGCAGCAACGCAACGCACCCCTACACTACCTATGTACACGGATCCGGCGATTCCCCGTCCTCCCGCCGCCGGAGCGACGCCGGAGGGCGGGGAATCGACCGGATCGACGGCGAGGAGGTGGAGCACGCCGCTGATCCCAAAAGTCGCTCTCCTTTTACTGTAGACGGGGGAGAGAGACGCTCCAAGGTGCGTCAGTGCAGACTTGTTATGCTAAACATCTGTTCTCAGCTTTTTAATTTATCTTTCATCAGTAAACAAGAGACTTGTTATGCTAAACACTTCTTAGCGCTCGGTTGAGTTATATTAACGGTCTTTCAATTGGTACTAAGCAGCAAGTTTAACTCAAAATTTACCATTTTTGTTGTACGTTTTCGTACCATCGTTTATGTTCTATGCTGGGTACTAATTTTGGTTGTTGTTTCCTTCCCCGCTTCCACTATTTTATTCTGTCCTCCTCCATTACATGATATCATTCAAAATAAATTTCAAACGATACTTTGTGGATCTTCTTTGCAGGAGCTTGTTTATCTCTCAAATCAAGCGGTACATTGACACGGAACAGCTCAATCTGCTAGAGCTGTATCTCCAGAATTTCATGGAGGGGCCTTTTCACGAACCGACAATTGAACTGGAGCATGTGGCTGTGTTTCTGATCTGTAGGATGATGAATGTTGCATGTATTGCCAAGGACCAAGGATATGAATCTGCCTGGACCTACTTCGAATCTCATATAAGCCCTTTGAGGGTTTCAAAGTCGCCATTTGCCAACCATGACAACATAGAGTCGAGAATCAACAACATCGAAACTTGCTTGAAAGAATCTAATTAAGTTATTTGCTCACTTGATAATTATTTGTACTTCCAAGCATTTCTTGTTGTTGTGAGTGTTATTTTATTCATCTCCCACTTTACCTTCTATATATTATGCATTTGCAGGCCCTTGCTATGTGATACCACATCGTTGCACACGGTCATTTGCGACTATATGCGGTTTTATTTTCCAAGACACGTCAAGTGAGAACTCTAAAAACTATTTTGATCTATGATATCCATTGTTAACTAGATCTGTAACTTGTTCATGTATCGACACATAGCTTATCTTCTTAAGTACTAAGCCTAATAGGACTAGACAGATAAAATTGCTTCATTGTGGCCTGGATTGTATGTGCCAGCTTGTCGGTGTTTGTGGTAACATGCGTTGGTTTCGGTGTGTGGTGGTGGATTAGGTGGGGTTCGTTTGCTCGTATTCTGTCTCACGGTGCTGGCAGTGTGTTTTCGGCGTGTGGCTTCAGTAAGATTAGGCTTTGTTGCTCCTATAATGTTTTTGCTTTGGCTGAGTTGTTAGTTTCCTGTGGTTTGTGTCTTCGAGTTGACCACTTTTCTTGTTCAGAGGGTTCTTGACGGTGGTGGTTTTGTGTTTTGGTTGGGGCTTCATTGACGGGCGCCTTCTTGTTTTGTGAGGTGTTTGTACGATTTAGAGGGCTGTGCGTGTGATTTTGTTTTATGTGTGTTATGTTTGCTGTTTTGATTGCTGGATTGAGGAATGCCTTGCGGTAGGTTTGTCTGTGATCTCTGCTTGATTTTTAGTGTTATTGCACTAGGAAATGGCTCCCGAATTTTCTGTTTATGTTTTTATGTACATGCAGAGAGTTTGTGGTTGGTTGTGTTTGGATTCAGGGTTTCTGGTCTATTGGTGTTGTGGATGGACAGCAGTGAGGTTTCTTAGCGCCAGATTGGTCAGAGGCATATGGGTATTGTTATGCATTTGGCGGTGTTTTCTTCTGGTCTCTGATTTGCTTGTTGTGGTTATTATGGTGTGTTTTTGTAACATTTATTTTGTTTCTGTTCGATTTAAGCAGACCTGTTGCTTGATTCTTCTGCTGGGGTGTCTCGTGTGTCGTTTGCTGGTCAGCGAGTCCATCGATGAGGTCCGTGATGTGTGAGGTGATGATTGCGGTGTTTTATTTTTTTTGAGGTTCTTCTCGTGTTTCCGTCGCTGAAGTTTCAGGTCTTTTCTGGGCTTTGTTTTAGCAGAATTGGCTTGCAATGATTTGGTTGTTGATTTCACACCACCTCTAGTTGGTCAGTGCTCGCGTAGATGCCAGGATGGTGACGATGGCTAAGGTTTTTTATTGCGTGGATTTGTGTTTGTTGGCTTGGTGTGCTGATGTTGTTTTGAAAATCTGTTCCTTATGTCTCGCGTATAGCTGCGGCAAATCGTTGGAAGCGGCTGTTAGCCCAGAGGTCTCATCTATTTGGTGCTGTTTCATTTTGTTTCTGACTCCAGTGTATATTGCTTGTGGCGCTTATCTTTTTGGTCAACAGATTTTTTTGCGTATTTATAATTGGCTTCTGTACAGCTTATGTTGCTTTAAATTTACTAATCCACATATTTTTTAATGAAAAAGGTACCCAGCATCCGAGAAGCTCCGAAGCGAATTTTACGAATTTGTGTTTCCCAATTACGGCAGTGGATTCCGGTGCTTGCTGTGTCAGTCCACGTGGGCTACAAGGCCTAGTTCATTCCTTGAGAAGCATTTCAATGGGAAGGAGGTTTGTCCTAATCAAACAATCCACAGCAGGGCGAGATACTTTGAGTTTATCCGTATTAAGGAAAAGAGGAAAGCGGATAGCTCCCTTTCTAGCAACTTAAAGTTGAAAGCGGCTAGGATAGTGCAGGTAGAGGAGGATGAGGAAATGGCGAAGCAGATCATGCCTCAGCTTATCCAACAAGGGCGCTCCTGCATTGAGAAGCTGAACGGACCATTTCAGAATCAAAGCAATGAAGCAATTGTGCAAGTCCAAAATGAGCTGTATCAAATTTTTGCATCAATGGAAAGAGTTTGGAAATCAGAGGATCCGAGGTTACCTCTGGCTACTGAAGGTATGAACTAGTTTTTGACTTTTAACAATTCCCGAGTGTTGAACTAATGCTAGTACTTATAGCTAAAGCATCTCATATCAATTGCAGACCCACCGCAGGACTTGTATAAGGAGCATGCATCATTTGAGAGCTCAGGTTAGTTTACTTAATATCCTGACTGCTCAATGAAAGGTTTTTGGAGGCAATAGACTAAATTTTTAGACTGCATCATTTGAGAGCTCAGGTGAGTTGACTTGTAGAAGGAGCATGCATCATTTGGAGGCAATAGACTCAATGCTGTTGGCGGATGTAGCGGAGATTGCCTGGCCTGAATTTCTTAACTCTGGTGAGTTGGCTACATAGCCATCACTGCTGGATGCAAGTTTGTTTGTAGTGGCAATAATTTCAGTCCCTTTCATGTGCAGATCCGCAAGGGAGTGCACACTACTCACCTGAATCTCAGACACTCATCGAAAAAATAGTGGAATTCTTGGAAGATGATCAGGTCTTGCCTGTCAACACAGGTCAGCTCGGTGTAGCAGTCAAAAAAACTAAATAAACAGTTCTTAGTACTCTAATTTTAGTTGTTTCTTCAGAAGGAGCACCTGGAGATGAGGCGCATGCTGGAAATGAAGAAGAGGCTCAGTTCAGTGCACACCGAAGAGGTTCGAGCCTCGGATGAGATGTAGCCGGCTCAAGCATCTCAAGTTTTGCTGTTAAGAGTTGTGGGATTGAAGTTGTTGCCCAGCACTAAGAAACGTGGAGGAAGCGCAACATCTAGGTCGACTCCCCTAGATGTTGAATACTTATTTTTTAGAGTAAAAGGGACTGCGTGCCCGGTTTTCACTGAATCTGTTGCATACCTATTCTGTTGGATGAACATACTAACGGATTTAAGTAGTCTTTCCTTCATTCAACCGGTAACTGGTTAGGCTAGAAAATGATCCGGCTGTTTCCCAGTAGATGGATATGGAAAACTCAGAAAGTCAAAAGGACGGGGATATGGACTTAAGCCTGGGAATTGTAATGATTTGGCTTTGTTTTTACATGATCTTTCAGATACCTTGTACATAGATCCAGTAACTTGCTCCTGCGTTTCGTTACTGCCAGCTGGACAGCCGCACCATGCTCCTGGCAGACAATTGACATTCTTGTGCCCACTCGAATCTCATCCTGCGATTTACAACTCCTAATTTTTTCTATCTTCGTCATTTGATTCAGGATTGGATCCTATAGGAAAAATCCTAGAGAAATCATTTTACTACTTCCCATACAAAATCTAAAATTCACTCCAACCTCATTTTACAATTCCTTTGGTGGATTGGAGTGTGTACATGACATTAAAATCCTACAATTTCCAATTCCTAGGATATTCTTATCATATGAATCATGTGCAGCAGATAAAGAATCCAGGGAATCATGCCGATGCCGTAACAATGATGCCAACTATTCCACCATAATGTGTTCCTACGCAATATGCACACGACAATCGTGTATATACTTACCGAGTTGCTGGCATGGACAAATACATTTATGCAATATAGCACCAATCGAAATTCATTTATAGCTGGCATATATTACGAACATGGCCACATGAAAAGAGTAAACAAAATAGTCTTCATATATCCACGCCCGCTGCAGCTTACATGTAAATATATAGCATATTTCAGATACTAGCATATAATGAGAAGCAAAGTTGCATAACATCACTGGAGTTCCTAGCTACAAGACTCGCAATCCTCAGCTTACATAATATAGCAAATCCTTCTAAGCTAGAAGTGTTTTTCTAATCCTCCTTCACTTCACCACAGTGCATTCTTCAGCTTCAGACTTGGTTGCACTCAGCAACAAGTACTCCGTCAGGTGTTTACCTGCATTTCCACCGGCAAGGCCTCAGGGGTTCCAGCAAGCTGCAAGACTGGCCAGTGGAGAGTTTAACAGTTAGAAACGATTCATATATCCCCTTGACTAGTTGGTCATTTCATGTCTCTGAGAAACTTATAATTCCAAACGCTAATCATGTACACATGGATATCAACTGATTCATCAAGGTTTGAAAAAGGCACAAGAAATTCAACCTGAATTTTGTGCCGATGAGATCCCCGAGTTTTTAGCCTGATTTGTCAAGCTACCAGACATGATCTGTGATGAGGCAGGATCACCTGAAACGAATTTTGGAGTTAGAAACAACAGCAAGTAGCACGTCTGCTGATTGGCTGGAGTAGAAACCCATATAAGACAATTTAAAGAGGCTAAGCTAAATGATAAAGCAAGTATGGATAAAGTACCTTGCCCAACCGACTGAAGCTGCTTCTGAGGCTTACCAGCTTTAATACATTCGCCTGTATCAATTACCATGTATATAAGTTAATCGAAGAATGGATAGGAAAGTCACACATGATGAAAGGGATTCTGGTACTGCTGGTTATTGGAGCAATCATTACCTATATGTGATCTCAAGCTACCAAATGCTAGGAACAGGACGTTCAAATATGGATATGCAAACAAGAATCATACTTGTGAAACACTAGCTAGTTCACTTACCGATAAGACTTGCCACCCGATCCAGTGACTCATCCATGAGTGCTGCCATTAGAAAACACATACAAGGATCATTAACCATGGTGTCGAGGTCACAAGAGGTGTGTACTTGTTTTATAATGAGATGTTTGTTATAAGAGAGAAGGATATGATGATACCTGAAGTATTTGGGGGGCTTGAAGAATGCAGCAGACTGCACACAAAAAGCAACAAATCAGTGAGTATATGCGTGCACAACTCTGAAGGATTCAAATTGTTCAGTCCATGAAGCATATGCATATGTGGTCAATACAATTGTGTACCTTCTCCTCTTGTTGAGATAGAGCTTGGCGATGGCAGGTCCTGGTGCACGGCGCCGGCCGGACAGTCGTTTCACGTGCCGCCTTGGACGAGGACTGGCGAAAGCAAATGAAAAGAGGCTCATTTATATGATAGTATCGGCGTTGGTATACCGAATCAGATATGGACAAGACAAGCATAGCAAAGCAAAACTCACTTGATGATGGGGATGAGGTGGTGCGGGAGGAGCAATTGGCCGTCGATGGGTAGCTGCATGAGGCGATCCAAGTCCGGATCCTCGCGAGCCAATAGATGCGCAATGTACGACGCCTTGAGCCTCGCCGGCTTCGAGTCCAGGGCGGCACTGATCCATTAAGTAGGTTCTTCAGGTTGGTCAGAAGAACAAAAAATGCAGAAGGAACTAGAGGAGGAGCGGGGAGTGGGGAACTAGGTAATTACCATTGTGCCGGTGAGGCGAGCATGGCCTTGACGAGGGAGCAGAGCTTGGGGGAGCGGCATATGACGGTGGACAACGCCATGCCGTGGGTGTGCGCGGCGGATTTGACGGATCCGTTCCTGGCGCCGGCGGTGACGTTGGCGAGAGCCGAGAGCGTGTGGAGGAAGAAGTGGAGGGCGTTGGCGGCGACGGTCCTGCGCGAGTTGAAGCGGCCGAGGTAGTCCAGGGCCTCCACCCACTTCCCCTGGAGCACCAGCCGCTGCAGATGGTTGCCGCACAGGTGGGCGTCCGTCTGCTGGACCATCCTGCAGCATCGAGCGAGGGAGAGGAAGACGGATTAGCCGCAAGCAATCTAGGTCGAGGTCGAGTCAGGGCAGAGGAGAGGAGGCGAGGGAGCTTACGAATTGAAGGTTGGGTGGAGGCAGCTCTGGGTGAGGTAGGAGAGGACCATCCTGTGGCGGAGCCGCCGCGCGAAGGCGTACTCCCCACCGGGGCCGGCGAAGTTGCCGGCGAAGTTACCGCCGGACATCGTCGGATTGCTCGTCGGAGTGCTGGGTCTGATTTGATTTGGGGGAAGTGGAGCGGGTTGGCTACTTTCGGTACAATTTATAGAGTGGAGCGGGACGATCGACACCCTCCGAGACCGGCTTCCTTTCGGTACAATTTAACTGGGCCTGGTCTTAATAGGCTCGTCGATGCAAATCACATCTTTCCCTAAAAAAAAAGTACTCCCCAAAAAAGTACTTTTTATAGAGTGGAGTAGTATTTTTCTTTCACCCCCAAAAAAGACTAATTTTCATATTTTAAAAAGTACTTTTTTCTGGAGCATGCAACATATTTAGCCTTGGATGTCTTTTTCGAAGGTTACTTGGAGAACCGTCAAGTTTGTGAGAGAAGCCGGTCCAAAAGGGCATACAAGACACACACGTGATGCTTTTCGGCATATAATGCACACACACAATCACATGACAAGGAAACTCCTCACCCAGCCCAAGAATGGCGCGGGGTCGGGACACACAACCTCTAGACCACATCACGACACGTGCAATACATATCGGAAGTACGATCCTGACTCTGCGATGGCACAAGCCCATATCGCCTACAAGAAGTCGACAAGTGGATGGAAGGGTCTTACCAGACATGGACACAACATCTCCAAGAAGAACACGACACGAGTGTACATTGGGCTCTAGAGGCCCATATGCTTCGAGTAGCGTTCAACACGGACTCCACTTGTTGTCTTGGTACTTCCTTGCAAAATACCGTGCACATGCATTCCAACTTAATTCTATCCTACGTCAAATAATAGTTTTCAATCACTGCACACTTAGAAGTGTCGAAGATAGAATGCATTCTTAAGGAACACATTTGCTTTCATGTCATGAAAGTTTAACTTAATTCTTAATGTCCCTTATAATCATTAAAATTGGAAAACTAATGCAAGAAATCATTACAGGCACAAAATGATACCATGCATGGACATATTTTGCTCGACGGTAGACCCAATTACTTCTCACAAGGTCAAGTTATGTGTATCATGCAGTTTTGAACAAATATGGGGTTCCTATTATTTTAATAGTCCTGGCCGATGAAGCCAGGAATCATTGTTATAATGACTTCATATATTTGTTTGAGCAGCTGCAAAAACTTATCAGGATAATAGGCCTGAAAGCTTAATCAACGAGCACCTGCATTTATACTCTACAAACTTCCTAACAGCTTGCTGGCCTCATCTTGTAGAAGCTTCCAAGCGGCATCCACATGTGTCTCCTCGGTCAAAGGTGCTCCAACTACAAACCTCAAGACAAACTTGCCAGAAAGAACCTGTTGAAGACGAAAGTACCACAAATAAAATCAGTATATATTTATGCTTTATGAATAGATATCGAGATTATCGAAGGGTCTGCTAATAACCAACCGTATGTGATATGAAGATCTTTCCACTTGAGTTAGATGTATCCATTAGGCTGTAGTTAAGGTTACGGCCATTGTCCTCCTCAGGAGTTGGGGGCAGAAGGCGGAAACAAACAAGGGAAAAGTTCCTTGGGGTTACTACCTAAATTAGTGAAGTAAATAAGAACTCCGTAAAATAGAGATTTCTAATAAATAAAATAAGAAAACATCATGTTCTTTCGGACTACAGCCAACAAAGAGTTTCATAGTATTATTAAATAGATGTGCTAATTGTTTTCTTTTCTCTGTTACCTCAAATCTTGAATCAGACAATACAAGTTGTTCAAAATGTTTAGCCAATTCTATGTGCTTTCTGATATAACTCTGCAGGTTTTCCACGCCATAAAGCCTCAATACCATCCATAGCTTGAGTGATCTACCAGAAAAGGCCCACTTGGTAAGAGAAAATATTGCATTTGCCATACAAGTGCCACATACAGCGTGAACAACAGTGCGACGAGTCATACTGATTGCACTTGGAATGCTAGATGTTAACAGAAAGATACTATAAGTGTAAGATATTTTTTCTATAATACCCATAGGGGTTTATGTTCTTTCAAAAATGTGCAAAGCCTCAAAATTGATCATGTAATTGCAAGCAAAGTAAATATAGTAAAAGAAGCTCCAATTTGATCTCTAATAAGAACAATGATATTGCATAATGTGCAGGCCCACCTAACATATACGATCCCTTTTGATGGCACGTCGTGCAGCCATCCAATACCACATGGAACACGAAATCTTTCTTTGCGCGGTGATCTTTTTAATCATTTGATTACATCGTTATTACTGGTAATTTATTTAGCAATACAGAAAGCTTATTGCACACACTTCATCTTAGAAAAAGATTAATTCCACAAAGAAAGAAAAACGATTTATTAAAATATTCATCTGATGTTGCATTCCATGTCAAAATTGTAAGTACTAAACTGTACGCAAGTTTTAAATACTACTATTCACTAACGGTAATGAAATTGCCAAGAGGATTTCACCTAAAACGACGGCCTAGTGGAATTTGCCAATCCTTGAAATCAACAACAGAATTTGCTTGGGAAGCCTGAAAATGTAAAACAATTATAGCATCACCAACTGAAAAATAATTTTACAAGAAACTCGTAAACATAGTAATGATTTTTAAATGTAACTTTATAAGTTAGATGACGGGCATTGTTTCAATACTATTCATTTGTTCCCCTGAAAATATTTACTTAAGTTTGCCCAATCAATTGATTAAAACTACTACCAATATTTATGTATCACATTACTAAAAATAAGGTAATTATTGAGTATTAAATGCAGTTCTCCAACAATTACTCGAGTAAATAATTCCCACAAGGTAGCATGCCGGGAACCAGTAATTGGTCATATTTTTACTCTTTTCTCTCGCTTTATTTCAAAAAGTTGTCAAAGTACAACTTCTAACAGCATACAGATAAAGTTAAAAAGTTTTCAAACTAGCATATTGCTACAAGAAAAATATGTATGCTCCTGGTGGCTAATAAGATTTCTGGTCCCGGCATAACCAGATGGGTAACACTAGAATTTGGAAAATGGGGGATAAAGTAAAATAACATGCATACACAATCAAGAGAAACACAACCTTTTCAAAACGCAGATTAATCCACTACCTGAACAATGATGAAAATATCCCAAGAGAAAAATAGAGAAGACAAGGATATATCGTACCTTATTCTTGAGATACTCTGGATTCGTAGATAATGCTTCTATGAGATAACTCTTGTCCGGTTTTTTACATAGGATGTCAGTTTGTGTGCTTTGGAATATTGACATAATATCATCACACATGGTTTACCTTAACCCATAACAAGGAACAATCGAAGTTTGTGAGAAACCACTTGTGAGCATTCATATTGAATGAATCAGCTCCTTCTATCCCATCAAGGTGGTGTCGGTACTCTGGGCATATACAAGCACTTCCAGCATATGCAGCATCAATGTGGAACCACATGTCATGAGCCTAACAAAATAATAAAAAGAAGGAATCTATCAACGACATTCATCAGTATATTTAAATATCAATATGTATAATTTGCATGAGTCATATACAAAATAAGATAGTTAATAACAGTAAGGGACTTGTTCCCACTGGTGAATTGCTATAAACCATATTTTTGCTTAACTAAAAAACACAGGACTAAAATACGGAAAATAGACTAAATTCAGTTCTGTGAAAAGGATTGCTCTTCAAAATTCTGGTACCACCTAAAATTTATGGGGACCTCTGTTTACCAATCAGCTACCCATCAAGGTGTAGACTTGTTTCTCAAAAGTGGACATAATAACTAGGTTTTCAACTAGAAGCAAAACCACAGTGTTCTTGGCATAGTTGGTAGAAGTTCAACATTCTTTCAAAAAATATTTTTAGAAAAGATATAAGTAGAAAATATTAAATACACAGAAAATTTCATTATACTAGTTTTGATAATTTACTAATTATCACAACCAACGGGTGCAAACACCTGTGCTATCTTGGCAAGTTTATGCAAGGGTCGACGGCAGATGAAGATGTTGTGCCTACCTGAAAAAAAATAAGAGCATTCTTTAGAAATAGAGTGTACTAATGAGCAGATGAAAAGCCAAGCCTAATTATTAAACATAATAGAATGCCACTAAATTTAATAACTTATGTAACATCCATCACGTTATTTTTCAAACATATGTGGATTTCCCAAACTTAAGTATCATTTCGGGCTTTTGGTTCTACTGGTTGGTGCATGAGAAATAATTGGTTCGGCCCTCCAGCCAAAAAGGACTACGGCAGAAGATGAAAATATTTCAAGAGTACACACTATTGCGACAAGTTCTTGCACATATATAAATGTAGCTGCAGTAATTTTGCACAAAGATAGTTGAACTTAAGACTAGTGCGAGGATTAAACTTTCAGGAACAATGTTTCTGAAATTTCAGTAATATCAATTAGGGTCTAACTCTAGTAGTTATTTAATAAAGTAAAATAAATCATGCTGATACTTCAATGTTGAAATCGACGCAAGTTTTCATTAACTTTAAGAAGTTTACATACAATGGAATCACAGCTTATTGCTTACAGTTCCACAGACGAAGAATGGTATCAACCCAGATGACAAGTCAGCGGAAATGGCTTCGCTAACTGCTTCAGGTGCAACAACATAACTATTACTACAGTCAGCCTTCACAACTCTGATGTTCTCTGGGAAAATTCCTGCAATCTATAAAAAGAAGAATAATGATAGATCAGGTCTAAACAGAAAAGAAAAACTACAAGAACATAATGCTTATTATCTTACTACTTCATAGCCATTCTTTGTATAACATGTAATTTATTCATAACAAACGATACTAGAAATCATTCTAGTGAGACATGAATTGGATTATATATGAATACCTGGCATGCCTTTTGCAGAGAAGAATGTGTCTGATCAGATGCATAAACTACTAGCTTTCAAGGGATTGTTTCCCCTTCTTTTCTAAAGTTCTATCTCGTGCAGCCAATAGTACAACTAGGACTGCTTCACTGGCACTACCCTGGATTACTCCTCCACCAAGCGCTGTAAATTGGGACGCAGTAGAAAAACTCAGAAGCGGGACTTTGGCTAAGGATATACACGTACTATATCAAAAGATAGCAGCTCTATGTACCATTCTACTAATGCAGGATCTTTAAAATAGATGTCTAGGATCAAGGATAGTCCAAATCACAGTCTGTATCACAGGATCATAGGATCCTATCCAAATATTTCGATTCGGATCCACATAGGACAATAATCAGGTGGTAGCATATAACTCTGGTACCGTGATTCAGATCATACGATCTCTGGAGCCATGATTTTTGAGGTCAGATCCTATCATGATGATAAGATCCACGAAAATGAAAATAATCCTACATTGGACCACCATTCTGGCAATCTTGAGGATGGCGCACGACATGGCTACATGGTTTCTAAATGGTACAGCTTGATAAGTATACAGCCGTTCAATATTGTAGATTGTCCTAGGGTGCATACCATCAACTGTTCAAAAATATGACTGTGAAAAAGCATATAATTGACTACAAATAATGTCGCTGGATTTTTCTTTCAAGTTTTTCATAACAGATTTATAGCACAGTATGATTGTAAATTGTAATTAGTGTCTTGCATTGGAGCATGCATGACAGTAAGAAATGACCACATTCTCTTACGGAGTATCTTGAAAAAGTAGTTCGGGATCCTATGTAGTGACATTAAACTAGAGCAACCAATCAACATGTCAAGGAAGAAGGAAACAAGAAATGTTACCATAATAGATAAATAATGTAAGTGCATGATAACAAATAATCGAATAGCAAAGTTTATGGAAGTTCCACATAGTGTTTGTTAATCTTAACCTTCTCGCGTTCATATCATATCTAGAGATGCAAATTAATTATGAGGTGGTACATATCAAGAACAATATTGCAAAAATATATTGCGTTTAACAAATTGTTTATGCCCAAACTAAAAAAAATATGATTGCAGCCTTACCAGATGATAGAAACTGGCTTGGAAGCTTCAGCATTTTTGCCAACCAGTCTAAGACTATAACCTCTAGCTCGGTTGCAGCAGGAGAGGTTATCTAACTGAAGCCAACGATGTTAAAGGCTGCACTAAGCATCTCACCAGGAATCCAGCAGTGCTACTATTTGAGGGATAATAAGCAAAATAATTTGGACTTTGCCAGTGAGTTACTCCAGGTACTATCTTCTCTCGTATATCTGGTCATCAGAAGAATTTGCTGAACAAAACTTGGATTGCTCAAGCATAGCTCATGCATTGCAATTGATAAACCTAAACTCCACTGTCAATTCAAAGTGCACTAGAAGGAAGATCACCATCAAAAAGGGCATCCAAAGTATCAGGTCGGTTTGGAGCTGAATCCGGAAGAAGTTCCTTTAGATACCCTGGCTGCAACGAAAACACCCGATCAATGTATATCGATGCAAAAAAATTAGTTGAGTCTGAGTGCCAAATATAGTTCTTAACGCAATCCATCTTCTTTAGACAAAGAGTAGTATGTTCGACTATTCTCTTAGTTCTTTAATGAAAACATCACCACTTCACAACATGACGGATGCATAGTTTTATGACCCTTAAAAAAGAGAGAAGGAAAAGGAAGTTCCAAGTCCTTGTACACGGTCTTTAATTTACTCCAATTTCTCCATATTCCCTACAGCCAGCTATGGTCAGTTATCGTTTCCTCGCCGGCCGCCAGAAGGCTTCAAACATGAGCCTTGCACTTATCATGGAACAGATGGCAACGGTATTCCGGACTGGCAGCTAAGTATGCCACCTCTCTACAACACTGAAGGCTCTGATCTTCCCATGGTAGAGAAAGATTTGTTCGCAGTTCTGCATCTTTTTCACATTAGTGGGAGAGTCATGTACTCATGTGTACTAGAGAGTTACTTACAGGGCACATCTGTTAAACTAGTGCATGGGCAATCGGCGAGCCAATGAAGTCATATTACGTTGGGGATAATGTTGCAGAAGCAGCATGTGAGCAAGTTGGTATTGCAGGATTTGCAGAAGAGGTCAAGAGTGATCGTGCCTGGACTTGGCTGACGACGGGAAATGTCTCGATGGATTTGTAGTAGTCGGCGATGAAATCCACCATCCGGTGCCCGCACTCCCGCAGCTGCTCCGGGTCCATCGGCCGCATCGACCAGCCGCCACCGTCGCCCCCATTGCTGCAGGTACCACTCCCGTCCCTTACATGGCAACAACAACAAACCACGAAAAATTAATCCGCATGAATGTTTAGCGCAGGCCGCAGGGCATTACAAAATATCGATCTGCGGGCATGAGAATCGATGAGATGCATGCTCACATGATAGGGTTTACAGTCCAGTGGCAGCAGGGAGATCAGTGCAAGGGAGAGAGAGATGAGGGAAGACGATTACAATTTACACATCGGGGCCAAGCATCAGCTCATATATACGTTTATATATCGATCAGCCTTGGGAACCAAGGAAGAGATCAACCTCGTATCAATCTAATTAATCAACCGAATAAATGTTTCTCTAAAAATGCAACAGAGTAAACCGGGGATACGGTTGGTAGGATCCTCGTATTGGTGGGAGGTTGTTTTTCGATCTCGCTTATTTTGCGTCATTTGTTGCCTTGTTTTGTTTGTTGACACGGCGACGCTTAATTTTGGGCTCAATGCGGATGGTCTATGTAACATCCCAAGTTTTTCAAAAAGTTGAAAAATCAGAAAACTTTAAAACTTTGAAAACTATGATGTATTTTGCTTTGAAAAGAAAAATCATGCATGCATTCATCATCTTCTTGTATTGTTGCATTTGTATACTTCAAAAGTGAGAATTATAATTCCACTTGAAAATATATTTAAAAATAATAATAATAATAATATAAAAGGGCAAGTTATGCCATAGATATTATTTTGGACTTTTATTGTTTTGGAAGAGTACCAAAGTATTTAAAATGACTATATTTATTTTACAAATATTTACAAACTGGTTTGAATCCATTTGGATTCATATTTCAAAAGTTATAAAAGTTTCAGAAAAAGAAAAAGAAAAAAAAGAACAGCCGAGCTAACTGGGCCGAAGCCCAGCAGCTCTCTCTCGCGCGCAGCAGAAACAGCCACCACGGCCCACTCTCCCTCCCTCTCATGGCCATGCGGGCCCCACCCATGACGCAAGCGACGACGTCACCGTCTTCAACCCGTCGTGCAAGAAATTCCCTCCCGAACCCTAACCAAAATCGGATCAAAATCCGTTGCGATACGATCGCAATCTTCCGGGACTCTTGCCCCATATAAACCCCCTCGAACGCCTCCTCCAAACGCCCCAAAAATCTTTGCGAGTAGGCCCCAGGCTGCCCGCATTGGACCCCGCCGTCCGCCATTGCCGCCGCCGTGTTTCGCAAATTCCGGTGAGCCTCGTCGCCTCCAAGCCCTCCTAGCTATCCCATCCTCCTTGTCTTAATCTTGCGCACCCGTGTGATTTTTTCCCGTGTTTGTTTTGCGCCAGATCGACGGGAGCTTGCTCAACCGAAACCGCCGGCGCACCTTCGACTCCGGCGTGGAATATCCGGCAAACCCGACTGTCCCGTCCACCTCGACCATGCCCTCGCCCTCGCCTCGACCTCCTGCACCCCGTGGTACGAACCTCACCTCCCCTTCCTTCCTCCTACGACGAACGCGTCCACTCCGGCCATGGCGCCGCCGCGGAATTAGGTCATCGGAGGAACTCCGGCCGGCCGCGCCGCCCCTTTATGGTCCATCCAATCTGGGCCGTTAGATCTGTCTTCAACGGGACAGATTAGATCACTTAGGCGAAGGGGTATCAACCTACTGGAAGACGCCACGTCGTCAAGTTGGCCACTTGTGCCCGCATCTGCCCGTCCGCGTCCGCAACCCGTCCGCCCGCGCCCGCTTCTGCCCGCCAACGACGCGCACCAATCAGAAGACGCCACGTCGCCAGGGACTTCAGCGCGAAGCTTTTATTTGTTTTCTTCACAGTTTAGTCCCTGCGTTTTAGATCTATTATTAATTTTTACTCCTTTATCCAAATTTTATGAAAATTATATTTTTAGAAAGCTTATGACTTGTAGAAACTTTTGACATCATTAATTTTATGTTTTGTCAAATTAATTTTGTTTATTTTCAAAAGTGGCTTTAATAGTATTTGTGAACATAACTTCATTTTAAAAATTGATTTGTGATCAAACTCTTTTGCTATAAATTTGTATGTCTAAGTATTGGCCGTAGGAATACTCTAGTATTTTTGTAAACATATTTTTTTCTACGATTTTTGTAATTAATATTGATTAAATGCTTTTTAGGTGTTATGTTAATAATTAAAATTATTTTTCTTCATCTATTCGACTAATAAAATGACTTAGTCATATTTTGATCACTTTAGTTACAAAAAGTACTTAGAATTTTTGCCTCTCCAAACAAAGTAATTTTTTCTTCCTTAGAAAATATTTGATAATTATTTTGACAACACTATTTCCTTAGAAAAATTTCAACATCTTAAAAGTGCTAAATCTTTTCCTTAGAAAATTTTAGCATCTTGAAAAATTAGTTGTGTTTTTTTATAAGTGTTGGTCCTCAGAAAATTTATCAACTATTGTTTTAAAGTAGAAAAATACCAACACCTTATTTTATGAACTCTTACTTAGAAATTATTTTGACTTGATGTGTTAGCTTCTAGTCCATAGTTAAAATTTCGACCCCAAGTGTTATGACCTTGGTCCTTTATCATTTTTGGACCAACATACTTGCCTTGCATTCCTTAGAGTATTTTTCATGGCATTGCATGCATATCAAGTCCTTAGAAATATTTTGCACTTCTTACATGGCATTCCTCCTTAGAAAAATTGAGGATGCATGTTAGCCCTTTTGACCCTCCTAGTCGAAAACCACTAAGTTAGAATTAGTGGAAACCAATGAAGGACTTAGCCAAGAAAACAAGACTCCAAAAGCATCTCCACGAAGTAAAAGTACTTAGAAGAAAATCAAGAAGAAGTTCAAGAAGACCAACCACCTACATTTTCTAAGTCTTTTTTTCCTTTCTCTCTTTTCTTCCTTCTTATCTTAGACTTCATGGTGACTAAGTTATATTCAAGACCAACCTGGATGCTGCCAACACCATCAAGTCTGCAGAACCATCAAGTCTACAAATTTCAATGAAGTCAACACACCAAGGAGCAAGCGACAAGGAAGCCTGGAGATGATTCTTGGGAAGACCAACTACATCTTTCTCTCTATATTTTTCTACTCTTCATATCGAATATTTTGCACATCATACATGGCATATTTTCAATTGAAATGTTGGTTTGCTTGCATGTTTATTGTGGTTTGTTTGTTGTGTTAGAAATTTCGGAGAGAGACGAAGGCTTTTGCAACTGCTACTCCTGTTCTCCCTGTTGCCAAGGCAAGTGGCACACCCCTCATGAATTTCCTAAGTATTTTTCTATGCATGACTTAGTGTATTTCTTTATATGCATGTGTTGGATAGTATTGCTATGCTGAAACTACTATCTTCCTTACACTAGTTGTGTCTAGAATCCTATTGATAACTTAGTAGAAATATTGATGCTATGCAAAAGTTGTTTTATTGAAAAGGCTAATTTCAACTAAGTTAAAATGAAACACCTGGGTGGATGTGGTTTGAGGATGGAGGAAAGAGTTGAGTGTCTACTTAGGCTCATTTAAGGGAGTGCACCTGGCTTAAATCCAGGCTCAATTGGATGAGTGAACCCAAGAAGTTCACTTGTGGACGGCCACCCAGGAACAAAGGGACCAAAGTTTTCTCCAAGTGAAGATGCTTCCAGTGCAGCCACATGGTACTATGGCTCTGCCTTGACTAAGTAAGTTCTAGGAACCTGATTCCGACAGTTCTCAGCGGATGAATTTCTTGTATGGGTCTGCCCAGAGGAACAGGGGACTGTTTCCCAAAGGTCTCGTCTCAATCTTCTCCTTTCCTTTTCACTAAATGAGGGTCAAGGACAAAACGGGTTGATTGAGTCTTGTGGTGAAAGTGCACAACCTCTCGAGAGTTTAAAACTAAGTACTTAGCCGTGTCCCCGGTTACGGACAATTTGAGCAGCTGATCAAGGATGTCAATGGAGGCTCCCAACATTTCAATTTCTTAAGTTAAAATTTTGAAGGTTGAACAAAGGTAGACAAGAGGGTGGTTTTCATGCCATACCTGTTTTGACAAAAGAAAAGTGTTTTATAAAGAGATAGGAAAATTTGGCTTTATGCAAATTAGCCTTGAACTCCACCAGCCAAATATGCATATTGGTTATTAGAGTTATTCGACTAAGTGTCCACATAGTGTCACTTGCCAGATCCATTTTTAATGGTATCTGACCCACTCTGTTGCAAATTTTTATTTGTTGCAGAATGTTCTGACGAGGAGTAAGGACTACGTTTTGGGTTTCGAGTCTGCAACCAACATGCTTCGCCTGTGGCGCATGAAGATGATGGAGACTCCATGAAGATTTATTTCCGCTGCTTTACTCCTTCAAAGCTAGCTTCGTGCTATGCAATTTGTAAGGGATATTTTTCCTAAGTACTGGATCCACGTGTAATAATTGATACAATGTTGTGATATTTCATCTTAGACTGTGTGTGCAAATGAATCGATCTGGGGGTTTGCACTATACATAGGTATCTTGCCAATTTCTAAGTGCAGGTACGCTACAGTCTAGCGTGTAAGAGCATCTCCAACCGCGTCCCTCAAACCCAGCCCAAACGTCCGGGCGGACTGCCCGGACGGCCTTTGGGCTAAAAAACACCACCCAACAGCGGTCCCCAAACCGGTCCCAAACGACCGGGCGGTCCGGCACACCCCAAACCCAGCCCAAATGTGGGGCGGGTTTGGGGCGGCCCAGACGCGTCCGCCCCCCTAGTCGCTATCAGGTCGGGCCCGCGTGTCGGATGAAGGCTGACCGTCATCCCCAAGTCGCTGTCAAGTCAGGCCAGCGTGTCGGATGAAGGTTGACCATCGGAGAACACTGACCGGCGGTGTCCACGCGTCGAGTGGCTCACCGGCGTGATAAAAACGGAGCCCCCGAGCAAACCCTAACCGCATTACGCATTCCTCATTCCCAAATCTGCAATGTCGAGCAGCTCCGGCAGCTTCTGGGATGAAGTGGCGGCGGACGCGGGAGCAAGGTGCCGGCGGCGGAGACGCCGGTCGAGCAAGACGAGGACCCCGACAACGACCTCGCATATCGCCTCGCTGTCCTCCGGTCGCTGGATGATACGCGAGGCTCGAGCACGCCGGCCCCGGGAGCGGCCAGTGCAGCTGTCGGTCGGCTCCGGCGCGTAGATCGGCGCCGCCAAGCGTCAGTCGCAGGTCAACTCCGGCGTCTGCGACACCGCCGCGTCGTCGTCTCCCGCCGGTCCAAGCCCCTCCTGGATGGAGGATCCTTCCCGATGGGGAGGGGTGGAGCCTTCTGCCGGTGCCGCGCCGCGTGCGCCGGAGACGGTGGGGCGCGCGTTCCGCCAGGCGAAGCGGACGGGCCAATCGCTGAGCATGGCGGCTGCCGTCGCCGGGGCTGACGCGGACCTCCCCCTCCAGTTGGTGGCTCAGTCCTTCACCTCCGCCGAGACCGCCGCCCGTCGCCGCCGCCGCAAGGACCAAGAAACGCTGGAGGCGGCCATCGCGATGTCGCAGGCGGAGGCGGAGAAGAAGAAGAAGGCGGCGGCCAATGCGAGCCGCCACGCGAAGGAGCAGGCCCGCGCCGTGCGGATCCTCTCCGGACAAGTCGACGACGACGACGTGGAAGACGCGGATTGGTGGCTCTAAGTTAATAGTGCCAGAAACAATGCTTGTACGTCACACGTCAGTTGGGAACCCCAAGAGGAAGGTATGATGAGTGCAGCAGTAAGTTTTCCCTCAGTATGAAACCAAGGTTTAATCGAACCAGTAGGAAAACGAGGTTTGCTTCGAAGGTGTTGGTGAAGGAGTGTAGTGCGGCGCAACACCAGGGATTCCGGTGCCAACGTGGAACCTGCACAACACAATCAAATTACTTTGCCCCAACTTAACAGTGAGGTTGTCAATCTCACCGGCTTGCTGAAAACAAAGGGTTAAACGTATCGAATGGAAATGATGTTTGTTTGCATAAAACAGTAGAGAACAATGATTGCAGTAGATTGTATTTCAGATGTAAAAGAATGGACCGGGGTCCACAGTTCACTAGTGGTGTCTCTCCAATAAGATAACTAACATGCTGGGTAAACAAATTACAGCTGGGCAATTGACAATTGATAAGTGCATATAACATGCATGTGTGAGCTGTGGTGTCTACTATGAGATTCATTTGGGCATTACGACAAAGTACATAGACCGCTATCCAGCATGCATCTATGCCTAAATAGTCCACTTTCCGGTTAACATCCGTACCCCTTCCAGTATTAAGTTGCAAGCAACAGACAATTGCATTAAGTAATGTGCGTAATGTAAACAATACATTCATCCTTGAATAAAGCATTGCTGTTTTACCCCTAGTGGCAACAACACATCTACAACCTTAGAACTTGCTGTCACTATCCCAGGTTAAATAGAGGTTGAACCCAACTATCATGCATAAATACCCCCTCTTGGAGTTACAAGTATTCACGTGGCCAAGGCTTCAACAAGTAACGGAGAGCATGCAAGATCACAAATGACATAGACATGATAATATAATATTCAGCTCCACATAGGTATCAATATAAGTCAGATCCCAGCAAACACAACATGTAGCATTACAATAAGATGATCTTGATCATGATAGGCAGCTCACAAGATCTAAACATGATGGCACAAGTGGAGAAGACAACCATCTAGCTACTGCTATGGACCCATAGTCCAAGGATGAACTACTCACGCATCACTCCGGAGGCGGGCATGGCGATGTAGAGCCCTCCGGTGATGATTCCCCTCTCCGGCAGGGTGCCGGGAAGAGCTTCAGAACCCCCCGAGTTAGGGTTGACGACGGCGGCGGCAGCGAATATGTTCTGGATGAAAGGCTCGGTGTTTTAGGGTTTTCGCGTCTCGGGGAATAAATAGGCGAAGGGGCGATGTCGGCGGACCCCCGAGGGGCCCAAACCACCAGGCGCGCTGGGCCCACTGCCGCGCCATGGTGGTTTGGCCACCTCGTGGCTCTCTTCGTCTCTCCTTCGGACTCCGTGTACGTGCTGGAAAAATAGGGACTGGCCTTTTGTTTCGTGCAATTCCGAGAATATTTCCAGAAGTAACTTTCTGAAACCAAAAACAGCAGAAAACAGGGAACTGGCACTGTGGCATCTTGTTAATAGGTTAGTCCCAGAAAATGCATAAAAGTGATACGAAGTGTATATAAAACATGTAGCAAATGGTATAATATAAGCATGGAACAGCAGAAATTATGGATACGTTGGAGACGTATCAAGCATCCCCAAGCTTAGTTCTACTCGTCCTCGAGTAGGTAAAACGATAACAACAAATAATTTCTGAGGAGACATGCTTTCACACAATCTTGATCAATATATTGCAAGGCTCATGTCATGAATGAAGTGACTCAAAGCAATGATCTATAGTTTGCTAACAAATAGATAAAGAGTAAACAATGAATCATATAAGCAAAAACTTTTCATGAATAGTACTTTCAAGACAAGCATCAAAAAGTTTTGCATAAGAGGTAACTCATAAAGCAATAGATTCAAAGTAAAAGGCATTGAAGCAACACAAAGGATGATTAAGTTTCAGCATTTGCTTTCAACTTGTAACATGTATATCTCATGGATAGTTGTCAACATAAAGCAATATAACAAGTGCAATAAGTAAATATGTAAGAATCAATGCACACAAAGTTGACACAAGTGTTTGCTTCTAAGATAGAAAGGAGTAGGTAAACTGACTCAACATAAAGTAAAAGATAGGCCCTTCGCAGAGGGAAGCAGGGATTAAATCATGTGCTAGAGCTTTTTAAGTTTTCGAAAGCATATAGAGAGCACAAAATAAGTATTTGAGAGGTGTTTGTTGTTGTCAACGAATGGTAGTGGGCACTCTAACCCCCTTGTCAACCAGACTTTCAAAGAGCGGCTCCCATGAAGGACGTTATTCTACCAGCAAGGTAGATCATCCCTCTTCTCTTTTGTTTACACATGTATTTTAGTTTCTTTATAGATGACACTCCTCCCAACCTTTTGCTTACACAAGCCATGGCTAACCGAATCCTCGGGTGCCTTCCAACATTCACATACCATGGAGGAGTGTCTATTGCAAAATTAAGTTGCTTACTGATAAATCAGGGCAAAACATGTGAAGAGAATTATTAATGAAAGTTGTAATTAATTGGGGCTGGGCACCCCGTTGCCAGCTCTTTTTGCAAATTATTGGATAAGCGGATGTATATGCCACTAGTCCAGGTGAAAGTCTGTCAGAAGTAAATGACAAGATTGAAAGATAAAACACCACATACTTCCTCATGAGCTATAAAACATTGACACAAATAAGGAGTAATAAAGTTTTGAATAGTTTAAAGGTAGCACATGAAATATTTACTTGGAATGGCAGGAAATACCACATAGTAGGTAGGTATGGTGGACACAAATGGCATGGGTTTTGGCTCAAGTTTTGGATGCACGAGAAGCATTCCCTCTCAGTACAGAGTTTAGGCTAGCAAGGTTGTTTGAAGCAAACACAAGTATAAACCGGTACAGCAAGAATCACATAAAAACATATTGCAAGTATTATAAGACTCTACACTGTCTTCCTTGTTGCTCAAACATTTTACCAGAAAATATCTAGACCTTAGAGAGAACAAATATGCATCCCAAGTCTCAACAAGCTCTACGGTAGTTCTCCACTACTAGGCTTTAACTACATGATGCAAGAGCTTAAACATGATCTACTTGAGAGCTCAAAACAATTGCAAAGCATCAAATCAAAACAAGACAATGATCTACAAGAATGCATATGTCTTTTCCAATACCAACTACTACATGTAGCATTTTCTTTCTTCCAAACAAACACCAATAATTTATTTAAACATAAACTCTCCAAATGATAATATAATGCAGCAAGAGAGTATTTATAAACAAGTGCTAACAGCTCGAAGAGATGCATGAAAAACAGGAGCTAAAAGCACTGCAGTAGCTAGTTAAGAATACTCAACAAATATAAGTGAAGAACATGAGTATTCACATGAAAAAGCGGAGCGTGTCTCTCTCCCACACAAGGATTGCTAGGATCCGAATTTATTCAAACAAAAACAAAAATAAAAACACACAGACGCTCCAAGTAAAGCGCATAAGATGTGAAAGAATTAAAATATAGTTTCACTAGAGATGACCTGATAAGTTTGTTGATGAAGAAGGGGATGCCTTGGGCATCCCCAAGCTTAGACGCTTGAGTCTCTCTGAATATGGTTGGGATGAACCACGGGGGCATCCCCAAGCTTAGGCTTTTCACTCTTCTTGATCACATAATATCACCCTTCTCGCTTGATCCTTGAAAACTTCCTTCACACCAAACTCAAGACAGTTCTCATTAGAGGGTTAGTGCATAATCAAAAATTCTCATATTCTGTAATGATACAATCAATCCCAAAGCTTCTGGACATTAGCTACAGCCACCAATGCTTTGTGGAGCAAAGAAATCCACACAAACACAGTAAAAGAGCGAATGCAAAACAAAAGGCAGAATCTGTCAAAAACAGAACAGTCTGGAATGACGAATTTTTTCGAGGCACTTAAGTTGCTCAGATGGATCTGGCCTAAAATAATGAAAGTTGCGTACATATCTCAGGAATATGCGTGATTTTTCTCAGAATTTTTTGAATTTTCTACAGGGAGATAAGCTCAAATCCGTGACAGCTAAAAATCTGTCACTGCGCAGAAATCCAAATCTTGCATCAACTTTCAATATAGAACTTTACTTGGCACAACATTGCGATAAAATAAAGATACAAAGGAGTTGCTACAGAAGTAACAAAATCCTTGACTCAAAGAAAACAAAAATAACAGCAAATAAAAACGATGGGTTGTCTCCCATAAGCGCTTTTCTTTAACGCCTTTCAGCTAGGCGCAGAAAGTGAAAATCAAGTGTTGTCAAGAGAAGAAGCATCAACATCATAACTTGCTCTAACAATAGAGTCAAAAGGTAACTTCATTCTCTTCCTAGGGAAGTGTTCCATACCTTTCTTGAGAGGAAATTGGTACCTTATATTACCTTCTTTCATATCAATGATGGCACCAACAGTTCGAAGAAAAGGTCTTCCCAAAACAATAGGACAAGATGCATTGCATTCAATATCCATAACAATAAAATCAACGGGGACAAGGTTATCTTTTACCGTAATAAAAACATCATTAACTCGCCCCAAAGGTTTCTTCATAGCATTATCAGCGAGAAAAACATCCAAATAACAATGTTCCAAAGGTGGCAAATCAAGAATATCATAAAGCTTCTTGGGCAAAACTGAAACACTTGCACCAAGATCACACAAGGCATTGCAATAAAAATCATTCACCTTTACCTTAATGATGGGTTCCCAACCATCTTCTAATTTCCTAGGAATAGAAGCTTTAAGTTTCAACTTCTCCTCCCTAGCTTGCAAAAGAGCATTTGTAATATGCTTTGTAAAAGCCAAATTAATAGTGCTAGCATTGGGACTTCTAGCTAATTTTTGCAAGAACATAATAACTTCAGAGATGTTACAATCATCAAAATCAAAATCATTATTGTCAATGGTGGTGGAACCATTGTCTCCAATAGTTTGAAAAATTTCAGCACTTTTATCAGAAAAAGTTTCAGCAGTTTTAGGCAATTTCAAACGCTTTGCAGAAGTAGTAGAGACATTATCAACACCAATAACATTACCATCAATAGTAGGAGGTTTACTAGCATGTGAAACATTAGCATTACTAGTGGTGGTGATAGTACAAACTCTAACTATACTATTCTCTTTTTCAAGTTCTTCCTCTTTTTCCCACCTAGCATGCAATTCAGCCAACATCCTAATATTATTATCAATTCGAACTTGGATGGCATAACTTTCAGTTTTAGAATTTCAACATCATGAGCAAGACTATCAACTTTAGAGACAAGATCATCAATTTTTTCAAACTTTTCCTCAACAGTTTTATTGAAAGCTTTTTGTGCTAATAAATTCTTTAAGCATAGCTTCAAGATCAGAGGACACACTTCTATTGTTGCTGTAGGAATTACCATAAGAATTACCATAACCATTTGAAGGATAAGGCTTATAATTGTTGCTACCAAAATTATTCCTATAAGCATTGTTGTTGAAGTTGTTGTTTTTAATGAAGTTTACATCAACATGCTCTTCTTGAGCAACCAATGAAGCTAAAGGAACATTATTAAGGATCAACATGAGATCTACCATTCACAAGCATAGACATAATAGCATCAATCTTATCACTCAAAGAGGAGGTTTCTTCAACAGAATTTACCTTCTTACCTTGAGGAGCTCTTTCGGTGTGCCATTCGGAATAGTTGATCATCATATCATCAAGTAGCTTTGTTGCTGCACCTAAAGTGATGGACATAAAGGTTCCTCCAGAGGCTGAATCCAATAAGTTCCTTGAGGAAAAATTTAATCCTGCATAAAAGGTTTGGATGATCATCCAAGTAGTCAGTCCATGAGTGGGACAATTCTTCACCAAAGATTTCATTCTTTCCCAAGCTTGAGCAACATGTTCATTATCAAGTTGTTTAAAATTCATAATGCTACTTCTCAAGGATATAATCTTAGCAGGAGGATAATATTTCCCTATGAAAGCATCTTTGCATTTTGTCCAAGAATTAATACTATTTCTAGGCAAAGAAAGCAACCATTCTTTAGCTCTTCCTCTCAAGGAGAAAGGAAAAAGTTTCAGTTTTATAATATCCCCATCCATATCCTTATACTTTTGCATTTCACAAAGTTCAACAAAGTTATTAAGATGGGCAGCAGCATCATCAGTACTAACACCAGAAAATTGCTCTTTCATAACAAGATTTAATAGAGCAGGTTTAATTTCATAAAATTCTGCTGTAGAAGCAGGTGGAGCAATAGGAGTGCATATGAAATCATTGTTGTTTGTGCTAGTGAAGTCACACAACTTAGTGTTCTCAGGAGTACTCATTTTGAAAAACAAAATTAAACTGAATTAAACAAGTAACTAATTTTTTTGTGTTTTTGATATAAAGAAAGCAAACAAGACTAAATAAAAATAAACTAAGCAAGACAAATAACAAAGTAAAGAGATTGGGTGTGAGAGACTCCCCTTGCAGAAGCAATTCAGTTTCCTCCCCGGCAACGGTGCCAGAAAACGTTGTTGGTGGCTCTAAGTTAATAGTGCTAGAAACAATGCTTGTACGTCACACGTCAGTTGGGAACCCCAAGAGGAAGGTATGATGAGTGCAGCAGTAAGTTTTCCCTCAGTATGAAACCAAGGTTATCAATCCAGGAGGAGATGACGTTGCTTCGAAGGTGTTGGTGAAGGAGTGTAGTGCGGCGCAACACCAGGGATTCCGATGCCAACGTGGAACCTGCACAACACAACCAAATTACTTTGCCCCAACTTAACAGTGAGGTTGTCAATCTCACCGGCTTGCTGAAAACAAAGGGTTAAACGTATCGAATGGAAAATGATGTTTGTTTGCATAAAACAGTAGAGAACAATGATTGCAGTAGATTGTATTTCAGATGTAAAAGAATGGACCGGGGTCCACAGTTCACTAGTGGTGTCTCTCCAATAAGATAACTAACATGCTGGGTAAACAAATTACAGCTGGGCAATTGACAATTGATAAGTGCATATAACATGCATGTGTGAGCTGTGGTGTCTACTATGAGATTCATTTGGGCATTACGACAAAGTACATAGACCGCTATCCAGCATGCATCTATGCCTAAATAGTCCACTTTCCGGTTAACATCCGTACCCCTTCCAGTATTAAGTTGCAAGCAACAGACAATTGCATTAAGTAATGTGCATAATGTAAACAATACATTCATCCTTGAATAAAGCATTGATGTTTTACCCCTAGTGGCAACAACACATCTACAACCTTAGAACTTGCTGTCACTATCCCAGGTTAAATAGAGGTTGAACCCAACTATCATGCATAAATACCCCCTCTTGGAGTTACAAGTATTCACGTGGCCAAGGCTTCAACAAGTAACGGAGAGCATGCAAGATCACAAATGACATAGACATGATAATATAATATTCAGCTCCACATAGGTATCAATATAAGTCAGATCCCAGCAAACACAACATGTAGCATTACAATAAGATGATCTTGATCATGATAGGCAGCTCACAAGATCTAAACATGATGGCACAAGTGGAGAAGACAACCATCTAGCTACTGCTATGGACCCATAGTCCAAGGATGAACTACTCACGCATCACTCCGGAGGCGGGCATGGCGATGTAGAGCCCTCCGGTGATGATTCCCTCTCCGGCAGGGTGCCGGGAAGAGCTTCAGGAACCCCCCGAGTTAGGGTTGACGACGGCGGCGGCAGCGAATATGTTCTGGATGAAAGGCTCGGTGTTTTAGGGTTTTCGCGTCTCGGGGAATAAATAGGCGAAGGGGCGATGTCGGCGGACCCCCGAGGGGCCCAAACCACCTCCAGGCGCGGCTGGGCCCACTGCCGCGCCACCTGGTGGTTTGGCCACCTCGTGGCTCATCTTCGTCTCTCCTTCGGACTCCGTGTACGTGCTGGAAAAATAGGGACCTGGCCTTTTGTTTCGTGCAATTCCGAGAATATTTCCAGAAGTAACTTTCTGAAACCAAAAACAGCACAAAACAGGGAACTGGCACTGTGGCATCTTGTTAATAGGTTAGTCCCAGAAAATGCATAAAAGTGATACGAAGTGTATATAAAACATGTAGCAAATGGTATAATATAAGCATGGAACAGCAGAAATTATGGATACGTTGGAGACGTATCACGGATCCGTACTACGCCTCCGCAAGCGCTCCAAGGGCAACGCCGGCGGCGGCTCGGGCAAGGGCAAATCTCCGATGTGAGATTTGTCAATCTAATTACTTTTGTATATGTAATCCGGCAACCTGCTGTCGGATGAACCTATCTATCAACATTGTATATCTATCTACGTTGATGAACTTAACGTTGCATGGTTTTGTATGGATTTGGGGGTTTGGGGCGGCTGGAGAGGCACGTTTTTTGGGGTCGGCCGGTTGCTGTCCGCGGACACGTCCGGATGTGTCCGCGGACAGTTTAGGGGCCAATTTTAGCAAGTGTGGTTGGAGATGCTCTAAGGGCGCGTTTGGTAGCCTGCAGGGGTTTCCCACCTCGCTGGGGGCAGGCTCCAGCGGGCATGGCCGAAGGAAAACAGCCCCCGAGATCTATTGGTGGGTTTGTTTGGTAGCCTGCAGCAAAGAACGCCGCATGGGCTGGGTAATTTGTTGTGGCTTTTTGGTTACATCATTGCATGACCATATGCAACTATGCCTATGTTTGGTTGTATGCAAAGAAACTGCTTATGACTACCTCTTTCACCTATGGTGATGTTACCCGACAAATAATGGAGCACAAACCATAGCATAGCATAATAGGATCCCGAGTTCAGAAACATGTCTACGCAGCACAAACAGAAGGTCATGCTGCATCTGAAGTTCGTCAACGGAGGGGTCAATATATACCTCCTCCTACATATTACAGACCACTTTACCGAAGTCTACTCATCGTAGAATGCATCCACGCGCTGGCCACGCAGGTAAGCCCTAAGCCAGGCACACCTCTTCGGCTTGCTCATCCTGGAGTACTTGAGCTGCTCCTCTGCGTTGTCCACCAGGAACTCCATTGCCTTGATGATCAACGCTGGAGCGTACATGCGTCGCGGATGCACTGTCCTCACCTTGAAGATGGCCTTCATTTGAGCGAAGTTGGTAATTGGATGGTTGAGCATCGCTGACCTTCCTGATGTACCGATCCTTGAAGCATTTGTCAAAGTGGATCCCCTGCTCCACTAGATCCACTACCCTGTTCAGAACAAACAGGGATAGAGGAGCTGTCCATTGCATTGTCAGCCTCGGAGTACCTGCACTAGTCATCTGAGAGTGCACTCTCTTGTTACTCCCCTTGGCAGTCATGTCAGATTGCACATCTGAGTCAGTCACTGAATCCATAGGGAGTGCATTGAGAGGCAGTACTTCGAGAGGCTTGAAAGCTAGCTGGTTCATGTCGAACATCTCGGGCAGTGCATTCTCGCATAGCGCTTGCAGAGGCACTCTCTTCTTACTGCGAAACTGATCCACGAAACAGGAGCAATCTAAGTACGGATCAACTATATGGACCCTAAGCAACTTGGATTCATGGTCTACATGTGGAAGCAGAACAGATCAACGGTATGGACCCTAAGCAACTTGGATTCATGGTCTACATGTGCAAGAACAACAGATCGAAGGTATGTACCCTAAGCAACTTGGATTCGTGGTCTACATGTGCAAGAACAACATATCGAAGGTATGGACCCTAAGCAACTTGGATTCGTGGTCTACATGTGCAAGAACAACAGATCGAAGGTACGAGCAACAGATTTACGGTACGAACAAGCATAAGGTTCAAAAAATCTTACATCCAACGGCTGCATCTGCATCTTGCCGGCCGCCTTCATGCCAGAGGTCGCCGTGGAGGCGGTGGAGGTCCCCGTCGAGTTCGCCGTCGAGGTCAGCACCTCGGTGGAGGTCGCCGTCGAAGTCGCCTTCGCCGTCACACAAAGCGCTCCAGCCGCCATTGCAAGAGCTCGAATGGAACAAATGGCGGGACTCGATTTGGAGGTGAGCTAAATAGAGTGGTGATTTTTGGCGGGCGGTGACCGAAATCCTCCGGCCTGATTTCCCCCGCTCGTGCCATCTCCGTGTCCTGCAGCTGGGCGGTGCGGCATTCCTCTAGGTCAGCCGCCCGCAGCCTGGCCGCAAGGAAACGGCCGATTCGGCCGTTGCCACTGGACCTGGCCCAAGGGTGCTTTAAGAAGCGCGCTATGCAAGTTTCGGGCTGCAGGGCCCGGCTGGGTGCAGGCTACCAAACGCGCCCTAAGTATTGGTGCTAGCAGCTTGGCGCGCGGGACGGTAGTCGTGTAGTACACACAGTACGGTTGTGCTCTGGGTGTTTGGCATTGGCTGGATGGAAGTGTTTCGTCTGGCCGGCCGTCGATCTTCTTGGAGATTTGACACCGCCGAGGAGGATGCACAGGGAAAGCACTGCGTGCGCGTGGACGACCTTCCTCCTCCGACGACGCCAATTGGTCCGGGGTGACAAGGGCAAGTTTGACTCGATTAAGCAGGAAGATCAAGGTGAGTTCTACTCCAACACGAAAGGACAAGACCATTCAGCACGGACCAACACGAACACTTGGGTCCACATACAGTAGGAAGACGCACTAGTAGAAACAGAGGCATTGGTGCGCCCCCTTTAGTACCGGTTGCACAAAAACCAGTACTAAAGGGGGCATTAGCACCGGCTGTGCTTGTGCGCCAGCACGGGCCCCGCGGCGAGGACCTTTAGTACTGGTTGCTATCTGGTTGCTATTAGCAACCAGTACTAAAGGGGAACCTTTAGTACCGGTTGCTAATACCAACCGGTACTAAAGGGGTGGAGGCCCGCGGCACATGCGGCCGCGGTCGGTGGCCCCACGGCCAGACTTTTAGTACTGGCTGGTATGAAAAACCGGTACTAAAGGTTGGCCTTTAGTACCAGTTGCATTTGAGCTCGAACTCAACTCCATTTTTCCTCTCTCTTTGCTCTCCCAAGCTCAAATTCACCCCTTTTTTCTCCAACAACTTCCAAGATTGGTGGCACCTACATATATAAGGGTTAGCAACTTCATCTTCTCTTCCCATTTCAAGTTTAGCTCATTTTCGTGCAAGTTTAGCAAGTTTGATTTTGGTGGTGCTTGCAAGGTGTTTGATGAAATGCCTAAGTTAGGGATTTCATTTGTTTTATATGCATTTTGAGCTCAAATTAAAGTATAATTTGTGGTTTTATATAGTGTCGTCCGTCCCCTGATCCTCACCGCCGTCGATCGCCCGCGCCGCTCCGTCGCCGACACCACCTCGGTGAGCCTCTTTTTTATCTTTTATTTTAAAAATTGTTAGTTATATGATTTAAATGCATAATTATTTCTTGTATAATTTTCTTATGTTTTTTTATATATATAGTGTCATGGTTTTGATATCCGTCCCCGTCGGCCCTCGTCCGGTCTATGATTCGGATGTGGTATATCTTTTTAACTATTTATTTTGTTTCGTGTTTATAACAATCATGCCGACCAACTTGACGTAGATATATTTTTATTTAGGAGGTAGTTGAACCGGAAATTCCGGCCGACCCTATTGTCGAGTATTTTAAAAAAGAAAACGACGATTTGAGAGCAAAATTGAAGATAAGTGAAGATCTTCGTCTCCAATGCCTAGAAGAGAAGATGGAATTGGACTTGAAGATTGCCGACATCGTTGATGCTCACGGGGTCGAGCTTGCCGACGTCGTCGCTACTACGAGAGGAAGATGGATGCAATGCGCGTCAAGCTTAAAAAGATTAGAAAATATGCCATTAGTCAAGAGGCTTGGTATCATTATGCTGTTGGTTCAATAGTTACCTTGGTTGCGATTCTGATCGCATTTGTTGTTGGATTTAAATTCTTTAGATAGTTGTATGTTAGTTTCGATTGATGTATGTTTCGTGAGAACTATGTATTACATTTGGGCACTACTCTACTTTGGTTTTAATGTGATGAACTTGTATAATTAATTTGGTCACGTATCTCTATTCATTATTTAGCTGGTGTAATGGTTTTTGATGTATTTATGTAATGCAGATGAGCCGAGAATGGATGTACGGTGATCGACGCTGTCCCGAGTTCATTGATGGCATGCATCGTTTTCTCGATGTGGTTAAGTTAAACAAGCTGAAGAATGGTTTTATGATTTGTCCATGTGATGAATGTCGGAATAACAGGAATTACCCGAGCGTAAGAACCATACACTCCCACTTGTTGCGACAAGGCTTCATGCCCAATTATTTTTGTTGGACCAAGCACGGAGAAAGAGGGGTTATAATGGAAGACCCTGAAGAAGAGGATGATGACAACTATCCGTGTTCTCTGAACACGGTGATACTACAATGGGGGAAGAGCATGAGGTCATTGTTGATCAGTCCGACGATGATGATCTTCGTCAGGTCATTCGTGATGAACAGATGAACTGCGTAACTGAAAACGAGTGGTCGAAGTTGGAGCGCATGTTAGAGGATCACAAAAAAGTTGTACCCAAATTGTGAAGATGGCCAGAAAAAGCTAGGTACCACCCTGGAATTGCTGCAGTGGAAGGCAAAGAATGGAATATCTGACAAGGCATTTCAAGAGTTGCTACAAATATTTAAGAAGATCTTCCGAGGAATAATGAAATGCCCACACACGTACGAAGCAAAGAAGATTGTCTGCCCTCTAGGATTAGAGGTGAGAAGATACATGCATGCATCAATGACTGCATCCTCTACCGCGGTGAGAAGTACGAGAATTTGAATGCATGCCCGATATGCGGTGCATTGCGGTATAAGATCGGCGAGATGACCCAGGTGATGTTGAGGGCGAGCCGAGCCCCAGGAAGAGGGTTCCCGCGAAGGTGATGTGGTATGCTCCTATAATACCACGGTTGAAACGTTTGTTCCGAAACAAAGAGCATGCCAAGTTGTTGCGATGGCACAAAGAAGACCGTAAGGAAGACGAGATGCTGAGACACCCCGCTGATGGGTCTCAGTGGAGAAAATCGACAGTGCGTTTGGGGATTTTGCAGCTGACGCAAGGAACTTAAGGTTTGGTCTAAGTACAGATGGCTTGAATCCGTTTGGGGAGCAGAGCAGCAGTCATAGCACCTGGCCCGTGACTCTATGTATCTATAACCTTCCCCTTGGTTGTGCATGAAGCAAAAGTATATTATGATGCCAGTGCTTATCCAAGGACCGAAGCAACCCGGCAACGACATTGATGTGTATCTGAGGCCATTAGTTGACGAACTTTTACAGTTGTGGTCTGACGAAGGTGTACGTGTGTGGGATGAGTACAAACAGAGGAATTTCCTACGAGCGTTGCTGTTTGTAACCATCAATGATTGGCCTGCTCTTAGTAACATTTCAGGACAGTCAAACAAGGGATACAATGCATGCACGCACTGTTTAGATAAGACTGACAGTATATATAGGTAACAAGATGTGTACATGGCATCGTCGTTTCTTCCAACAGGCATCCGTAAGAAACGGAGGCAAGCACTTCAAAGGTGGCAGATATCCGACGAAGCCTACACCCGTGATGGTGATGTTATATATGGCATGGTCAAGGATTTGGAAGTAATATTTGGAAAGGGTCCTGGCAGTCTAAATGTTCCGAAAGACGCTAACAAGCGCGTACCCTTGTGGAAAAAGAAATCTATATTTTGGGATTTACCCTATTGGAAATCCTAGAGGTTCGCTCTGCAATCGACGTGATGCACGTGACGAAAAATCTTTGCGTGAACCTGCTAAACTTCTTAGGCGTGTATGGGAAGACGAAAGATACAGCGGATGCACGGCAGGACCAGCAAAGTACGCACCACGAAGAGACAACCTGAATCAGAGAAGTATCAAGGTACTTCCAGCTACGCTCTTACCAAAGAAGAGAAGGAGATCTTTTTTCAAGTCCTGAGCAGTATCAAGGTCCCGTCTGGCTACTCGTCGAATATAAAGGGAATAATAAACATGGCAGAGAAAAAGTTCCAAAACCTGAAGTCTCATGACTGCCACGTGATTATGACACAATTACTTCCGGTTGCATTGAGGGGGCTTCTACCGGAAAACGTTCGAGTACCCATTGTGAAGCTATGTGCATTCCTGAATGCAATTTCTCAGAAGGTAATCGATCCAGCAACTCTACCAAGTTTACAGACGGGTGTGGTCCAATGTCTTGTCAGCTTTGAGTTGGTGTTTCCACCGCCTTCTTCAATATTATGACGCACCTCATAGTTCACCTAGTCGAAGAGATTTCCATTCTCGGTCCTGTATTTCTACACAACATGTTCCCCTTTGAGAGGTTCATGGGAGTCTTAAAGAAATACGTTCATAACCGTGCTAGGCCAGAAGGAAGCATGTCCAAGGGCTATGGAACAGAGGAGGTCATTGAGTTTGTGTTGACTTTATTCCTGATCTTAAGCCCATCGGTGTTCCTCAATCGCGCCATGAGGGGAGACTGCGTGGAAAAGGCACGCTAGGAAAGAAAGCAACAAGAAGTATGGACGGGCATTCTTTCACTCAAGCACACTACACAGTTCTACAAAATTCCAGATTGGTGGCTCCGTATATCGTGAAACACATGGATATTTTACGCTCAATACCCGGAGAGACTGACTTCTGGATTAAAGGAAACACGTGGATACTTTCGGCAGTTGGTTGCGTACACATCTCATTAATAAACACTGTTGGACAAGAGCTATACTTGTTGGCCAAGTCACCATCTTCGACTATATTGACTTTCCAAGGGTACGAGATAAATGGGAATACATTTTACACGGAAACCCAAGACAAAAAGAGCACTAACCAAAACAGTGGTGTCCGCTTTGATGCAACAAACGACGATGGGACAAAGGACACATATTATGGTTGCATACAGCAGATATGGGAACTTGACTATGGACCTTCTTTTAAGATCCCTTTGTTTCAGTGCAAATGGGTCAACCTGTCAGCGGGGTAGAGATAGACCGGCGGTACGGAATGACTACAGTGGATCTCAAGAATCTTGCGTACAAAACCGAGCCATTCGTCCTAGCCAATGATGTGGCTCAGGTTTTCTATGTGAAGGACATGTCTTCCAGACCGAAAAAAAGAAAAGATAAGCAAGCCGGTACATCATACGATGAGCCAAAGCGCCACATAGTTCTTTCAGGAAAAAGAAACATCGTGGGAGTGGAGGACAAGACAGACATGTCAGAAGATTACAATAAGTTTGATGAAATTCCGCCCTTCAAAGTGAAAACTGACCCAAGCATCGTGTTAAATGATGAAGATTGTCCATGGCTACGGCGCAATCAGAAGAAAGGGACACACACGAAGAAAAAGTGAACACTAGATATTGATGTTGTTGCTGATGTGTAATAATGTATTAAACCTTTTATGTAACTATGTTCTGAAAACTCAGAAGACAGATCTAAACACTAATTTTTGGTTCTAAAAACTCCAAAGGCTTACAAGCACTCGAAAAAGTTGGATCAAAACACACGGTTTCCCCATCATACAGCCCTACGGTGGCTCGTGAGTGCCTGCATATCAAATGCACCGTAGGGCTGTATGACGGGAATCCGAATGATTTGTATTCGGTCGATGAACTGGAGTACTTTGTAGATAGAACAAAACACACGGTTTCCCCGTCATACAGCCCAACAGTGGCTCGTGAGTGCCCGCATATCAAATGCACTGTTGGACGTATGACGGGAATCCGAATGCTTTGTATATCAAATGAGTGTCGAACATGCTCGAGAGGGCCGGGGGGGGGAGGTTTATATAGGGTCATGTGGCTGATCCAAAAGAAACACACCCCTGATCCAACGGCTCACAAGTTCTTCAAAGAAACACACCCCTGATCCAACGGCTCTCAAGCGCTTAAAAAACGCACGATTCGTGTGCTTCTTTACTTCCGGTTGGTGTTACCAACCAGGACTAAAGGCAGGATTCGCGGTCACGACTCGTGTCAGACACGTGTCCTACCCCGGCGCTGGGGAGGACACGTGTCCCCCCTACGTATTGACGTCGTTGGTGTTAACGATGTTTCTAAAATAAATAGATAATCATTATAAATTATAAGACAATTAAATTACATAGATATAAAATAAAAAGAAACTAGAGAAAAAACAAAACAGAAACCTAATAGAAAAACAAAAAAGAAACCAAATAGAAAAAACAGGAAATAAAAAACCCATTAGTACCGGTTGTAAACTACAACCGGTACTAAAGGGGTGGGCTTCGCGCGAAATTTCGCCGCGGCCCAAAACAGGCCTTTAGCACCGGTTGTTCTCTACAACCGGTACTAAAGGGTCTTTAGTACCGGTTGTAGAGAACAACCGGTGCTAAAGGGTTTTGAACGGTTAAGTGGCAGGGGATCGACGCCTCGCTCCCCAAATCGCAAAGTCCTCGACGCCGCCGACGCCACCTCCACGACGCCCCTGCGCTCCGGCTAAGCCCTGCTCCGGCGAAGCCCTCCGCCGCGCTCGGCCGCGCTCTGGCCTCCGCCGTCGCCTGCCCCTGCTCCGGCCTCCCGTGGCGTGCGCCCCTGCTCCGGCCTCCCCGGCCCGTCGCGCGCGTGCCCCTGCCCCCGGCCTCCCGTACGTGTGGCGCGCCCAGCTCCAGCCGTCCTCTGCCGCGCCCCTCGCCGTCGACCCCGGCCGCGCCCTCCTCCGCGCCCTCCGCACGCGCCCTCGCCGTCGACGCCGGCTGCGCCCTCCGCCGCTCCCCCCGATCGACGCCGCCGGCCGGCCGGATTGAGAGAGGTAATTACCTCCTCTCTTTTTTTGTATAGTTCTTTTTAGTGTAGTTTAAATTAGTAGTGTAGTTTAAATTTTAGTGTACTTTAAATTTTAGTGTAGTTTAAATTATTAGTGTAGTTTAAATTTTCGTGTAGTTTAAATTTTAGTGCACTTTAAATTTTAGTGTAGTTTAAATTTTAGTGCACTTTAAATTTTAGTGTAGTTTAAATTTTAGTGTAGTCTAAATTTTAGTGCACTTTAAATGTTTGTGTAGTTTAAATTATTAGTGTAGTTTAAATTATTTTGGTATAGTACTTTTTAGTATAGTTCTTTTTTAATTATTAGTTTTTAGTGTAGTTTAAATTTTAGTGTAGTTTAATTATTAGTGTAGTTTTTAGGCTTTTTTAGTGTAGTTTTTATTTTTAGTGTAGAAATATTGCTAAGTCATTTGGATAAGTTTGAAAATAACATTGTAAGTTTGAAATATTGTTAAGTTAGAAATATTGCTAAGTTTGAAATATTGTTAAGTTAGAAAATTTTACTACCAAAGTTTGTTAAGTTGTTTGCTATGAATTACAAATTTGTAGTGACATTGAGCTATGGGGACGATGCCCCCACCTTCATCCGAGATTTGGAGGAAGAAGACCGTCTCCAACAAATAATATATAACAACGCTGCCGGACCCAATTCCGATGGAGAAGATTCCGATGGAGAAGATTCGTCCGACGAAGAAGACGCCGAAGAATTCAGCGCGAAATGTTTGAACGACTCTGGTGAGGGACTTGAGTTACAAAAATTCAGAGACGACGATGACGACGACGAAGAAGAACCGTCGTTAGAAATCTCCGTAGAAAACACCGGATCACTAGCTAAGAAGAAGGTATATATTAAGTCTTGTTGATCACTATAGCTAGATGCATTAATTGATTTATATGCGCACTTATTAACGAAACAATTTTCTTTCAGCCCTCTGGATCTAAGTCGTCAATCCCTGTACGAGGCCCGGCCCAAGGGTTAAAGCTCCCGGAAGGGGCAACGTTGTCGATCGACGAGATTACCTTCAAAGGCAAACCGGAGAAACCCGATGGAATCTACACCAAATATGTAGCTCAGTGCGGAGTTTTTGTAAGGGACATGGTCCCGATCACCGTGGCAGAATGGAATGAGCCGAAGAAAGCCAACATAGGCGCAAAATATCTCGACCAAAGAATTAAAGATACCCTTTGGGACTCGATGATGTCTAAATTCAGCCTACCGACAGATCTCCCACAGAAGATGAAGGATAAAGTCAAGGAGTGGACTCTTAGCAAGATGGTCCAGCAATTCAACAACTGGAAGAACACATTATGGAAAAATATGGGAACGAAGATATAGTTTTCACTGGGCATCTAGAGAAGCTAAAGGATGACCGGCCTGAATTTGTGGCGTATAAGAATTCGGCCGTCGCTGTGGCCCGATCGACACAAAATAAGTTGAATGCTAAGAAGAAGAAATATTTCCATCATTTGGGCTCAGGTGGCTACAAGACTGCCTTGCCTAAGTGGCAAGCCTATGAAGACGAGCTGCGACTAAAAGGGATCCCTCCACAGACAAATGACTGGCCCGACAGGTCCAAGTTCTGGTTGTTCGTGCATGGGGCAGTGTTGGACCCAGAAATAGGGCTGATTGTTGCAAAGGGAAAATGGCGGAGAAAAATTAGAAGAGTCATCAAAAAAATAAAAAAAGTAATAGTACTAGTCAAGGAGGGAAAATATGTTCCCGATAGAGAGGACGACGAGCTTTCACAAGCCCTCGGGAATAAAGAACACTGGGGGCGATGTCGAGGCAGAGGAGGCGGGGTTGGTTTTCTTGAAGGGTGGCCGCAAGACGTTGCAACTTATAGAAAACATTGCAGAAGTAAGAAGAGGGAGGCGGAGAGGGTTACTGCATTAGAACGCACGGTGCAGGCTGTGCAGAAGCAACTGGTCTCAATGACCTAGACCAGGGAATCTCAACTGCGAGTAGAAGATCATGCAGGCGATGCCTGCCCATCTCAGCGGAAAAGCAGCGTGGGTTCCACGCAGCTACAAGATCCTGCAGTTGATGAACCAGTTGCTGAACCATCGGCGGCTCACTACCCCGTGGATGATATCACGGAGAAGACAAATTGTGAGTTACATGCGCCAATGAAGAACATTAGTTATCCGGTGGCGATGGGCTATGCTTTACCACATCAAGTTGGAGCAACCTTCCATTTTGGTGTGATTCCGCCTGGATTTGCTCGTGTCAGGGTCACGAAAGTTATGTCGGGATTCAACTCAATAGATCTTGACATTCCTGGAGCTGAAGGCGAGAAGACATTGGGAGAAGTCGAGCTTGGTATCGTTCTATGGAAGAAGAAATACATCAAGTTTCCAGACTCGGCGCCAAGGCCACCGACTCCTCCGGCTAGAAATTCACCACATCAAAGTCCACCCGCCTCCCCCGCGGATTGGGAGCCCACCCGAGTCCATCGCCCGCGCCGTCCCGTCGGCCGACTGATGCGCCCACTAGTAACTTGACAAAGCGGAAGCTGTTCACGTCGTCCCCCCTGTCAAGAAACGTGGAAAAAGTGTGCGGGCTCCTGAGAACCCCAAGGAAGTCAAGGCTCCTGAGAAGTTAACTTCTGAGATGACTCAGCAGGAAATAGATGTGAGCCTACGTGAAGAGTCGAGAGCCTTTTTTGAGCAGAAAAAGAAGGAAAGATTGGAGGCAAGACTTGACCCCATAAAGGAACTTCTGAAGACTATACCTTATGAGGTAAAAAATCGCACCGTTGACAACCTATATGACCCTTCACCGCCGCCCATTTCTGACTACGAGCGAGGTATTGACAAGGTACTTTCCTCACAGAATGAGCAAGAGAAAGTGTGCGGGAAAAGAGTTGCCCAGCTCGGAGAACAAGAAGCACAATCGCTCGCCCCGCTCATTGTGCCTTCTGAAGCTCGGGAAATCGAGCATGGAGAAGTTGTCGTTGGCGACTCAGGTTTCCCCATGGCGGAGCTTGCCCCACGATTTGATTTTGAACTCGGGCTGCCTCTGGTGGAAAATCCGAGCCAGCTAACAACACAGTTATGGAATTTGCATTGCTGGTACATGACCGCCGCAAAAGAAGGGAAATTCTATCTCATGGCGGCGGTTAAGGAACAACACTACTTCCGAAAATATGGTGTGCGGGTTGAGTTCGAAGAACTTTTTCAGATGTACAATCAGTGTGCTCTCGACAAATCTATTATGAGCTGCTATTGTCTGTAAGTAATTTATTCGTGTAATTTAATTATTTATAGTTAAGCTCTCGTTCATTGCTTGTACTTATCCTCACTACATTCTTTTGTACGCTAATTATGCAGAATGAAGATACGTGAATGCAGACTCGGAGGAATCTGGGACATTGGTTTCATTGACCCAGATAAAGTTCATGTCAAGACCATAACTGATAATCCCGTGAACATAGAGGACGTTTTGCTAACATTTTTTAAGCGACAAAGTACCAAAAAGGAAATACTTTTTCCTTACAACTTCGGGTGAGTTTTATCGTCTTGTACACATTCTATTTTGCTTTCCCGATATTAAGTGTAATCGATAAGTTCTGAATACCTGCGTATATAAATGTGCGCAGGTACCACTACATTCTGCTAATCATTAGACTCGAGTAAGGAGAAGTGGAAGTCTGGGACTCATTAAGGAAAGATCAAGATGAATACAAAAGCGTGCGTCTAATGTTCAAGAGGTAATTTCAATCGCACTATATCGGCCTCTTTCGTTCATTTCCGGATATCAAAAGTATAAGTAATAACTACTCAATTCATTTTCTTTTCCGGACAGGGTTTACAGAAGGTTCAAAGCGGAAGAACGCGGTGAATGGCCAGAAAAGCTGGAGTTCAAGTCTAACTTAGTAAGTACTACTACGTGTATCTTTCTAATACCATTATCATTCTCTTGATTATTATTTGATTAAATTATATTCTTGTATATATATAGTGGTGTCTGCGACAACCACCGGGGACGGAACTATGTGGATACTATGTTTGCGAGTACATTCACACGCTGGTCAATGAGAGAGTCAAAGTGTAAGAAATCGAGAGGTACAAACATCATACACAACTTTTATTTTGCTACCATCAATTGTGTTTAATTTCGATCACAACTGATTTGATCTCCTTTTTTTAAAGGTGGCAAGGAAGCGGGGCCGACTCCTACCACACAACCGCGTAAAAGCTATTGCGGAGGAATTGGCAGGATTCTTACTTACACATGTCATTGATGAACTCGGTGAATTCCACTTTGACGACAGACCCCCTCCACCCCCTGCAGTCGATGCTACAAGGGAACCGGCTCCATTGTAATTAATTAGGAGTACTTAAATTTATATGTGTAGTGAGTACTTTATACGCGATCTCCTCCGAAACCCTGAAAAATGAGCGAAAAGGAAAAAAACAGAAACCCTAAACCCCAAAAAATAATCGAAAAGAAAAAAAAACCAAAAACCAAAACCCCCTAAAAAAATAAGCGGGGGCAAAAAAAGCAGGAACCTTTAGTAACGGTTTGTATGACAAACCGGTACTAAAGGTCCTCAGCTGCGCGCACGTCTATGCGCCCACGTGGAGACCCTTTAGTACCGGTTTTATTTTTGTACCGGTACTAAAGGGTTACCCCTTTAGTGCCGACCCTTTAGTACCGGTTGTGCAACCGGTACTAAAGGCCATCTACGACCGGCACTAAAGGTGTGTTCTCTTCTAGTGACGGGCATAGACTTACCTTGTTTAGAGCTGGATTTTACGAGGACTCCAACATGTAAAGGTGTAGTTAGCTGCCCAAAATTGTACGGAAGACCAGCCGATATATGTCAGAAGTGATGACCAATTGAAATGAAGCACACGATCTATTATTTATCAGCACAATCTACTTGGTTATTAGGGGTAGTTTGGTTTAAAAATTGGAAGAATAACATAGTAATTGCAAAATTTTCTTCGGTAAGACTATGCATCCAATGAATTCAAAGGAATGTCAGCAAAAAACGTAAGAATATCCTTCGATTTTAGTTTCAAACGAAAAAAACTCAGAAATTTAGGGCTCACGTGATTCATAGGATTTGTGTAAGATTGAAATCATATGACAATTTTTCCTTCGAATGTCGTTTGATTCGTAGAATCTAGTCCTATAGGAAGTAATCTCATAGGAATCTTGTAAACTTTGTAGGAAAATTCATGGAAAATTCCTTCACCCAATCAAACAAACTTGATCTTCCCATAATATTCAATTAGTCATGTCATTCCAATCCTACATGATTCCTGTTACTGCATTTTTTAACCCTTTGAATTAAAGGAGCCCTTACAGTCCACTTGAACCTCTTTTTCCAAACTCCTACACATGAAGAACTAGACCTAGATTTTTTAAATGGCATGATAACATCCTATCTACGGTTTTCATGTGGTTTGGCATTGATTTGACTATGTTTATTAGGATTCCTATATATTTTTTCCTATTCATGTGAACAAAAAAAAGGCAATTTTACAGAATTATTGTGTCTTTCAGTTCTCTATTTTGCACATGCATTTCTATCTTATTTCTGTGTTTTAAAATTCACTAACAAAATATGCCCTTACATTGAAAACACAATCCTCGTCGGTCCATGGGTGCACCTACCGTGTTGATTATGGAGCAAAATGTAGAAATGGGGTTACATGGCTCACTATGTGGTAGAACGTCACTAATCTCATCTTGGGGGAGGGGGTGGAATAAGTTAGAAATAATTTATAACTAGTACCTACTACTTTTTTATTTAAAATGAGGAGAATTATTTATTTATTTATTTACGGTATCATTTTAAGTTATGAGAAAAATGTCCAATGATGGGTTATTTCAAATAGTTAGTCCTAAGAAATAGCAATTTGTAATCATCTCTTTCAGGCCTTCAAATTTCTTTAGGAAACTTTATGAGCTATTCATCAATTTGTGAAGACGGTACAAAGAACACTAGAAGTAAAATAGATTACATCATGGATCGCCTAGCAACGACTACAATCACTTCAGTGGGCCAAAGGCGCGCTGCTATCATCTCTCCTCCCTCATCGAGACCGGACAAAACTTGTTTTAGTAGATAGTCGTGAACTCGTATGTGCTAAGACCCACGGCAGCAACGCACAAGAACAACAAGCATCACCAAAGAGAAGCTTATAACGGATAGATCCAACCTGCAAACACATGAAAACAAATGCCGACCGTGCTTTCTGCCCCCTCAGTCTCACTGCACAGTTCATCGAGCTTGGGCCGCCTGAAAGAGCATTGTTGCTCTTAATCATGTTTTGATATTGATGATAATATAAAGGTTGCATCTAACAAGTTTATGAAAGCTTAAACATGTTTTATATTTGTCTCCATTGTATCCGCGCGGTGAAAAGGATACAAAGATGTGAAAGTTGCCAGGGGGCGGTAGTACCGATGGGATAGGCGGTAGTACCGCCAGCTCCCTGGGACTCGCCGCTAAGGGCAGTACCGTTGTGGGTACCGTCGCGGGTACCGCCGTTTCGGCGTTCTGCGCGCGGTCCTAGTACCGCCAGCGGCACCGCCTGGTACTGTCAGATCCAACTCAAGCAGCCAAAGACGCGGTACCGGCGCTGGTACCGCTGCGGGTGCCGCCGTTTCGGCAGTTCTCCCCACGGTTCCGGTGACGAGGAGGAAGACCGTTGACTGCACTTGTAGTCGTTGTGAAGACCGTAGCGGTGGTACCGGCTAAGCCAGCCGTACTACCGCTAGCGTGGGATTCTGTCCCCCAACGGGCAGATGGGAGGGAGGGAGTATTTCTACCCCTCCAACTACCTTGGGACAATTTGAGCTGCTAGAATTGAATCCCCATTATTGCCAAAGCTTCAAACTCCTAGATCTCCCACTCCATCCACCCAATCGTCTTGATTCTTTGAGGAGTGAAGGAGGAGGTCTAGATCAACATCTCCACTGAAGGAATTTCCTTTCCCCCCACACTTCACGTGTGGATTCTACATCTTGGGTTGCTTGTAACCCTAGGTGACTTTGTGAGTCTCAGAGGGAGTCCGAGGCATTGTTGGGAGGCTCCAACTCATTGTGGAGTTTCCTGACCTTTGTGTACTGGCTTGATCAACGCCTTCAAGGTGACCTCATAGTGGATGAGCCAAACCCCCACGGGTAAAGCTCATGGAGAATAGAGTGAGCACATCCGTGCTATTGGAGCGCCTAGGTGGCTCCACACTCCTCCAACGTAGACGTACTTCCCTTGGGAAGGAACTACGGGAAACATCTCTGTGTCTCCACTTTGCGGTTATTTCTATCCTTTACTTGTTGCTTCCGCTACGTTATCTACCTTGTTTGTATCACATAGGTTGCCATCATCTAGTGCAGATCTAGTCAACCTTTGTTATACTTGCTCAAGCCTTAATTAATTGAAAAAGAATTAAAATTTGGTAGTCGCCTAATCACCCCCCTCTAGTCGACATATCGATCTTTCAATTGGTATCAGAGCCTCGGCTCTTATCTAAGGCTTCACCGCCTAAGAGAATATGTCAGACTTGGACCCTCTCGCATCGGTTACTAACGAACGCTTTGGTGTGGTTGTTGGTGAGATAGAAGATGAGATATCAAATCTCAACACCGAGCTCACCACCAACCTCAACCTAAGCATGAAGGAATCGATGCGTGAGATGCTCAAGGAGTTTCTAGGGGACCTGGCATCTAAGGTTGATACAACCCCCACGGCAACGGTTAGTGGAACTAAGTCAGATACTTCTCCGTCTACGGATCTTGTCAATGTGGATGGAACGACAAAGGCCACCCCACCACTTGTGCAAGCCACTACACCTCTTGCCCCGGGTGTTAGCTCAACCCCAAGGTTACCGGGGTGTATGCAAATGTTCCACCGGGACAATTGTATAACGCAAACCACCAACATGTCAACCCGCCACACATCGCCAATATGGGCGCACCTCCTATGCTTGACCCAAAAGAATTTTCCTAATTGGCAATTTAATATGTGATCACACATGTCTAGTTGTTGTGTCTTCTTGATTGACATTATAGAGCAAGGCTTTCATCCTCAAGACCCACTCAACATGACTCCAACAGAGAAGGCCAATCCCAACTCAACGCCACCGCCATGCGCATGATTCAAACGGCCGCCGGCCCAACCTACACCACTCATATCCGGGTGGGCAAGACGGCCAAGCAATGTTGGGACAATCTCCACAACTTGTTCTTGGGTAGCGCAAGCATTCAACTTTGCAAGTATGAAGCGGTTCTAGATGAAGCCGAAGAGTTTGTGATGAATGAGGATGAAACTCCCGAAGACCTCTATCGAAGGCTCTCCGCTCTTGCCATCACCTTGAATGATTTTGGCTTTGAGAAGATTGAAGATAGTTGGATCAAGCGCAAGTTTCTCAAGGCAATCACTCCTTCAAATCAAAGCTTGGCTCAAACCATTCGATCAAGACCGGATTTCTCAACACTTGACTCCAACACCATACTCAATGAGTTTCTCTCCATCGGAATGGTTGTGAAGAGTTCTATTCATGCTCATGCTCGGCAAAGAGGACTTGCGGGACACTCTCCAAATGTTGCATTGAAGTCCAAGGCCATCACTTGTGAAAATGAGTATGAACAAGAAGGTGAAGAGATGATGCGCAAGACACCAAGGATGACTACTATGATCACACGGCCCTTGCCGCAAGATCTTTTGGAGCAACCGCTCCCGAGAAGGTCATCGATCTTCCAACAAGAAGAAATTTGGCGGCAAACCAAGAGGGGAGCGTCCAAAGTCTTGCTATAATTGTATCAACCTCAACCACTACATTGCCAATTGCCCTTGGGAAAATAGAGAGGATCACAATGGCAAGCTCGTGAGGAAAGACACCACCAAGGTCAACATCAACAAGAACTATGTGAAGAAGAAGGTTCCCAATGCCTTGTGTGTTCAAGATAGAAAGGTGTTGGAAGAATACATGTCCGGTGATGAAGATGGAGATGAAGCCGGAGCTACCGCGCGTATTGCCGTAGCCACTCCTTCCTCTACATCATCATCCCTATTTGAATCTCCCAATGAGAATGAGCCCATTCCCTACACATGTCTCATGGCAAAAGCCACCTCGGTAACTCCTTCGACCAAACCAATCTCCTCTACACCTCCTTCCTTATTGGATTGTGTTGAGAATGTTGTGAAGGAGCCCCAAAGTCCAAATGAGATGGACTTGCGGCTAGCTAATCTTAAGGGAGATGATAAGATTCATGTTGATGCTCTTTTGGAGCAACTTGAGGAAACTAACTCTCTTGTAGATCAAAAGGAGGAGATCATCTCGGGCATGGCAATTCGGGAAGTGGACTATGCTAATGAGATAGCGGATTTCTCTATCGCTCTTGGAAATGAGCAAACTCGTAGAGGGTCTCTTGAGGAGGCTCTATCTAACTTAGAGGAATCTTATGCTATTGACATGTCTAGAGTTAAAAAGGATCATGAACATACTCTTGATACTTCCAAAGTCTATAAAAATGAGAAGAATGAGCTAGGCATTGACCATGCTAGACTTGTAGTGGAAAACAAGAGACTTGAAGAGGAACTCAATTCCCTCAAAGAGTCGTTTTCCAAACTTGAAAAGTCTCATGATCAATTCCTAGGTCAACAAGTAAAATTAGCTATTGCTTCTACATCAAATGAGCTTGTTGATCAATCTATTATTTGTTGTGAGCATGCTAACCTTGTTGGGAAAATGCTAAGTTGAAATCTCAACTTGAGAAGGGCATTTTGTCTTGTGTCCAAGGAGAGAAGAACCTCATTGACCTTTTGGTAGCCAAAAGGATCAAGTTGGAAAAGAAGGACTTGGTTTCTCTACCAAGTCAAAGAAGAAGAACAAGAAGAACAAGAAGCCAACTCCCTCTTCCAAAGCTATAATCTTTGTAAAGGAGGGGGAGATGGCTAAAGAGAAGGAGACCAACACCATAGTGGGTGGTGAGATCACAAGGGGTCTCCCCACTCATAATGACTTTGCCGGCAAATATAACCCATCTTATGTTCTTTTGAAATCTAGAGATGGTCATGTTATGCTAAATATGTTGGTACTTCATATGGTGATGATTATCATTGGGCTATTTGGGTTCCAAAGACCCTTGTGACTAACAAGAAAGGACCCATCCAAAAATGGGTACCTAAGTCAAAGACTTGATCTCTTGTAGGGTGTGGTGTCCGGTGCGGGTCGATGGACGGTGGATAGTGGCGCATCCCAACATATGACCGGACGCATTGACTTGGTGGATGATATTGAACCTCCTCTACCTCAATATTCAAGAGTCAAAATTGGTGACAACCGCGAGCTTAAGGTATTGGGACGAGGCAAGGTCGTTGTTGCTAGAGAAGTCTCTATCAAGAATGTACTTATTGTTGAGTCCCTTGGTTACAACTTACTCTCCGTCTATCAACTCACAAATGTGGTTATGGGTGCTATTTTGATGACGAGAGTGTGATCATCACCGTGAAAGGATCTCTTAAAGTAGTCTTTGTTGGACATGTCGAGCACGACATGTATGTGCTTGATTTCTCGAAAGAGATCACGTCGGCCGCGACTTGTCTAATGGCTAAAGTTGATGTTGGTTGGCTTTGGCATCGCCGACTAGCCCACACCAATATGAGAACACTCCATGATCTTCAAAGTGGTGATCACATTCTTGGACTAACCGATATTAAGTTCTCCAAAGATCGTGTGTGTAGGTCTTGTGTTCTAGGCAAACAACATGGAGAAGCTCATCCATCAAAGACCAAGATCACCACCAACAAGATTCTTGAGCTCATTCACTTGGACCTCTTTGGTCCCCTATCCTATGATAGTCTTGGTGGGAAGAAGTATTGCTTGGTGATTGTTGATGACTATTCAAGATACACATGAGTCTATTTCTTCAAGAAGAAGAGTGAGACCCAACAAAGAGTCATTGACTTCATCAACATGGCTCAACGTCAATATCATGAGAAGATCAAGACAATCCGAAGTGATAATGGGTCCGAATTCAAGAACTACACCATGGAGGGATTTCTTAGTGAAGAGGGCATTGCTCATCAATATTCCACAGCGGTACCTCGAGCGGTACCGCTTGGTACCGGCGAGGTGGGAAGCGAGCGACGAGGACGAAGACCGTTGACTGCACTTGGAGTCGCTGTGAAGACCGTAGCGGTAGTACCGGCTAAGCCAGCGGTACTACCGCTAGCGTGGGATTCTGTCCCCCAACGGGCAGATGGGAGGGAGGGAGTATTTATACCCCTCCACCTACCTTGGGACAATTTGAGCTGCTAGAATTGAATCCCCATTATTGCCAAAGCTTCGAACTCTTAGATCTCCCACTCCATCCACCCAATCGTCTTGATTTTTTGAGGAGTGAAGGAGGAGGTATAGATCTACATCTCCACCGAAGGAATTTCCTTTCCCCGCACACTTCACGTGTGGATTCTACATCTTGGGTTGCTTGTAACCTTAGGTGACTTTGTGAGTCTCGGAGGGAGTCCGAGGCATTGTTGGCAGGCTCCAACTCATTGTGGAGTTCCCCGACCTTTGTGTACCTGCTTGGTCAACGCCTTCAAGGTGACCTCATAGTGGATGAGCCAAACCCCACGGGTAAAGCTCACGGAGAATAGAGTGAGCACATACGTGCTATTGGAGCGCCTAGGTGGCTCCACACTCTTGCAACGTAGACGTACTTCCCTTGGGAAGAAACTACGGGAAACATCTCCGTGTCTCCACTTTGCGGTTATTTCTATCCTTTACTTGTTGCTTCCGCTACGTTATCTACCTTGTTTGTATCACATAGGTTGCCATCATCTAGTGCACATCTAGTCAACCTTTGTTATACTTGCTTAAGCCTTAATTAATCAAAAAAATTGTTAGTCGCCTAATCACGCCTCTCTAGTCGACATATCGATCTTTCACCGCCCTCTTCAATTTCGGACGATTCATTGAGGGCGTTTGTTTGATGCATCGCCACTTGCCCATTTGTTCAAGGAAGCATGGAGATCTTGCCAGGTGGGGCATCCCTTGAGGAGGAGGAGTACCATTTTTGTGTCTAAAATGGAACGACACAAAAATATTCACACATCGTTGGAACTTAATTTTAGGCCGCGGTCGGATACGATCGCAAAGGAGTTGGAAGGGCCGTTGGAGATACCCGATGGTTTCACCACGCAGTCGTGGAATCCGCACCAAAGTTCTCCTGCGTACCTACACAACAAAAGGTAGCGATAAGATTCGTCTCATGAACTGGATAAACGATCAACCATGATGATCTATGACCGATACACACATGTATACTAGCTAGACGAGCAGGCACGATACCCAAACGCTGTTGCGTGTAAAAGCAGGTGACCGTGACATGTGATTAAACGTGTGCAGAACGAGAGACAGAGAGACCGAGAGAGCGGGCCGGAGCATTACGCGCAGTCACGGTTCCCTCATGCCTCAGTCTCTCTGTTCATGATAGTATGTAGTTTCCTTCCGCGAAGAACTCCTGTTGCTCGTTGTGTCAATCACACTGTCTACTACACTTGAGACTTGACCCTCTTCCGCAAAGAAAAGAATTACACTTGTTCCTCTCCAAAACTAATTTGTATTCGTATTAGACATCGACGGTCGTACTTGGCGGCCACCACGAATTTGGACTAGTGTCGTTAACATCTCTGTCAAGGGCTACCCATGTTGCTCGATCGGCAGCTGCTCGTCGTACTTTAACTAGCAGCTGTGCCGTTCCCTACATGCAATGACACACACAAAAAGTACTCTTGAGTATATATGAGCCGAGCTGTGCAAAGCATTGTTGATTTGATGGGGCCGGGAAAAGATAGGTCGAGGAGACAAGAGAAATTAGACGCTTGATCGGACGCGTTTGTGAATAGACAACTTCACAAAGATCCTTGAAAAGGTGCGAGGATTAAACTACTATCATGCATGACGTGCGCATGTGGGCATAGCGTAGTAGCTAGGAGAGGCATGATTTCATGACTTGACAACTCGCCCAGACGCATTGTCCTCGGTCTCTCCTCCTCCTCCTTGACCCTTGTGGATCTCGGATAGCCCCCGGCCGGATCTAAATGCACAGCACAGATGTACGTGTGGTCATCCACGTATTAAAAACGAAAGTCCATACGGCGAGAATGAGTTGCGACGGGGTCCTCTTAGTGCAGCGAATACTGACGATCAATGCCCAAGTGCCAAGTTTTACATGCTCCATCGAAATTAAGCAATGGCGCTCATATGTTCCTCCTCGAATGAAGAACGCCGCCCATGGCAATAGATGGAACGGAACACGACGCAAGTAGCTCCCTGCCTCTGCCACGGTTCGGTGCATGCGCTGTACTGCAAGCTGTCTCGCTGGGCACTAGCTCTAGGCATGCAGCTTGGCCTGCCTCCGGACGAGCAGGCGAGACGGCCGGCTTTTTCCAACCAGGCGAGAGACAGACTTCCCTCCTTTACGTTTGTGATAATCCATACAAACTACTGTTGCTTCGCTGCCTCCGGACGAGCAGGCGAGACGGCCGGCTTTTTCCAACCAGGCGAGAGACAGACTTCCCTCCTTTACGTTTGTGATAATCCATACAAACTACTGTTGCTTCGTACAGACACACAGCATGCTTAGGCCTGTAATTGGGCAGGCCCACGGCTGCCCGTGGGTTTGCCGCTTGCACCCGACAGATTATACGGGGTTAGAGTATCTCCGGTCGGACCCCCCCAAACCCAGCCCATATGTGGGGAGGGTTTGGGGCGGCCCGGACGTGTCCGCCCTCAGGTCGCTGACAGCGCAGACCTACCCATCCGCACCATAAATCAGGCGGAACCCTTGCCGGCCGCGGTAGATATTTTGCACACTCCGCCGGCTCCTTCTTCTTCCTCCGTCCCTCCAGCTAGCTCTGGCTGCCCCGCCCCACCATTTCGGTCGCCCCACTCGCCGGCTCCATCTGCAGATCCTCCTACAAGATTTTGGTCGTAGGATAGCTCTGTCTCGGCCGCATCTCGACGGATCTGGCCGCATTCCGCCGCCACCTCCGCCTCCGTAGCCGTCGATCTTCCCCGGCTTCTCCTTCGAGACCATGGTTTCCTGGGAAAAGGAGTCGGTTGGCTCCTACCCGCTATACGAGGAGAGCACCTCGTCCGATCCGGTACGTATTGTACCCACAATTTGTGTTTTTCTCAAAGTTGTGCATTGTGTGTAGAAATTGAGTTGTATTTTGTTAAAATGTAGGATTCACACGCGTGTAGTTGCAATATCCGTGGTGTGATATCGAGTTGAACGATTCCCTCCGAGGGAAGATGCTCATTTTGGAAGATTTGAACTTCACAATTAAGGAAAAAGAGAAGATTGAACACCATTTGGAGGAGGTTCAACGTGCAAACAGGAAGTTCGAGGAGAAATTGATTAAGGTTGAAGAAGAGAAGATGATTCTACAAGATAAGAAGATGACAAAATGAGTTCAAGGTAGCGAACGTTGACGACAAGTACAAGCGCAAGAAGGAGCTCACTAGTGGGAAAAGGCCTATTAGTGGCGCACCAATTTGGGATTCTGTGGCGCACCAAGTCTTTTTTGGACTTTTTAAATTTTTTGAATTTTTTGAATTTTTTTGATTTTGCTACGAAAAATCGCCTGTTTGAAATAACTTTTTTTTTTTGAATTTGAGGAATCTATGAATTGCTGATTGGGTAAACCCGGGTGGATTCGAACTCGGATTTTTCTCTATTTTTTTGGCATATAAAACGCGTTATTTCGACGTCGTATGCAAAAGTTATGGCCATTACAAGTTTTTTCCCCGTTTGTTGCAGAAAAGGTGAAAATTCATATTTCAAAATTTCTATACCTATTAGACACTCATACCTAACAACATCTGAAAGGATTTTATTTATTGAATTTTTTATCATTTTATTTTACTTCCCGCAAGACTAAAAAGGCGATCCGGGGGTGGGATTTGGAAAAAAATCTATGGCGCACAGAAATGTCACCTTTCTGTGGCGCACCAATCCTGGTGCCCCACATAAATTTTTTTTTTTCAAATTTACCCACCCCCCAGATAACTTTCTGTGGCGCACCTGGCAATGTGCGGCACAGAAATGTGACTTTCTGTGGCGCACCAGGGTGACATTTCTGTGGCGCACCAAGCTTGGTGCGCCACAGAGTGTCTAATTTCTGTGGCGCATGTGGTTTAGTGCGCCACAGAAATGTGACTTTCTGTGGCGCACCAGGCTTGGTGCGCCACAAAAAATATTTCTGTGGCGCACCAATTAAGGGTGCGCCACAGAATGCCAACCTCCCTATAAGGGTTTTCCTACTAGTGGAGAAATGTCTAACAATGTCGAAGAACTTCAAAAAATACGTCGTAAAGAAGAAGATGCTTCTTAACTATGCATTGGGAGCTATAGTTATAATAGTTGTAATTATTATTGCTATGTACGCTAGTTGTTCATGCACTAAATAGATGTTATGTAATGCAAAACAAAGTTGCATGAGTTGCATATAATTGGGGGGAAGAATATGAGGATTATGGTTGTAGAGCACTACTTTTTAGGGTTGTCCGGTCGGTGTCCGCGGACGCGTCCGTAGATACTATGGGGGTGGATTTGGGGATGCGGTTGGAGATGCTCTTAGGATATTGTGCGCTTGATGCGGTTGGAGATGCTCTTAGGATATTGTGCGCTTTATTCCCGTCTCGTTTCACGGCGTTCGTTAAGCCCGATTAAACCCATTAACTAAACAAAAGACGTCTGCTCCTCTGCCGCCAGCGCTCGGCGCTCACGGCGACGGCGGCGCTCCCGCCTCCGGTTGCCCTGGCGGTGGGCAGCGAGCTAGGCATCCTGTAAGACCGGTCCGTCGCGTAGCTTCAGCCATCTGCCGCGATTGCTCATGGAGATGCAGTTCAACGCTGATGCCGATGGAGGGAGGACGAGGTGCCGGAGACGTTCGTCTCCCACGGACCTTGCTGGCCACTGCTGGCCGGCCATGCACGGACCCGACCTCGCCGGCCGCGTGCGGATCCCAAGGACCTCGCATGGGATTTCGCCGGACCTCTGTTGATACAAATGGCCGGAGACGAGGAGCTGACGGGAGGGACAGAGCGGGAGAGTTCGGGGCTTCTGGCCACGCTACCCGCCGTCATCGCCATGGAGGCAGCTATCGCGTGGCGGCGGTAGCGGCCGCGCCGTGACTGCCCGTGAGGATTTCTTTTCTGTCCATGGGTGTCCGATTAGTGAATTAATTAGGATGGGATTTGGGGCGCTGTGGGCTGCCCGTCCCCACTTACAGGCATAAGCATGCTGCATCACGCGACGGGCCGGGCCACTTGGGCTCGTATACTAATAAAAATCCTCAAAATCTATCCGCCCTATTTTCAATGAAGGAGAGACACGTCATCTTTGACCATCCATCTCTTGCGCTACAACTGCAGTGTGGAGCAAGTTGTGCTGACAATACCGATATTTACGATGAGGATACGTAGGCATCCACTAACATACAGAAAAGACACAGATAATTGAGAAAACACACAAAGATGGAGAAGCCAAAGAATTTATATTACCAAATCTTCTTTCCTACTCCATCCGTCTCGAAATATAAAAGTTTGTTTTGAAGTATAACTTATGTCCTTAGGAAATTTTTCGCTTTCCGGTTTTACCCTTCCTTCATGTCCACTCACTCGTGTCTCCTTCCCCTGCATTCCCTCTATGTCGCCAACTTGCTCCTCATCATCTGCGTCCAGTTTTCTCGCACTATGCAACCCTAGTTCTCTCACACTATGGAGTAGTTGGAGGTCAAAGGTAACGTTTTTTCTATGATGCTGCTAGAACAAGCGCTAGGTCTACTTTTTCGAAAAAAAGGATCTACATGATTGTAGATCTGGTCCTCTCCTCGAAAAAGAAATCTGGTCCTCTGAAACAGCTGCGTAGATGCGTAAAGAGGACCCGTCTTCATAGTGTACCCACTGTCGTTGCAACATCTTTACCGGGGCCTTCAAATCAGTGTCCGACACACCCCAATTGAGCCCCAATTGGGTTGCCGGACATGTGTTCGGCTAATGATCATACAACTTTTTTGAGATTTTCTTCCGTTGACCTTCTAAACCCCCATTATTATTCTCTTTGCCATAACATTTTGGTGCCAAAAACCAAATGTTTACGCTCACCGGTTGAGTAAAACTTTGAAACAAGTTATTCATGACGTTCAAAAGAAAAAAATGTATTTAAAACTCCTATGACATCGTGCTAAGAGATGACGCGTTGGCAGTGGCACATACCTTAGTTATTTCGATTGTGACTTCTAAAGTACAGTTCTAATCACTACTGTAGTCGTAATTCGTAAATATAACACGGAGTGAGAATCATAAACCATTTACTTGCAAGGGTAAGCCCGAAATGCCTTCTTTTTTTCAAAGACCGGGCGGAAGCACTTTACAGTGCTGGCTGATGTGGGTCCCATCCGGATCCTCGCCTTCCTTTCCCCGAAATCTTAGACAGAAGAGAAGTAGGCGGGAGATGACAGCGACGATGTCAAGCCGACAACTTCGCCGGCCCCGGTGGGGAGTATGCCTTCGCGAGGAGGTTTCGTCACAAGCTGCTCCTCTCCTACCTCTGCCAGCAACGCCTCCACCCAACCTTCCAATCGTAAGCGATTCCGCTTCCTCGTCTCGTCTCGTCTCGTCCTACACGACCCGACTGCTTGCTGCTAATGCGGCTTGCCGCATGCGTGTAGGATGGTCCGGCAGACGGACGCGCACCTGTGCCTGGCGAATCTGCGGCGACTGGTGGTCGGGGGGGCTGTGGGGCGAGGCCCCGGACTTTATGTATGTCAGATACTTAGATTTATGGTTAAGGTACTTTGTGATGTGCCTTATAAGATTGTGATACTTCAGATGCTACATTCTGTGACATTCCTCGTGGTTTGTTCCCTAAGCATATTGTTTGCCCCCATATTTACAAGTTGCAATAAAAAAAATGCTGTGGAAACACCTTCCCCTAAACTCGCTATTCTGTTTTTCTTTATTAGATGCTCATTCATTTTTATACATTTTAAATGTACATGGTACAGTAATGCGTAATAGCAATCTAGTGCAGCAGGGTGATGAAGCTGTAAACCTAAAAAAACAGCTTCATCAAACTTGGTGTTTTTCTCTGCATTTTTTGGTGCCTGTCAGCCCACTACCATTTTTATTTCTTTAGATCAGACCGAATGTGTTAGTTCTCTAGTTGTGATTGTAGTACTTCATTGATTGATGATCAAGGCTGGAAACATCTTTCCCTAAAGTTTTCACTTCCATTACTTTGTTGGCCTGATAAATGCAGTCCTAATTATGCTTGCTGTTGTTCGTTGCATTTTATAATTGTCTTGTTACCCGATAACACTTCCAACTACCAAACTGGTTGCAGATGCTCCTAGTGCTCCATTCTTGAATACCAAGATTATCACCTTGACATATCCTACTAAAAACATTGGCGCCTCATTAGTGCCAAATGCAAGTAAATTAGTTGCTTGGTTGCTTGCTGTCATTTTTAACTGCAAAAATGGTTTCAGGTGCAAATTCAGGTTTAACTTTTTATTTTTTTTTATCATTTTCAAATCTAGATGACCCTCCATCTGCATGATTAGTTCAGGAATTGTTTGTTGTTGCTCAAGAACATCCAGTGAACCTATCAGGGACTATACACTACCACAGAAAGGCCTTTCTGTGGCGCACCTTTTTGCAATTCTGTGGCGCACCCCCAGGTTTGCTGGGTGCGCCACAGAATTCTCGCCACAAAAATTATTTCTGTGGCGCACTTGGCTTGGTGCGCCACAGAATTCTCACATTTCTGTGGCGCACCTGGCCAGGTGCGCCACAGAATTCTCAAAAAACTCAAAAAATGCAAAAAAAATATAAAAAGTTTCAAAAAAATCAGAAAAATCAAAATATGAAATAATATGAAAAATCCTAATTATTGGAACTATTTTAAGATTTTTTGAATTTTTTGAACCGATACCTTCCCGCTAGGTCACCCATCCTCAAATTGCTCAACCCTTGCACGCTTAACTTCTAAGTTCCACCCAGTTCACCTACCCTTGTGCTACTCAAGTTCTTATTCATATATATATCATATGAGCCCTCTTAAGTGTTGTATGTGTATATGTGTGATATGTGTTATAAATGTGTGTTTTTAAATTTCAGATTTTTGAAAAACTTCTAAAGTTTCAAAAGGAGATTCAGATTTTTTTTTCAAATTTTAACCCGCCCCCCAGCTGACTTTCTGTGGCGCACCTGGCCATGTGCGCCACAGAAATGTCACCTTTCTATGGCGCACCAAGCTTGGTGCGCCACATAATGTCTAATTAAGGGTGCGCCACAGAATGTCAACCTCCTTATAACCCTTTTCCTAGTAGTGATACCTATAATCGTCATTTCTAATTGTTAAATTCTTCACAGCTTCTCCCGTCTCAGGCCCGGGTTATACCTCTGGCATATTATCTGCAACAGATGCAGGTAAATTGATTGAACACCCTCAAGTGTTTTCTTTCTATAGAGACTCTAATACTAATATTTGACCTGAGATATTAATAACTGACCATGTTGCTTTCTTCGATCCATTTTGTTTCGGATAGGCTTCTTTTGTTACTCTTGCATTTGTTTCATGTATGTCCATTGTAGTCCCAGGATTGCATTTGCATCCATGAGCTGGTAAGCTCATGTACTGCAATCATGTGATGCACCTTGGTGGACCTTACTCAAGTTTGTATGTTCATTTTTTACGATATACATGTCCCACTATATTTAAGGATCTTACAAAAAAGCAATGAAGAAGATAATAATCTTTTTGCATTAATACATAAAAATAAGAAAGTAACTGAGTTTAGACTCAAAATTTTATGTGCACAACCTCACATTTTCTTTATTTATGATCATAAGCAAATTTTGGTAAGATCATAAGCAAATTTTGGTTTTAGTATTTTAATCCAGTGATACTAAAGAGTACTAGTTGAATGCCCGTGCGTTGCCACTATATTAAAGCAGAGACGGTGGTGATGGTCGTCCGTCATTCGCCTGCCAATCCCGCGCGGTAACGGAAACATCAAAAATGAAAAAAAGCGGTGACCCACGCCCGCACGACTTGCCCCATGACTCACGCACGATTCTGCACTGCATCCTCGTTCCCCTTCCCCCTCCTCTTCTCCCCAGGGCACTGCCAAGCAACCGACGCCGCCGACGTTCTCCCACACGGCCACACCCCACACCCCCGTCTGATCTCGTCCACCAATCCGCCAGATTATGTGGCGAAGGTGGTGCCATCAACTTCAAGGAGCAGGCGATCCAGTACATGAAGCACGCGGTCCAAGGCCATCACCGCCAGGTTCATCGAGTACCTTCACCGCGCCGAGGAGATCTGAACCATCCCGATGACGGAGGCAGTGGGCAACTCGGGGCTCCTTACGGCGTTGACGCGTCCGTACAGCAAGTGGAAGAATGTCGAGGATGACTCCGTGCAGTCCAACGCTTCCTCCGTTGATTATTCTCTCGCGCTCAACCCTTGCTATCACGCTCATTCAGAAACTGCTCCACGTCTCGGATGCTTGGATTTAGGATTTCTTCCATCTTCAGATTATACTAAGCAGGGATATTCTATTTTTTTGAAGGAGTGCGCTTCTGTAGTTCTGTTGATACCATGCCAATCCTTCACAGGATCATAGAATATTTCTTAACCTTAGTTCGTGTTTATTTAGTGCAGTACCGTTTGTTAACTAATCTGTAGTAGTGATGCATTGTTGTTTGCAGATTTACTAATTGAAGAGGATGCTAGCTGAAGTAAAGAATGTAGACACCCTTCGGAAGTAGGTAATACCTTATCATGTTTTCTACATCATTCTTTTCATTTCCTTTGGCGTGCCCCTGATAAATGTGCTTTTACTTCGAGTAACGTGGTTTGATCGATGATGATGTGCAGTTCATCCTGACGGTTACAGCAGCTTGACCAGATCGTTGATGGAAGGCGAGCTTTATCTTAATCAGAACAACTGGTCGCTGATTAAACTAATTTGTTTGTGTGATGTCCAAACTGATGCAGATTACTTGTTTATATTTTAGTTAAGTACACTGCCAATTTTTTGTCTCTCACAACTACTGACCTGTCTTTAATTATATTTGTGATTACTACTGAGACCACTTTCTGTGTTGATTGATTGTAAAATTGTCAAAGCTTCGCATGTGTAATGTGCTTGACAAAAGGCTTCTTCAGGATTATCGTTTCATTGGAATTAAATCTTAATTCATACAACACATGTTATCTGATGGCAAATGTTTTGCTGATGACATCAACATCTATCTGTCATTTGGTTCATATTATCAAGCCATGCTCTCCCTTTGATGATTCCCCTTGGTCATTCCTGAAATTTGAGTGGTTTGATTACAGAATTCACAGAGTCAGCCAAAAATTTCTTCGCAGGTTAGCAATTTTTTTAGAAAAGAAATTACTAAGTATAAGAACAAGTGTGTTACTTTATCCCTCAATTGGTGCTCTGCCTGAATAAACTTTATTGTAGAATACCTTTCATGGTAGACCACTGACGCAATGTAACTGATATTTTGTAATTTTCTAGACTACAAAGTGGGTCAAACTTTTCTTGATTGATCAAGCTTACCTGTGTTTCTACTCTCTTCCATACAAATTGCAATGGTTCTAGACACCGTATCGATTTATTTTAGATCTGTTACACCACATATTTCTCTCCTTGATGTTGATCGCTTCTTTGTTTTCTTTGTTTCTGATGAATGTTCAACAAGGAGAAGATCACCAAGATGAAGAAATGCGCCATCATCGTGAACAGCATCGTAGAGCAATGATGAACATGCAGGCAGTGGCAGACCTTGCAAAACTGGCCATGTCGCTGGTAAAAACACATGCGTACTAGACTGCTCTCTCACTTAACTGGTCAATCAGTATGCAAAAACGAATGTAACTGAACCTAAAAAAAACAATGTAACATGGTCAAGAGTTTACACTCTCAATTAACCACAAACCAGTCTTATATCTTGCTATTCTGGTCATGTCATGGTGGTGATGTGTGGTACGGCACCCGTAGCCAGCACCCAAGGACCACTTCTGGCGCTACATGCCCAGATATACCATGACCCCTAAAACCTCCGGCACCTGCACAATATATACTCTGCTTTTAAGCCTGGCTGTGCTCCATTGGTAAACAATTAGCCTGTTGTAGATGAGGCACGGGGCCAGTCTGAAGCACGTTCTTGAGAAGTAATTCCAGTACCAGTAAACATCCATAGATTCACAGCCACACAGATCATTATGCCACTTGTGAGAAACTAAATAGTAGTGATGCTTGGTTAGTGCAATGATCATAAGCCGCTAAATATCGTTACCAAATAAAATTGAGTGTGAATTGGTTTTTTTGATTTTCTATCAGCTTCCTTCACTTCACTAGATTGTGTTGGTACTAGCTAATTAAGATAAATTGTTTCGCAAAGGTTTATTTGAACCTTGAGGATTCTACCACCTTGTGTTGTATCAGTCACATGAATAATAACTTTGCTAAAAATAAAATAAGAATATGACAATTACCGTCTTTATTCATCGTAGATCCTTCAGTTTTCCCATGAACTTGACCTCTACAAATCTTCCTCGAAGTAGTAATTTCGCTGACAATAAGATTGCAAACTTAACAAGATTGACTTATGCAAAGTAACTGCCTGCATCGTCATTCCCAGAGTAATAAAATTCTCGCTAACCCAAAAACGTTCTACAAAAATCAATCTAAATCAACGCATAGGTTTATTGTTTTTCATGTGGGGCTAAAAAGAGTAAGAGGCCGTGGCAACGCACGGGCATTCAAATGACGCCGCGCAGAACAGAAACCACAAAACCAAACTGTAAAAAAAAAAATGTTGTAGAATATTTGGTCGTCTTCTTCCTTCGTCTTTTCCTCCAATCTGACCAGCAAAGTCAGCGGGCTCCGTAGGTCGTACTATCGTCGATCGATCGATACAACACAGTCATGCGAAGCCCCCCGTGACCGGAGGCTGCCAAGCATGCGAAGCCCCCCGCGGCGGCCCGGCACCCTCGCGCGGAGCCCGTCTTCCCGAAGCCCGCCCGCGAGCCCCCGACGGCAGACGAAGCTGGCGACAAAGCCGTCCGAAGTCCCCCGCGGCGCCGGCAGATGGAGCAGGCAGCAAAGCCGCCTCAAGCCGCCTACAGACGGCGCGGCCTGCCCCATCCGAACGTCGCCGGCGCGCTCGTTTGGTGGTGATTCTGGCTCGAGTTTGGCGATGATTTTGCCGGACTCCGGCGAGTTCCACGGCGGAAGGTCATCGTTGGGTCCTGAATGTTCAGCCCGCCAACCACTTGCGGGGGATACAGGCCACCTCAAAATCGGACGCGAAATCTGTGAATTCACGGTTTGGAGGAGGAAATTCACGGGCCCCCGCAAAAACTTTTACGGGTCGAGAAGTTTTGAGAGTTCTGTTCTTTGCGTTTTTTAGGTTTTGAATCCGTATCCGGCGGTTATTTTGCAGTTTTGCGCGTTTTGCAGGCTCTGCTAGAGATACTTTAGGGTCTCCTTACGAGGACATTCGATCCGTACAAATTTAATACCCCCTCGCCCCAGCCCCAATGCGTTCGCGAAAAATTTCTTGCTCACCCCTCTCCTGAATTTTGGGTAAAAACGCACTATCACAATGGTTTCAGACTTATTACCAATTGAGTTAGGTGTGGTTGACTTTTTGTTCGTATGATAAGGGAGAGGCGGATTTCACAGAGGGCACGTATCCGGCATCCGAAAGAGAACTTGATTGGTGTGTCGGACATGAATTTTGAGGGTGTGGATAGAGGTGTTCTTATTATTTCTCAAAAGAAGAAAAAGGAAATCCACCACGAGAACTAAAACCGGCCGCCGCGGCCACCATCTGCCTTTGTCTCCTTCCCCGCAGCGCAGAGCTCCGGCACTCCCAGAACCAAATCCCGACACTCCACTGCCCGTGCCGCAGCCGCAGTGAATCCAAAATATCTCCATCCCTCTCCTCTCCCCTCTGCGGTAACAAATCCTCCTCCTCCCGGCGGCGGCGGTAGATCTCCCTCCCCTCTCTCTTTCTCTTCGGAAACCCCCAATTTATTCCCCCGAACCCGCCGCAATTCCAAATCCGCCTCGCCCTTATCCCGCCGCCGCCCTCCGAACCCCGCGGACCCACCAAGTTCCCTTCTTTTTCCCCTCTCCGGGCGATGGCGACGGAGGAGGCGAGCAGCAGCAGCGGCGGCGAGGAGGGCTCCGGCTCCCTCTCCGGCGCCGGGGGCTGGACGCGGGCGCAGGAGAAGGCGTTCGAGAACGCGCTGGCGACGCTGGCGGAGGTCGAATCAACCGCCATGTGGGACCGCATCGCGGGCGCCGTCGAGGGGAAGACCGCGGACGAGGTCAGGCGGCACTACGAGCTGCTGGTCGAGGACGTCGACGGCATCGAGGCCGGCCGCGTGCCGCTGCTCGTCTACGCCGGCGACGCCGCTGGCCCCGACGAGGGCGGGTCCGGGAAGAAGGGCGGGGGTGGCGGTGGGGGTGGGGACAAGGCGGCGAGCAAGAACGCCGAGCAGGAGCGCAGGAAGGGGATCGCGTGGACCGAGGACGAGCACAGGTTCGTGACTTCGTTCCTGCATCCCTTCCGTTTCCCTCCGTTGACCTGCTCTGGAGTCTAGGTGCTTGCTTGGTTGCTGAATTGAATTGGCATGTCCTGTCCTGTTGCAAATTCCTGTGATTGATTGATTGATTGATCCATGTAATCGTCCTATGGTGCTAGCTAGAGATGGTATTGGAAATTTGGATGCTGTGCTTAGTTTACCTGCTCTCATGGTACTACTGGGGTGTGAGTGAGTGAGTACATCAGTGCTCAGTGGAGCGTTTTGTGTGCCATTGTTTGTGTGTATTGGGAGATTAGGCTGTATTCTGCATGAGAATTTTTTGTCCCCGCACAGACGAGCGAGCATACTTGTGCTCGTACTCGCAGCTGTACTTGCATATTTGATTGATTGGCGAATTAGCGGACCTAGAAGCTAAAACGTCAGCACTATTTGATCGGGGTTTCTGCTTATCCAGCTAGTGTAGTTTGTCGGGATGTGCCGAGTATTTTCAAAATTTGCTCTTTAGATGGCTTAGATCCTACTTTCCATCCGAGACTCGACGCATGTACGGACGGTTTGTCCTATTTTGCAGATTAGGTCATGTCATGTGTGCATCCATTTGTGGATGCAGGCCCCCTGATTGGTGGATTAGATTTAAAAGCCTCCGACACTTGTTTTCAAGTGGGATTGATGTACTGGAGCTGTTGTTGTTTCGTTAGTTTGGCTATTACTTATAACTGTTGTATTTTGATGCAATTCATTTATGAGCGTAGAGCAATCCGTGAATAGTAAACGAATCTGTGTGGCTGTTGAAGTTACATCCTCAAGCTCTGTATTCTGTATGTTCTGACATTTTGGCAGACTAATTATTTAAGCTTGTCATCTGTTACCTTATGCATGAATTGTTTTGCTAAGAAGTTGGAAACTGGGCACTATGGTCACTTATGGAAGAAAATGTTTTTCTAACTGTATTCCCAGCATGATAAACTTCATTGTTTTAGGTGAAGGGACATTTTTTTATTTTGGGATGATTTCTTCACATTTCATATTTATTCTAACTTTGTGGGTGGACTGATTTTGGTAAATATTCTTATGTGGCTTTGCATACTTTAAATATGCTAAAATGCGATAGATTAGTCACCTGTTTGTTAGCTCATTTTTCCAGTTGCAGTTCAGACTTCCCTTTAGTTGAGTGAATATATTTCAAATATGAACTTAATGCATCTCCCTCTTCTAAATATGAATTCAAGCACATCGTTATCATCTACCAATCTATGCACCACTGCATGATTGTATACTTCTTTCATAAGTTCTGCACCTTTTTTCATAGAATATACTTAATCGTTTCTCATCATTTGGTGTATAGCACCTTCTGGGCAATGAATTACTGATTTCTTTGTGCTGAAGATTTCAACCCTGAACAAGTCAAGTTAGCACATGCTTGTTCAGGCATTTGCTATATGTAAAAGTAGTCCACGTCCTTTTTCATTTGCAACATATTTTTGCCATTTTATGCGACCTAGTATACGATATTGGCAATTGATAATTTTAGTTTGTTTGAAACAGATTGGGATTTGAGTACCTCTTACTTTCATTAAGTGGAAGTTGGGATTAGACCTCGTGATTCCCTACACCTGTTTTATGTGACTGATAAGATGCCATGCTTGTGAAATTTCGAAGTGGAGAACTCAGACCATTGTGGCTGTGATGATTAATTGCCTGAATAAGAAATATATGTTTATTCATGCCTTCTGCAGGGCTTATATTACTAGTCACTGAACTGTGCCATGACCTGATTTTAACCTGCAGATTGTTCCTTCTTGGGCTGGAAAAGTACGGCAAAGGTGACTGGAGGAGCATCTCAAGGAACTTTGTGATCTCAAGGACACCCACCCAGGTAGCCAGCCATGCACAGAAGTACTTCATCCGCCTCAACTCGATGAACAGGGAGAGGCGGCGATCAAGCATACACGACATCACCAGCGTGAACGGAGAAGCATCAGCCACTCAGGGGCCAATCACAGGCACAAACGGGCAGGCCGCGGTTCCCGGGAAGTCCCCCAAGCAACCTGCACAGCCAGCAAACCCGCCACCAGGCGTCGACGCCTTTGGCACCACGATCGGGCAGCCGGTCGGCGGCCCCATCGTATCCGCCTTAGGCACCCCTGTCGCGCACCCTGTCCCTGCTCCGCCTCACATGGCCTACGGCCCGCTCCCGGGAACCGTTGTGCCCCGTGCTCCGATAAACATCCCTTACCCGATGCCGCCACCCCCGTCGTCCCGATGATGGCCCTCCCTCCTGGATAGACATCGTTAAGCGCCCCTGGGCTCCCAAGATAAAACTCAGAACCTCTCCTCCATGCTGTTTGGCCTTCCAGTGAAATGCAACATTATGTCTGAATAAAGGGATGACAATAAACTCTTGTACATTACAGGTGGTTTATAATCTTTAAACGTAGCTTCTTGAGGACATGGCAGACTATGTACTTACCATGTTGCGTTCCATAGTTCTTCAAATGTACGCCTGTGCTGGGAGCTTCAGGTTGGATGGTACCTGGTGTCAGGCTTCGTGCCAGATATTGTAGTTCAGTTAGTATCGTTCTCTGTGATGATAGGAAACTTGGTTTACCCTGTTACATAGCAGTGTATTAATGTACAATGCTGTATTTGTATGCTACAGAGATAAAGCTGTGATGTCTCCAGCTTCGAATCATTTGTTTCGGTCTTGTTTCTTTCTCACTTATAGCTGAGTGTTTCAGACAAGGAGTATAGCAATTAAGGAAGATTTTTTCATGAACCGTAATCTCATCTTTTATTTCTGTTACAAGTTGGAGTTGAGATTTTCGGCTCCTAAGTTGTAGTGTCTTCCCTCCAATTTAAATAATTCGAAAATCATAGTTATGAATTTTCAAAAATCTGAAAACAAATCCTTATGTAGCAAATAGTATATGCCACGAATGAGTAAAATGTCAACTTTAAATACTTCGTTCTTTGAGCTATACAAAATGACAAAGTGTGGATCTGAATATGTATATTTTTTAATCTCTAGTTCACCAGATTTTTTTATTTTAATGTAGCCATAATATAAAGTAATTCTAATTGAAATTTCGCACGTTTGTGGGATACTCAGCGGGTTTTTTTTCTTCAGATTTTTTAACCTCATAAATTTAATTTTCAATTTTTTAAAATAGAGGGAGCAGTGGAGATCGGGAGACAAAAGTACTTTCCGTAGAAGTTGTCATTTTACAGTTGACTTGATCATCGTATCCCTGCCATTTCAATAGGAAGTTCATGTGAAACCGATCGAGAAAACCTATACCGATCATTGATTAGCGAGTCATCTGATCATATAGCTTCTTGTTTTTCGTGTGCGATGATGGCAATTATGTTCATGACCCCGAGACCTTGTGTGCTACTCCAATGGTGTAATTTCCTGGTCAATGGCGAACAGAAAGGAAAACGTCATGACGGTGGAGTTAATGGAAACGGAAAAGCCATGGGATCACATGTCACGCACCAGGTCCACATGTCATGGGGACAATGTCCACCCATACGGATGGGGTCAGCATGTCATTGTAGCCGGGACATATGTCACGCCGGCTGTATCATCAGCCATAAATCATGTGCAACGTCAGAGGTAGTAGTGGAATACAATCCACTATGATTAATACATTTTTTTTAGATATATGACTATGAATCACGGTAGAAGTAAATCAAGGCAGACCGCCGGATGGAAGTGTCGTACGAGTATGAGTCATAGAGTGTCGGATGCATAGTAGTTTCACAAACTGAAGACACTCGAGAGTAGAGGTCATTTTGATAGAGAAGTAGACGGTTCGGTACTTGCCTTTTATTATCATTGCTGGACCAAAGATACATTAAGCAAAAAAAGGGAAATAAAATTTGCAGTTTTCTAAAACCGGTAAAACATGATGTTCCAAACTATTTCTTGCTGCCGTCTGTCGATGAACCCTTCTTCTCTTGGGCGATATCTTTTGGCTCCGTCACCTTTTTGACGCTCCCTTCACCTCCATGGGGACGCTTGGTGCTGGCGCCCTCGAACGTACCTGATTGATTGCTGCCAACGCTTTCCGCCACATGGGGACGCTTGCTGACGACGGGGATGACGGGCAAGGAGCTCCGCTTGAAGGGGTTGAATCCGGGCGCCTTTCGCTCGACACTGTCGTTGTTGTTGTCTGAACCGTCGATGGGCTGAGTCGATAGTGGGTCGTCGCTGAACTCATCCGAGTTGTCACCGGGGAGATGGAACATGGTATCCTCGTCCATCATCCTGGGAGGACTCTTCCAGGGAGGATAGTCCCCGAACGAAGGACTACCAAATCGTCCGTCAAGAGGACAAAAGCCGACAGAGTCATCGCTACCTGACCACGCCTGGCGGTCAGGGCTCCACTCGCTAGCCCGTTTGTTTATGCTATCTGTGGAGGGATCCTGGTGGGAGCCTCTGCTATGAGGAGAACCCATCTCGACCCGTCAAGGATAGGAGGGTGATGAGGGAATGGCATTCGAAGAACCCTTATAAATAGACGTGGGATAAGAAGGTGGTGGTTGGTGAGATCGTCAATTTTAATGTCTCGCTAAGAATTAAGTGACGCAAAAGTGTCCGTTAGCTACACGTCGTCCAATGGCGTGCATCGGCCTAAATGAATCCAAACAAATTTGCCAGGGGCACAAAATCTCGCAGTATATCTTCACACGATACGCTGGCGAAACCACAGCTAGGCCATCCACGTGTTCGTCCGTCGTAGGCACAAAATCCCGCAACACAAATCCACATGATACGCTGGCGAATCTATGGCTTGGCCACACCTCACACCAATTATCACGCTAGAGGGTAGCGACAATTTCCTCCTTAACTTCCGATACGAATCGAATCGCACAATAAAAATTCGTTAGCTGGATGTCCAATGGGCAGCCGCCTCCGTGAACGCGCACAAAATTTCGCCCGGGCCACCGAATCTCGTAGTAAAGACAACAAATATATCCGCAATATAACGTATAATAAGGAAATCTTGCAAACCCTTCGACGACAGGAGGGGAGCTCGGCGGGAGCCAACACAACTAATTACAACCAACTCCTTACATATTTTTCAAAAGATTTGTAAATTGCTGATTCATAGTATAACTCCTATATGAAAATGTAAAACTCCAAGACATTTGATTTTCATTAACTTTGAATTGCTCATAAAACCCATAGGTCTCCCATTTTCATACCCCCTTTTGAGCTAGTACCTTTTTTTTGTACTTCTGCATTACCTAGAAAAAATCCCCCAAACTGAATATGGAAATTACCACGGCACACACAAGCCCTTGAAAGGCCACCACCATCGCTCTCTCTCTCTCTCTCTCTCTTTCAGTGTCCACCCATACACAAGAGAACGCAGAGGCGGGGCGAGCTGCCTCCTCCGGACATGGCCGAGGCGAAGGGATCGCCGGCGTCCTCCGGCGGCGCGGGCGTCGGCCCCGGCGACCTCGTGGTCCCGCCCGTGTCGCTCCAGGCGCTCCTCGCCTCCATGGGCGGGCCCGCGCCGGGCGCCGCGAACGTCGCGCATCACCAACAGCAGTTCTACAACCCCGCCGCCCTGATCCACGCGCCAATGCCCGCGCCGCCCCGCTCGCCGTCCAGACGCCGCTGCCACCGCCGCAGTCCAACCACCAGCTGCTGCCCGCCGGTCAGTATCCTTTTTTTTGTTGCATCGCCGCGCGTCATCGTTCGCCGCGCGGGCTCGCTGTGTTCTGCTCGCGCGGGCGATCGTTCGTCGTCCCCGGCCGTGATTCGTCCATTTTAATCTAGGGTTTTGAATTCTTCCGCGTCAGTTCTAGGGTTTTGGATCCGCCGTGCACGCGCGCGGGCCGCCACAGAGGTGAGATCCGTCTTCCTCGGTCGTCGTCGCTGTTCTAGGGTTTCTCCCCGTCCGGACTTGCGTAAAGATCGGGTCCAGATAGCAATCTTGGCGCATCGAAGTTTCGATCATACAAGTCTTTCCATTTCGAGCAATTTAAATCATTTTCAGGCGACATGGACATAAATTTCGACCATATATATCGCACGTGTCTATTATTATTCATCACCATCTCACTTTAATTCTCCCTGTTTGTTTATTCCTGATATTTTCTTGATTAGTTAATTGTTTCTGTTTCATTATTCTTCAGGAACATACCAATACTGGCAGGCACCATCTGGCTCCCAGAACGGCGTTGCGGCGGCACAGCAGGTTCAGAGAGGTTTTGGGGACTGGACGGTGTACAACAGCTCGTACGTGTCTCTTGCCTGTGGCAGCAGCAGCAGCAGCAACAATGGCTACCACCACACCTCGAGGCTATGCTCCACCACCGCTTGGCCTAATTTCATGCCAATAAACCCTTGCTACGGCGCTTACCCTCCCGCGATGCAGGATCATCAAGCTCCTTCCTACCAGGGCAACAATAATCATAAAGAAGATTCAGGTATATCTGTCATTCTATATATCCAGGAATGAGGTTTCGTGGCAACGGTACATGAGTGGATATTATATGTGTGGACTTTTTGAACCTGCCCCATCTGAACACAATATCAAGACCTTTGAGATTGGATATGTTCAATACTCTCATTTTTACAAAAAATATTTTTGTCTTCTATCAAGCTCAAGCCGCAGTCCACGGTATTCAAATTTTTCTCTAACTTGGTAATATTTCACTGTCCACCTAACCCAAGTTTTGTGTAACTTATATGAGGTAGGCTGCGGGTTGAAACTCATATTAAGTGGAATGCCAGAGTTGAGTTTGATAAAATACGAGTTGCTTTTAAATGTGTCAACCATTACTTGCACAGATTTATATAGCATGCTTGCGGCGAGTTCAGATTTTTTTGATATGTTTTTGTGGTTATGGAGGTCCATTGCGATAAGTGATCCTTATTGCTTGCCTTGAGCTGCGCTCCAATTAACAGTTCATGGGACATTAATGTGTAGTGTTTGTAGAAAGAGGTGCATATAAGCTGGTATTATATGATTGTTTGGTCACAAAATGTCTTGTCTCCTTTGTCACTACTACTATCCGTCTAGCCCTATGCTCGAACACGTGTTCATCGATACTAGTCGTGTCGACACGCCACAGCATATGAATTGGAAACTAATAAGTCTTCACGGAATAATGAACACTTGCCAATGTTGTGAAAAACGACATATTATGTGATATGCAAAAAGGGCAAGAGGCGGGGCGTCAATATGGCAACTAAGGACATACAATTTGTATGGATTTTTTTGTCACATATTGAATACTCACAAAATCTCTTCTGACAATAAATTAACGCGCTCGCAAGCATTGTATTTTCTTTCCTTGCGAATATATAGGTAGAGTTGAGACAAAGACTAACTACCCAAAAATAGGCTTACATATTGTCCTCTTACAAGGTTCTTTATACGTTCCTCTTATGACTAGGTGACTAAATAAAATTATGACTAGGAGGTATATTGGTTAATGGAGCTCTTGGTCCATGCATGCTCTCAATTGAACCCATGGACGTGAAAGAGCTCTAAGAATTTTATTTATTTATTTGGTCTATAGTAGTATACTATAAGACTCACTTTTAATAATATAAACATCACTTCAAGGGTCCCTAAAGGTGTATGTCTCAACATTGTTATTCCCACCTAGTGTCCAAACCGATTTAAAAGCACTGCCATCTTTTTTTTGCTTTGGTCCCAACGTTTCCCGAAGACTTGATTATAGAGTCGAGAGGGGTGGCACCATCTCGGCCACAGTTACTTTATTTTTAACATGTTTGTCTTATAGTACGTAAGGGTAATTTCAGTCTTATATTTGTTTAAATTTCCGAAAGAAACATTTTGTTCTTATTTCATTTAATTAAAAAAGTGAGAACATAAAGGACATGCTACACGCCGTATCATTGTTTTAACAGAGAATTGTACTCCAAACCTGTGACTTAATTAAACATTACAACCTTGGAAAGTGCTATCCGAAATATGGGTCTGCACGACCATGCTTCCAAAACTTCTCAAAAAAAGTGTTGAAACCTTACCCACAAAACAAATATTGAAACCTTGTGCCAAAGTATTACCATTTGCAAATTGTGCTAAAATCACTAAATTGTTTTTGCAATAAGTTATGTACTTGAACATATTTTTCCAATAAATCATTTTACGATTTATTCACAACTCCTACATGTTCATATTTACAAAACATTACATGAAACATTTCTAGCCTTTATGTGCACATGTGATATTTTATTTTTCATAACTATAATAAATATGTTTTATAATTTACAAAAATGGGTTCACAACTTCACATGCACCCATATTACGAAAATGCTGTATCAAAACCTTGGGCTGTATCATGCTACTACATTATTAAATTTTACGAATCTGGTAAAGCAGGTTGAGTTTGTTTGTCGTGCAATTTTTTTGTTGAATTGGCTTGACATTCAAGTTTTTATACTGTTTAGTGCATCGTTGTGTTGAATCCAGTAACTTTCTAAGGGCTTTAGTTCAAGGTACAGAATGTGAAGACTTCAAATCTCAGAAAGTTTTTTGAAGCAACTTGTTCATACCCCCCTCGTTCCAAATAAAACCAAGTCATACTGCCATATTATTGGTGGTGTAATACTATAATAGGCCAGAAGCCAAGAACACATCCAAGTCTTATATACTGGATTGCGTGCATGTTACTATTCATGAAATGAGAACTATTTGCGCATTGCTTCAATATGTGGCATCTGATGGTGCAGATTTGTAGCTAGCTTCAGGGTGGAGCCAACATTAGTGCCTGCCCCGTGTTTTCCACCAATGTCTCCGGCATCAAACAATCACTCTCCCGCACAGTTCTTTGATGAAGCTACATACACCAAAAATATGAAGAGTGAAGCCATGTACAAAAAGAAAGTGAAGAATTCAGAGGTAAAAACAGGACATTTTTGCAGAGCATATATTCTGATATAACTAAATTTGCATGAATATACCTGATGTATGATTTCCAGGAACCACCGACATGGAAAGTGAAAACAGTGATGAACTGGATCATGTCCAGGTAGACGAGAATCAGAACCTGAGTCAGGGGCATGAAAGTGTGACTGCTGTAAGTAACGCGATACATTGATGCATATAAGTTCCTGCAGTTTGCAGTGTCTTCCCACTGAACTAACTCTGGACTTCTTCCTGCAAAATTATGTACAGAGGTTCAACTGTAGAGAATACCGTGTTGTCGTGCGCAAGGATTTGACCAACAGTGATGTTGGAAATATTGGAAGAATTGTGCTGCCAAAGGTGGGTCCCAGTATTACTCTATCGATTAGTAAACATCCAAGTTATACGTCAACTCCCTGTGATTATACTTTGTAAATTCACTATACTGAATTTTGCAGAGGGATGCGGAGGCTAACCTTCCAGCTTTGCTTGAGCGTGATGGCCTGATACTGAGGATGGATGACTTCAAGCTTCCTGCTACATGGAACTTTAAGTACAGGTGATTACTAGTTAGGTTTTAATATTTTCCTTGATAGCTTCATAATGTTGGAGCGTTTATCTGCCTCCTGCTCACTAGTTCAACTGTATCACACTGATACAAAATACTTCGCAGGTTCTGGCCTAATAACAAGAGCAGAATGTATATCATGGAAAGTACTGGTACGTTTTAACATTTCGGCAAACACTTCAATATTTATTAAGCTTGTGCATGTGCTTGATAATTGCTATGTGTTTACCTCAGGAGAATTTGTGAAGTCCCATAATCTCGAAGCAGGAGATGCCCTCGTCATCTACAAGAGCCTGGAGTCCGGCAAATTTGTACGGGAATATTTTACACTCTACCCATTTATGTCATCAATAGTTGTCCGAAAATTGTGCTCTGTTTTATTCTTTTATTTTAAAAGTTACTCTCATCATATTAGTACACCTATGCCGCATTGCTTTTCTGATATCTTGCGTCAGATTGTCCGTGGGGAAAAGGCCACTCCACAGCGTGCTCACCTACTCTGTCTGGAATGCAAGGAGGAAGGGGGCAACAGCGAAGAATGCGGGTTTGGCATGAGCTTGCATGCCAAGAGAACTGATAGACGTTGCCTTTCTCGTCTTCAGCTCTCTGCATCAGAAGGCTCCCAATATAATGATGGGTAGTTATTCCCTTGTTGAAGAACATCGAGCTAGAATCAGTCATAAGAAAATGAAGAAGAATCAAGAAGCATCGTCAGAGAGTGCATCGCCTGAATTGTGAGCATTGACATGTTTTAGGGTTCGAACTGGCCTAGTAGCTGGTGGATAGCTCTGGCGAAAGAGAAACATCTTTCCAGTTTCTTAGGTAACGTAATTTTGCTTATCCATGTAGCTGTTGTTTGTTGTATTTGTACAAAAAAATAATTTTGACCTGTTGCCTTGTACTTCATTATGGATGACCCCATAATATTGCCTCACTCCGTGTGTAGGATGTTTCTGATCTTTTCAGAGAAAGAAGAAATTCTTTTGCAGCAGACTTGTGTTTTGTGAGAGAATGCAACCATTATACGACATTGAAATCAGCTGATGTTCATATTCGTAGCAGTTTCTACCTTTCCGTTTAAGGTTTTTGATAACACAAGAGGTGTATTTTTCCTTTAACATGTGCTATAGTGTAAGGGTCTATATTATGATTTACAAATAAAGACGCAATACACAGTGAATATATGACTGCCTTACACAAAGGATCCAAGCAAATGACGAATGAACATAGATGCTCAAAGGTGTTTTTCGTGCTCCATTTCGTTGTTCACACGTTGGTTCATATCTCAGCAACTTACTTATATGTCTAATAAATCTTCGAGCTGTATAACAAGTTCTTCTACTCTTCACTCGAGCTAGCTATCTGGCAAATATACATGACTTGATGGCACATTGGCATGAACACGTACACAATGTCAGTGAGAGGGAAATCTGTCTTCATTGTTTGAATCAGGTTTTGATGAAAGCAGAGGGGTACTAACTAGTGAGACACAGATCGTAGTGCGTTCCCCACAATGACGACAAACCTAGCTAAGATGGCGGGTCGTCGATGACCCTTTAACCGTAGTCAATCGGTCACGCCATGGCTCCATCTCCACTCCCTGATGCATAAGATGTTGCTAACGTGTTCATAAGCATCAGAATGTGTCACATGTTGAACCAGGTCTGTTTATATGCCAACAGTGGAACGTTGTTTGTGACCTTTTCAGCTCACTCGTACACACGAATCTGAGATTAATTTGTTGCCCACCTGAACTGCTGGTTATTCACTTCAAACAGTGACATAGTACGTACAGATAAACATTGAGCAGTTTCATCTAAATAAGAGCAATAGCTGGAAAAAAGGTGGCATTAGCAGAAGTGAAATGGAACAAGACAGTACCATGGTCATTGACCTATGGCTGGCATCTAGAAAAAAAAACAGAAACACAATATGGAATCGATAGTTTATAATCATAAGCACACCGTACCAACAGGATTAACACCACAACTAGCACGGCTATCATCAGTAATAGAGCTGAGGGAAAAGCAAAGAAGTGCAAATGCTAGACTAGCCTACCAAAGGGTAACTTTCGGCTTTTCAGTAACAAAAGCAGGCCTCTCTTATACGCCTTGTTCCACTCTATTTCTTCTTAATAAAAAGGCAGTCTTCCTGCCAATTTCACGTGAAAAGAAAAACGCAAACCTGGGCCGGAACATATCTCTTCCTGACCATATAAGAATAGCTTAAGAAAAACCCAACTAATCCATATGCCACCATTTGCGAGTATGACATCGGCTACAGGGCTCCAGAACCTGCAATCTAACACCCGCAGGGACTCTCTTTGTGATGTATTTGTTCACAGCCTTAACAGCTCTGTGAGCCTCCGCTATGCTACTATCCTTCATCCAGCTGCAGCTTTCACTCTTCCCAATAATGCCCACACTTTCTAGGATATGGATCCCAGGGGTTGTGTCCAATGTGAGGCACTCGAGCGAAGGAGCGCTCTCGATGATATAGATCACTAACTGAATTAGGTTCTTATTTGAATGAAAACCTGTTATCATCACCCGTCTGAGGAGATCATATTGGCACTGTGGCGTCCCCCTCATATAATTAGCATTGTTGCCACCGCCAACTGAATGGTTGCGCCTTAAGGCATCCTTACGTACCTGTGTATGATCAATCACCATTAATACCACTGTTTCATTTATAACCACGGTCATATCAAAGATGTATCGCTCTGAGAGATATGTCTTACATGCAAGATGAAAGAATCCAAGGCCGGAGAAGCATCAAGAAAGGAAACCAGGGACAAGACATCAAATTTGAAGGCAGGTTCTGGACTATAAATGTTAATTTCCAACTTCTTGAGACAGGGGAACTGGGATACCAGCATTGGAGTGTTGAAATTCTGAAGTACGACAAGTCCAAAGATTAATAGTGCCTTTTGTTCTTCAAATATAAATGTGTTGTATGCACTACAGACTACACTATCATTCACTAGAAATCGCCATGTAAAGTATGTTGGACTGAGATAAAAAATATATAGTTCTCTTGACATATATTAGTTCCTTATTCGAACATATGTTCTCATCTTTAATATTAACGAATACATAAATGCTGAAATAACATGTAAGAAGCATATTCTTTAAGCATGAACACCAAATAGTTCCAAGTTGTATAGGATGCAATGGAAGCATTAGGAGAAATAAGTAGATATGAGATCAAGAATATTTATGACATCCATTGGATGAAGAGTTGTGAATTGAGAATAAAACGTAGAAACTAAAACATACCTCATCAGTAGAGACCAGCTCCAGACTCTCAACATTTGGTGCGAAGGTTGGAAGCCTTGCGAGAGCAAGGGAGATCGTGTTGCACGGAATGTAACATGAAAAATACACATCCTTAAGCTGCCAAGGATCCGCAACCGAGATGTCTTCTACTAGGGGTCCAACACACCAAAGTGGAGAGCTGTGAATCATTGATATTTAGAGCCTGCAACGAGTGACATGATCCAACTCTGAGGATCGTGAGTTTCTGCAGCGTACAAGGTTTCATCAAGGAAATAATCTTACTACAACAGATGATATCCATTTGTTCCAAAGCGGGAGATTTCGAGAGCAGGTGCCCTAATCCCTCGTCAGTAATGTTGACAAAGCGCAAACGTAATCTTGTCAATTTTCTCAAGCATCCAAGTGCTGCCGTCGGATGAAAAGTGCAACCTTCGAGGTGAAGAGACCGAATTGAATTTCCAGCCACCTCGCCACACAAAACCGACCATGGGAAGTTGTACTCTGCAGTCTTCATGCGTGCAGAGGTCACGAGGCTAAGTTCTTTGACCCCTGAACGAGCAACATTTTGGAACCATCTGTCGAGGTAGGAGGTGTCGATACTTTTGTAAAAACGGAGATCAAGACTGAATATCTCCACCCCAATGCCAGAGTGCTTCTCAAGAATGTGGTCGACTACGCTGGTGAGTGTATCGATATCAGTCAACCCAAGCGTTATCATGCTGAGCGTGAGGTTCGAATAGCATCTCCAGGAATGCAGAAACCCACGAGAGACGCAGGCGGCTCGAGCAGCATCCTTCACCGGCAAGAGAGAATGTATATGATATACAATGTCCTACAGAACCATGGTTGCAAAGCTCGACGGTTAAGATGGTTGCCAAAGCAACACAACCAACAGAGCACGCACATAAACATATATGTACATTTTATGAGTTTAAGCCGTTTGATATGCAGATGAATTGCAGGCCATGATGCAAAGGTAATGAGTTAGTTGACAGGGTTCCATGATATTTTACATGTAAGTTGTATTTTAAACTACAATACTTGAGTACCAGGAACTACAGCTGCATACCACAGGCAGTCTCTCAAACTCAAACACAGATTCAAGTTGTTTGCAGGCCGATCCACTACCTGCAATGAAACGAGCCCCGTCAGTACTAGTATTAGTAGTTCCACGTAGGTTTGGAAAACTGACTCGAATCAATCTTGCAGCTAGCAGAGCAGAACAGATTGAGAAGACGAAAGATGAGATCGTAGTGCGTGATCACAGAACCAGGAGCAATATATAAGCCGTCAGGATATTCTGAAATATAATGCGAAGAGAGATGCGGAGGAGGATATGCACGTACTCCTACTCCTGGGAGGAAAGAGTTGCCGCAGCCAGCGCTTGGTCGTCGGCACGGGAATGCAGGTCACCATGGCAGGCGCCGCCGGAGGCAGACGGAGCGGCCGATCGATCTGCCTCGTAACTCGTAAGTCGTACCTGCTTAACTGTTTTTTCGCGTGGATATAGCCTCCTAGCTGCCTGCCTAGTTGGAGCGGTTGATCAAGCTGGGCTGCTCTCGTCTTGTGAGCCGGGCTAATTTACTGGGCTTTAGCAGACCGTTTTTTAGGAGGGCTAAGAAAATCTACTCGGGCTGTTTCCGAGCAACGGAGCAATTTGTGTGTGCGTATAAATTTACTTTAGAAAAATTGGCCAGAAAAAAATACGATTGGCGAACTGGGGTGTGCGAAGGATCCGGGACCAATATCTCTCTTGTTCTTTCGACCTTCCAAGCACTTATCATTGGATCAACTGTCTGTACGTCCTTAATTTCGTTACATATATGTGTTGCGCACACATTAGAGCAGGGTACATGACATATATTTCGATCTATACAATCATATACTCCGTATGTAATTTGGTGGTGAGTAGGATGAGGGCCACAGGCACAAAAAGGCTCTAAGTTGCGCATCCATTTAGGTAGAAACAATATTATATTTATAATAGGACCGGATCAATGTGGTTGTGTCTTTCCCATAATAGTGCCCCTATGCTTTCTTAGGGTTAAGTGAGTGCTAATTAATCTATGTTCGAACATTGTTTAGTGGATATAATCAAAGCCTACGGTAGGTAGCCCCGTGCAAACTACTCCCTCCGTTTATTTACTTGGCGTTCTGGGTTTAGTCAAAGTCAAACTTTGTGAAGTTTGACCAAATATATAAGAAAAAATATAAACAATTATAAGATTTTTTTTAATATCATTAGAATCCTCATAAGATATATTTTCATATCATATTTATTAAATATTATAGATGTTGAGATTTTTCCGTATATACTTGGTCAAACTTTGAAAAGTTTGACTTTTAAAAAACCTAGAACGCCAAGTAAATAAAAACGGAGGGAGTATGACTTAACAATATCCAGACAGTGAATCCCTATGTAGCTAGCTCCGTCACACATGCCACGAAGTTACTAACATTATTCTTAACCATTAGTAATTGTCACATCTTGTCTTGTCTTGCAAAAGGATATCTAGGAATTCAAGGTGTAGTGTGGTAGCCTTTACAAATTTAGGTGCATGAGGCCAGTCCATCTCATGTTGGATAAATGATGAAGCTATGAGGTGTAGGTAGAAAATGGTTAGAGAAATCGAAACCTGATAGGTGAGCTGATCTGTGGATGGCAAATTGGCAATGGAAAAAAAAAAGGGCAATGCCCTTTCAAAAATATAAGATTTGAAAATTGTTCATGCCAAGCAATATCATTTTGTGAATTACCAAATCAGGATTAATCACATAGTTTTGCTTGTAGCAAATATGGTTCAATTGATGGCCTTTTCTCACGATGAAACGATCCAGACACCACTTTCGGTAGCAGCACACCCTTCTCAATTGTTAGACCATCAGTCTCATCTCGAAGAAAGAATAACTAATGGTTAGGAGAAGGAAATAAGTAATTAAATACAATACTAACACAAACATACAAACTCCTGAGAAGTTCAAATGCAATTGATTAAAAGAAAATAACATACTGCCTTCCCCGATAAAAAAACATACTGCCTAAACAAAAGAAAAACAAAAGGTAGCATACTGCTTATCTAATTGTCCTGACCAGAAGTGAGTTGCTCGGTGTCATTATCCACATGTCAGTGACTCGAAGTCACCCGACTTAAGTGAGTAGTGACAGACCGACCATTGTGTCGTGGACTTGAGGAGTCGAGGATGCGTCTTATACTATTGTAAACTTCAGTGATGATTAACCAGCACATGGTTTGGGTACACGACAAATGCTCAAAGATTGATTAGCAAAACTAATCGAACATCTCAGAGCATAAGACATCTCACATTTGGTACCGAATCGATGACGCCCCACCTACTTTGTTTGGTCGGTAGTGTGCACATATGATGCGGTTCATGCACATCATGCAGCATGGGCTGGTCAATTGGAAGCTTCACTTGAAAATGCAAAAAAGGGGGTTGGGTCTTGGTGCTTTGGTTGTAGCACATATATATACAACATGGTACGCAGAAGGTTGAGCTACTGGTGCTCTGGATGTAGCTCATGGAGTAGGTCAGATCAGATGACTGAACTACTGGACTTGGGAAGTGCATGTATTAGCACGGCCGATTGTCCGCATGATTATGATTTTTCATATAGAATGGTTCATCCATTATCCATAGGAACAAGAGAAGGGCTCAGCCGCTACATCATCTAAAACACCAGAAAGTGCCCGGAGGACCTGCTTTGTTCAGGAATTCCAGGTTTTTCAGCCAAGCAACCACTTCTATCTAGCTAAAAGCAAAATCTGTCGGAGGCAGAGTTAATCCATGCATCCTCCTCCCTACCAGCAGCCATCAGGAGGGCCCCGGAACGCAACCTGACAGGGGCAAGCAAACATGCTCCTGGATTTTGAACTGGTGGCGGAGCGGGCGTCACTAACAAATGGTCGGTCGGTCGCTAATGGCGACAGCGGTCGTGCACAACAGCTCGGCGCGACGGTAACAGCTGGGACAGATGATGGATTATCATGATAAGCAAGCAAGCGGCAGAGGTCACGTTTTGGTCGCCGCTGACGCGGACAGCGACGCCCGCCCAGCAGTCCAGCACGCGCGGCGTTCTCTTGGCATCAAGCCAGATTCAGTAGAGATGCTACAGCTGCGAAATGGCAAAGTTTTTTTTAATTGTTTTTTTTTTACATCTCCACTATTTGTGCATTCCGATACATTACCGTAAATTTCAGAATGCGGAATATAAATGGTGGAAGAAAGACTTGAAAAACTGTCAAAATATGAAATTGTTTACAAATGTGGAAGATCCAATTGATCACAATTGTCGAAAGGATAAATTTAATTGACGTGATTTTTTTTGTATTTGATGATTAAAAATTGGTGATATGGACAATTGGTGGAAGAAAGACTCGAAAAACTGTCAAAATATGAAATTGTTTACAAAAATATGGAAGATCCAATTGATCACAATTGTGGAAAGGCTAAACTTAATTGACGTGATTTTTTTTGTATTTGATGATAAAAATTGGTGATGTGGACAATTGAATGGATAAAAACTAGATGACGTAGACAGCATCCAAGAATATATTAGCTTTAATAAATGTTAGTGGAATGGAATGGACACTTAGTTGGTTAAGAGAATAGATGGATAACTTGTATGTTGAGACAGATTTTTTTCTAATGCGTATAGTATACATCATTGAATATATATAGATCTTTATGTTTTGAGATATCCAAAAATGACAAATGTAGAGAATTTGAATATAATGAACAATGTATAGTTTCAAACTACCAACTGTTGTCATTTTTGTGTAGCCCATAATATAAAAAAATCATAGATTTTGCACGCTTATAGTATACATCACTGAAAAAATGTGATTTTTTCAGATTGTAATGAAAAGTTTAAATATAGTTTCAAGATTTTTTAAAATAGTGGTATCACTGGATTTTGGTAGCCAATATGAATTTCCGCTATATTAACATATTCTATATTTAGAAGTCTCCAAAGTTCTATCGATAATACATTATTTCATTGAAAATAGAACATATACAAACATCAAGAGATATAAATAAGTCGGTGTTATAGTGTTAAGATATTTGCTTGCTCAGACTTTTGGTGGAAAACCCTCTAACAAACGCTTTTATTAAATAAAAAACTATGTTATATGTATTTGTTTTAACAAATTTCAGTTTCAGTTGGCAATACAAGTTTCAGCTGGTGTATTTGTAATGATAAAATATAAGAACTGTACAAAAACAATTAGTACCTTATAACTAAACATACCTTTGTTAATGAAAATAATATTCATCCAAAAAATCTATAAACAAAGTGTAAATACAAATTATACATAAACGGTTATCGAGCTATGACTTGGTAAAAATGTTCGGTATAAATAGATAACTGCTTCGCGTCCGTCGATAATTGTCGTAGCCTGCTTCTTCTGCTCAGAGTGTCTTGTGTCACCGGTGTGCACGCCCACAGTATGCCTCAAACACGCGAAGATTCGATATCAGTAGTAGCTCCATCTATCGATCGTAACGATTTGGTGACCTTGAAAGCTATTGTGTTCTTGGTGGCGCTTTAATTATCCCCGCCGGAGACCTCTTTGATCGTTCACCTCTGGTCTGGTCACTCACGGGACTGAGCTGCCGTCCATGGCACGCGCCTCGCGGCAGGTTCAGGATCAGATTAAGATCCCCCTGCTGCCAACCGGCTATGGTGATCACCGCGGGACCTATTAGGCCGCCGGCGCCGGCGCCGGCGCCGGCGCGGTGCAGCTAGCCGACATGGCTGTCGCTTCAGCATCATTGTTGCATCTGCAGAGGATCGGGTCTGGTTGGTTCCAGTTCAAGTTGATAGTGTATACTAGTGGGAAAAGGTCTTTCTCTGACGCACCAATTTGGATTATGTGGCGCACCCAGCAAACCTGGGGCGCGCCACAGAATTCTCGCCACTAAAATTATTTCTGTGGCGCACTGGCTTGGTGCGCCACATAATTCTCACATTTCTATGGCGCACCTGGCCTGGTGCGCCACAAAATTCTCAAACAATTCAAAAAATGCAAAAAATATAAAAAGTTAAAAAAATCAGAAAAATCAGAGTATGAAATAATATGAAAAATCCTAATTAATGGAATTATTTTCATATTTTTTTGAACTGATACCTTCCCACTAGGTCACCCATCCTCAAATTGTTTCAACCCTAGCAAGATTAACTTCTAAGTTTCACCCAGTTCACCTACCCTTGTGCTACTCAAATTCTAATTTATATATATATCATATGAACCGTCTTAAGTCTTATATGTGTATATGTGTGTATGTGTTATAAATGTGTGTTTTTAAATTTGAGATTTTTCAAAAACTTCTAAAGTTTCAAAAGATCCCAAAAAATTCAAAAAACTTTAAAAATTTCAAAAAATCCAAAAAAATCAAAAAAGTCAAAACACTTCAAAAAATCCAAAAAATTCAACAATCTTCTTTGTTATACATTTCTGTGTCTTTTTTGGACCTTTTTAATTTTTATTCTTTTTTTATTTTTCTGCGAAAAATCGTCTGTTTGAAATAATTTTTTTCTTTTGCAATATGAGGAATTGTGAATTGCTGACCGGGTTAACCCAGGTGGAATCGAACTCGAATTTTTCTCTAGTTTTTTGGCATATTTTTTGCATTATTTCGACGTCGTCTGCAAAAGTTATGGCCGTTACAGGTTTTTTTCCTGTTTGTTGCAGAAAAGGTCAAAATTCATATTTCAAATTTCTATACCTACTAGACACTCAAACCTAACTATATATTAAAAGATTTTATTTATTGAATTTTTTCATTTTCTTTTACTTCCTGCAAGACTAAAAAGGCGATCCAGGGGGTGTGGGATTTGGAAAAAATTCTGTGGCGCACCAAGCTTGGTGCGCCACAGAAAGGTGGCGCATGGAAATTGGTGCGCCACAGAAAGTCACCTACCTATAAGCATTTCTCTACTAGTGGTAAAACTACCACTTTTGTAGCCAAATTTATTGATTGGTACCAATGAGCTCCGCAATCAAATTTTGGTACCACATTTTGCCCATACTTTCTCAGATTGCCCAAATGACGCTCTGATTCAATTTAGACATCCGTTTTGACAGAGATGGCCCACTTGTCATTCCAATAATAACAAAAAAATGAGAAAAAATTAAATAAGATGAAAAGAAATTCTCCGCTGAGGTGCACGGTGAGGCCCACCGTCCACGTCAGCGCATAATTTCTTTTCATTTTATTATTATTTTTCTCAATTTTTTGTTATTATTGGTCTGACATGTGGGCTATGCCTGTCAGAATGGCTGTCTAAATTGAATCAAACTCCATTTGGGCAATCTGAGAAAGAAAGTCTGGGCAAAATGTAGTACCAAAATGTGATTGCGGAGCTCACTGTTACCAATCAGTAAATTTGGTTATAGAAGTGGTAGTTTTAGGCTATCAACTCTTCCAGTTCAATGAGTATTCTATTCATTTAGCTGTGCCTACGTTCTCTCTCTCTCTCACTCTCTACAGTAACAATCCAACTGTTGTTATCTTGGCTGGCTGCTTGATCAGACGAGATGCTCCGAAACAACATGCCCTGCATATACTACTACACAGTGTTAGTGTCCAATCTAGTCTCCCACTTCGCACTGTCCAGTAGTACTAATCTGGTCATGTGGCTTCAGGCCCTTGTACTGCAGAAGCAGATGCTGAAGATTTCCATCCCAATAGGCCAGTATAGCGGTGATCGTCAGATACTCCGGAACACGTCGTCTCGATGTTTCACCTGCTACCGTGATTGGACTAAGTTTAGACACTGTCGGAACACATGTTTCCACTGTTGTTACGTAGGAGAAAGCTACCCCTTGCATTGCATTGTCGGGATTTCAACAGGATATTTTCCCTGGCCAACGATTTTTTTGTTTGTTTGAGAAAAGACACCAATTATATCTGATATTTATCAAGAAAAACATGTGATATAAAAGAGATAAAGACACAACACAACACGGTCGGTCAATACAAAATAAAAATACAAGAGACTCGTAATGGTCGCCGTCTTACTACATTTTTTCGTCGACGGTCGGAGCTTTAAACAAGCAGCAAAATGGGTCACGTGCAAATGCCCTCACCAACCAAATCACTGAAGATCGCATTATCCACCCGCAGCGAACAACGAGATCGAGTAACCACAGGTGGAACATCGGTGGGGACACACCCTAGTAGCGGCAAAAACTTGCAGTTCTCCACCAACAATCCAGAGCGTTGGAGAAGCGGTCCTTATCGTTGACCCAAACGAATGAAGAGATTGCAGACGCCCCAGACCAGCGGGCTTTTTTAAAATGACACACCAACTGTGTCAAGATCCAATGTAGACGAGCAGATCTAACAACGCCTACTATCACTAGCTTCTCACCAACACGACGAGGTAGTGAGAGACCAGAGAGATCTTGTTTCAATGCGCCATCGTTGCCACCACCTCTCTGATGCGGCTAAACATCAAAACAAAATTCTAACTTTAGGGATCTTGCAACGGCGTCAAGCGCAGTTTGGGGTTTCCACCCCCTCCCGCTGGCAGGCGAGACCCATTGAAAAGAAAATGGATATGACAGACACAACGGAGGCGGTGGCTAGGGTTAAACCGTAGAGCGCCGTCACTCTTTGAGGGGGTCGTTAGAAACTCGGATTTTATTAGACCCGCCCAAGATAAGTTGGTTCTTTGAATCTTTGATAATCACTTCTTGATTTGTTTTACTATTATACGTGAAGATTAGCTTCACGCCAACGCAACTAAGCCCCATCGGGACCTATTAGTGCACGATCACAATCCGACCTACACCATCGTGACATCAATCGTCCCATAATAGAACCGAGACATGATCACATTGTGACATTAGCGATAAAGCAGGCGAGGTCTAATTATTAGCCCGCACAAAGCCCCAGCCCCAGCGCATGCATATGTGTGGTTTGGGAGGGGCGCAAACAAGGAAGGAATCGATGCATGACCGATGGCAAACAACAAAGGGCCCGACGTGACCATCCGACCGTCCACCCAAAGAGAAAACTAAACCCTGCAATTGTTTTGTGCCATTCTTGCATGCAGAACCTGATTCGAACACTGTTTGGCATGCCAGAAGATTCTACATGTTTTTTTGTTGTTTCTTTGCAAATAAATTATTACTCGGTGCGGGCTGGCCTGGTCGGCGCGGCGTCGGTGGGGAGCTGGGTGAAGCTGGAGGTTCGGAGCTTGGGCCGTACTCGTTCATCGTGCCCAGATTCCGCCGCGGGGCGGCGGATGGATCTTGCGGTCGTCTACTTCAGGTGGTGGCTCTTCTTCTCCGGCGGTGAGCGGTACGGCGGCACCGTCGTCAGCTAGGTTTCTCGGGAGAGCCGGCGGTGGACCTGATCATGTTTCTTCCAGGATGCTCGGGGTGCTTTGTGCAAATTGCAGGGTCCTTTCTGTAATTTCTTTTAGTTCTTGGACTTCTTTGTAATTTGCACTGAGTATGCTGATTATATGGATCGGGTCCTTTTCCTCAAAAAAAAAAAAAAATTTATTACTCTACTGCAGAGTGCAGACCGGCCTCTGAATGGCCCGGCCGAAAATTTGCAAGATCTTGAGCCTTTTAGACATTGACTATTGAAGCCAAGCACAGAAGTTTGGCCGTGGGTGATCTATCATAATTAAACTTTGGGGCGTAGAAAAAATCCACTTGGCATGGCCATCGCTTTCACGGAGATCGCTTGCATTTGCATGCCTTCGTCAGAAACAGTTTCACTTTAGATCCTTCCGATTCCTTTCCTCACCTTTGGTCTCTTCTCTTTCCCTTGCGGAGGCTGGATGGGAAGATCGGGCGCATACTTGATCCACACATGTCATATCATATACTCCCTCCGTTCCAAATTAATTGACTTGGACTTGTCAAAATATGGATGTATCTATACTTGTTTGGTATCTAGATACATCCATGTGTAACCAAATGTGTGTCAATTAAATCCGAACGGAGGGAGTACTAGCGTGTGACATGTGGCCATGTGGGTAGTGTAGATTAGTGAGTGACGACGAGGGCGACGTTAGTGTAGATAGGGAGGAAGAAGATGGTGGAAATTAAGGCGGAGGGCCCACTCCAGCACGAGTGCACCGGCCATGGAGATGGAGAAAGATAAGTGCCCCACCATGGTTTGGTACGTTGTTGCTGTGCTGCTCTCTCTTCCTACTGTCAGGGGCCCATTAAGGATTGTTTATTTCTTTGTACAACTTCTCTTGCAAATTGGGCTGAAAAGATGATATGTATCCAACATAAGCGAAATTAGCTGATCTAGCTAGTGATATATAACTAGCACAACCCATTTAAAACAAAAGTTGGAGCTTTAGTTTGAACCGGCCGTGTAAGCAGTCAATAGTACACTCAGTGGTAAGGCATGCATGCTTAGCTTGCGTGTCTTACTCAAAGTGTGATTTTTTTTTTGGAAATTCACTACAGCGTTACCCCAGTCTGCCATGGCTTCACCCTCGCAATGTCGCACAATTGTCCTTGCCTGAAGCTACAAGTGGAGACCTGAAGAGTCAATGTGGATACAAAATCCACGGCCTGGAGAGAGCTGCCATGCACACCGTTGCTGAAGACGCCTGAGCCGCTGAGTGGAAGATCTATGGCGGCGCAGGCTCCTCCGGCGATCGGGGGTCGACGATGAAGGGACGACTGAACAAGCGGAGGAGGAGGTCACTGCGGAGAGTGAGCTACAGGTGATTTGCTTCCTCTGTCGCTGCCTTTTTAAGCGTCTCGCGTTGGAGAGCGCACAACGCTAGCGCAGGTCCGCCTATATAGTCTGTTAGCTACCAAACTAAGCGCCCTGCGTTGTGACCCCGACGCTTAGCTGATAATTATTTTCCACGGAAATTATTTTAATTCGCATAAGCGCCTGACTAAGCGTCCTGCAATGCACATGCCCTTAGGTTGGCGTTTTAGCTTTGGAACCAATCCTTGTTTAAGCTAGGCAAACCCCTTCCCAATAGTGCTATAGCTTAACAAATGCATCGATGGTGACTACTTTCCCACCCTTTAGAAAGTGGAGCAAAGAACATGTATCCAAGCTTTTGGTTTCCAATTTTCATCATTTTCTTTCTGACCAGCAACGTCGGAAAATTAATCTCCATCGTCGTGCGCGTCACTTGTGTCAGCTCGTGAAGATAGTGATCGTGGCATGGACATCTGAATGTGAGATTTGGCCTTTTTCTTTGTCTATCAATTAGGACTATGCGCGCGACGTGATTTTAATGGAACGGATTACTACTGCTGGCGTTGCTAACCGTCGTTCGTACGTGTGGACTGACTGTTCCAAGACAGCAACGACCACCGGCGCTCTGATATTTGCAATCTACAGGGCAGAGCAGCCTGTAATTCCATATGCCTGCGTCGCCGTCAGAACAACATGGGCTTTTCGCGAGATGTTCCACTCTATAGTGGTACCTGCAAATTGCTTGAGATATGTGTAACAGATATACAAAGAAGCAGCCGCACAACGTGGCATAGTGTTCGAATACATGTGCAGTTCACATTCACTTCTAAAAAAAAAAGTTCACATTCACTTAGAAACAGGGTATGTGTCGTGGTATTGGTAATGTGGATGCTCTCACGGTATCTCCCGCAGAAGGTAGATAGTGGGTTAGACGGAGCATCGTCCTGTTCGAGATTATATACGCGGTTCCTAATTGTTTTACCTCAAATGGCGCCAATTTTAGCACTCAATTATACGAGCCGAGCCGAGCCGACTCTTGGCTCGACACGATCAAGCTCGACAAAAGTCGAGCCGAGTCTGGCTCGGCATGGCATTGAAACAATTTTGAAAAAGAGGCTCGTGGCTCGGCTCGACAGGCTCGAGGCTTGGCCTGGTTGGCTCGCGAGCCGGCCACCAAATCACAGCCAGTTTAGTCCGGAGCGCACCCCCTGCCCTCTCCCCACGATTATTTTAAGTTCCCCGCGCTTGAGCTGAGTGCTCTACCCATCCACATATCTCCACTACTTATAAAAGAGCCAACTTTAGTTTCGCTACGTGCACCCAGCCAATGTGTACACGGGTCACTCAGAACCATCGGATCCAGCCCACTAAAACGGATCAAACGACACAGAACAATTTCATCAACAACTCCCCGATGCAACGGCCCAGATCCATCCTGTCGACCGGCAGAGAATTTTCCTGCCAAGTTCCCCGCCCCACGTCCGCGTACCCCTCCGCAAAACGTGCTTCCCACGATCAATTTACCTCAGACGTTTTCTGCCCTACTAGGCTGCCAGGTTTCCGCCGCTGATTGCTGCCGTCCGAATTATCCGTCACCGGACGTGGCGCTGCTTCATCAGCTGCCAGGTTTCCGCCGATCGTCCAGCGGATCGCCAGGTCTCATTGCTGCCGTCCGAGCGGATCGTCAGGTCTCATTGCTGCCGTCCGAGTTGTCTGACACCGGACGCGCCACTGCTTCATCACTATCATCAACATCATCGCCTCTATGGACATCTCCTAGCTGTCAAAGCCGAATAACACGATCAACAAGATCAATATCAAATAGGTTCGACTTCTGCACCCATTCGCTATTCCTTTTTTCGCCCTCAGTTTCAATCCGCCATCAGTTTTGAAAAGTACTTTTTTTCCACGGTTTGCGATCTGCATGCGAAATCGAGTTGCCATATCACAATTTAATCTGGTACAAATGAGAAGGAGAACTTACTGCCGATAAAATCATTCATATTAGTTATTACCTTTATATATAAAACAAGGTCACGCTAGCTTTTGACATCAGCAGTTTAGGGTGCTCCTTCAGCGTCTTGATGAACTGCTCATGAATGGAAAAGATTCAGAACAATAATAGATCTGGTTATTGAGAATAATTTTTTGACTGAGGGCGTATAGTGCCTACAAACTAAAGTTGTGCAATGAAATGAAGACGGAAACATAACCCCTGTTCTGCAAGTACAAAATCATGGTGTTGATCCACTACTAATTCACTACAGGATTAGGAGATATTGTTGCTATGTCGTCTTCAAAGCGCATTGGGGAACGCACACCATTTCAGGATGTAACCAACACACTCTCAGGTTATTAAGGTTTCTGAAATCAGCACATTAATATTACTGCGTACAGGGTGTTAATTAACTTGTTGTTCTAGAAAATGCAGACCCTACTAAGCTAAATGCAGACCCTACTGAGCTCAAGAGGCAGAGGGAAAGGAAACGCTATGCAAGAAGTAGAGAAGACATACTAAGGAGAAAGAAGGAGGTCTGTGAACAGAAAAATGATGCTGCTGCCGTGGACAATGGAAATTCCATTGCCAATGCTTTAATTGCAGATCCTAAAGAGTGGAAAAGACAGAAGCCAAGGGAGTATTACGCACTACATAGAGACGACATTTTGAAAAAACAAAAGGTAGCCCGTGATCTCAAAAGAACTCTTACTGGAACAGTTAAACCAGCCCTATCAAATGATCAGCCTACCAATGTATCAGCCCTTGCAAATGACAACGGTACGCCAGATCCGATATTCCCATGAACTTGCATTTAGTGCATCAATTAGTCATTCTGAAATCTTAATGTACAGGTATGCGCACCCAAGAAACATGTACACGGGCATCGGCATTGACGCAACTGCAGGTTGCGTCACGAACATCTACGGGCAAGGAAAATTTGGAAGCGCACATTGCCGATGCTGATGATGATTGGTTGCACAGGAATGATGCTTACCGTAGGCAAACAACACATCAAACACATACACACACCATCGGCCCAATTAGGACACAAGGTATTATGGTTATCACTGTATTCTGGTTTTGTTTATCAAAAGAACAACATGAACGTACTCATTCTTTGGGTTATATGCAGGTTCGTTGACACCACACTCGGGGGTTTCTACTGCCCAAGGAAGTGGAATCCTGACATGTACGCCAATATGTAATATGCAACATGCAGGTGATACATCTATCATTTATAAACAGGAAGGGTTTGCAATGTTCTGATAAACACAGAATAATGTTGCTGCTCATTGGGTATGTGTATATGACAATACTTGGCATTTTTCAGATGTTGACCCTTTTGTCGGCTCCAATAATTTTGAACTAAATGGAAGAGTTCACAAGCTACAGCGGCGAAGGGAACAATATCGGTCAATGCCTGAGGTTCAAAGGAGTATTGTGTTGAGTAAGAAACGTGACAACTATGAAAGAAGAAAGGTGAACAGGGACTGCACCGGTGGAATTAATGAAGATCCAAACAACATTGTTGGCAACGACCAAACCAACGATGCATATGGCATCTTTGAGCCAGATGTCCACCAACCCAATGGTAATATGGCTCAATTGTCGTTCATTTTTCAATTTCTGCACTAATAATTTATGCACTTAGCTTTAACCAATATCTTTACTAGCAGACTGCTTGGACACAGTGCAACAAAATGCCACTGATGATTGATGCATGTAAAACGCATACATGAACTTTGCACTATATCACACATATTCCAATCATATATACATCATATAAGGGTTATATTACTGTTATTTAATGATTTTAGGAAATAAATCAATTGTTTCCTATTTTTATGGAATTAACCCTGCGCAGGCAGAAAACCTTATTTCTTTCCTTTATGTTTCAGGGACCCAAACGTCGTCATAAAATTCTGGAAAAATACAGAGGTCGTTATTTTGAAAGGAAGAAGACGTAGGAGCGAAGGAATCAAGCAAACGGAGTCCGCAAGGCAGAAAGGGGTGGCCCACGCGGCCAGGTACTGTGGCCGCGTAGGGCCCACTCGTTTGGGCCTCGTGGCTCCGCTGTCGTCGATCTTTCGTCCACCGACTCCGTCTTGACCTAAAAACGCCTATAAAAAAGGTCCCCTGGCGTTTCGCGAATAGAGCGCCGCACAAATACAGAAACACCAAAACGGAGATCAGGAGATGCAGATTGGAGGGGGGAAACTCCGGCGGGGCGCTGCCGGCGTGGTCTCCATCTTCTCCATCGACTTCTCCACCGTCTCCATGATGAAGAGGGAGTAGTCCACCTCTGGACTATGGTTTGTGGAAGTAACTTATGTATCTCTCCTTTCTTGAGCTTCACTAATTAGTACCGTATGAGCTGCTGAACATGATTACGGTCATATTTGTAATACCTATGTGGTGGATCTTTCTATGAGTTAATATATGTTTGAGATTGCAATGTTTGTTTCAGTTATGAGTATAGATGCATATTATGTACCCCATTCTTGTCTACTTGTTATGATCAAGCATGTTTATGAGAGCGTGTGTGGGGTGATGTGTGCATTAGTTGGAGTAACGGGGAGTGGTGAGTGCGGTAAGCTGACAACTTAATATCGCGATCCACTTGGGTGTTTACCTTACTTTGTTACCTCATTAGGATAAACTAAAATACCATGGTACAAGAGTTGAGGGTGACCAAGCTTCTTCCTGTGACTAGATCCTGAAACTTATTGCTATACTCTGAGTCATCTTAATTACTGAGGTGTTATGATTTAGTTCGCATCTTGGTGGAGTATAAGAGAGACTAATAACCAAAAGGTCCCTATGTTAGGACGTGATGCCCATATATCTAAGTAACTTGTTATCAAACTTTGTGTTGCAATCTCATATGTTAACTCTATGTGTGTTCCATTGTCTGCCACTTTATAAAGAGAGAGTGCATTTGTGAAACCATGAACCCCGGCCCATTTTTAATCATAAGAAACACCTTTCCAACGCCATATACCACTTTTCCATTTTCAGCCATCATTAAATCCGAAAATACAAAAATACTTTTCATCTTGCATACATCATTAAAAAACCCAAAAATACCATTTACCATTGCATCCACCACCATTGCATATTTATTTCCTGTTTGCATTGCATAACTATCTTGATATCATTCTTACACCTTGTGCTTGACAACCACAGGTGAGGTTGAGGACCAAAACATTTAACTTTGTTTTGTAGGTAACCAAAAGAAGGATAAGAAGATATATCTTCACTACTGATTCCCCGAGAGTTCGATATTAAACCCTCGAGTCACCCTCGTGGGGAAAACACGTCTTCCACTACTACACACTCTGCACTTGGAGTCTCAACCTAACCCATTTACTTTTGACGTAGATAACTACGCACCGGAGATCAAGCAAAGTGTTTTCTGGCGTCGTAGATCAACCTCTTCAAGGGTCATCAATGATGTAGAGACTGATGAAGAAGCTAGGATATTTGCTGAACAAGGTATCCAAGCATACAAAATGGTGAACAATGCACATTTTATTAATTCCAGTGTAAAATTAATATATTTTGTTGTTCCTCTATTAGATGTTGAATTTGAACCGTTACAAGGTGGACATCAGCCTACACGAGCAGGACACGATAAGGTCGATGAGGTCGTTTACCGGAACCTACCTACAAAACACCATGTCCTGAAAAAAGTGCCCGACTGCCGGCACTGCCAAGCAATGCGGATTCAGTTTGAGGGGCCTGCATTTTGTTGCAGAAAAGGAAAAGTCCATATATGTACCCCTGAGGTTCCAGACGAGTTGAAACGGTTGTGGGCAAGTCAAGATGATGAGGATGCTAAATATTTCAGAGAAAATATTCGATATTTCAACTCGCACTTCTCATTCACAAGTCTAGGAGTAACCCTTGATCGCCGGGTCAGCACTGCAGCAAGAACTGGCGTATATACATTCCGTGCGTGTGGGAATTTGTACCATTCTATGGATGATCTGGTGGCAGCTGACCATGGCCCTCGACATTTGCAACTATATATTTATGATACAGATGAAAACTTGCTTCACAGAGCTCGGAGATCGCCAGATCTTAATCTAGATATCATACGGAAGATTCTGCAAATACTAGCTGATAACCCTTATGCACAAGTTTTCAAGAGTCTTGGGTCTGTTCCGAATCTAGATGAATATAGAATCTCACTTAACACAGATATCAACCTAGATCAACGAAGGTACAATGTGCCGACGACTTCTCAGGTGGCAGCAATATGGGTTGAAGGGAGCGACCCACAAAATACCTTTGATAGGAGTGTTGTTGTGTATGGAAAAGGAGACCGGCCCCTATATATTAGAGCATACTTCGGGTGCTACGACCCATTGTCCTATCCACTATTCTTCCCGTGTGGGGAGACTGGTTGGAATCGTTGGATGCCATATGTTGAGGACTCCGATGACACAAGTCCAGATTCACTGGATAATTCTGCACGGCCGGGGAACCAAGCCAATGATATTCCTACAGGTGTGATGTTCTTTTCCATTTTTTATATATTACTATAGTTCATATGTTCACTGGATAATTATTAATCATGGATATAATTAAAAAAAATCAGGTGATAGCATGATTCAAGAACCTCTGGGTCACAATGTACGAAATGAAGACCAACAGACCGATCTACCTGAAGGTATTGGTCATCACGCACTTGGAACTCTTATGAGTGATATAGCATACTATTTTTTTATGTTGTTATTTATTGCCATCCATATATGCAGGTGATAACTTGATTCAAGAACCAATTGGTGACACTGCAGGAAATGAAGAACAACCCACAGATTTACATGAAGGTATTGATCATCACAACAGCTGGAATTCTCATATATGGACTACCGTACTAATTTCAATATTGTTGAACCATTTTTTAGATGACAACGAAGATGTTTGGTGTCAGTCCATTGGTGTTGCAGCTCCAGCTTCATTTGCCAAACATGCATACTATCGCATTTAAAGCTTATGAGAATCTGGAAGATGTTGTTGCTCGGCCATCTTCTTCCAAATCCATGCTTACCGAGTACTTCGAGATGAACCAGAAGTATCCGGAGGCACGGAAATGGTTGTACAGAGACTTTCCAGAACACTATAGGTGGATTTCTGGGACTAAGAAGTGGCAGAAGAGAAAAACTAAAAAAATTCAGATTGGAAGACTGGTGTATGCGCACCCCGCTGAAGGAGAAAGGTACTACTTGCGGGTGCTCCTAAGTCATGTCCGAGGTGCCACTTCATTTGATGATTTAAAAATAGTTAACGGCGAGTCGTGCACTTCCTTTAGAGAGGCATGTGAGCACTTAGGCCTCATTGAGCACGACAAGACCCTTGATGATTGCATGACGGAGGCGGCCACATTTCAAATGCCTTCTGCTCTTAGGAGGTTGTTTGCGACTATACTGGTATTCTGTGAGGCAACACAATTTCGCCAGTTGTGGGACAAACACCTAGAATCGATGGCTGAGGATTACCGCCGTACTGAATCCAATGAGGCAGCACTTGAACAGATGGTCCTTAGAGATATCAGGGATCTGGTGCAGTCCATGGGAAAGGATATTAAAATCTATGGACTTCCGGATCTGGTTGAGACAAATGGTTTTTATGACGCTGACAATAGAGAGGTAACAGAGGAGAGGCAGGTCCAAGTGGACCAGGAACATCTAGATCTATTTGGTTGTTTGAATAATGAGCAGCTGGCTGGTTTTAATGACATAATGGATCATGTGACGAACCAAAAAAGTCAGGTGTTCTTCGTTGATGGTCCAGGAGGCACTGGGAAGACGTACCTGTACAAGGCATTGCTTGCAAAGGTGCGTTCCATGGGCCTAATAGCCATCGCAACTGCAACATCTGGTATAGCTGCGTCTATAATGCCTGGTGGCCGAACTGCACACTCCAGGTTCAAAATTCCAATCAAGCTCACTGACAACAGCATGTGTGGTTTCACAAAGCAGAGTGGTACAGCAGATTTACTTAAACAAGCGTCCTTAATAATTTGGGACGAAGTTGCTATGACAAAGCGTCAAGCAGTAGAGACGCTTGATAGATCGCTCCAAGATATAATGGAATGTCCTTTGCCGTTTGGTGGAAAGGTTGTCGTCTTTGGTGGAGATTTCAGGCAGGTGCTCCCCGTTGTGACACGAGGGACAAGAGCACAGATCACAGACGCTACACTGTTGAGATCCTATCTCTGGGAGAAGACCCGCAAGATACCCCTCAAGCGCAACATGCGGGCTCAAACAGACCCATGGTTCTCCGAATACCTCCTAAGGATTGGTAATGGAACGGAAGAAACAATTGGCGATGACTACGTGCGTCTCCCTGATGACATTGTGATTGGATACACAGAGGATGAAGAAGCTATTAACAAGCTCATCGAAAATGTCTTCCCATCCCTGCATGCCAATTCTACGTCGAGAGAGTACATGAGCCCCGTGCAATTCTCTCGACCAAGAACGAGCATGTAGATGACCTTAATGAAAAAATGATCTCCAGGTTTCCGGGCGCAGAAAAGGTATACCATAGCTTCGACTCTATCGAGGATGACTTCCAAGGAAATTACACAATTGACTTTGTGAACTCAATCACACCAAATGGCTTGCCCCCGCATGTGTTGACAGTAAAAGTCAACTGCCCGGTCATTTTGTTGCGGAACCTCGACCCTCATAACGGACTATGCAATGGAACATAGCTTATGATCCGAGCTTTCCAGGATAATGCAATCGATGCGGAGATTGTTGGTGGCCAACATGCTGGAAAGAGGGTGTTCATACCTAGGATCCCTATGTCTCCCTCGGAGGACACCTCACTTCCCTTCAAGCTTAAGAGAAAACAGTTCCCCATCCGCCTAAGTTTCGCGATGACAATTAACAAGGCACAGGGTCAGACTATCCCAAACGTCGGTATTTACCTTCCCGAACCTGTGTTCTCACATGGCCAGCTATACGTTGCATTGTCAAGGGGTGTGTCAAGAAATACGACGCGGATTTTAGCCAAGCCAAACAAGGAGATTGACCAATCTGGAAAAAGCACCAAAAACATTGTCTACAGAGATGTTTTAGATTGGTGAGGGAGGTGCGTTCTTCTATTCTTTATTTGGATTATGTTGTTATGTCATCAACACAACTTTTTGATGTTAACAAGGTGTGTGCTCTGATTGCAGGTCTTAATTCTGGACAAGTGAGCATGTTTTTTTGCAGCTGGACATCATTACTGCTAAATTAATGTACGAGAGAATAAATATCGTTACATGAATTGCTCTATGGATTTACAATAGCAAACTATACTGCCAATACTGCCAATGTTGCTCTAGGGACTGCTGCTACCTAGCAACCTACAGAAATAGCACTGGAGGATTGCAGACAGAATGTCATGAATCATGATGCACACGTATCAAAATCTCTGTTGTAGCTGGAGTATTATGACATGGTTTTCTGATCTTTGATAAATATAATAGGATGATGGTATTTTTTTGGTAATTTTGTTGGTGAGCAAATAAGGGCCTGTTTGGAATGAATGTGTTTCTTGTAATGAGACTAATTATTTCGGCAACTCAAAATTGGAAATCAAGTATAAACAGGAGAAAGAGTGGTATAAAGTGAGAGAGAAGCTTCACAAACCTCAATTTGGACTGTTGAAGTCGTTGGTGGATACCTCTCCACAACTTTGCCGTTTTTATCAATTGATCATTTCTCAAAGTTCCACTTCACAAAAAACAAACACTCAAAAATCCTCCAGCACTTGACTTGAGGAACTTTAAAATAGGACCGTGAAACGTCCATTGACATCAACCTGCCATTGTACGCATATCCCATTAATTTTGGCAAATGGCATGAAATACTGTACATTGGTTCTTAAGCTGGAGTTATCATACCTTATCAAAAATACGAAATTCAGCTTTACACCTTGTACCAAGGTTTTGGTTACCGGTAGAAAAAAATTCCCGAGGGTGGTCGGGATTTCCGGTTACCGTGGTTACCGGAAAATCCCGACCGGTTACCGGACAAATTTGAAATCCGAAATTCAAAAAGTCAATTTTTTTGGTTCCTAGTTTAACCATTTACCAAAAGTTTTCGTTAAAATTTAAAATTTCGGGATTTTTCGTCCGGTATGACCATTTCCCGAAGGTGCTCGGGATGTCCGGTTACCGACCGGTAACCGGATTTCCCGACCGGTAACCAAAACCATGCCTTGTACAAGCGAACTGCTTTATCTGTGGATTTGATCCAGGTTCTTGAAAACCAAATTGATTGCATGGAAACGCCAGAGTCTCAAATCCTGCAAAAAAGAACATTAATTTGCTATTTGCTGATCCAATCTGTACCGGAAATATGATTTCTTTTACTCAAAATCATAGGTGTTATTCAAAGGATATGATCGAATATATATTGGCACACGGAACCGATCGCCTACCACGTCGAGGAACTGCATATCACCAATCGAATCATATGCAATTCGAGACAAATTGGTGTTTGCATCTGAGGAAGATCGAGGCTGACCTGGACATGAATATGCAATTCGAGACAAATTATTGTTTGCATCTGAGGAAGATAGAGGCTGACCTGAACTGGAAGCCGGAGAAGAGCATTCCGAGCTCGGGTGCCGAGTGCCTCATCGGGATCTTCAGCGACCAAACTCGACGAGGGGGGCGGAGTTGGGGAGTACGCCGGCAGTGGAGGCCCAGGGGAGGGGCGAACTGGCGGCCGCGGGCGCTCGCGACGCCGTATTGCAGCGTGTACATCGCTGAGGAGAGGAACATGAGGAGCGCCCGCGGCGACGTGGCGGTCGGCATCCACGAGCCCCGTGCGCGCGAGCTGTGAGAGCACGGCGGCCGCGACCGCGAAGTAGGCCTGCGCCATGGCGACGGAGGTGGCGCATAGGTGCTGGTAGTCCTTCCGCTACGAGCAGGCGAGGATGGCCGCCGCGAGGTCGGGCTCGCCGGAGAGCAGGGAGAGGTCGGGAGAGTGAGCAGGATGAGGAAAGTGAGTGTGGCTGGAGTGTCCGATTTTCTTTTTCTTTTTTTTCTGATCGGACGTTTCCGAATTGTTTTTTTATCGGACGTGTTTGAAAATTAACTACTCCGATCGACAAGAGTGAGCAGGATGAGGAAAGTGAGTGTGGCTGAAGTATTTTGCTATGATTATTTGATGCTTTTGAATATTTTTTACAAGAGCATGAAGATTTGTTAAGAAAGCGTTTTCTGGCATATATTCAAGACAACGAACCGATCGACAATACTACTATCTTGGAACGAGGAATTCATGACCGTATAGGGCCTTCTGAATTATTTAAATATTGTATAAGATTTAGACATGACATATTGCATAAAGAAATGGGCCTTCTGAATTATTATTTTGTGCTTTCTAAATTTTAAGTGATACAACATGTGTGGATCATATGTTGTTCACACATTATGATGAGATTTAGTCATGACATATATTGCTAAAAAAACTCTAAACTGTAAATGAGATTTATATTAGCCGAGCTGTAAATGACATATTATGACGAGACGTGCGTGCACGTGCATGTCTACTAGTGAATCGTAGTGGTAGGATAAGTGCTGCTGACGCCACTGCTGACAAAAACTATTTGACAAAACTCATTGAACCAATATATCAGTGCACGCTGTTTTGTGATGTATAAGACTATTGGACCAAGTACATGTATTAGTGAAACTTGTTAGACTATGTGATGGATATTCATCTCTATTGTTTATTATAATTGTAAATTGTTACATTTTTTTTAGCAAAGCCCATGTCAATTTTTTGTATTTCATCGAGCCTTACAAGGTTCACCAAGCCGGCTTGTCGAGCCTCGAGCCTTACCCGAAGGTTTAGACTTGGCTTGCACGACCTTCGAGCCGAGCCTTGAGCCTCGAACTGCATATCTACCCATACAAGAAACAATAGATATACACCTGGCCTAATGCACATTTGGCGCAGAAGTTACGGAATCTATGTCACTAGGACGGCTGTCGGAGGAGATAACTCTAGACAAGTAGATCTAGATAGGTAGATTTATATCAGTATTGCGGAGAAGAACACATGTAAACACGTTCTAACATACATAGAGGAATATTCTTATTATTATGCGATACTTTTGGTTGAGGAAATGTTGAAGAATTTTGGAAGATGATGTTTTTTAATATCTCAAACTTAATATATGAAATAAAAATCATTTAGAATTATACAATGTTGTGCAAGCAAACCTTCTATCGGTAATATTAAAACAATATGAAAAATATGTGTGTTACCATAAAGAGCTTGATTACAATATCAAATATTTTATACCTAAAAACTGGTTTTCAAAAAGTCAGTGTTCAAGTAAATAGGAAAAAAAGAGTATGTGATTGGTAAAAAATAAGTGTAATGAAATAAAAGAGTTTAGTATAAGTTATAGTATCACGATTAGCAGCAGGTCGCGGTTTGGTCGTTGCTGCCGCCGACAGCGACGGCCGCCGGAGATCGTGGAGTCTATTGTGCTTTTGCTTTTTTGATAGCGCTTTATCACCCCTCGTCTGGTCTGCCTTGGATGTCATGCGCCAGCAGGTTCAGGTTCAGGTTCCCTGCTGCCAACCGGCCATTGTGATCACCGGTCGAGCCGCCGCCGTCGGTTGGATACGAGTTGTTACAGTTTCAATAAGTAGTCGATTCATTTAGCAGTCCCCACGTTCTCTCTCTACGCTCCAAAACAACATGCCGTGCATATGCTACTGCACAGTGTCCAATCTAGTCTCGCACTGTCCTGTAGTTACTAATCAGGTCGTATGGCTGATTTGCTAGGCTTCAGTGGCCATATACTTGCAGAATAAAGATGCTAAACATTCCAGCCACAATACTGCTAATAGCTACCGTGATTAGTCGCGGTTAATCAGTTTGGACACTGTCGGAAGGCATGTTTCCTCTGTAGGTACGTCGAGAGGACATAGCTAGCCCACTGTCGGGATTTCGACAGGACAGTTTCCGTCGCCAGAGCTTAACTTGGATTCTTAGAAAATCATTTGCTTGTGCGATTATTTTACTTGAGATTTGCTTCACGCCACCGGGCTCGATCGCAATCCAAGTACACCATCGTGTTCCAGATATGATCATTTCGTGACCATAGAGTTAGCAAAGCAGGGAAGGTCGAATGATGATTAGCGTGCACAAAGCCAGCACCCAACGCACGCAGATGTGCGGTTTGGGAGGGGAGCAAACAAGGAAAGAATCGACCACCACAACCACACACTTGCATGATCGATGGCACTAGCCAACTGACTAAGTAAACCCTGCAAGTTCATTAGCATTGCAGAATGAGATTCGACCAGGGTTAGTTAGACCGGAGATGCCGACCTGCACATGCAGATACTGCTACACCGTTTTCTTTGAAGAAAATCTATAGTATTCAATATTCTCTGGGCGATAGTTTTGCACGATCTCGAGTCTTTTTGGACTTTGAATATTGAAGCGGAGGCACGGCCGGAAGAAGTCGCGTTGCATCGGCCAGCCGGCCGTTAGGAAGCACTCAGCTTCGCCGCCGGTGATCTCTCATCATCATTAGACTTTAGGGTGAAGAAAAATCAACTTGGCGTGGTCATCGCTTTCACGGAGATCGCTTGCATACCTTCGTCACAAACAGTTTAGCTTTATATCCTTTCTATATATTCCTTTCCTCGCTCTTTTATCCTTCTCTTTTGCGGAGGCAGGAAAGGCCGGGAGATTAGTGAGTGACGACGGCGGCGACGTTACTGTAAAAAGGGAGGGAGAAGATGGTGGGAAGAGGAGGGAGGGGCGCCAGGGCATGCACGACTAATTGCACCGGCCATCGGTAAAGATAAGAGCGGGCTTAGCCCCACCAATCCACCATGGAATTGGTACGTTGTTGCTGCTCTGCCTTGAATGACCAAAACTAAAAATGAAGTGACTCCTCAAAATCTGAAACCACACAAACCAAAACTGAAATCACTACTAAAAATACAGCTGATTCAGTGATATATTAGTACACATTTACTTTGGGATGGTCACTTCGATCTCTGAATTGAACTGGCTGACCCTAAATATTTTATGCGGTTGCAAAGTGCCGTACATACTCGGTGATAAGTCATGATTACCGTACTTTTCTTGCTCAAAGCGTGCCTAAACTTGTTTTGGAAGCCAATACAGCAGAAACCTTGTCTAGCATGGCTGGCCTAAATTTGGACAATCCTCCCAAGAAGCTAAAGTGGACGCTTGAGCAATCTATGTGGACATCAAGTGTCTCCTACTCGCACTACACACTTACTTACTTGGCTGGAGGATCATATTTATGTTTTCTTCTTTCCTCTTCTAGTGCCTAAGAACTATTAGTTGGCTCCCCTATAATGCTTATGTAGTTTTTTTTAGCGGGAGAAAGAACTTGATTAACTTGGCCACATTACAGAAAGGTCCACAGATAAAGCAAAATTACAACCAAGCCCTCCTGCAAGCCGACCACGGCGGCGCGGCGAAGCTGGCGGGGACGCGCCGTCGCAGCTGCTACCAACACCTTGGAAACGAAGCAGACCCCCAGCGAACGGGAAGTCTCCAACCACCGGCCTCGAAAGACCTACCTCGAAGGCCACCGTCGTCAGCGAACCAAGCTTCATCGTCGTCTTCCTCCAGATCTTGAAACACCAGATCCGTCGCCTCGGATCCAGCTGGGGGTCGGGGAACTCGCACACGGCAGCTCCCAGGAGCTGCGAGCACGAGGAAGGCGGCCGCTCCACGTCGAAGCTCCGGAGAACACCGACGTCGAAGGGGAAGAACGCCGCCACCAAACACACCGCCGACCGCGCCTCCGCCTCCAGAGCGCCACCGGCTGAGCACCTAGCTAACCCTACACTATTTACACACCGAGATCCGGCGTTCCCCCACCCTCCCGCTGCCGAAGCAGCCGGCGGAGGGGAGGAAACGGCCGGATCCGCGGCGGCGAGGTGGGTTGACCGGGAAGTTTTCAGAAAATCGCCTCTCCTCTAAGGACGAAGGGGAGGGGACGGCCAAGGTACCGTCTATAATGCTTATGTAGTTGACCTGTCATCAGATATTCTTATTGACCAGTTCATATAGTTAGCTTACCTTGGGTGGTTCCAACTAAAACAACAATCCAATGAAAATTATTGGGGAGCAATTAAGTATGCATCCATGCATGATGTATTCATCTTTTATAGAATCGATCATCACGGGGTACTGTATTTATTTTATGACAAGCAACGAATAAAGCTGTGTTAAAAACTAAAACGAGCATCGGAGAAAGGCAGTCATGTTGAACTGGAACGTACGGAGGGGGACAAAATTAAGGTTTGGTGGTTAGGGTGGGCGTATTTTGCTTTTGGAGCTAATCCTTGTTTAAGGATGAGTGCTCTAGCTTAACGAATGCATAAGCGTGCTACTTTCCAAGCTTCTAAATAATTGAGGAAAGTACATGTATACTTGCTTCGGTTCGCAGCGTCATAGTAATATATATCATCACTTCTTGCATTATCTCACTGTAGTATTTTTAGCTTTAGTCATGCATGCACGCTTCGTTCAAAAACCTGCACTGCTTAGTATTTTATTCAGAACAAAGTAAGACACCATGCATCACTAACTTAGAATTTTATTTAGAACAAAGTAAGACACCATGCATCACTAACTTAGCATGCCACGACACATGATCAAAGGCTAATTACACGAAATAGGATTGCCAACAGCTGAAAAATACAACATCCCACCATGCATGGCAACTATATGTTGGGAATTGACAAGTGGAAACGGCTGTGGTTTAATCGAATGTCTTTTCTGTGTGATGGCATGCATGAGTGGTCCAAGCTCATTTGTAAAGCCGAAAGAAAGTGGATGAATTAATCTCCACCTTCACATGGTTCAGGTCGTGAAAATATACCGATCGTCCGTGTTATCCACATCTGAATGCGATGGCCTTTTCATCTGTTTGATCTATGTTGACACCGCGGATCGGATATCCCCCTGATCTTGTGCGATTAGGACGTGATTAAATGTAACGGATTACAGCCACCGCTGCCGCTAGCTGCTGCTCGCGTCGCTGCCGTCGTCCGTACGTGTTGACTGCGTACTGTGGTACTCGCTGTCCCGCGACAGCAACGACCGCCGGGCTCTGATATTTGCAATCTACAGGGGAGAGCAACCTGTCAGCGACGGCCGGCCGGCGACCAATTCCGGCCAACTTACATAATATGTCGCCGTCAGAACAACATGGGCTCTTAGTGAAGCGTTCCACTCTACAGTGGTACCTGAAAACTGAGCGAGATAAATACAATGTGTAACAGGGACAGACGTACACATGCATGTTAGTTTCAGAGAAAGTTCCCCGCCGTCCATGCATGCCGTTGGTTGTCGATCTTGTACAAGGTGATCGATCGAGCGTGTCACCCTCGATGTCTCCTCATCGGCATGGACTAATTATATACCTCAGCCAACTCCACAGTACTGATCCGCTTCATTTTGAGGTATCAGGTATCGTTACGGTCAAAATTAAACAAAAATGGTTGTGGCTGGAGTTTGCATTTTCTTGATCGAGTTGACAAGGTCGGTTCCATTCCCACGCATGGACGGATCGACGCCCATCGCGACCGATAATGGCTTCGATCGGACGGATACCCTGGATGTCCGCCGGTGATCAAGGCCGATCCCATGTACGGTCGGCGGATAACGGACGACGGTGCCCTCAAGTTTCCCGGGGATCATGGCCTGGTCGGCGGCAGATCGGTGCACCTCGTCGTCGGTCGTCCTCAACTGATACAGAACCGAAACGTACGTACGTTGCTACGTTGGCGTTTTCTGAAGAGGTAGGCGTCCGGGGGTCCGGCCAAGCTGTCGGGGGACGTGCATACGTTGTATATCGTGTTCCAGCTTATCGATTCCGCATTTCCGCACGAGGTACACCGTACACCGCTCCAAGGGGACGTACGTACGCGGCGTGTTAGCAAAACAAGGTGCCACAAGCTCGAGCAGCAACACCGAAGCATGATTCCAACAGTGTCCTCGGGGCGTTGGCATCTCCGCGCGGATTTTGATGTGAGTATGTGACGACGGACAAGACAAAAAAAAAATCTGATATTGCTCTAGTTTTTCTAGATAAGAAGACCAACTGTTTCTCACGTTCCTTTAGCTTTTGCTCCCGCGTACCCAACATTGTTCAAGGTATTTTTTGATACTGCGATAAATCAGTCGAGTTATCGCTTCTCAGTGTCTGACCCATAAGATAAATCGGCCGATTTATCCCTTACCTTGGCTTGACCGAAAAGTTTTCGATAAACGATATCCCCAACATTGATTCCCAAATCGCGACGCTCCGCGTCAAGCTCCAAAGCGTGCTTGAGCATCAGCTTCCTCGTTTCCTCCAATGTCTAGATTGTTCTTACGATGTCATGGATATACATGATTGAGTTCTCAGGAAACGTTCCAAATCCTCATCTATGACAGGGAAGTTGAGCAAGGCAAGTGTATGTCCAACCTCAGTGGGTCCGCTTCTCATGGCGTCCGTCCCACCCATATCTGCCTCAACGGTTTGTTCAACAATCTTCCCAGTCTCTCGACCTGAGGTGCCTTGATGGTTGTAACCAGTTTTAACACCATGCAAACTTGTGCCATCGCTGAAAAAGAGTAGTTGTGCGCACATTTGTCCTCCTCTGAATCATGATCGAAAAGGTGTAGGAAGAATTATGTGTCGACGAGACCGCCGGTGTCAATAATCCCCACAAAGACGGGTGGGCCGCCAGAGAAGAGTTGGACCTTCTCACTTTCCTCTGTTACAGTGAAAGCGAATTTCTGGGCGATTCTCGTGCGCCGCGGTTCCTCGCCGCAGATCCGCGGGATTTCCTGGCCTCCGGCGGCCGCCTCGGCGGCGGGAGGTCGGGGAATCCCCGGATCGGGCTATGTGAATTAGGGGTGTGTGGGGAGTGTCGCCGGCGGCGTCGGGGTGGAAGCGACGGTGTCGGTGTTGTTTGCAGGTGGTGGTCTTCCCTTCCGTCGGCGTGGCTCCTGGAGCTCTGCTGCGGATCCGCCTCCTCGCCTTGCTCGCGGCTCTGCGGAGACCTCGAGAAGGTACCCCCTTTGCCGGCGTCCATGTGCAGGTGGTCCCGGCGATTGACGACTTGGAAGATGCAGTGCGTGGAGACCAAGGTGGTGTTGCCGCCGTCGTGCGCGGTGGAGGTGCTTCGGTGCCGAGGAACGTCGACTCTCAGCCCACGGGGGGGCCTCCCAGTCCAAGCGTATGGAGGTGGTGCGGCCGATTTCGCCGGCGTGGCGTCGCGCGTGATGAAGACGACTCCAGAGCTCGAGAGGGACCTACTTGTAATTTCTTGTTTTCTTGGGCTTTTCTGTAAGATCCTTGGTCGGATGTAACTGCATGTTTCCCTCGCAAAAAAAAAAAGACGGGTGGGCCGCCAGTAGGCGAAACGATGTCATCGGTGGGTTCTATGGACAAGAATGCTCATGAAGCGTCGTCTATGATGCAGTATTCCAAAATGGATACTCCGCTCAGAAACAACGACGTCGTTCGCCGAAAGGAGTAATCCCGCCTAAAACAATGCTTTAGGCTTTAGCGATGCCAGATGCCCCACGGTGAATGCCAAATATGGACACGTGTTATCCCTAGCTCACTCTACACGATTGACCATTTCCTACAACGAAACCAATCGTCAATCGAGCCAGAGCAAGCAGTCCGTAGTTATAGGTGCCACTTTCAAAGGACGAAACCGTCCGTCCAAAACGGGGCGTACTCCTGATCCGCATGCAGCCCCCCCCCCCCCCCCCGGGCGCGGCCTAGGAAGGTTCTCCGCTGCGTCCTTCTTCGTAGTAATACCGAGCTCGTTTGTCAATTGCTTCGTTTCGCTTAAAAGTTGAAGAGAAGCCAGAGACACCTTGTGCTACATCCGTAATTTTTTAGATGACACTTAGCTTGGATCCTAATTACTGTAACGCCCCGCTTGGATTCGGTGTAAATGAGCCGGAAACGGCCCATATAATTTTACGGAGGTCAAAACGTCCGTAACTTTGTGCTAGATTCCGTCGGTATTCGTCGGGGGGGAAACTAAACAACGAACCGAGCGGACCCTAAGCAGTAGGCACCGAGAACAGGCCGGTGAATGCGTGGACATTTTTGTGCATGTAGCGTGAAGTCGGTGTGAGTAGTAAATCACGGCGACCATGTTGAAGTTCAGTAGAAAGTCGCGTTTCAAAAAAAAAGTTCAGTAGAAAGTCCACCCTTTTTTTTTCTTGCATAGTCGGTGTGTGTAGTAAATTGCCCTTACACTGGTCGATCCCAGGTTAAACCTGATTACAAAGTTAATGAGCAAGTAGTCGGTGATTAATCATCCATTTGACCGTAACGGTCTGCAGAAGACAGGGTGCTTTTGATTCCAATTGCTCTGCTACTAGTTAATGAGTACGTGTCACCTCACCGTATGTACTAAACGAGCCACGTCGATGGATCTGGATTCATGAGTACGTACGGTGATCCCAGATATACATTCTTTATAGTACAACATATATTTAAAATTTTAGTCAGTGGAAGAGTTGACCTGCAAGCCGCGCGCGCCAGTGGAGTCACTGATCTTCTGTAGTCAAATCCGGGAGCTGAACTGATTGGCATGAGATAGGTGTACTACTACAGTGGAGTATGTCACTGATCATGCGATGGTCATGCGATGGGCGTACAGTGATCTTGGAGTATTACTTTTCTTTGAGGCCATGCGATGGTCAGATGGGCGTACGGTGCCACGCTGCCGACGTTCGGCGCTCTGATTTTTCCAAGGATCCCTTCACAGTATGTACTACCTCCGATCTATATTAGTGGGCACAACTTTGTCTAGATACATGTCCTTTGAGGCCATGCGATGGTCAGATGGGCGTACGGTGCCACGCTGCCGACGTTCGGCGCTCTGATTTTTCCAAGGATCCCTTCACAGTATGTACTACCTCCGATCTATATTAGTGGGCACAACTTTGTCTAGATACACATGTATCTAGTCTAAATACTTAACTAGATACATATGAATTTAGACAAAGCTATGCCCACTAATATGGATCGGAGGGAGTACTTTTGTTTATTTATTTTAGTGACATGTATTGACCAGATATTCCAGCGTAGTACTACTGTAGTCAGAGGAAATAAAATTGTTCAAAAAAAAAGAGAGCTTATACACACTGTTTCCGAAAGTTCTGCACAGCTCGCGGCCATGCAGTGACGGGCCACCAACAGCCGGCCATGCATGGACCCATATCCCTCGACCTCTTTTATTTCTAGATTTTCAAAATAAACTTCGGAAATAAGATGTCAATATACTACGACCATATGCTTGAATATTCACCCAATTTTCGTTATGAAATTTTCACCATTAACATCGCACAGGCGAATTTTTGCATCGCACCATGACTAAGAAGAACCCACCCTCCTAATTTCCTTTTGCTAAAACATCAGCATGGTGGAGGAGACATTTCTTTTGTTATTACCATCGATTTCTCCACTCTAGCAGAAACCTAGCCGTCACGCAACCTAAGCCAATCGAGTGGTAGAACTGAACAAATGTAATTGGAAATGTGGAGTGCTAGCTGCTATTAATTTATCGATTCCATTTTCATTGATGCTCCCTCCGTTCACTATTGAACAATGACTATATACATACTAATTTGAGTGAATAAATGTACAAAATAAGCCTAGATACATACAAATTAAGAAAAAGTTAAACTGCCTTACATTAGTGAACGTAAGGACTAGTTATATTTTTATTTCTGGAGAATTGTTTGTAATTTCGAAAATGTACACGTATGTATCGCGCCAAATTCGGGCCAATTTGCACACGATCACAGTTTTCTGAATTCTGAATCCAACACGATCACAGTTTTACGCCGCGCTATAAATAACAAGAATGCTCTCTGCTAATTTGCTTTTGGTTAAAACATCAACTAGAGGAGGGATTTCTGTTGGTACAAGAGAATTTCTCCACTCTAGAGTAGTACCGTAGCCGTGACGCAACTCCATCCGATCGAGCGGTAGAATTGCACAAATGGAATTGGAAATGTGGGGTTGTCACACTGATCTGATTTTATTTGATTTTCCTTAACAGTAGCATTTTTTTCGGCTACGTTAATGTAATGTAATCTCGTGGAAATGGAAACATATCGCGCCAAAATCAGGTCCATTTGACCACGATCAAAATTTGTCCCCAACATCCACCGCAAGGCATCTCAAAATCCAAATGTCATCTTGTATCAATTTATTACAGACGATTCCAGTTTCATTTCAACGTAAAGCTTCTGAATTACAGGAGTATAATTTTCTTCCAAAATTACGGGCAATCGCGATCCCATTTCGATAAACTTCCAAATTTGATTACCCGAAGAAAAAAAAAATTCGCCAGAGAAATGGACGCCACCTTCCCCCCATAAGGGCTCATTTGGTTGCAGGGGGAGAAAGACCCAGGGAAAATAATCCCGGCCGGGAATCTGAAGAAACATGTGTAAAATCCCGGGATTTTATTCCCGACCTCCGGAATAGGGGAAAATTCTCCCCGGGAAAAGGCCGGGATCCCCCCGGGATTGCAGTTACCAAATGAGCCCTAAATAACCCCGTACCATCTCCACCTCGCCAACCCCTCTCTACCCACCGCTTCCTCCCGCTCCATTGCTCCTCGCCGCGCCGCTCTTCCGCCGCCCAGCTCAATCTACAAGCAGCCATGTCCGGCAGCTACTCCTCGCGGCTCCGTGCCGGATCAGGCGGCGCCAGCGGAGGCGGCCTGGGGGCGACGACGCTGCTGGCGGCCAAGGTGGCGTTCGCGTCCGCCGCGCTGGCCGCGGCCGCGTCCCTGGCACGCGTCGTGCTGCCGCAGATCATGTCCGGCGCCGACGCCTTCCTCTGGAAGCTCTGCCTCTTCGTCACCGTCCACATCATCATCTTCGTCATCTGGAAGCTCTCCGACAACAAGCACTTCCACGCCGCCACGCAGCAGTACAAGGACCCCTGGGCTCCGACGCCTCACCACCCCGCGCCGCCGGTGCTCACCGAGGAGGTGGTCCTGTCCGCCATGAAGCGGAAGGTCGAGTTCGCGCCCGCCGCCGCCACGGCTGAGCTGTACCGCGTGCCGTCGCCGGTCTCGCGGCCGCACCTCGAGGCTGCTGCGGCCTCCCCGGTGGAAGAGGGTGTCGTATCCCCCGGATCGTGCGGCGGTGAGTCGTGCGTCACGACGGAGTCTGAAGAGGACGCCGCCTCCTCGCCGGCCGCCGCGTCGGCCAACGTCACCACCGCCGACACGTGGCGGAGCGTCGAGTCTGCCCCGGCGCCGGCGCGGAAACGCGCGGTCTTCCAGCCTGCCCCTGCTCCGTCGCGGGAACGCGCGGTCATCAAGCCTGCTACCCCGTCGCCGGCGCGAGAACCTCGCGCAGTAGGGCGGGTGGTCTCTCTTCCTCCCATATCGGCCACGGACGAACACTTCGACGACGCCGACCACGAGGACGACGCAAACAACGACGACGACCTGGACGCGACGTGGAACGCCATCATGCAGAAGACGCGCCCCGCGACGGCACCTGCCCTGTCCACCTCCTCCACTCGGGCGCCGCGCTCGTCGCCTCCGCGGCCGGCACCGTCGCCGCGGCCTAGAGCCCGCGAGCCTTCAGTCGGCGCGGCGGAGCTGAGCAAGCGGTCCGAGGACTTCATCAAGAAGATCCACCACTCCTTCGGCCGGCACCAATAATTCCAGCCACCCACCTCCTCCGACCCAAAACCCCAAACAAATCCAAAATTTTCATGGTGTAAAGCTTAATTAGTTTTTCTTTCTTCTTGGTGTGCCGATCGCCGGAGCAGTGGCGAGCTCTGCTCATCAGAGCACCACCACATTTAGGTAACTGACCTGAATCCGGAGCTCGCTCGATCGATCTGTTTCCCGTTTTACTGGCGAATAATCAGATTTTGTGTCGTCGATCGATTGAAAAGTAAAAGTAGAAAAAAGTTGCTTGCTTGCTTGGACTGATTGTTAGCATCGCTTAGCCGGAATGAGTTGTCTCTTGCTGCTTTCGCACAAGAAAACGGTCGGCTTGTGCACTGGCAGTCCGGTCCACCTCCTCGTCCCCTTTCGGCGGTGCCATTAGGATCCAACACATGCGCGATGCATTGCTTACCACTTAAGCTGGATGCTTCTGCTCCGTCCACCATCCAGGAGTGTGATAGAACTAGCTAAGAGTCAAAATTGTTTTGTGATTTCCGTTTCTGAATCTCAACTGTATTTATGCATGCATGGCTGCATCAAACCCTGTTCCAGATTCAGAATGGTTTTCATCTGAAGAAGATACCTACTATATGTGCTCTCTGTTATGAAAGTTACATGTGTATGTACAGTGACATGGACAACTGACAAGTGGCTATGAACCAACAATGGACAGGTTTGTTTCCATGCTTGTTGGAATTTGCAGGGTGTGAAGGTTCTAGATGGATGGGTGGTGCTAGCTAGCAGAGATGATCCCGACCTTTAAATGTGCTGAATGAAATGATGGTTTCAGTTGGTGCTTGGTGTTAGAATAGTTCTATCAACCAACTATCCCAAAAGACCGATCTGATAGGAAGAGGTGATATTATATTTTTTAACATATACTTAACACCCCCCTTCACACCCGACATGGGTGTGGAAGAAGAAAGCAGCCTCCACACGTGTGGATAAATGGCTGGAGAAAAGTGCGGGGGTTGAGACTCGAACCCGAGACCTCGTGCTCTGATACCATGTTAGAATAGTTCTATCAACCATATATCCCAAAAGACCGATCTGATAGGAAGAGGTGATATTATATTTTTAACATATACTTAGCACCCCCCCTTCACACCCGACATGGGTGTGGAAGAAGAAAGCAGCCTCCACACGTGTGGATAAATGGCTGGAGAAAAGTGCGGGGGTTGAGACTCGAACCCGAGACCTCGTGCTCTGATACCATGTTAGAATAGTTCTATCAACCAACTGTCCCACCAGACCGATCTGATAGGAAGAGGTGATATTATATTTTTAACATATACTTAACCCGATTGGACAGTTGGTTGGCAGAGGTGTTCTAACACCTGCTGAGTGCCTGAGGTCTCAGGTTCAAGTCTTGTCCCCGCACCATTTAATCCCCAATTTCTATGATCGCCTGGGTTGGGTTCAAGTCTCAAGGGGAGGTGTTACCCACGTCGGGTGTGAAGGGGGGGGGGGGGTGTTAAGTATATGTTAAAAATATAATATCACCTCTTCCTATCAGATCGGTCTTTTGGGATAGTTGGTTGATAGAACTATTCTAACATGGTATCAGAGCACGAGGTCTCGGGTTCGAGTCTCAGTCCCCGCACTTTCTCCAGCCATTTATCCACGCGTGTGGAGGCTGATTTCTTCTTCCACACCCATGTCGGGTGTGAAGGGGGGGTGCTAAGTATATCATATCACCTCTTCCAATCAGATCGGTCCGGTTGGACAGTTGGTTGGTAGAGGTGTTCTAACACTCATATCTGAGGTCTTGAGTTCAAGTCTCAGTCCCCGCACTTTCTCCAGTCATTTATCCACGCGTGTGGAGGGCTGCTTTCTTCTTCCACACCCATGTCGGGTGTGAAGGGGGGTGTTAAGTATATCATATCACCTCTTCCAATCAGATCGGTCTGGTGGGACAGTTGGTTGGTAGAGGTGTTCTAACACTCAGAGCCTGAGGTCTTGAGTTCAAGTCTCAGTCCCCGCACTTTCTCCAGCCATTTATCCACGTGTGTTAGAATAGTTCTATCAACCAACTGTCCCACCAGACCGATCTGATAGAAGAGGTGATATTATATTTTTAACATATACTTAACACTTGGTTGTTAGATTCCTCCTTTTTTTTTGGGTGGCGCTGGCTAGCTTTGTTCTTCTTCCTTTCTTTCCTACAGGGCTTCTACTGATTATCACAAGTGTTAATTATCGTGCTAATACTCATGGGAACTGGGTGTGCCACATGGTGTGTCTCTCTGTATGTGTTTCTTTCTGTCTAAATGCCGGCCACAGGTCAATGGCCATGCCACCACCTTGATCCATGCCACTTGTGCTGTTGCCATGCATGACAAGATGGAATGGTCATTTTGATTCTCTTTTTGATGAAACCTGGTGTGTGTTGCTTGTACTAGGAGCCTGTTTGAAGTGGGTAATCAGCATGGGCAACAGGCCTCAGATTCATAGAGATCTAGTGAGATGAATTGGCAACAGACAAATGGTCCACTGTTTTGCATCTAGACAAGACCTAGTGGTAGGAAAGGATTGATTTGGCCCTGCTGTTATTGTTTCCCTCTCACAACACACACACTGCTCCTTTTCTGTCCTCGTATGTGTAACCAGAAATAAATCAAGCAGTGAAAAATGATTTGGACTGCAGAGAACCAGGGCCTATCTTTTTGTTGAGATGAAATGCTGAAAATTTGATATGACACCTAGAGTATATCTGCTGGTTCTGTCATGAACTCATAATCTGAAGAGAACTTTTCTGAATTAATTATGAAATGCTGATATCCTGGTAATGTCATCAAGTTACTGTATTCAGGAAATTCCACTTCAAGAGTATCCATGTATTGGCCATTTTCGCTAGCTACTAGCTGCCTTTTCCTTTTAGATGAGATTGTGGGAGCTCTCTAGTGCCTACCGAAAGTGGCTTCTGAACCCATTCATATGAACTGAACCATCGTTGCTACAAGCAATACTGCATGATTAATCGAGGTTTGGTGAAGTCCAAAAATAACTATGGCATGACCATTCACATGGAAACTACTCTATCTTGCTCTGCACTAGGTCTCTGTTTGAAGAATCTGCTATTCATGTGGACAACAAACCTTAGATTCATATAGTTCTAATGAGATGGAAAGGTCGAGATACGCGAAGAAAAATAACCGAGCTGTGAAAAAAGATTTGACAGAGACTGGAGATCTGATATGTATTTGATAGATCTGATACGACGCCTGGAGCATTTCTGCTCATTCTGTAATGGTGCCAAGAGCATATATTCAGCTTACTGTACAGATACTCTGTAGCTATCAAGCCTAGTACTTCCAGTCTTCTACATGTATAAGTTGTACTTTGCTATCGACTCTGTATCATTGCTTTCTGTATGACATTAGCAGAATCAATACCTGTCACTGAGTGAAATTTGTACTGATTATAGTTATCACTTGAGGTCATCTTGAAGGCTACAGAAATGTCCGCAAGCCAGGACAATGACATAAAGTTGTACTTGTTATATGAAAACTCTATTTTAGGCAGTATGCTACGCTTGCATTCAATCAATTTCATGTGAAGTTCACAAGAGTATGTAAGCTTGTGTTGGTATTGTTGTTTTCTTTGAGATGAGACTGAGAGGTGTGTGTGAGCGGCTACCGGAAATGACATGCTTTGTATGAACAATTTTCCAACATCAGATGAACAGACCACATGCACCTAATATTGGTAATGATAAAGGCTACCACTACTCGATGAATTCCTGGATAGCCTATTGCAAGACAAGACACGATGTGACAAATCCTAATGGTCATGCACACTGTTAATTAGTAGTAACTTATGTGCATGTGTCATGGTTCTAGCTAGCTAGGGAGTCTCTGTCTGAACATTCTTAAGTCTTAATTAGCTTGAGGCTAGCTGCCGTAGGCTTCAATTATGAGCACTAAACAATGTTAGAGCAGAGATTAATTAGCACTCCACTAACCCTGAGAACACATAGGAGCACTGTTATGGCAACGCCACAACCACCTCCATCCAATCCTTTAAGTTTTTTTTTTTTTTTTTTACTGTGGTTCTCATGCTACTCATCACCAGAAGTGCATGTATGGATGTATACATGCTATCTATCTTGTTCAGTTGTTCGGTTGTGCAATGCAATGTAGATGTGTAATGTGAGGACGTACGGACAAAGCGATCTAGCTAAGCTAGTGATGGGTGTGGAGGGTCGGAACTGACCTCTTCCTTATTTTCAAAAAGATCTTCCGGTCTATTGACATAATAAACGACAGTACAAAAATCTCCATAAATGATAAAATTACAACGAATTCCTTGTACCACCTAGCGATAACTACAACTAATGGAGCAAGCACCAGGCACACCACCGTCATCGCCCCTCCCTAACCGAAGACAAACAGACCTTTATATAAGAGTCGGAAATCGTCGTGTCCCAAACGACCCGCGCACTACAGCGGCAATCGTCTCCGGCGATGTTGGGCTATTTTTTGCCACCCTGCTAGACTATGGTCGATAGATCAAATATGGGTCATAACTGTTTTTATCATCAGAAAATCATGCACAATATAATCGTTGAGAGTGAATGTGATGGTTTCGAGTGTTGATCAGGAGTGCGACTCCATGGAACCTCTTGTGGAGCCAAAACATGCATTAGCCGAGTTCACGGGGTTACTCTCCAGTCGTCATGCATGCATCGGGAATTCGTAACCACTAATTTTATTGTCATGTGTTGCAGTCGTGGCAGAATTTTGAATTTTCATATTATTTTGAATTGCTTTATGAACTATTTATATTTTCCATTTTAATTATTGTTAAATTAAATCATGTGTCGGACAATATTTTGGAGGCACGGTTGGAGAACCTCTCACACTAAATTACAATGCTTGTAGTACTAAGCAAAATGCATATGTAGGATAGAGTCAGCTTTGGACGATGTTGTTCAACTCCAAGAACAATCAATCGAATTGTTTATGATTCGGTTAGTTAAGGGCGAGTACTGCGAATACACTAATCTGCAGTTTTCAGTAGTGGTGCGAGTACAACAACAGATGCATTTTATTACAAAGAGTCAAGGCCTGCTCCTCGCATCGCAACAAGTGGCAATTAAATATCGAGAGGGATACATGCATGTGTAAGATACAGGAACAGTCCTGATTTCTATGGAAATTCAAAAGGTTTGCTAGGTAGTGCAGTGTTCCTTTTTGGCTGCCACTTAGACGTAGTGAAAGATGATTAACAGTAAGCTGGGTGGATCGTGTAAGTTAACAATACTGCCAGGTAGTTATCTACCTCCAATTCAAAAGCAGCTGGATTGAACGGCGAAAAAGGATGTTGAAACTTCCATTGTACTGTGGGACTGTGGGTTGCAGCATGGTTTGGTACATGACAATGTGATCAATGATTTTTTGCAAGAACAAGTGGTCAATGATTGATTAGGCAAAGTAATTGAGCATCGTCCTAGAGCGAGGAAATTATACAATACTACCACAATTGTCGGCCAAACCACGAGTCAGTACCATTTTTTGGTGATTTTTGCATGTCAGTACAATTCTTGGGGCGACGAGTAACAAATCGCGCAAACTCATGTCTAAGAGCATTTTGACAGCCGCACTGACTGATGGGCCCCATTTTTCAGGCTGAAATGGCTTCATACGTGGAGAAAGAGCTGAGGTGGCCGTGGGGCCCGCCTGTCAGCCCACATCTTTTCCCCATCTCTCTTCTTCTTTCACTGGCCGAGGCCGTCGGCGGCAGCGAAGCTGCAGAGGAAGAGAGGCGGCTCTGCGTCGGGAGGCGGCCGAGCATGGGCATGGGCGGCGTGGGGAGGAGGATGGCGAGCACGAGCTGCGAGAGATCGACCTTGACGGCGGCCGAGGCCTGCGCGGTGGCGGCCTGGTGGTATAAGTGGAAGGTGTCCGGGTTGCGGCATTTGTCGGCCTGCGAGCGCTTGACGGCCGCCATGATCGAGTTGGAGACGGGCGGCTTCGGATCGTTGGCGACCGAGGAAGAGGAGGAGGCGGAGGGGAGCCCGTCGAGCTCGAGTTCCTTGATCAGTTGGACGCGCGGTGCGTAGCCGGAGCTGCGGGCCCTAGCGAGCACGTCGCGGAGGAGCGACATGGCAGGCGGGGCCAACAGGGCATTGATGAGGTGGAGCGAGGTGGCCTGTGCGTGGGCGCGTCTCCACGCGGATACCACCGCCGCGTCGAGGGTGGTGACGGCGGCCGGCGAAAGGCACTGCCTCGCCGCGGGCACCAGCGTGGGGATTGGGATTGGGCGAGCTGCAATGCGGTGGCACAAGGACGAGCGCACCACGTCGACGCCACCATTTTCGCCCGTGCACGGCTGGTTCGCGTCTGCCCTTTGGTCTTGATCCGGTTGGTGAATCTGGGTGAGAGAGGAAGAAGGAGAAGAGAGATGACAGAGACTTACAGGAGTGTCCCATGTCCACCTCATCTTCCATTCCAATTGTGTTGCCAACTCAGCGCTTACAAATGGCTCCCACCTGTCAGAAATGCTGTCAAACCACGATCAATCGATAATTTGTGCAATTTCTTACTTGTCACCTAAAGAATGGTGCTAACGTGCAAATATCACAAAAATGTTACTGACACGTGGTTTGGCCGCCAATTGTATTACTATTGTGTAATTTCCTCTCCTAGAGCAAGAGACCTCGCACACATCAGCTAACTATCGATCGTGCATGAGAAGCTGTCCTAAACAAACATCCATGACCCTTCACCTACTGTGTTTCTGTTTCTTTCAGATCTCGGAAAAGTTTCAGATTTAAAATTATTCAGATTTTTCAAAAAAAATCAGATTTTGAAATAGTTTTAGATTTAGAAAATGTTCAGATTTTGAAAATTGTTAGGATATAAACAATTATTCAAATTTGAAAAGAATGAGATTCGATTTTTTTATCTTTTTAAATGTACATATTTTAAAATTTATTGGGTTTTTAAAATTCTTCATATTTATTTTGGTTCAATTTTTTTAAAAGTTCAGAATTGAAATTTGTTAAAAATTATAATTATAATAAGGTTTAGAAAAATGTAAAAGAAAAATAACACTACCATTTATCTTGGGCCGTTAAAGCAAGCTGTGAAGCATCGCACGGAACTACCGCTTATGCGTTGCCTTGAAGCAAATTCCTAACATGGGGGTTCCCTATGTATCGCTCTTAGCAAGCTGGTGCAGGGCATCGCCCGCAGCGATCTGCTGTTGCCCGCTTCGGTACGTCGCAATAACACATATACTCCATCAATCTGCTGTTGACCCTTGCCCGTGTTCCCTTTTTTGTTTACCTTTTCTTTGTGCATTTTTTTCTAGTCCTTTTCAATATTTTGTAGAAAATGTTTTGGAAAATAGTTATCTTTTAGATATGAAGAGTAATATCTTCTGACTACGTATCGCATCTGTAATTGGTTTTTTCCTTATTTGTTTTTAAATCTGAAGACTTTTCGAAATATGGATATTTTTTTAAAATTTAAACATTTTTAAAATCTAAAACATTTTCAAATAATGTATATATTTTCAAACATGAGCACTATCAAAGTTAAAAGCATTGTAAAATGAATGTTTTAAAATATGAACCTTTTTAAAATGAATGTTTTCAAAATTAATAACTATTTTAAAACTAAAACTTGAGTGAACAAAAAATAATAGTGAACCAAAGTTACTGGTGAACTAATAATAATAGTGGCCGAAAATACCGATCAACCAAAAATTGTCGTTGAACAAAAACTAATGGTGAACGGAAAAGCAACTAAAATTTGAGTGAACCAAAAATAATAGTGAACTGAAAATACGGTGAAACAAATATTGAACTGAAAATATCGGTGAACCAAAAAAAAATTAACGAAAAATATCCAAGGACCAAAAAGGAACCAAAAATTGTCTGAATTTGAAATAATAGTGACCAAAAATATTAATATAGTACCGCAGAAAAATCAACACATAAAGGAACCAAAATAATGGTGAACTAGTGATAAAAAAAAATGTTTGTATAGTTTAAAGAAGACATACTGAGTTTTGACCGCTGCTACCGGTTCAATAAATTTACCCTATTAGAAAAATGTTAATGGTTTGTACCTAAAAATAAAGAAGGGAAAGAAAAATAAAATAAATAATACAACCGAAAAAATATACAAAAATAATAATCAACGGCAATGTTAAATAGAGAAGTATGAACATGAATCTTTTTTTTTGCAAGGGTTTGAGCATGAATCCGACCGTAGACCATTGGCTGTGCACTCGGTCGGCATCGGTAGTTCGAGGCCCAGCTCTTCCAAAGGCTACATTCTTACTACCTTTTCTCGAAAATAAATAAATAGTATGGACCGGCCCAGCAGGGCACCGCGGGCGAGTCTATGATACTGTTAGCGCAGAGCGATATATAGTTGCTGCGCTAACACCGATTCGATCACCCATTCGCCACTAGCCAGGCCTGTAAATCGAGACTCGAGGGCGTGTTTCTCTGGCCCAATCGCTAGCACGGAGGGAGCCACGGATTAGGCCGAGGTTCAATCCTTGTTCAAAAACAAAAGAGCCCAGCACTACCCTGGAACTAGGAGGATGCACGTATCCTGTGCTTCTTCATGTGCATGCATGGGCCAGGGTGATGTGCAACTTACGTGTATCGTGTGCATCATAGAAAAATTGCGCAGAATAAAATTTTTTATCGTCAGCATCACCACTGAAGACTGATATAAAAAGAAAGCAACCATGAAACCGCATCGCGTAATCAGACAGTTATCAGCCAACGAGATTGAGCAATTGACCGAGCGGAAACACAACATCTCCTCGCCATTCGCAAACCATTTACCTCGGAAACACAACAACACCATCCCGATGCAACAACCATTGCCATCCCCGCCGCCACCACCCGCCACGTCCTCCAAGACCGCTGACATGCATCCCGCGCGAAATCCCGCAAGAGATACGTGATAGCCTGCACGACGGTAAACTCTGGCACGCGAAGCGGCCGCCCAGTCGTGGCGGTAGGTTGCCTTGCACGCTGGAATGTCGGCATGTGAAACCCCCACCCTGCACGTTATCTGAACTAGCTGACCGTGGCGGTTGGTTGCCCTACATGTTGGAGTGCCACGTGAAGCCCCGCCCTGCACGTGATCCCGGCTTCCAATCCTTAGCGGTTTCTCTTTACTGCTTGTTGTTAGACAATGTGCTCTAAATACTTGATGATCTGTTAACTTGCCAAGACTTCGTTTCTAACATAAGAGTCTTCCTCAGGGCGAATTTGTTAATAATCTCGCTGTTGAATCTACTTTTAGTACTCTAAAATGAGAAAGCAATGTACTTGCTCATATGTGTTTTGTATTCTGGTACGACCTTGTGGTGTTTATTGGTTGAGAACTAGGTGTCAGGTTCTCATTTTCTATCATTTCTATTTGTCTCAGTCTCGTGTATTATTGAAGGATTTTTTATAGTTAAACATTTTGAATGTCGTCTAATAATTTCTGAAAAGCTAGACCATAATTTATTAGTTATCGTCAATCCTAGAAATGATAAGTTTACAACCTTGAAATTGTGGAAGGTCTCATTTGTTGCAGAGTATATAATATGCATTTTAGAATTCCCACTTTCATATTATGCTTCTGATGTACGGGCATGCTTTTATGAAATTCCCATTGGATTACGTTTCATAAGCTATGTGTACGTAATTTTATAATCCTACAACACAACAAAGCACCTGCAAGGCTACTGTGCCTGCCATGCTGTGCTAGAACGCCCCGCATGCGGATGCCAACCTCGGATATTCGTCTAGTCAAGTATGTATGTGTGTTTCACGTTCACTCATGACGAACACAATTCATCTACAGATTTGACTCATCACGGTTTTCAACGAGTCTAAAGTAGGGACAGATTTATGGTAAGAAAAGCGAAATGACTTCAATAATCGTTCGCATGGGCAGATCCCTTGATCCTTTCACAAGAGATTCCAAAACGACGATCGTCCATCGCCATCGGCCGTGCCGTCATCCCGTCCAGTGACCTTGGGTACTTTAGACCGTGTACATCACTACAGCATATGAAAAGGTGGTCTCTAAGAACTTTTTTCAGCTCTTAGATCTATGGCTAAACAGTGGAGATACGGTGGGTAGGAAAAAGATTGTTAGACTCATGTCCAAGACCAAGGCTCTAGTTGATTTAAAAAGTTGGCATAGTCCCCTCGAAAGAAAAAATTGTTACAGTAATTCGATATCTTCTTTGGTCAGAGGATAGCAATTCGGTCGAGGGAAAGGATTATTTTCTGGCACATGGGAAGGATGGAGCATTTTCCAACCTTGTCATCTTTCATCTCAAAGCTCGGCCGCCGTTTTCATCTTGTGCGGTTCGCCTGAGCCAGACGACGGACACCACCAACCTTGCGTACATAGTTTTAAATAGTCGGCAATAGCTGAGCTATAGCATTTTAAGTATCTTGGAGCTAAATTAAATAATGTAGAATTTCCGGCTATAGTCCATTTAGCCCGGCTATAGTCCGTTTTAAGGATCGAGCCTATTTTTCTTTAACCGGCTATTTAAAACATTGACTGCGTAGCACAGCATCACACTTTGGCATCACCGCCGCCCTAAAGGTGGCGCGACGGCGAGCTTCCGAGTAGAGGACCTCCTTTCCATCGTGCGGGCAAGCAGGGGCGCCTCGACATGTGGTAGTTTGTTGCGTCCTGAACGTGTGGACGGCTGGATGGCCGTGGAGGTGGCCATGTGTGCTGATGTGGGTGGGCTGTGGCATGTGGGCACCAGGGTGGCGACCCTCGGCATGGAGGAACCCAGCCAGTTGGTGGCTTCTTGCAGCAATAGTTGTGGTAGACCTCAGGATCCCACACTGAGTCCCAACACTGGCAGGGAGGCCGAAGAGCGGGTGGTGGATGCTGGCGGTGGCGCCTGGGTTCAAGCTGCTATCCTCAGTAACATTAATTTATACAACGATGGTCTTCGTCAGCGCGTCTGAGAGCCTATAGGTGTGGCAGATTGCAGTGCGGACCCAAAAATAATTCGAAGCTTGAGCAAAAGGTAAAATGAAACGCTAACAACACTAATTTTGATCAAACTTGCCAGAAAATTAGGCTATACGCCGGCTGCCCGGGCATAGGGACGGTTGGATCTGCCCCTGGCGGATTGCAGATGCTTGGCACGACTAACCAATGGAGTGGGTCTTGGTCAGCGGCGGTGAGCCGTAGGGCATGTCTGCTAGGCTGCCACAGATTCGGCTTTAGACCATCCACTATGTGGATGCGGTTCAAGCAAAAAGTAGTCAGAGTTAGGAATCGATCCATTCTTGCTGCAATGTATAGCTCCGCTTTACTGTGCATGTTGGGACCCACTACCAAATTAACAATAATTTCTTTCTACCCCTTCCGCATAGCATGCAACGCATCCAAAGGCTAAAGGCCCACAGCAGCAGTGATGGTTCGGCTAGGAAGCGAATCATGCATGCGGTTCGCTTCTTTTTTCTGACGCATTGAACCGATGCTCTACTATGTGTGGCATCGAACCAAAAGCCACTTTGGTTCGCTTTTCCCTCACATAGTGCATGGTCTTAGTGAGCTCCGGATGTAAACCCTTCACTAGTCTCGGTTGTGTCGACGAGGGCCACACTCTTGGAAATTTTTCTCTTCCTTTGAGGCATCGTGGTGGACGGTGTGCGGCCTACGAGTCGGTGTGGACCTCTGAGCAGTAGCGCGGGTTTTTTCCTCCACCTTGTAGCGTTGAGTTGTTTTGGGTACTGGCTTTAACTGCTAGGGTGTTTTTGGTCGTCGACTGGTATGGAGCAGGGCGTGGGGGCGGCGTGTTGCCTCTTATTTTATATCGTTTTTGGCCATTTTTTTCTAAACCGGATAGTTAACTTCTTTTATATGAATGAAAAGGTAAATATTTTACCTTGTTTTAGAAAAAACTAAATGACAGATTCGATGGAGATTCGCGTGAAGTTTGAATGACATGCATGACAATTCGATATGGTAGATGGGCCAGGAAACTGACGGGTACTTGCTTTAAATATGGTGAAATCAGACGTCCTCCAAATTCTGAAAGAATTAAATGACGTAGATCCACTGTACAAGTATCTTCTAGCTGATTCATGAGACGTAGTGCACTAGTACACCCTCGGATCATTCGGCGGTGACGGCAACGGTAGAGGGCCACCACCACCACGCATCACCTCCATGCATGATGTCAAAGAACAGTATACTGTTCACAGTTTAATTTGTATTAGAAAAATGCCGGTGCGTTGCAGAGTGTATAAAATAAACCAATATACAGGCTCATACCGATGGAATATATCATTTGTCTATTCAATTTGTGTTTTCAACCATTTGAAATATATAGCTACATGACAACGCTTGGCCTTACGACGGAACAACATAAGGGGTGAAAGGGGAAGTTAGGTCATAGATCTTATGAAGCAGTTCTCCGGTGGCACAAAGGAAGGGTTTGCTTCGCCCCCCTTCCCGGTGGCAGAAAACCGACATGATCTGCTTCTTAAATCACAAGCAGAAACGACGACGATGGTGAAAAGTATCATCAATCGATAGAGAATAAGTATCGGTTGTCGATATCAGTTATAGATGGTAGCTATTCGAGGGTCCTTAGGACCAAAGGTACTTGAAGACCGGAGAGGAGGAAATAAAAAAAATCGTGCATTCAAAAATGAATATGTTTCAAAAGCGGAACAATTTCCAAAAACAAATGAGCATTTTCCAAAATCGGAAAACAATAATAAAAAATGAACCATTTGCAAACTGAACCATTTTCAAAAAATTGAATTCATTGTTTAAAATCAGAACGATTCAAAAGAAATGGAACCATTTTTAAAATCCAAACCATTTTTACATGATCAGTATATTACATATTTCGTACATCAACTACGAAAATTCAAGAGAGAGCTCCATCAATCGATAGAGAATACATATCGTGGTTGTCGATATCACATATAGATTGTAAACATTTTAAAGAAAAACTAGAAAATTTTCAAAAAACTAGAACAATTCCAAAAAAAGTAAACCATTTTTAATTTTTTGTAATCAGAACAATTTTTAATAACGGAACCATCTTTTAAAACGAGAATGTTTTCAAAAAATCAATATCGTTGTATAAAATTAGAACCATCTTGATAAAAAAATCAAAATCTAATCTGAATCATTTTCAAATCGGAGCAATTTTAAAAATGATAGTTTTTCATATATGAACCAATCTAAAAAAGAATATTTTTAAATCTGAACCGTTTTTAAAACAAACATTTTTAAATCAGAAACATTTAAAACATTTTAAATTTTCACAAAAAAACTTGTATTTTGAAAAATGAGGAAATGGAAAATAAAAAGAAAAAGGAACACGAAAATGAGAAAATAAAATGTTGCAAAAATAAAAAGATAAAAAAGAAAACGTAAAAGTAGACCTGCCGGTGGGTATTCATACGGAAAAGGATTGCAGTCACCCGGGGGATCGTGGGCTTGCGTCCTCCGCCTCCCGCGAGCCACACGTGTCTCCGCTGACGGCTCACTCTCCTCCTCCCAACCACTCGTACGATTGGGTCTTATCCTCTTGCTCGCCTCTCAGAAACACGAACACGACACCAACGCGCCGCCGCCGCCAGCGATCCTCGGAACCTCCGCCGCGCTTGGCCCTCTCCCTCCCCGCCACCTGCTCTCTCTCCCTGCAGCACCGCCTAGCTCCGGCGCCGCCTTCCACCTCTCCACAGGTCGACGCCCTCGCCGGCCATGGAACTCCACCGGCTCTCCCGAGACCACGGCCGTGCCGCCGCTCCAGGGCGGCGCCGTCGCCACCGCCTCCTTCCCCTTCCCGGCCATCCCCGCGCGCGGGGCGGCGCCGATGCGCTGCCAGCCTCGCTCGTCCGCCGGCACCGATGCTCACCCAGGCCCGCACCTTCACACGCGCCGCCTTTGCCCCAGGGGCGCCGGCGCCGACCTCCACCGCGCCGCCCTCTGCCCCGAGGGCGCCGGCGCCGACCTCGACCCCGCCCTCTCGCCGACCTCACCCCTGTGAGCACGTAGCAGCGCGCCTAGGTAGCGATGGCGTTGCTACCTCAGGCAGCCCACGTTGCTGCGAGGTGCAGCCATGGCTGCTGCTACGGGCGGGGCCAGGGGGTGCCGGGAGTGCTACTAGCGGCGCGGCGGCGGCCGCCGTTGCTGCAAGGACAGCCGGCGTTGCTACCGACGGGCCGACGGCAGCAGAGAGTGCTACTGGCGGCGGGCACCGTTGCTGCAAGGGGCTGCCGGCGTTGCTACCGCCGGCAGCCGGAGTTGCTGTCCATGGCGGGGTGACGCTACCGACGGCAGCCGGCGGTGCTCTCAGCGGTGGGCGGCGTTGCTGCCATGGACTGTAGTGCTACCTACGGCGATTGGGGATGCTACCTGCGTCGGAAGGTGGTGCTACCGACGACGGTCGGCCATGCTGCCAGCTTGGGGTGGCGGTGCTGCCATGGCGGCAGGGCGGTGCTCTCAGACATTTTTTTTGGTGCAATAGTTTTATAGTTTTGCTAAAAATAGCATAATGTTTTTGCATTACAAGAAGAATTTTTATGCTACAATTTGTCCTGCTGTTTTGCATCATAAGTCTTATCGGAGAACCTCGCCGGAAGAATTTTTGCTACGATGCTGCAATATAACAATTTTTTTGCTATTATTCTTCATGGTCTTGCTACAATAGAACAAAACATTTGCTACGATGTCTCCGGCGAGGTCTCCGTCGATGTCTCCGGCGAAATCGATTTTGCTACAATAGCATATTTTTTCTGCTACGGGATCTCCGGCGAGGTCTCCGGTGAGGTCCGGCGAGTCCGGTGAGGTCTCCGGCGAAATCGGTCTTTTCTTTTCTGTTTTCTGGGGCGAACCGTTTTTTTGCTACATAGGGAGCAAAAGCGGGGATTATTTGCTGCGGCGGCAGCAAAAGCGGGGTTGGTGGGGGTAGCGCGGGATCTGACGGCTCGTATCGATCCGATCCAACGGCTGGCGACCCGGGGGATCCCACGGAAAGATCCCCCGGGGGACGCCTAGTGGTTTCCTATTCATACCCGTCCTCTATATCCATACCCAGACATAATAGGTAGGACACAGGCAGTAATTTTTCTATACACATTACAGGAGGGTAGGATACAGAGAATACCATAAACGTGGCTTACAGACTTACAGTTCGTGTTTTGGGTGGTTTTTCTATATCTAGCTAGCGACCCGCGTCCAGCCCAGAGCTGATTTTGTTGATTCTAGAGGCTAGCTACTTTACGCAGGGCGAGCGGTTCTGAGAAAAATATTAGAAAAAGGTGAAGGAGGAAGACAATGGAAAATTCCGCGGCGTGTTTCGAAACTGCTTTGCGTACGACGATTTTTGTCCGACGCTTGTACGACACTTTCGTACGACTCTGCGCTGATTAATCCTCTCTCCCATGCGGCCATGCCCAAGTCCCGTCAAAACTCAAACCTGCAAAACACTGTCGCACCTCTTCCCACCGTACTCAAAATCTCCTGCATGTGAAAACTAGAAACGGAGGCAGTTTTCTAAACAAAACATCTGCTTTTTTGTGTTTCCAATTCGGAAAAAAAATCCTTAGATAATATTGAATGCGCGTGTATGTGAGCGTCTGCTTTGTACTGTGTTTCGCAAAAAAATTGAGATCTTACATTATGCAAAAATTCAATGACAAATTCGTTGTATTTTTGCCTGGATAAAAATGACAAATACGCTGGATCGATGAACGGTGCACCGTCAGATAATTTCGAAACTTTGCCAGATTTGTCATTTTTGGTAGCCTAGAATAATACAAACTGTGTCTTGAAAATTTACACAGTACGTAGTAGATCTCGCCTTTCTCTACATTTCCGTCGGGCGATGTAAAATAAGCCACGAAACACTAAAACGATAGCGTAAATTTTCCAACGTCACCCGGCGGGAGATGAAGTGGCTTGCACCGCCGGTGTTGCTCGTGAATAGGCGGCGGCGGAGGGACTTGGCCGGAGACAGGCAGATTCGCCGGCTGCGGACTCCCATGGGAGGAGACCTGGCTATGAGAGCTATTTTTCTGGGCCCGATATAAAATTTTAATCACTAAATAAATATATAGATCATCTACTGATAACGTTTCTAGACACAAATCCTCAAATTTATATTTTATATCATCTAGGCTCACCTCTGTGAAACACAGGTCGTGCAGCTAGAACACTCCATCAGCGCATGAACAAAAGCGATGAAAAATTGTTTTATTTGATAGGTGGGGCCTACTAACAAGAGAGCCAGTCCAAAGCCAGGTCCCACCCCAAACCAAACCCAAACCAGTCGTTGCTTAGCATCACGCAAAGCTCTCAGGCACACAGTAGGATCGTACGAGAATTGGACGGAAAACGTCGTATGTATAGCAGCGCCGATATAAGCATGGATGCAGATACGTACCGGAGTATTCCTGTCCCAATTTCACGTCGACGAGTTTCACGAGGTCGTACTCCTGTCCAGGGGCGAAGCAGGAAAATAGGTCGCCGGTGTCAAAACGAACAAGGAAGAAGAACATGTGTCTAGAAAATAGTTTTCAGATTCGCATCTGCTCGCACATTATAAATGTATAGAATGAAGTCCACTAAGGCTCAACTTTTTTTTTTGTGATTGTAAGGCTCAACTTTTAAAAGCATCAAAGAAATTTTTGAGACTAAATGCAACCATTTTAGTAAAAAGCAATGAGTTTTTGCCTCAGTAAAACGATCATTGAACTCTCCAAGCTGCAAGTCAATAACAGAGTTTAAACAATCATATTTGTAGTGCTCATAGAGTCATAGTTACTGTGGTTGGTCTTCTTCCTGGGTTTATGCCAGTCTATATACTCCCTCAGTATGAAAAGTTTGTCACCAAAATGATGTATCTAGACATATTTTAGTGTTAGATATATCTATTTTGGTGACATCCCATTTTTGGACGGAGGGAATAGTAAAAATTGAACAAATTTAAGAAACCGTAAGACAATATGAGAATTTAGTATTCAGGAAATTAAATCTCCTGCACTAAAGGCCTGAAAGGGATTGGCTTCAGTCGCACTTACAGTTGGGAATTGAGATCGTAGCAGAACCTCTAATTTTCACGAAACAGAGGCTGAGGTCCATCGAGATCGAGCCATGGGACGTAGCTGTGGACTCCTAGTGTTTCACGCCTTGGCCTGCCAAAGTAATGCGCTTGTAGCTCTGTACCATTGCATTATTCCTTGCTCACAGACTGGGCCACTGGGGTCAAAATTGATTTTTCACCGGGGTCATTTTTCAAACTGGGCAACATTGACAAGTCTTTGGGCCGAGGTCGTCGGTGTCAATTGACCCCGGCCGGACACTGTAGCTCCGCCCCTGCTCCTGTCCCAGCCTGCAGCGGCATGGCATCTACTGCGTCGACGATGGTGCGGGTCTCGGTGGCCAAGCGTAACGGGGTCTCGACTTCGGACTTGTGTTGATGAACGTGTGTGGGCGGTGTTCTTGATGCCTCGCACAGCACCGACTCGTCCGGGCTGGTGCTGCTGTGCGGGGTGTGCTTGTCGCGTGGCCGCTCGAGGAAGTGCTTGCTCTTGTAGAAGCTCGTGAGCACAGGCCGCGCCGGCAGCCCGCCCGGCGTGCGTGTGTCGGCCTTCACGAAAAGGAGATTCATGGCCTTGCCCTCGTCGAGCCCCGGCACAGCCTGCCCCATCACCGGAATCAGCAGGTTGTAGAGTAGCACCTGTGATGTCCCCAATTCTACTAGAATTCAATCACAGATACATCGGAGGTTCTTATAGGAAATGGAGATGAGAAGAGGACGAACAGGAGGTGGGGATACAGACGAAGTTCAGAGAAAGAAGACAAGGTTTAACAACTCGATACCATGTACGCTACGCACTCCACCTCTTATACTCGCTACCCTCCCTTACGGGTGGCCCTCCTGGGTCCACGCTTCGATCAGGACAGGATCCAGCTGAGCTGGGCCAATACTAGCTCGCCAGCTCAACCCTCTGACGCGATGTCCGCCATCTTTGCAGAAGAGGGCGTGACAGTTTCCCCCCCTTGAGAAGCCGCCCCTCCAGCTTGATCATCATCCCACAGTTGCGCCTCCGGAAAACGATCTTTTAGGACATAGTAGTCCTCCCAAGTAGAGAGATCATCAGGAAGGTGTGCCCACTTCACCAGGATTTGTGGAGCTGCTGTATTACCTTTGCGAACCAGCCGTCGTTGCAGAATTGCCACAGGAACTGGTTTGACATCAGATAAATTTGGTGCCATTGGAATATCAGCATAAACTGGAGCATAGCTGGCAGTGAAAGGCTTCAACTGAGAGACATGAAAAACCGGGTGAATTTGAGCTGTTGGTGGTAGAGCCAATTTGTAGGCAACAGCTCCAATTCTTTCCAGAATTTTGTAAGGTCCAAAATACTTGTAAGACAATTTTGGGTAAGGTCTGTTTACCACAGACTGTTGGGCATAAGGTTGCAGTTTGAGTAAAACCTGATCACCTACAGTAAACTCTCTTTCTGTTCTGTTTTTGTCAGCATAACTCTTCATCCTTTGTTGAGCTCAGATGAGTTGAGCTCTAAGTACTTCTGTTTGCTGCTGATATTCCAGAGTAGTATCCTCTGCCACAGAACCTTCAGACACCAACAGATTTGGCATACCACCAAAATTTGGTTCAGTACGATAAAGAGCTTTGAATGGTGAACAACCAATAGCAGTATGAAAACTTGAATTGTACCAAAATTCTGCTAATCCCAACCATTTTCGCCAATGTTTTGGATTGTCCTGAACTGCACATCTCAAATACTGTTCTAGGCATTGATTTACTCTCTCGCTCTGACCATCTGTTTGAGGATGATAAGCAGTGCTGTAATTCAGCTTAGTACCCAAAGCACTGATTAATTCCTTCCAGAAATGGCTTGTGAACACTCTGTCACGGTCAGAAATAATAGCCAGGGGCACACCATGTAACTTGACAATATTATCCACAAAAACTTTGGCAACTGAGGCAGCAGTGTAAGGGTGTTTTAAGGGCAAGAAGTGAGCATACTTCGTCAAACGGTCCACTACCACTAAGATGCTATTTGCTCCCTCAGAATTGGGCAAACCCTCAATAAAATCCATGGTAATCTCCTGCCAAGCTCCTTTTGGAGGTGGCAACGGTTGCAGCAAGCCAGCTGGTTTCTGATGTGTGTGTTTGGCTTGCTGACAGACCAGACATTGATGTACATAGTTTTCCACGGCAGCTTTTAGTCCTGACCAATAATACATTTGCTTGATGCGCTTGTAAGTGGCTTGAATGCCTGAGTGCCCTCCAATTGCACTATCATGTAATGAGGCAATTAGTTTGGTCTGTAATGCCAGATTATCCCCAATGAACAATCGCCCTTTGTACTTGATTAACCCTTTTTCCAGCGAATACCCTTTTTCATTTGGTGAGTGTATCAGTAGTTCCCTCAACAATGATGAGGCGACATTGTCTGTTGCATAAGAAAATCAACACCTCTTGCAACCATGTAGGTTGACAACTAGATACTGCCTGTATATCCAGTAGGTGACCCACTCGAGACAGGGAGTCGGCTGCACAATTTTCCACTCCCTTTCTGTACTTGATCTCAAATTGCAAATCAGCCAATTTAGCCATTGCCTTCTTCTGCAATTCTGAATTTAGCTGTTGATCAGTTAAGTTGCATAAGCTTTTGTGATCGGTGAGTATTGTGAATTTGCCTCTTTGGAGATACTGCCGCCACTTGTCAATAGCCATAATCAGTGCCAGAAACTCCTTTTCATAGATGCTCAATTTTTGGTTCATCACACCCAAAGCCTTGCTCATGTACGCAATGGGATGTCCTTTTTGCATCAATACTGCTCCCACTCCTGTGTCACATGCATCTGTTTCCACTGTGAATGGAGTATTAAAATCTGGCAGAGCTAAAACTGGTGTAGACATCATAGCTGTCTTCAGTTTGTTGAACGCATCAGTAGCCTCTGTCGTCCAATTGAAACCTTTCTTTGTAAGCAACTGTGTTAAAGGTTTTGTAATCAGGCCATAACCCTTCATGAATTTTCGGTAATAACCAGTGAACCCCAAAATACTTCTCACTTCAGTGATATTTGTGGGCATTGGCCAGTGCGCCATAGCAGCAGTTTTCTCCGGGTCAGTGGCCACACCCTTGTCAGAGATAATATGACCAAGATACTGAATACTGGTCTGACCAAAACTACATTTGGACAACTTTGCAAAGAACTTTGTTTCTCGAAGCTTGTCCAGGACTAGCTGCAGGTGTTGTAAGTGTTCTGTCCATGACTTGCTGTATATCAATATATCATCCAGGAAGACAATCACAAATTTCCTCAAAAATGGAGCAAACACTGAGTTCATGATGCACTGAAAAGTTGCAGGCGCATTAGTCAACCCGAAAGGCATGACTCGGAATTGAAAATGCCCATGATGTGTCTTAAAAGCAGTTTTCAATTCATCTTCTGGGTTCATTCGGATTTGATGGTAACCAGCTCTTAAGTCTAATTTGGAGAAAAATTTAGTACCCGACAACTCATCCAATAATTCATCCACTATTGGTAATGGAAACTTGTTCTTAATGGTTAACAGATTCAATCTTCTATAATCAATACAAAATCTCCACGAACCATCTTTCTTTTTCACCAATAAAACTGGAGATGCAAAAGGACTCATGCTTGGTGTAATAATTCCAGCTGTTAACATTTCTTGAACTTGTCTTTCGATTTCATCCTTTTGAAGAGGAGAATATCGATATGGTCTGGAATTCACAGGCTGAGCATTGTTTTCCAAAGATATAACATGATCCAATGCTCGGTGAGGAGGCAACCCTTTTGGATCTTCAAACACATCTCCAAATTGATCCAATAGAGCTTGTAAATCAGTTGCTATTGCAGTTTTCATTTCGCTACCATTTTCAGTTACAGGGTCGACAACGGCCATAGCCCACACTTCATTGCCTGCCAACCACTTCTGAAGCTGTTCTGCTGTTAGAATGGATAGTTCTGAATTCTGAGGAGAGACCACTCCTTGCAAAACGACTTCCTTGCCCAAATAACTGAAAGAGAGGTATTTCTCTTGCCAGTCAATAGTCATGCGGCCAAATTGTTTCAACCAGTTAATACCAAGGATAGCATCATAAGCACCGAGCTCCAGAATTCGCATGTTAGTGGTAAATGTGTGGCCCCGTGTCCACCAAGACAGAGCCGACACTTGTTCATTTGAAGTCAGAATCTCCCCATTGGCAACCTTGACTGGTAATGATGTTGCTTGTGTTATCTTGCAATTGGCTCTTTCAGCAAAGGCTCTTGTTACAAAAGTGTGGGTGCTGCCTGAATCAATAAGCAGCAGCATAACCTGGTTCCCAACCAATGCTCGAATTTTGATTGTTTCACCTCCTTCCGTTCCTGCCAGAGCATCCACTGACAACTGACAGCAATTTGCTGCAACTATAGGTTCATCTAGTAACTCCAGTGCTCGTTCAGCTTCATCTGAAATAACTTCACCAAAATCACCCACTTCAATAGTTAGAAGTTGTCCTGAACGTTTACACTGATGATCATTGGAAAACTTGTCCCCACACTTGAAGCACAGATGATTTGCACGTCGGTAATCCCTCAATTGCCTTTCACGCTGAAAATCATCTGAGTTCTGTTTCTTGGGCCAATCAATGCGTGGTGCTGCATTATTTGAAATTCCAATCATCGGTGGAGGATGCTTTGTTGGTGCATTTGGACGTGATCTGGGACGCGGTTGATCATGCTCCTCTTCCTGAATCCGAGCTAGAGATGCAGCTCGAGTAATACTTGCTGGAGCTTGCAAACGCACTGCACATCTGAAGTCATCCCGGAGCCCAAACACAAACTGAGTGACAAACCAGCGAGGACTGAGAGAATCATCAATAGAAATCAGATGATACATGCACTCCTCAAACGCCAGACGATATTCCGCAACAGTACCCATCTGTTTGAGCTGCAGCAGCTTGTTCATCTGTCCATCATACTCACTCTGCCCAAACTCCTCCACTATTGCTTGCATAAACACATCCCAAGCAATCAAACGGTTCCTGCGCTTGAAAGACTGAAACCAAAGTGCAGCATGTCCCTCCAGGTGCAGCGTGGCCGTGCCAACCCAATGATGTTCAGGCACTTTATACATCTCAAAATAAGTGAGACTGAGATCGATCCAGAGCAGTGGTTTGTCACCTGAAAACCGAGGAAAATCGTGTCGTCGTGGACGAACGACGTAATCCCCTTGGCGCTGTGTGACCGTGGGTTCAGTTGGAGACGATGGTGCAGACACAAACTCCGAAGTCGCGCCTGGTGTAGTGAGAATCGGCGGACGTTGATTCGTCAGCCGTGCCGTCATCGGCGCCTTGTCAGCCAGCGGAATCTCCACCCGAGGTAGCGGTGGCGCCGCGACTTTGTCGTGCTCGACGAGGCGCCGCTTGACGCCGTCCAGATCCTCGCCGAAATCCTCCACTTGGTGTCGTAAGGCGCCCACCTCCGTCGCGACGTCCTTGATCTCTCACGAGATCGCGGTGAATCGCGACAGCATCTCCTCCAAAGTCTTCTGCACTCCCTCCATTCTCGCCAGAACAAAAGTGGTCTGCGCCGATGGAACGGCGGGCTTCGCGGGCGCCGTCGCGGCTCCTCTGAATTCAACCGAACCCCGATCAGGATTTTGCGCGGCTTCGCCGGAGCAACACCGCACCTTTCACGGTGGAATTTTACCGGTCAAATCTCGAGATCGTGAGCGCGAGCGGCAGCAACGATGGCTCTTGATACCAGATTGTGATGTCCCCAATTCTACTAGAATTCAATCACAGATACATCGGAGGTTCTTATAGGAAATGGAGATGAGAAGAGGACGAACAGGAGGTGGGGATACAGACGAAGTTCAGAGAAAGAAGACAAGGTTTAACAACTCGATACCATGTACGCTACGCACTCCACCTCTTATACTCGCTACCCTCCCTTACGGGTGGCCCTCCTGGGTCCACGCTTCGATCAGGACAGGATCCAGCTGAGCTGGGCCAATACTAGCTCGCCAGCTCAGCCCTCTGACGCGATGTCCGCCATCTTTGCAGAAGAGGGCGTGACAGCACCCTCCGCTCCATCTCGTCGGCGATGGTGGGGGTGAGCTTGCGCTCCACACCGGAAGTGTCGGAGCTGGTGAGGAACTCCGTCACGGTTTTGCCGGACAGGATGGGCGAGGTGTTGCCGTTGGCGATGCGGAGGATGCCGGGAGGATGTCTTCGTAGCTGACGAGCGGGACAACCCGGCGGAACACCTCGACGGCGTCGGGCGCCTTGCCGGGCACGCCCACCCGTCGCAGGTACTCGGTGTCCGAGTTCTGGGAGAGGATCTCCGCGAGTACGCGCTTTTGGACTTCGTCCGCATCACGAGTCACGGTCTCTATGTAGTCTAGGGGGGAGAAGCTAGACATGGTGGCTGCTTGGTTGTGGCAACGGCGAGGAAGAAGTTGCAGAGGAAAACAGAGAGCGTTGGTGTTTTTTTCGAGAGGAGAGTGAGACGTTGGTTGGGTTGTGTGAGTTGGGCTGCCATGCGACCTATTTATAGACGCTGGGCCGCTCGGTTAGGCGCGCGTGACCCTGCTTTTGTACCCATGATTATCTCTCAATAAAACTTAGCAGGTTTCCCCTCAACAAAAAAAAAACGAGCAAATGGGCGTTTCGACTCAAAAATAAATAAAGAGCAAATGGGCGTGACGCACGGCAGTAAAGTAAGCGGGGATCATCAGAAATTTTATAAATCTTCTGCTATTTTTAGACATCTTAAAAGCTTCATTTAAAAAAAAACCGGAGGTTGAAATCCAATGGATCGAAAGTATGCACACAATCTTTTTTCATTAGATTATTATTTGAAATACATCAATCAATCCAAAGGTACCTTCCCATTGATAAATGTCGTACAACCTACAATTGATAAAGGGGGCGATCTTTATCCGGGATGAGAGTCTTATATCAAACCACACCATCTAAATCGTAAAGCCGCATCAAACCGTCCAATGGCGAGCCGAGAACGACTCTGGTACGTCGTCATCGTCTGATCTAGAAAACACTTAGATCTAGTGTTTCCCCAGGAGCGCCCGATCGAAGACACGACGCTTGGCGCATAGGCACCACCATCGCCTGCCGCAACCGAGCTCTAAGCTTGGCAGTCGTGCCTCCCTATCTCGTATTCGGCTTGATCGCCACCAATATGTATAGATGAATTCTGCACCATCATGTGACCATGAGTTGCTCAGACAACGACGGATGTAGGCGGGAGCCAGATCTGCTGCCCTCCGCCACCAATCATCACTAAAGCAGGGCACACACGGCTAGGCACAGAGTCCACAACCGCCACCGCACGGACAGGGGTCTCTGTCCTGACCGTCGCCTCGATCGCCCATCGTCATTTACATATTTTTTGGCCATACAAAAAACCTTGCTTTCATTAAAAAACGGTTGCATGGGGTTGAAACATGTTGTGAGATTTTTTTGCGAGAAAACTTCTGATCTATTCATCAATATTAGAGGGATGGTTTTGAGTAAGGAAGCCATTCCCTTCATAATTATGACAAGTTCTATAAGGATAATCGAAATTATCATCTGTGACATACTCCCTCCATTCGGTTTTAATCTACATCTTGGGTCTAAAATTTGTTCGGAATTAATCTACATCCTGAGTGGGTCCCACCTCAGTAGTTAAGATGGAAGAGAGTCTACACACCATGCATGCACCGGTTTGTTATTTCCTATGCATGGATTACGTTAATCAAGCTTAGTTTAACCAATGGGTGCTTTACTTCTTTTTACACCATAATTGTGATGCATGGTGGAGTGTGCAAAAGTTGTACTAATAAATGCTAGACTAATTTGTCTGAAATTTTCCAAGATGTAGATTAAATTCGAATGGAGGGAGTAATTATCATCATAATAATTATAAAAAACTGGAGGCATAATATCATCGCAAACAAGAGAATAGTAATCTTTCCAAGTATATTTATTTGTAAACATATCATCATTTTTACTAGAAGGAGAGGTTTCAAATATATAATCATTAGTAGCAAAAGGATTTTCAGACACCTCATTAGGAGGAGAGGTCTCAAATAAATAATCATTCTTAGCAAAAGGATTTTCAAAAATCTCATCCCCAAGCGCAGAGCTTTCCATATTCTAATTAGAAGGAACATGTATAGTACTAATTGTAGGAAATATGCCCAAGAGGCAATCATCGAGATGATGATATTTCGATGTATCCATGATTTATAATAATGTGCCTTGAATAATAACTATTGTATTGATTGGCAAGTATGTGACTTGTTTGTGAAACTCATTACTTGTATGGTTATTCTAAATATGTCCCTAGTCGGAGTTCATGTGAGGACACACTTGAATATTAGACTAGCACATGTATTAGTTGATGACTATGTTTCACAAGTCATAGACATGGAGATGTCAAACTAATAATGTGGACTTATGTTATGAACATAGAGTTGGGCTGACCCACTTGAGACAATGAAGCAAACGTTCATAGCTCTCTCTCTACACGATGTGTATGCTTTGTCCCTAGACCTGAGATTGTCGCATGTACCGAGATGTGAATCGACCTACTTTGGGGCTATCAAACACTACGCCGTGAAAGGGTAGCTATAAAGGTAGCTTTCGGGTTTGTCGTGAAACATGCTGCGGGGCTTGGTCAGTCAAGATGGAATTTGCCCCTCTCTTCTTGAGAGAGATATTTCTCTGGGCCCTCGAGTGATAGGATCCAGAAATGCATGGCCATGCTACATAAGGTTAATGGTTAACCTAGTACGGGATTCCGAATCACAGGATCGAGAAAGAGTGGTCAGCTGGGAGCTTGACCAAATATCGTGAGGCAAAGGGAATGGCGTAAACATTGTAATGGTTCGTCCGATGAGATCTTTATGCGCGTTTGGGAGTTGGCACGTTTTGCTAGAAGCCGCTACCAACTATTGATCGAGTAGGTGTACTCGAGTCATGTCCAAACGTGCGTGAACCTATAGGGTCACACACTTAAGGTTGTGGAGGCATAATTCGGATTGGATCCGAGTTGGGCTGGAATAGACTCCATAATGGGCTTCAGTTGAGGCAGCCCAATATGAGGAGGTCTATATAAGAGGGGAGGCTGGACGTTTTAGGGTTGCCCATTTCCGCACCACATCCACCCAGCCACCGCCTCACCACGCCCCTGCGCCCGCGCGGACCTAGCAGTCCGGCGAGCGGTGCCTCCACGCCGTACGTGTGGATACCGATAGAGGTGCTGCATTCGAGCACTTGGACGAACTGCCGGGAGGAGCTGTTCGTGGGAGCGACTGGATCGGAGAGGATTGTACGTCTACCCTGCCCCGACTCGCTGCACCGACTTCGGCACGGCACACGCGTCTAGTGGTAATCCCGTGATCTATAACTGCAGCAGTTCCTTGGTTGTCGCGGTAGAAAATTTTGATTTGCGCTAGTGTAGCCTACACGCGACCCTACAGTGGTATCAGAGCCGATGCTGCTCGTTATAGGTTCGGATCATTTGCATATGTGATATGTAGATGGGGTAAGGCCGATGTGATCGGCAGTTCATCTAAAAGTTTTGATCTGTGATCTGATTTCCGTGATCATGTTGCAAGAGGTCGTCGAACGACTTACCCCTACCGGTCGGTTTCCGCCATCGGGGTAGACAGTGACACGTAAATCCAATGGCAGCATGCGAAGATCAATAAGATTGGTCGAATCGGAATATAGATCATATTTATGTGCATGTGATGTGCGGGGTGATAGATCGGATCTAACACCGGTAAAGGGTAATCTGCAAATTTGAACAGTCTTGGCAATTCGGCCATAACTTTTGCATATGACCTCGGATCGAAAAAGTTTGTGAACGAAAAAGGTATCGAAATTTTGATCTAGAAAATCCAGGATCAATTGAAGAGGGTCAAATTTAGATTTGGCAAATTCGATTCTAAAGAAAGTTTTTGGGGTTGCAAGTTTCGGCGTTAGAACGTCTAACTCGTTTTTGCAGATTTGTGTTTTGTGACCGGTATGGCCCATGTGTATGTGATGCATGTGTGTAATATTTTCATGACCTGCGTGTCGTGAGTATGTTCAACACGGCAGGAGCCAAGTGTGTTGTCACTTATTGTAATTTGCGGCCTGCGTGCCGACTTGTGATGACCAAATCTACCATGTAATTTACATTACTAGCTGTTAGGTGTAATAGCTTGTAGTAGTTCTTGGAGGACTCATCACTCGGAGGGATGGCGCACATGTACCATGGAGATGGAGATCATCATGGTGTACAGGTTCTATGGAGATGGAGATCACCATGAGAAACGGGCCATACTGTGTCACAACTATGTGATTGCTATTCCTGTTGTTTTACTCCTATGCATGTTAGATTCGTGGAAGTAGAACGATCCCTCACAAATGTTAAGTTCTCATGCCCCGCCAACTAAACCTTGCACCATCCCATGTCTTCTACGATCGATGGTGGGCCTATGACAGTAGGGTGCCATCGGTTTTCGTTGACTAGATGAGTTTGTATCGGATACTTACACGCATAAGAGTTGGTTAACTTAACAAGGTAATCTTAACGGTTAAGCGCCTTGGGGCATAAAGGTTGGCGTTTTGACATAGAGATGTCACCCAACAACAAGAGTCATATGTGATATGATTAGCAAAGTGTTGCTTACCGAACTACCTTGTTTTCTAGCGGTGAAGCGTCCGGCTCACTAGGAGACTTGTTCGTTGCGGATCTTGAATCACTAAGTACCAACAGAGGGATGTTGGTTTTAGTGGGAGTAGACTCGTTAAATAGTTTAATGTTTTACTCTATCATGGATTTTTGTCTTAGTATTTTGCATTTTTCTGTTGTAGATCAATGGCACGTAACCACCCACCCCTTTTGCTTTGCGTTCCATCCTTGAGAAAGAAAAGTTAACTGGAACAAACTATTCGGATTGGATCCGGAATCTGAGAATTGTTCTCAGGGCTGATAAGAAGGAAAGTGTTCTGGATACCCCATTACCAGATGAACCTCTTGACACCGACACTGCTGCAATTAGGACTGCCTACAAGAGAGCATGTGATGAGTCTCTTGAGGTCAGCTGCCTTATGCTTGCTTGCATGGAACCCGACCTTCAAAAGCAGTTTGATGGTCAGGAAGCGTACGATATGATCGTTGCGCTTAAGGACATGTTCCAGACCCAGGCCAGGACTGAAAGGTTCAATGTCGCTAAGGCTTTTGGTGAATGCAAGCTAGCTGAAGGAGCAGCAGTAGGCCCGCACGTGATCAAGATGCTTGGTTACGCGCAGACTTTGGACAAACTGGGTTTTCCATTGGGCCGAGAGTTGGCCACTGATTTCATTTTAGCGTCACTTCCAGCCAGCTATGGGCACTTCATTTCGAACTACCATATGCATGGGGTGGAGAAGGACCTTAATGAACTGTGGATGCTCAAGACGGCAGAATGTGACATTAAGAAGTGTGCAGGGCATGGCCAAGTGTTGGCTGTGCAGAACAAGCCCAGCTTTAAGAAGTATGGTAAGGCCAAGGGAAAGGCAAAGGCTAAAGATACGATCTCCAAGCCAAAACCTAAGCCTAAGGATGGACCTAAACCTGACACAGAATGTTTCCACTGCCATGAGACTGGACACTGGAAAAGAAACTGCAGCAAGTACCTTTCTATGAAGAAGAGTGGAAGTAAGACTTCTAGCTCAGGTACGCTTGTGGTTAATGTTATAGAGATTTTTCTCGCTGACTCCATTATTAACTCTTGGGTATTTGATACCGGATCGGTTGCTCATATTTGCAAGTCGATGCAGGGGCTGGTAAGGAGTAGAAGCGTGAGACAAGGAGAAGTTGATCTTCGCGTCGGAAATAATGCAAAGGTTGCAGCGTTGTCCGTTGGCGTCATGCAACTGCACCTCCCTTCAGGATTTGTGATGGAATTGAATAATTGTTATTACGTTCCAGCTTTGAGTCGAAACATTATTTCTCCTTCATGTTTGATGAGAGATGGTTATTCATTTGCGAGTAAAGACAATGGTTGTTTAATCTCTAAGAATGATATGTTTGTGGCTTTTGCATCCATTGTGAATGGGTTGTTTATTTTGAATCCTGATGATGCTCATGATGATGATGCGCATGTCTATAACATAAGTGCTAAAAGGCTTCGGCCTAATGATTTGAATCCCACCTATATTTGGCATTGTCGTTTGGGTCATATAAGTGAAAAACGCATGAAGAAACTCCATACTGATGGTATTCTAAATTCGTTTGATTTTGAATCATACGAGACATGTGAAGCATGTTTGCTTGGAAAGATGACCAAGTCGCCTTTCAATGGTTCTCCAGAGAGGGCGACAGACTTGTTGGAACTCGTGCATACTGATGTATGTGGACCAATGAGCACGACCGCACGAGGTGGTTTTCACTACTTCATAACTTTCACTGATGATTTTAGTAGATATGGATATGTCTACCTAATGAAGCATAAATCTGAAACTTTTGAAGTGTTCAAGGAATTTCAGAATGAAGTTGAAAATCAACGTGGCAAGAAAATTAAAGCTCTACGATCAGATCGTGGAGGAGAGTATTTGAGCCACGAATTTAGCAATCATCTGAAGAGTTGTGGAATAGTTTCACAACTTACGCCGCCCGGGACGCCTCAAAGAAATGGGGTGTCCGAACGACGTAATCGAACTTTGTTGGACATGGTTCGATCAATGATGAGCCAGTCAGATCTACCATTATCGTTTTGGGGTTACGCTCTAGAAACAGCAGCTCACACACTAAACAGGGTGCCATCTAAATCCGTAGTGAAGACACCATATGAGATGTGGAATGGGAAGAGTCCCAAGTTGTCTTTTCTAAAGATTTGGGGATGTGATGCGTTTGTCAAGCGACTCCAGTCGGACAAGCTCACACCCAAGTCGGATAAGTGCATATTCGTAGGATATCCGAAAGAAACCTTAGGATATTACTTCTACAACCGAGAAGAGGGCAAAGTGTTTGTCGCTCGGAGCGGTGTTTTCCTCGAGAAAGAGTTTCTCAAGAAAGAGGTAAGTGGAAGAACGGTGCAGCTTGATGAAGTTCAAGCTGAGCCAATCGGGGAGGACTCAACGAGCGATGCCGTCATGGCAGAACAGTTGAGGAACCCGTGGCAAGAGATACACCAGCACTACGAAGGTCAGAAAGGCTCAAAAACGCGCGAGAAATATTATTGTTGGACAATGAGACGCGTGAAATATTATTGTTGGAAATGATGAGCCTTCGACATATGCGGAAGCAATGAAGGACCCAGACTCTGAGAAATGGTAAAGTGCCATGAGATCCGAAATAGAGTCCATGGATGACAATCAAGTTTGGAACTTGGTTGACCTGCCTGATGGCCATAAACCATCGAGTGCAAATGGATCTATAAGAAGAAGATTGATATGGATGGAAATGTTCACATCTATAAAGCACGGCTTGTCGCAAAAGGTTTTTGACAAGTTCATGGAATTGACTACGAGGAGACTTTCTCGCCCGTAGTGATGCTTAAATCTATTCGGATAATTTTAGCTATTGCTGCATATTTCGATTATGAGATATCACTACAAGAAATGTGCTAACTAGTGACTTTTTGATAGTGACCCTCAAAAAATTGGTCATAGATCTATGACCAATTTGAACCATTTGGTCATACACTGTTTTGAAGTGTGTAAATTCAAATGCTTAACGACCAAACTTGTCAGAAAAGTCATAATCTCGTTACATCAATTGGTCATAATTCACGTAGCACTACTCTACGACCTTTTTTCTGACCAGTTGAATTAGTCATTCACATGTGTTGACAGCCAACTCAGCATTATCGCCTACGTGTCGATGCTGATGTGTCATTTTCGCTTACGTGTCACTACTCTCTCAGCAGTATCGCCTATGTGTCAGTGCTGACGTGTCATTTTCGCTTACGTGTCACTACTCATACATGATTTTGATCTCACTGACATGTAGGTCCCGCACGGTCGACCCATAATGGGCCCACACCGCCTGACAGTGGGACCCACACCCACCCCAACAGCCACTGGCGGAGCTCAGCAGGATATGCTTGGCGGGCCAGCCCAAACGACATTACTTACACAGCTCAATTTAGCATTTTGGGTTGGGTTGCATCCTTCAGCATTTTGTGATGGGCTGGACGGGCCACGGCCCAGTTTGTACCTGTTGCCACCCTGCGCGCGACTAATATTTCGCAAAAAAGAGCGCTGCGGGGACTCGAACCCACGACCCTGCGCGACTAACACAACACGTCTACCACTGGCTAGCTAGGTGATGTTGATAATATACAGAGACGAGGTTATCTATACTTGTAGTTTCATCTGTTATCTGCTCAAACAGGTACGCGGCTCTGAGATTTGAGTTCAGATTCAGTTTCTGCTCAGCGGAGGGGTTGGGGGTGGCGTTCGACGGCGGAGGGGTTGGGGGCGCCGTTCGACGGCAGTGGGGTTTGGGGGCGGCGTTCACCGGCGGAGAAGTTCGGGCCGGTGAGGGGGCAGGGGCGGCGGCATCGACGTTGACGGGAGCGCCTCGGCCGCGACAGCCGTCAGGATCTCCCCGGGCGTTCACCAGCGGAGAGGGTTGGGGGAGGCGTTCACGGGCGGAGAAGTTCGGGCCGCCGTGGCGGCTGGGGCGGCGGCATCGACGTCGGCGGAGCGCCTCGGCCACGTGCCCACGCCGTGAGGATCCCACCCCCCCACCCCCCGTCAGCGGCGAGATCCTTCCTGGCTCAGGAGCGGCGACACCCTGCCCGCCATCCACGGTATGAACCCCTCTTCTTCCCTTCTTCTTCCCTTCCTCTCTCCCCTCTTCTTCCCTTCTTCTTCTTTGGCTCAGGAGCGAGCTAACTGAAGAAGAGAAACTGTTAGAAATTGTAGGAATTTAATTTAGCAGTTGTTATTGATTTTAATTTAGCTATGTCTTAAGTCCAGAAATTGCTCACTTGATGTTGTCAGTAAAGCTTCTCACTTTTTATTTTGGGTCTGTGCACTTAGAATTGTTGCTAAGTGGATATTTTTGCTAAGTTGGGACATTATGTTCTTTTGCAGATGGACAGAAACTGGATCATAAAGGGTTGTCGAAAGCTTTCCGGTGAACACATAAAAGGTGTTGAAGAATTCATGCAGTGTGTTCGCGCCCATTTTGCCAAGGATGATCGCATTCATTGCCCATGCTCTGAATGCCTGAACCGTCAAGAACAAGCCCAAGGGAGAGTTGAAGATCATTTGCTTATTCATGGAATGGCCAGCACCTACGATAGGTGGATCCATCATGGAGAAGCATTGGAGGGAGAACCTGGACATGCCGAAGCTGAAGCACAGCCACACCTTGGTGGTGATGATGGCATTGCTTTTATGGAAAATGTTCTGCAAGGGGATGATGGTTTGGAGGAAGAGGATGGGTTTGAAGATGATAGGATACCTGACTTGTTGAAGGATCTGTACAACTCTGAAGATCATGTTGATGGACAGAAATCCATGTTTGCCGAGGTGTTAGAGGAAGCAAAGCGCGCAGCTGTTGAGGGCGGGAAATTCTCAAGATTTACCTTCACCGTGAAGCTACTCCACGTCAAGTCTTTCTACCGGATAAGTAATGCTGCATTCAATGCAATACTCAGCCTGTTGACCTTGCAGTTCCCTGGTAGCAATGTTCCCAAGAATTACGATGACGCGTTGCGCGTAATCCGCAAGCTGGGGCTTGGATATGTCTCTATACATGTCTGCCCAAACAACTGTGTGCTATATCGGAAGGCTTATGCCAAGTACAACAACTGCCCGAAATGCAATGCCTCTAGGTGGAAGGATGCTGATGGGAAGAAGTCGATACCGGAGAAGGTATTGAGGCATTTTCCGTTGAAACCAAGGCTACAACGGATGTTTCTCTCGAAGGAAACATCAGAGGAGATGAAATGGCACAAGCTCAAGCGGCAACCTGTGGACGATGAGCTGAGCCATCCAGCGGATGGAGAGGCATGGAAGGACTTTGACATTAAGTATAAGACATTTGCTCAAGATCCAAGAAACATAAGACTCGGCCTTGCCACGATGGCTTTAATCCGTTTGGGAACATGGGCAACTCATATAGCATGTGGCCTGTTTTCGTGGTGCCGTACAACATGCCACCATGGGCATGTATGGACCAGTCGAACTTTATGATGGCGCTGCTTATCCCTGGTCCGGAGTCTCCAGGAAAGGATTTCGATGTCTTCATGGAGCCACTTGTAGAAGAACTGCTCGAGCTCTGGAATGGTGTGCTTACGCCCGATGCCTTGACCCCCAACCAGAAGTTTCTTCTACGTGCTGCGGTCATATGGTGTATTCACGATTTCCCGGCATTGCACACTCTGTCGGGGAGGATCACAGCGGGTTACCAAGCGTGTGTGCGGTGTGACAAACACCCCTGCTCAAGGAGAATAAGGAACAAGATTTGTTTTATTGGGCACCGCCGTTTCCTTGCCATGAACCATAAGTGGCGAAGAAGCAAAGAGTTTGATGGTGAGGCTGAAACCCGAGACGAGCCAAAGGAATTCACTAAAAAAGAGCTTGAGGAGCAACTCGAAAAGGTCAAAGATGTAAGACCAGGAAAGCTTGAGAAGAAGAGGAAACGTGAGGAGGGTCAATGTTGGGACCGAAAAGCCCGGTTGTGGGACCTGCCATACTGGCCTTATCTAAAGCTGAGGCACAATCTCGATATAATGCATATCGAGAAAAATATCACGGAAAATCTCCTTGGGACATTCATGCACATTGAAGGGAAGTCCAAGGACACGGTGAACTCAAGGCTTGACCTAGAAGATATGGGTATAAGACCAGATTTGCACCTTCAGCCTGATGAAGTTATTAAGGACAAGTTTCATATGCCACATGCTTGGTACACAATGAGCAAAGAAGAAAAGATCGCCTTTTGTGATTTCATCAGAGCAGTCAGGTTTCCAGATGGCTACGCGGCCAATCTAGAAAGGTGTATCTCACCCGATGGATGCAAGCTTCAAGGGCTAAAGACCCATGATTGTCACATTCTCCTCCAAAGAATTTTACCGGCAGGGCTGCGAGGATTGATGCATGACGATATATATGAAGCTGTTGCGAGCTGGGAAACTTTTTTAGAGAACTGTGCTGCAAGACACTCAAGTTGTCTGTTCTGAAAAGACTTGAAAAAGAAATCCCAATAATTCTTTGCAAGCTTGAGAAGATTTTTCCTCCTGCTTTCTTCACCGTGATGGTCCATTTGTGTGTCCATTTACCAAAAGAGGCAATGCTTAGAGGCCCTGTGCATTATGGTTGGATGTACCCGGTCGAAAGAAGGCTGCTTACATGTAAGCGCTCCGTGCGGAACACAGCTAGGCCTGAAGGATCGATTGCAGAAGCATATGTTGTCGATGAGTGCCTCACTTTTTGCTCGAGGTACTTTGACGATATAGACACGAGATGGAATCGGCCGGGCAGAAATGGGCAGCGCGATGACTCGCACCGTGGTGATGTGTCGGTTTTCAAGCATGGTGTGAACTTCCTCGGAGGGTCTGAATACTTGGATGCGGTGATGAGTACGACAAGATGGTTTGGTTTGTCCTCAGCAGCTGCCGTGAGGTTCTACCATACATAGAGTAAGTCATATATTGTGCACTTGTTATTTTATTTAGCATTGCCTGATGTTACACTCACAATTTATTTATTTGGAATGATAGGATCTGTAAAGCAGAGTTTAATCAGGAACAAAGCCGCATCAATGTTGATAAAAGACTTGCCAAAGAATTTGCTGATTGGTTTAAAAAAAGGTGAGATATTAAGCCATGGAATCCATTGCCACATCACGGAAGGTTTGTGTATTACTAACCCTGGCTTATATGTGCAGATTGGAAAATTGCATGAGGAGAAGAAAGTGAGTGATGATCTGTTTGCTTTGGCATGTCAACCGGATAAGCGGGTGAGGTTGTATTCAGCATGTATTGTTGACGGTGTTCGGTATCACACCATTGGCCGTGAAAAAGATAGAAAGACACAGAATAGCGGAATCATCACCGAGGGAGAGCATGATGGTGAGGAAATTGACTTCTATGGTCAGCTGAGAAGTGTCATTGAGCTGCAATACAACTCTAGTGGAGGCCTTCATCGCTCCGTTGTCCTCTTTCGTTGTGACTGGTTTGACCTTGGTGGCAAGAAGAAGACAGGGTTCCAAGATGATGGACATTTCAAAAGTGTCAACACTGGAAGGTTATGGTATAAGAATCATCCTCTTATTCTATCCTCACAAGCAACAAAGGTGTTTTATGTGCCAGACACCCGTTTGCATGGAAATTGGCGTGTTGTGCAAAAATTTACCCATAGGCACTTGTGGAGTGTGAAGGAAAAGGAAATAGGAAACGGTCCTGGTGGTGGTGGACTCACATACCAGGATGACAACTCGGAGGAAGTTCCGGTGAAAGAAAATGAAACCCATGTGCAAACCAGAGTGCGAAGGGACCGGCATGAACATGTTCTTCTTGATGCTGCTGTTGTAGAGGAGATAAGGAAAAAAAGAAAAGTAGTGGCGGATGATCATGAAAGCGATGATGATGATGATACCATGCACCAGTATTGTGCTGATGATGAGGAAACGAGGAATGGCCATGGAATTCCAGGATTTGGTGTCGACGATGATGAGTAGCGGATGGACATGAAGGTAACTTATACCTGAAATTTCATGACTTGTACCTGATGCTTGTCACTGTTAAAATTTCAGATTTTGTCACTGTTTTTTTCTTAACCAATTACTTCAATTTTGTTGCAGTTTGGTCCTTGTACCTTGTCACTGCTACCAGATTTTGAGCAAAGAATCTAGTGTGAGCAATGGTGCACTGAAATGCATTTCACACAAGGAAGGCTGAGCCCTGGTGCAAGACATTTGAGCAAAGAATCTAGTGTGCCTTTGTTGCCTTTGTGCACTGAAATGGCATAATTTTTTTTTGAGACTTGTTATGTACTCTAATTTTGCAGAAAAGACCTGTTATGTAATCTGAATCTACTATTGAGTGTAATCTGAATATTTAACTTGGTGGTTTTGTTGCTGTCTTGCAAAATGTTTGAGACAAAATGGATTTTTCTGTCTATCTGAATACTGCACTTAGTGTACTGCTGTCTATCTGAAGATACACAAAATGGATATATCTTGCCCGCTATTTTTTAGGAATTTCATTTCTAGGTTCACAACTAGCCATTTCATCAGAGATACACAAAAATCTTTGCATGATTCAATCACTACACACGAACGGTCACGACCGAGATTTCGACTAGATTTTCAAACGAGCATACAAAATTCAAAAAAAAATCAAAATAATGGAAAACCTTCGCATAGCGTCATGATATGTGACATAGTTGTCATAAAAAATATAAACTTGAAATACATAAGTTTTATTGAAAACGTGTTCCCAGAAACTTGCTATCATGAACAGACATTCATAACTTTCAAGACTAACAAGGAGTGTTTTGGCCACAATCATGACATAGTTTCTCGAAATGTGCCCGAATTTGGCACATGCATGCATTGTGGCATGGCAAACAATGTTGCCGACCAGCGATTTCGACATGCTTCACAAAAAAATCCACTTTTCATTTTTGAAGTGCTACTAGCCCGACTTTTTGTGAAGCGGCTACCGAGAGTGTCGTCCAAAATGGAACCGATAAAAATTGTTCACACAGTAGACATCATTTCATGTACAATCACCAAATAGTATTCATTTCTGAGCTCTTTACCATTTTCCGGTCAATTAAACGGTTTACTGCTGATTCAGCTGGAAACGGCTAAAATTTGAACTGCAACTGCCATATATCTTGCCCGTTATTTTTTAGGAATTTCATTTCTAGGTTCACAACTAGCCATTTCATCAGAGATACACAAAAATCTTTGCATGATTCAATCACTACACACGAACGGTCACGACCGAGATTTCGACTAGATTTTCAAACGAGCATACAAAATTCATAAAAAATCAAAATAATGGAAAACCTTCGCATAGCGTCATGATATGTGACATAGTTGTCATAAAAAAAATATAAACTTGAAATACATAAGTTTTATTAAAACGTGTTCCCAGAAACTTGCTATCATGAACAGACATTCATGACTTTCAAGACTAACAAGGAGTGTTTTGGCCACAATCATGACATAGTTTCTCGAAATGTGCCCGAATTTGGCACATGCATGCATTGTGGCATGGCAAACAATGTTGCCGACCAGCGATTTCGACATGCTTCACAAAAAAATCCACTTTCCATTTTTTAAGTGCTACTAGCCCGAATTTTTGTGAAGCGGCTACCGAGAGTGTCGTCCAAAATGGACCCGATAAAAATTGTTCACACAGTAGACATCATTTCATGTACAATCACCAAATAGTATTCATTTCTGAGCTCTTTACCATTTTCCGGTCAATTAAACGGTTTACTGCCGATTTAGCTGGAAACGGCTAAAATTTGAACTGCAACTGCCATATATCTTGCCCGTTATTTTTTAGGAATTTCATTTCTAGGTTCACAACTAGCCATTTCATCAGAGATACACAAAAATCTTTGCATGATTCAATCACTACACACGAACGGTCACGACCGAGATTTCGACTAGATTTTCAAACGAGCATACAAAATTCATAAAAAATAAAAATAATGGAAAACCTTCGCATAGCGTCATGATATGTGACATAGTTGTCATAAAAAATATAAACTTGAAATACATAAGTTTTATTGAAAACGTGTTCCCAGAAACTTGCTATCATGAACAGACATTCATAACTTTCAAGACTAACAAGGAGTGTTTTGGGCACAATCATGACATAGTTTCTCGAAATGTGCCCGAATTTGGCACATGTGTGCATTGTGGCATGGCAAACAATGTTGCCGACCAGCGATTTCGACATGTTTCACAAAAAAATCCACTTTTCATTTTTTAAGTGCTAGTAGCCCGACTTTTTGTGAAGCGGCTACCGAGAGTGTCGTCCAAAATGGAACCGATCCAAATTGTTCACACAGTAGACATCCTTTCATGTACAATCACCAAATAGTATTCATTTCTGAGCTCTCTACCATTTTCCGGTCAATTAAACGGTTTACTGCCGATTCAGCTGGAAACGGCTAAAATTTGAACTACAACTGCTATATATCTTGCCCGTTATTTTTTAGGAATTTCATTTCTAGGTTCACAACTAGCCATTTCATCAGAGATACACAAAAATCTTTGCATGATTCAATCACTACACACGAACGGTCACGACCGAGATTTCGACTAGATTTTCAAACGAGCATACAAAATTAAAAAAAAATCAAAATAATGGAAAACCTTCGCATAGCGTCATGATATGTGACATAGTTGTCATAAAAAATATTGCTTATTTTTTTCTATTTTAATCAATACACTTTAATTACTGCATATTTAACTATAGTTAATTTAGATCACAAAATTTCCAAATTTATTCCCTCCTAAATTTCCCGCACAAAATTTCGCCTGCCAATTTAATCCCGCCTCTTTTGGACATCCCACCCACCCACCCAATCAGGTTAATTGTCGGAAACGCCCACAAAAAGATTAATTGTCCAGGGGCTTTTTGGTCCTATCCGCTCAGATCCACACGCTCTCCCTTATCACCTCCACACGCTCTCCCCTATCCGCTAGATCCAACCACCGCTCCCCAATCCCCTCCACCTAACTCGCTCCCGGGAGGCGGCCGGCAAGCGACGACCGCCGCACGCGGGAGCTGCTCGTGAGGACGTCCACACGCGGGGGAGCGGCGAACGACGACGGCCACACGCTCGGCGACCGACGACGGCCACACTCTCGGCGAACCCTTTCTCCAGGTTTCGGTCGATCTCCCATCTCCATATCTTTTCTAGGGTTTTGTCCAGCTAGGGACGATGGCTTGTCATGGCGTTCACTGCTTGCTTAAGCCAGGGATTTGCATAGATAGAGTTGGCGTGCCATGACCCGATTGCTTCAGCTAGGGCTTGCATAGATAGGGTTGGCGTGCCATGACCTGATTGCTTTAGCTAGGGTTTGCATAGCTAGGGTTTGCGTGCCATGTCATTCACGTGTTAGGGTTTGCATTGCTAGGCTTCATGGAAGGTTGCCTTGCCCTATGATTCTTGGGGGGTTTACTGCTTGCTAGCCATGCTTTGATTTGATACATAATTTATGCTTTGCCTCTTGTTCTTGAGGTGTTCTGCTTGCTAGCATTGCTGCAGGGTTGTGGTTGACATGGTGGTACATGACATGACTTGGTACTGTTTATACATGACATGCTTGCTTGCTTGAGTGCTCTCTAGTCGAAAAAGGATGATGATTCTAGTGTTAGGGTTTGCATAGCTAGGGTTGTTCATGGATGGTGGTACTGCTATTTAATCAGTTGTTCATGGATGGTTGACTTCCCCTCTGATTCTAGTGTAACCACTTGTTAATTCGTTGCTTGTTAAATGACATGACTTGTTACATGACAGGACTTCTTACTGTTTTATACATGGCATTCTTGCTTGCTTGATTGCTCTCTAGTCGAAAATGGGATGATGATTCTAGTGTTAGGTTTTGCATAGCTAGGGTTGTTTATCATCCATCACTGTTTATCTAATACTTTTTCATTCTATCTTGCAAGGTATCAAGGCAACGAGACATCTCCAACCTAACTACCACCAGTCCAACCACCTCCAGATCATCCATCACAAGGATGGCAAAGAAGAGTCAGTTTGTTGGTAAGTGAAACGTATTGATGTAATCTGAATATGTTGCTTTCCTGTCAGTTCTATCTTTCATTGCTTTCCTGTCTGTTCTATCTTTTATTGCTTTACTGTCCCTTTTATCCATGGATGTGAAATGTATTGACATGTAAACTGAATATGTTGCTTTCCTGTCCCTTTTAACCATGGATGTGTGTCAATGTACCATTAATTTTGTGTCTGCTGTTAGTCCACCTTACATAAATAACTAGGTTAAAATGAAAATAAAACATGGTAGCATACCTTGGCTGCTTCTGTTCAAAATAAAACATGTTAGCATACCTTAGCTGCTTGTGTTGTTGTGCTTTTCCATGCATTTCAACATACATCTAATGGTACATTATTTTATTCCATAAAGAGGCGCCTCTCACCGAGTACGAGAAGCTTAGGGCTAGAAATATGATGAGAAACAACCACAGGCTACAGGCTATTGGCCTGGAAGAATAGGGTCAATGCTTAGGAGCAGAAATGAAGTTGAAGAAACTAGTGGAGTTACAAACAATGACACAGACTATTTTCCCAAAGAAGATGAAGATAATGATGGGGAGGAAGTTGGCGACTGTGTAGTGGAGAAGCCTGTTTTTAAGGTGTGCAAACTCTGTGTCTTGTTTGGGAGGTGTGGGAGTCCTTTGTTTGCTATATCATTTTGCTTCCTTGTTTTTTTAATTCATGTTGTGCTTCATTGTCTTGCTTTCTTGCGATCTAATGCTGCTATCCTTGATGTTTATACGAGGACCTGAAGTCTAGGAGAAAAAGCCTGGTGTGAAGAAGACAACCAAGAGGAGGCACAACTCAGCAACATCTGCTCCAATGGCTCCAGGAAGGGTGCTGGCACCAACTCCAGAAACAAGAAAGAGGATGTTTGAAGCTGATGAAGCTGTTGTTACTACAAGAGTAACAAGGCAGAAAGCAATTGAGATTGCTCAAACCAACGATCGTGAAAGCCAGCTGCAGAGGGATGAAGGCAGCTCAGTGCAAAGGGATGAAGAAACCACTGTCCTTATGGACCCCAGCCACAATGCACCCACTAGAGAACAGCAGCAGCTTATGCAAGATGAAGGCAAGTTCTCTAATCTTCTCTTGTACTACTGCATTTTCATAGTGTAAGCATGCCTGTTTGGCAGAACCATTCCTTCATCTGTATGCGCTTCTTCTTACTCCTGAGCTCAATTTCATTTTCAGACGGAGCTGTTGTGCTGAGGTCAAACAAAAGGAGGGGATCAGGGCTTGAGAGGCTGACAAAGTCGATAGGTGTCAAGGTGCCAATCCAAATTCCTGAGGGGATGAAGCGCCCGAGAAACCTGTGCAGGCTGCAATGCTTGCTACAGAGGGTGGGCTTATTGCTAGGAGCCATACACCGATTCTTCCGCACTTCAAGGATTACAAGAAAGACACAACAATACTGAAAGACTATATTGGGAAAGTGGCTGTAAGTTACTTGTTTAATAGCTACATATGTTTCTTTATTTCTGTTTCACTGGTCACATGATTACTAATCTTGTACTTTGCTTGCTGTCTTTTGTAGATGAATTTTGATATGGATACTCGTTCGGTGACCGTTCAGGAAGCTTGCACTGGTATGCTGCAGAAAGTGGCAAAGAACAGACGCCACAAACTCAAGAAGGATTTTTTCGACAACGTGGCAGCTAATCAAGTCAGTATCAAATCGCCGGTGCCATATGTGACTGATTGTCAATGGACAGCGCTGGTGACGATGTGGTCGTCAGAGAGACACAAGGTCTGTATATACATGTGCCTCTGGTCTTATTTTACTGGCTTTGATGTATCAGCTGCTGTTTACATATACTTTGCTCTGAGAGTTTGTTTTGATGCACTTGCTCATTATTGTTCTTAGATATATATCTGTGGCATCAGTTGCTGGTTTATTTCCTCCACATGACTTGCATGCTAACAGTGTTTTTGTTTTGTAGAAAACATGTCAGTCTGCCATTGATAATCGAAAAAAGGTCAAGTTCCAGCAGAAAACCGGTTCAAGGTCATACGCTGCTCATATCTATGCAGCTGTAAGTAATTTGAGCTAACTTGTTTTTTCCTTGAGCAATAAGTAATTTGTCTCTGAGAGCTTACTCTTTTATTCTAGTTGAATAACATATTCATTTGCCTCAAATAACATTTCAGAAGGAGGAACTAAAGGAGGGTGAAGATCTTACTGCCATTGACATGTTCAAAACCACCCATAACAGCAAGAAATCTAGGTTTTCAGAGGAAGCTAAGATTGCTATCGTAAGTGTGTGTTGTTTCTTTTTCCATTTTGGTTCTCCTCTAGTGCTTTTTCATTGCTTCAAACTGAATACTTCAGATTAATGAATTCTCTACTGTGCATTATTATTCCATCTTGTATTTCCAACGAGCTTGAACATAGTGCTTCTACTAATGCAATCTTCCATGTGCCAGGCTGAGATGGAGAAAAGGAAGAATGCACCGTTACCAGATGGTCAGCAACCCAAGTCTGATGTTGAGGTAGTTGCTGAGGTTCTAAAGGAGAAATGCCCTTCAACCACATTCCTGTTGAATGTCGGACTCGAGTCAAGCTCTTCCAGGAACAAGTCTATCAGATCAAGTGCTAGTGCTGTTGTAGATGCGAATGTCCGTGACCTTCAGGAGAAGCTGCAGAGGTCGGAAATGGTATGCGAAGCTATGCAAGAAGAGATTGCCGCAATGAAGAGGAAGTCGGAAGAAGCTGAAGCAACACGCGTCAAGGCTGAAGCAACACGCGTCAAGGAGTTCGAGATGCTGCGCCAGAGGGCTGAAGATCAAGACGCCAAGTTCGCACAGATGATGGCTTTGCTTGATGCGAGATCTGCTGAGTGATTGATTCATATCCTAGTTAAGTTATGTGCTGGTAGTTAAGTTATGTGTTGTGAGCCTTTTGTGCGGGAAGTTGGACCTGGTGCTGTGAGCCTTTTGTGCTGGGAATTTGGACCTGGTGCTGTGAGCCTTTTGTGCTCTTTTTTTGCTGGGAACTACTTCAGTGAGCCTTTTGTGCTCTTTTTTTTGCTGGGAACTAGTTCAGTGAACTAGTTCAGTGAGCCTTTTGTGCTCTGCTCTGAACTTTTCTGAAGATCTATCAAATTTCTGACAGTTTGTGTTGTGAATTTGATTCAAATATTTGCTGTGTATTTCGTTGCTTATTGAAATATGGAAACAAGCCTATGACAGTTGGGACCCACCAAACAAATCTGACTGTTGGGACCCACTAAACAAAACCTGACAGTTTGGCCCCACAAACCAGAATCTGACAGTTGGGACCCACTAATCAGAACCAGCTGGGGCCCACCAACAAGAACCTGTCAGACAGGACCCACCTACCAGAACCTGACAGCTTGGCCCACAGGCAGGAACTGACAGCTTGGACCCACATATAGGAACCTGACAGTTGGGGCCCACTGGCAGAAACTGACAATTGGGCTTGGCCCATGTAGTTGATAAGAATTAATAGGAAAAAAAATTCAAATTGTTGGGCTCGGCCCATGTAAAGCACAGAATTGGACCGGGCTGATTCTGCTACATGACCATATCAATTGGTCACAATCTTGCCATGTCAGCAGTGCCACGGTGGAGCTGACGTGGCTTGGCTGAATAGCTAGTGACCAAAACGATTGGTCATAATATCTGTGACTTTTTAGATTTGTCACAAACATCCATGACGAATGCACACAAATGGTCACGAAGGTTCATTGCTGACCGCCAGCTTTCGACCAACTGTTTTTGGTCATAAGAAGGTCACAGATGAAAAATAGGTGACCATTCAGTGACCAATATGAAGGGTCACCAGTTAGCATATTTCTTGTAGTGTATGGCAAATGGATGTCAAGACGGCTTTCCTAAATGGAAACCTTGCCGAGGACGTGTAATGATGCAGCCCGAGGTTTTGTCGATCCTAAAAATGCTAGAAAGGTTTGCAAACTTCAGAAGTCCATCTATGGACTGAAGCAAGCATCTCGGAGTTGGAACATTCGTTTTGATGAAGTGGTCCAAGGATTTGGCTTCACCAAAATCGAATCAGATTCTTGTGTTTACAAGAAAGTTAGTGGGAGCTCGCTCGTATTTCTGGTCTTGTATGTGGATGACATACTCTTGATTGGAAATGACATTCCTATGCTTGAATCCATTAAGACCTCATTGAAGAATAGTTTTTCGATGAAGGACTTAGGGGAAGCGGCATACATTCTGGGAATTAAGATCTATAGAGATAGATCAAGGAGGCTAATAGGATTAAGCCAGAGTACATACATTGACAAAGTGATAAATAGATTCGGCATGGAAGATGCAAAGAAAGGGTTCTTGCCCATGTCTCATGGCATACATCTCAGTAAGACGCAGTGTCCTTCGACTACTGCTGAGCGAGAGCGCATGAACAAGATCTCATACGCTTCGGCAATTGGGTCTATTATGTATGCAATGATTTGTACTCGCCCAGATGTTTCTTATGCTCTAAGTGTTACGAGCAGATACCAGGCTGATTACGGTGAAAGTCACTGGACAGCGGTAAAGAATATCCTTAAGTACTTGAAAAGGACTAAGGACATGTTCCTAATTTACGGAGGTGAGGAGGAGCTCCTTGTAAATGGTTACACCGATGCTAGTTTCCAAACCGATGTGGATGATTCCAAGTCGCAATCGGGCTATGTGTTCACATTGAACGGTGGGGCGGTTAGCTGGAAGAGTTCCAAGCAGGATACGGTTGCTCATTCTACAATGGAGGCCGAGTATTATGCTGCGGCAGAAGCCGGCATGGAAAGTGTTTGGATGAAGAATTTCCATATGGATCTTGGTGTTGTCCCTAGTGCGTCCAATCCATTGGATCTCTACTGTGACAATAGTGGAACCATTGCGATAGCGAAGGATCCAAGGAATCACCAGAAGACCAAACACTTTATGCGGCGGTTTCATCTCATTCGACAGTTCATCGAACGAGGTGAAATAAACTTGTGCAAAATACATACGGATCTGAATGTGGCTGATCCGTTGACAAAGCCTCTCTCACAGAAGAATCATGATAAGCACACAAGAGCTATGGGTATTAGATATCTTCTAGATTGACTCTAGTGCAAGTGGAGACTGTAGGAAATATGCCCAAGAGGCAATCATGGAGATGATGATATTTCGATGTATCCATGATTTATAATAATGTGCCTTGAATAATAACTATTGTATTGATTGGCAAGTATGTGACTTGTTTGTGAAACTCATTACTTGGAGATGTCAACCTAATAATGTGGACTTATGTAATGAACATAGAGTTGGGCTGACCCAACTTGAGACAATGAAGCAAACCTTCATAGCTCTCTCTCTACACGATGTGTATGCTTTGTCCCTAGACCTGAGATTGTCGCATGTACCCGAGATGTGAATCGACCTACTTTGGGGCTATCAAACATTACGCCGTGAAAGGGTAGCTATAAAGGTAGCGTTCGGGTTTGTCGTGAAACATGCTGCGGGGCTTGGTCAATCAAGATGGAATTTGCCCCTCTCTTCTTGAGAGAGATATTTCTCTGGGCCCCTCGAGTGATAGGATCCAGAAATGCATGGCCATGCTACATAAGGTTAATGGTTAACCTAGTACGGGATTTCGAATCACAGGATCGAGAAAGAGTGGTCAGCTGGGAGCTTGACCAAATATCGTGAGGCAAAGGGAATGGCGTAAACATTGTAATGGTTCGTCCGATGAGATCTTTATGCGCGTTTGGGAGTTGGCACGTTTTGCTAGAAGCAGCTACCAACTATTGATTGAGTAGGTGTACTCGAGTCATGTCCAAACGTGCGTGAACCTATAGGGTCACACACTTAAGGTTGTGGAGGCATAATTCGGATTGGATCCGAGTTGGGCTGGAATAGACTCCATAATGGGCTTCAGTTGAGGCAGCCCAATATGAGGAGGTCTATATAAAGAGGGGAGGCTGGACGTTTTAGGGTTGCCCATTTCTGCACCACATCCACCCAGCCACCGCCTCACCACGCCCCTGCCGCCCGCGCGGACCTAGCAGTCCGGCGAGCGGTGCCTCCACGCCGTACGTGTGGATACCGATAGAGGTGCTGCATTCGAGCACTTGGACGAACTGCCGGGAGGAGCTGTTCGTGGGAGCGACTGGATCGGAGAGGATTGTACGTCTACCCTGCCCCGACTCGCTGCACCGACTTCGGCACGGCACAGCGCGTCTAGTGGTAATCCCGTGATCTATAACTGCAGCAGTTCCTTGGTTGTCGCGGTAGAAAATTTTGATTTGCGCTAGTGTAGCCTACACGCGACCCTACACTAATAGTGTAGCGGTTATTAATATCATCATTTTCAAGATTGACACCAAAAATATTTTCAATATCAAAAGTAGTGTTATTTTCCCAATCATGATCACTACTATAAGTAACAGGCATGTAATCATTATCAATAAATTTAGACTAATCAGAAACAACCATGAAAGGAGCAACATGCTTAGGGGAAGATACCGTTTCCTCTCTCTTTTTACTCCTCTTCTTCTTCTTCTTCTTCTTCTTCTTCTTCTTCTTCTTTCCCTCTTTAGGAGGGAGAGGTTTGAAAGGAGACTTCACCACATACCCTGATTTGTTAGGGACAACAGAAGAAACTTGGGAGGATTCCACTCTTTCATTAATAAGAGTAAAACAAACATCAGTCTTTTCATATTTTGGTAAAGTTCCATATTTATAATATTTCGTATGTAAGCATTTGCGTGGCAATTATCAACATAATAGAGATGACACCGATGCAACACGCTATCCATATCAAAAGCACTCATCTGTAACAAAGTTTTTCTTGATAATTCTTCACACCCCAAAAATAATATAAATTCATCATGAAGATTAGGAGTGATCATGTTATCACAAAAGTATCTAGTAGTACTATCATTAGAATTTGAGCATTGGAATTCGAAATGACGCTTTTCATAGCAAAGTTCACAAATGAAAGGATGGAGGGCATAGACTTTTTCAGCAAGATCACTTAGAGCACTATACCACATTCTAGTCTTTTCATTCTTCTTAAGTCTAAGTATTTTCACAAGGTCTACGTGATCCACAAAAGTTAACGTGCTTATACGAGATAGTATTTTCGAGCATTTTTATTGCAATCATTAGTAACAATTTCATTTTCTATGCAAATGTCTTTGAAAGGTTCATGATAGATGTCCCAATTTTCTTTACGAATATTAATATGAGAAGCAAAGGTTCTAAAACAATCAAGAATAATTTGAGAATCAAGACCATATTTCGCACTAAGCTTGTAACAGCCCAAAGTTGAGAACCTAAAAACCCGAGTAAAATTTTCGCTTTTGTGTTGCATTGCATCATGGCATCCAATTTTAACTTGCTAAACAACACACAAATGGTTTTGGCACCATTTAAAAACAAATGCCAAACTTGTTCAATTACAAATTCAAATCAATGAGAGAATTCAAACCTGCAAAACAAAAGTACTTTGACCTCTTATAGTTGTCAAGGAAGTTCCAAGAGTTCTGAAAACTATATTTTGCAATTGCTATAAATTTCCAAAGGAACAACATTATTAAATTTAGGAAAATGCCCTATTTTTAACTCTATGAACAAATGTTGTCCAAAACAATTTATTTGGCAACACCAAATTTTGTGGAGCTTCTTCATCATATGGGGAGGCAACCCTAATTTTTACAGATTTTAATAAAATGTTGAAGTGCCTTATTTAATTCACTGAAAGGCTACTGATTTTAAAAGGTTTTAACAATAAAAGAGACGAGGACCTAACTGTGCTGGAAGAAGTACTGCCAGGGGGGTTTCTGCATTTTTGCCGTCATCTCTCTCCTTCAACACTGGCGCCACAGTGCGCCATGGTCGCGCCGGACCAGCTCAAGACCGTGCTCGCCGTGCACCGCGCCCCAGTGCCGCGCCCTCCTGCCACGGAGAGGATAAGGAGGCCCCCACGAGCTCCTCTGCTCCCCCTCCTTCCCGTTTCCCCATCACCTCTCTCCCCACGAGCTCGCACCCAAGCCGACATGGCCGTGCTTGACGCCGACGATTGAGTAGCTCCTGAGCCAAACCAAGACCGCCGGAAGGTCCGCCTTGACGTCTTCTTCCTCTCCACCAGAGGAATCGAACCGGGCTGGCCGAAATCTCCATCGCCGTTCGCTTTTGCGCCGCTACCTTCCGAAGCTCCGCCGCCCGATTTCCGCCGCCGTGGTCCGTCTCTAACCTCGCCGTCTCCTCCTACGCGTCCAGGGTGAGCACCCGCACCTCCCTGTTCCCTCCTTTGCTTCGATTGTAGTCCGTAGCTTGATTCCTCGTGTGAGCTCGCCGTCGCAACGCGTCTGCCGCCCGCGTCGGAATTGAGTCGGAATGCATCCGGAATTCCGGGTGGCCGGAAAATTCCGGCTGTCTACTGAGTTCATTCCGACAGGATCCAGTACCGAAATTGCAAATTCCGGATTCAACACGGAATCAGTCGGATTATTCCGAGTGCTTCGGAATTCTTTCGGAATTCCGAACTGTCCAGTACCAGAGTTATGCTATTTCAATTATTCTCTCTCTAACTTGATTAAATATTTACTGTGATACATTTAACTTAAAACCAGGGATTATTTAAAAGAGGGAATTTTAATTGGAATAACGTTTTATGGGTGTATCCGAAAAATGTGTGTGAGGTACTAAAATGTCCGGAAAATGGTGAACTAACTTTTAAAAGAAATATCCTGCATATCTAATCACCAACACTCTGCATTTCATCACCTGAGCATGACATCTAATATGCAAGTTCACCCTAGGGTTTCAACTACATTGTTCAACAAGTAAATTTGCCGCCTTGTTTAAATCCACGGAATATCCGGGATGCGCCCCTCTAAGCACCCGGACTCCGCTTAATTTGAATAGTTGAATCATCCTCCTCCCGGGGACTTAAAATGTCATGTCATCATGTGGTTGCGCATTGCATTTGTTAAATCATGTGTGGTGATTGATTGTTCTTCCGTGTTTTGTGTTTCGATAGATCAAGCAGCCGGGGTTACTCCACAATACCCCGAGGATCCGTACTACCAGTACCCTGAACAAGGCAAGCGTAATCCCCCCTCTGAGCATATCTTATCCTATGTTTCCGCAAATATTTTCTCCACTATAATATTGCATGCGGTTCCAAATGTTAATTTGCTTGGATTAGAGTATCCTATAGTTGCATTAAGATTCCGATGCCAATTACCTGTTTCCCCTCCTATTATCCATAAGATTGTATTGTTGGCCTAAAATACTTAACTATGCAATGTTGATGCTTAGCCATGCTTAGTTAAATGCTCCGCCGTCCGATGGATACTTCATGTTGGAAACAGGTTGTTGAAGTGTTCAGATGATGGTGGAAAATTTGTGGTGACAGGTAATAAAATGCTTAAAGGTGGGGATGAGAGGCCACTTTGGTATGGTGGTGTTTTGTCTCACTCTCGCCGCCTAGGTGCGAGTTCTTTACCTCTTGAACCAAGAATGAGCGCGCTTCCATTTGGTGGGGTATATGGAGCCCTCGTCGACCGACTAACTTGTGGCGGACTAGCCGAGGGTCCTCTAGTTTGGCTTTCCATTTGCGCGTGCGTTGAAGATGGTGGCCAAGACTGAGATGAGGATGGTGGTGTCAGGAAAATAAGTGGCCGCGGGACAGGGTGCTGGAGGTACCCCTTGTCCTACCGCCACTGATGATCCTGGGTTAGTCTCAAGCAAGGTAAAGGTTGTAACCGTTCCCATTCAGCCGGCTTTGCCCGGAAGAGAGCTACGTGTAGGCAATGAGCCGGGCGGTACGGAAGGTAAACACAGTGCACCCCTGCAGGGTAAATCTTTTCGAAAAGCCGTGTCCACGGTTACGGACAACTTGGGAAAGGACGATAAGACCATAGAATAACTTGAACGGAATGATTAAAAACTGGGTACTAGAGGTACCAATTCAAGATTGCAAGGTTAGCTTCCTCGAGGGTGATTCGGGGAGGTGCCTTTGTAGAACAGGTACAATGATGATGGTGGTTGATGATGAGAAAAGTGATCAGAAGAGAAGAGTTACCTCTTACCCCTTTTTAAAATACTCTGTTTAGTCGATGCCATTGAGTTATGTTTTATTAAATAAAATCAACTTTATGCAAAACAGCCATAAAACCTTGAAAGCCTCATCGAGCTAAAGCTCTATATATAATCTTGCGAGTTCGTCGAACTCAACGTCGTTTGTTTTGTTTCAGAGGAGGACTTCACCGACCTCGAAGGTGGGTTCTTTGTGGACGTCGACGAGTAGTCTGGGGTTCCCAGGTGGCAGCTTGGGACATCTCGGAATAGCTGGCGCTGGATGTTTATGTGTAGGCCTCTTAGGCCCTAATTTGGTTCTTGTTGTTTAGAACAACCTAATTGCTTCCGCTTGTTGTAATGTTGGGTCTGTGACCTCTGGTTGTCATTTGCTATCTTTCTCTATAATAAGAGTTGAACTATATGATTTGTGTCGTAGAGTCTGTGATGTGCCAGTTGTTCCACAAGTCTTGATCTCTCTATTATGCATTGATAGTTGTGCCTGGTTGTATCGTATAACCGGTGACGCAGCATCACTGTATAGCAGTCGGGTCGGGGCGCCACAAGTTGGTATCAGAGCAGTACTGCCTGTAGGAAACCCTTCTACTAGTCGACGTTGAGTCTAGTGTTTGTGAAAATATTTTAACCTAAAAATGAGTTGTGAAAACCATGTTAGGATTCTTTTTACTCCTTATCTGGTTACCCTGTAATCTCGGAGCAATCTTACCTCGATTTGACTTAAGGGTTTTACTTCTCATCTGTTACTTCAAAATGGTTAGATAAACGTGGGTGGGTTCGACCTTTAGTGTTATGTGTCACGTTGCTCCCGCTGCGCTACAATCCAAATCAACTCAGATGTTCCTACCGAGTCTAATCTTTTGATCCTTTCTTTGGGTCGTAACCCAAGGACTTGAACCTAAGGTCCCGGATTGTGCTGTGATTATGGCATGATGAATTGTGTGGGTTGTTACCCATGTGATCGTTATGCTATTTATGATTCTCGGCACATGAAGCTGACCTTTAACCCAAGTCCTTCATGTGGTCTGTGTGGTAAATGGTTGAACCTTAAACTTACCACACCTCAGCTGGCTATGTAACTTTAACTCTGCTATAGCTGGAGATTCTGTCTTGGAACCATTTGGGTTATGACCCGAATTCTCTTAGCGAATCCCCCATCTATGTTCATGACTCCTCTGCATCTCTCCTTTTGGGCATGGTTCTCACAATTGAGTAATAACCGGTGCATCTTCAACATCTTAGGATTCTCCTGAGCATGTTTCTTACTCTGGTCTGCTTTCCGACCTTTGTCTGTCTTTTGACAGTAAAGTTATCGTGCGTTGGTATGTTTCGATGCAAGTCACCCTGTTGATCCGTCAAGACTTTCCACTTCGACTTGTTAGGAGAAACAAACTCCCGTACCTTGTCCACTTCTCGGACCAGGTCAAAGTATTGTAATCTGCGGAATAAGGGCCTTGCCTAGCTTTTGTTCTGCTTCACCTTAGAGTGTCACACTCTTGGGTATCAGGGTATCGTGCTGAGTATCATGATCCTCTTGGTGAAGTGAGGCTCTTACACTTTGTTGCTCTCCGTTTTCCAAGTAACTTGTTACTCGAGGATGATGAGACGTGAGCAATAATGTAACTATCGGATATTCTCAGCAGTTCTCACTGTGCCGAAATCCAAGGACATTCCTTGTCCTTCTTATCAGGATTGGTTAGCCGCTCAATAAGTTGAGTTTGACAGTGTTCCAAAGTTCGTTCTCTCTGGTGCCCGTCCTCGGTCAAAGAGCTAGGCTTGTGCCGAAGCTCCCAAGACCACATTGTTGTGCCTTGAAAGGCGTGATTCTCTCTCGAACTCGGGACATATCGGTGGATCGTGATATTCTGGAGGTCTTCCCAGAAGTATCGCCAGGTTGTCACCTGACCGTGATGTTGAGCTTATGAGTAAGCTGGTTCTCTGAACAACTCCCTTCTCCAAGAAAATCGTGCTGGATGTCCGGAATTATTCGGTTGAGCTTAGACAACTTGGAGAGTTAAAAGACAAAAGCTCTATCTGATATAGTTCCTTCTCAAAGAGATGTCTAGTCTGTCCGTGTTGAAGCTAGGTGGTATCTCCTCTTTGGATATGCTATCCTACAAATCTTTTGATTTGAATTGGGCTATCGTCAAATCAAACTCAGACCTGCCTACCTGAATGTGTTAGTCTGACCAATACTAATGCCTCGTTCTGGTGAAATATGAGTCTACCGTCTTGGAGTATCTGGATAAGTTTGCTGTTGAGCCCATCAACTACATTTGTATTCTCTCCATGTTTGAGGAGATTTATATTGGATAGTGGGCGTTAGCATTGGAAAATTGTTGGAACTAACTTTGTGTCTTCACAAGGTATGTGTTCTGGAGTTAGAAGTGACTTTCCCTGGCTCACGTGCAATTGCTGAAAGATGTCGCCGTGGATCTGAGGGAATTGTCTGGTTCCTCGAAATCATCTCAACTCGATCGTGCACATGTAGAATATTCCCGGAATGGTATGTTGTTACCTCCATCCCTGGAGAATTTCATCTATGCATCCGAGCCACTGATTGAATTGTTCCAGAAAGAGAGGAAGTCTGAGAACTTCTTCTGTCTTCGTTGGTGTTTCCCCCGCCAAGACTAAATGGTGTATTGTCACGAGTAATTCAAGTAGGGCAGTTGTCTCCTGACAAGCTGTTAATATGTGAGTTCCACAATCTCGTCCCTCCTTTGGAGTTTGACATTGTAGTCCAACTCTTGGGGTCCTAGCAATTGTAACCCGTTGGTATGCTTTGCAAAGATTCCCTATTCATACATGTGGAGTCCGAAGTATCTCTACACCTGACCAGATCTAATTCTCAATCAGAAACGATAGTTGGTGATCCTCAAGAAGTTGTCCCGATGTCTGGAAAATCAAGAAGTGTTCCCAATACTAACGTTCGCGGGTTCCTAATGTTCTCTCGGTCCATCTTCCCGACCCTTCTCCTGTGATCGGAAATGCTCCTTCGCGAGGAAGATTTTACTCAAGCTGTCCGGTAGAAGTTAGCACTTCATCTGTTGGAATCTTGTTTAACTTTCGTCTTCAGGAATTCAAGGCCTTGTGCAAAGTTCTTATCCTGAATCTTTGAGAAACAGTTGTCTACCAACTGGAAATTTCTTATCAATCTCCCGTCACCCGCATGTGTCTCCTAACTGTCAATTCAAGGATGCTTGAAGCCTCATCCTAAGTTCTACTAGGAGGTACTGATCGTTGGATCTTCACCAAGATCTATCCTCCCGGTGAAGTTTCCTCCTTTCCTATGGTGTAGTTGAGCGATGACCTCGAAGCGAAGCCGATGAAGATCTTCATGATGCCTTTGGTTAACCTCTTCAAGAAAGAAGCCACCTGAAGCTAGAAGATCGTGTAGTACCGTTGTAACCCTCTTCCCTCTATCCTACTCTAAGAATCTCGGGACGAGATTCCTGTAAGGAGGGTAGAATTGTAACAGCCCAAAGTTGAGAACCTAAAAACCCGAGTAAAATTTTCGCTTTTGTGTTGCATTGCATCATGGCATCCAATTTTAACTTGCTAAACAACACACAAATGGTTTTGGCACCATTTAAAAACAAATGCCAAACTTGTTCAATTACAAATTCAAATCAATGAGAGAATTCAAACCTGCAAAACAAAAGTACTTTGACCTCTTATAGTTGTCAAGGAAGTTCCAAGAGTTCTGAAAACTATATTTTGCAATTGCTATAAATTTCCAAAGGAACAACATTATTGAATTTAGCAAAATGCCCTATTTTTAACTCTATGAACAAATGTTGTCCAAAACAATTTATTTGGCAACACCAAATTTTGTGGAGCTTCTTCATCATATGGGGAGGCAACCCTAATTTTTACAGATTTTAATAAAATGTTGAAGTGCCTTATTTAATTCACTGAAAGGCTACTGATTTTAAAAGGTTTTAACAATAAAAGAGACGAGGACCTAACTGTGCTGGAAGAAGTACTGCCATGGGGTTTCTGCATTTTTGCCGTCATCTCTCTCCTTCAACACTGGCGCCACAGTGCGCCATGGTCGCGCCGGACCAGCTCGAGACCGTGCTCGCCGTGCACCGCGCCCCAGTGTCGCGCCCTCCTGCCGCGGAGAGGATAATAAGGCCCCCACGAGCCCCTCTGCTCCCCCTCCTTCCCGTTTCCCCATCACCTCTCTCCCCACGAGCTCGCACCCGAGCCGACATGGCCGTGCTTGACGCCGACGATTGAGTAGCTCCCGAGCCAAACCAAGACCGCCGGAAGGTCCGCCTCGACGTCTTCTTCCTCTCCACCAGAGGAATCGAACCGGGCTGGCCGAAATCTCCGTCGCCATTCGCTTTTGCGCCGCTTCCTTCCGAAGCTCCGCCGCCCGATTTCCGCCGCCGTGGTCCGTCTCTAACCTCGCCGTCTCCTCCTACGCGTCCAGGGTGAGCACCCGCACCTCCCTGTGCCCTCCTTTGCTTCGATTGTAGTCCGTAGCTTGATTCCTCGTGTGAGTTCGCCGTCGCAACGCGTCCGCCGCCCGCGTCGGAATTGAGTCGGAATGCATCCGGAATTCCGGGTGGCCGGAAAATTCCGGCCGTCTACTGAGTTCATTCCGACAGGATCCAGTACCGAAATTGCAAATTCCGGATTCAACTCGGAATCAGTCGGATTATTCCGAGTGCTTCGGAATTCATTCGGAATTCCGAACTGTCCAGTACCAGAGTTATGCTATTTCAATTATTCTCTCTCTAACTTGATTAAATATTTACTGTGATACATTTAACTTAAAACCAGGGATTATTTAAAAGAGGGAATTTTAATTGGAATAACGTTTTATCGGTGTATCCGAAAAATGTGTGTGAGGTACTAAAATGTCCGGAAAATGGTGAACTAACTTTTAAAAGAAATATCCTGCATATCTAATCACCAACACTCTGCATTTCATCACCTGAGCATGACATCTAATATGCAAGTTCACCCTAGGGTTTCAACTACATTGTTCAACAAGTAAATTTGCCGCCTTGCTTAAATCCACGGAATATCCGGGATGCGCCCCTCTAAGCACCCGGACTCCGCTTAATTTGAATAGTTGAATCATCCTCCTCCCGGGGACTTAAAATGTCATGTCATCATGTGGTTGCGCATTGCATTTGTTAAATCATGTGTGGTGATTGATTGTTCTTCCGTGTTTTGTGTTTCGATAGATCAAGCAGCCGGGGTTACTCCACAATACCCCGAGGATCCGTACTACCAGTACCCTGAACAAGGCAAGCGTAATCCCCCCTCTGAGCATATCTTATCCTATGTTTCCGCAAATATTTTCTGCACTATAATATTGCATGCGGTTCCAAATGTTAATTTGCTTGAATTAGAGTATCCTATAGTTGCATTAAGATTCCGATGCCAATTACCTGTTTCCCCTCCTATTATCCATAGGATTGTATTGTTGGCCTAAAATACTTAACTATGCAATGTTGATGCTTAGCCATGCTTAGTTAAATGCTCAGCCGTCCGATGGATACTTCATGTTGGAAACAGGTTGTTGAAGTGTTCAGATGATGGTGGAGAATTTGTGGTGATAGGTAATAAAATGCTTAAAGGTGGGGATGAGAGGCCACTTTGGTATGGTGGTGTTTTGTCTCACTCTCGCCGCCTAGGTGCGAGTTCTTTACCTCTTGAACCAAGAATGAGCGCGCTTCCATTCGGTGGGGTATATGGAGCCCTCGTCGACCGACTAACTTGTGGCGGACTAGCCGAGGGTCCTCTAGTTTGGCTTTCCATTTGCGCGTGCGTTGAAGATGGTGGCCAAGACTGAGATGAGGATGGTGGTGTCAGGAAAATAAGTGCCGCGGGACAGGGTGCTGGAGGTACCCCTTGTCCTACCGCCACTGATGATCCTGGGTTAGTCTCAAGCAAGGTAAAGGTTGTAACCGTTCCCACTCAGCCGGCTTTCCCCGGAAGAGAGCTACGTGTAGGCAATGAGCCGGGCGGTACCGAAGGTAAACACAGTGCACCCCAGCAGGGTAAATCTTTTCGAAAAGCCGTGTCCACGGTTACAGACAACTTGGGAAAGGACGATAAGACCATAGAATAACTTGAACGGAATGATTAAAAACTGGGTACTTGTAACAGCCCAAAGTTGAAACCTTAAAAACTCGTGTAAATTTTCCACTTTTGTGTTCATTGCATCATGGCATGCCTGTATCATTGCATCCACTTAAATTGCTAAACAACACACTAAATTGGTTTGTCAAAAGTTGGAAAACTAAAATGCCAAACTTGCTCAAACAATTCTACAAAGCAATGAAAGTATTCAAAGTTGCAAAATAAAATACTTTGACATCTCATATTTGTCAAGGAAGTTCCAAGAGTTGAAATCAATATTTTGACTTGCTTCAAAGTTCTAAAAGAACATTATTTTAGAAAATTGGCAAAAGTGCCATGAGCAAATCCCTATTTTATTCCCCAAGCAAATGGACTCCAATTGCTTTGAAATTTTTATGGGTGGTTGCCCAAGGTACAGGGAGGCTACCCAAAATTTACATAATTTTTGGAATTGGATAACTGCCTCAATTAATTCAAAAACAGAGCAGTCAGTGCTAAAAAGGACTTGCTTGTGATGAATTCAAAACTAGCAGGGGGTTTTTGGAAAATCTTTTCTCCTCTCACCTCCGCCATTCCCGCGCCTCCCTGGCGCCATGCCGCACGCCGTGCACGGGGGCCCCCTTCCCTCTGCCCCTCCTCTGCAAGGGAGACACTCCCACGTCGCCCTGCTCACCCCATTTCCCCTCTGCTCACTGCTCCCGTTCCTCTCCCTTTCTCCCACGCACCCGCGACCTAGCCGCCATGGACGCCGGGCTCCTCCGCCGTCTCGCCGCTGATTGAAGCTTCCCCGCGAGAATCCAGCACCACCTGCAGCTCCGCCGTGTCGTGTTCTTCCTCCCCACCAGAGGAATCGAGCCGGGCTGGCCTAAATCGCCGTCGCCGTCCGGTACTCCGCCGCTGCCGCTCGAGCGCCGCCGCGCACGATTCCTGCACCGTCGACCTCTCTCCGAGCTCCCCACTCACGCTTGCGTGTTCCTGGTGAGCACGCCCACCTTCCTCTCCCCTCCGTTTCGTCGCTCGCGTCCCACAGCTCGAGTTCGCTGATAGTCGCCGTCGTGTCGCCGTGACGTCGCCGTCGTCGGATAATCCGATTGAGGAACGAACCGGAATATCCGAGTTTATCCAGTACAGAAATGGATAAGGTCCTTAGCCATTTTTCTCGCCTCTCCGTAGCACTCGGATTTTCCGATCTTTGCAAGCATCGGATTTTCCGATTTTGGTCAGTACGGTTTTCGTTGAGTCCTTAGCCAAAATTTTGAAACGTGAGGTCGATCGGATATTCCGATTTGAGAAAAACTCGGAAATTCCGATTTGGTCCAGTACCAAAAGATTCTATTGTTTCATTTTCTTTTATTTCCTTCTAATTTGGTTGTGTAATCCTAGTGTGGTTTAACATAACTTATAAGGGCACATATTTAGAAGAGGAAACCAAAATAATTAAAAGGACATATCCAAATTGATAAGTTATAAAAGTAATAACTTTTAATCGTGCATTAAAAGATTGGTGTATCATACCAAAATGCTCCCAAAAGTATGGAAGAACAAGTGGCATTATTTCATGCATGTTTACCTCATTTTAGAGCACAGGAAAACATTAAAACAAGAGTAGCTATTTTCTTTCCTCTCTTGCTAAATAATTATTCATGCACCCCATGTAATTGCTAGATATTGTTCTAATAGCAAGTTCAGTGCATTCAAAGTGTCATATCATCATATGTTTGCGCATTGCATTTGTTAAATATATGTGTGGTGATTAAATTGTTTTCTTCTGATGTTTTGTTTTCGTTAGATCAAGCAACCGGGTTATTCCACAATACCCCGAGGATCCGTATTACCAGCACGCTGATCCAGGCAAGCGTAATCCCCCCTCTGAGCATATCTTATCCTATGTTTTCTGTAAATATTTTCTCCACTATATATTGCATGCGGTTCCAAATGTCACTTTTGTCGGATTAGAGTATCCTATAGTTGCATTAATTTCCCTATGCCATTATCTGTTTCCCCTCTATTATCCATAGGTTTGTGTTGTTGGCCGAGATACTATCCATGCTATGTGATGCTTAGCCATGCCTAGTTATATGCATAGCTATACGATGGATATATGTGTTGTTGGAAACAGGTGTGAAATGTTGAGATGATGGTGGAGAAATGTGGTGACAGGTGATAAGATGCTAAAAGGTGGGGATGAGAGGCCACTGTGGTTGTGGTGCTTTGTCTCGTTCTCGCCGCCTAGGTGCGAGTTCTTTACCTCTTGAACCAAGACTGAGCGTGCAACCATGCGTGAGGCCTATGCATTGCAGGAACCCTCATAGACTAAATAACTCGAGCGGGGCTAGCCAGGGTCCTCTAGTTCGGCTTCCATTTGCGCGTGCGTGAGTTGGTGGCTGAGATGGATGAGGATGGTGGTGTTAGGAAAATGAGTGGCCGTGGGGCGGGGTGTTGTGATCCTGGCAGTCCTACCGCCACTGATGATCCTGGAAAGTCCTTAACGAGGGAGAAGTCGACACCGCTCCCACCCAGCCGGCTTTCCAAGGAAGAGAGCTAATGCGCAGGTAATGGGCCGGACGGTACGCGTGGCAAACATTGTACACCCCTGCAGGGTTAAATCTTTTCGAAAAGCCGTGTCCACGGTTAAGGACGACTTGGGAAAGGACGATAAGATCATAGAATAACTTTAACGGAATGATTAAAAACTGGGTACTAAGGTACCACTCAAGATTGTAAGGTGAGCTTCCTCGAGGGTGATTCGGGGAGGTGCCTTTGATGAACAGGTACAGTGGTTGATGTGGTTGATGATGAGAAGGTGATCAAAGAAAAGAGTACTTCTTACCTCTTTTGAAAATATTCTGATAGTCGATGCCATTGAGTTATGTTTTCATAAATAAAATCAGCTTTATGCAAAACAGCCATATAACTTTGAAAGCCTCATCGAGCTAAAGCTCTATATATAATCTTGCGAGTTCGTCGAACTCAACGTCGTTTGTTTTGTTTCAGAGGAGGACTTCACCGACCTCGAAGGTGGGTTCTTTGTGGACGTCGACGAGTAGTCTGGGGTTCCCAGGTGGCAGCTTGGGACATCCCGGAACAGCTGGCGCTGTGATGTTTATCTGTAGGCCTCTTAGGCCATATTTGGATCTTGTTGTTTAGAACAACCTAATTCGCTTCCGCTTGTTGTAATGTTGGGTCTGTGACCTCTGGTTGTCATTTGCTATCTTTCTCTATTATAAGAGTTGAACTATATGATTTGTGTCGTAGAGTCTGTGATGTGCCAGTTGTTCCACAAGTCTTGATCTCTCTATTATGCATTGAGGGTTGTGCCTGTGTTAAGGCATCAATCGGGGTGTTGCGTTGCCGATGATCCATTCCGAGCAACGCCTGCCAAAGGTTTTGGCCGGGGATTGGTAAACCCGTAACCTCCGGTTGTATCGCTTAACCGGTGACACACAGCATCACTGTATAACAGTCGGGTCGGGGCGCCACAAGTTGGTATCAGAGCAGTACTGCCTGTAGGAAACCCTTCTACTGGTCGATGTTGAGTCTAGTGTTTGTGAAAATATTTTTAACCTAAAAATGAGTTGTGAAAACCATCTTAGGATTCTTTTTACTCCTTATCTGGTTACCCTCTAATCTCGGAGCAATCTTACCTCGATTTGAGTTAAAGGTTTTACTCTCGTCTGTTACTTCAAAATGATTAGAAACGGGGTGGGTTCGACCTTTAGTGTTATGTGTCAGTTGCTCCCGCTGCGTTGCAATCCCAAATCAACTCAGATGTTTCTACCGAGTTAATCTTTGATCCTTTCTTTGGGTTTTAACCCAAGGACTTGAACATAAGGTCCCGGATTGTGCCAACTAGAGTGTGTTAAGTTGTGATTTCTTAACTCTCACTAGTAGCACATGATGCTGATCTTTGACCCAAGTTCTATCTTGTTGATTCCTTCTCGCAAAGTATTATCGTCCCTAGTCTGTGTACTTGTGTAGACGCTAATGCTATTGTTCGACCATTCGGAGAAAGATACTAACTGTGTCATTGTCAAATCTCCAGAATGGCTCGAGGAGGTCGTGGAGGCCGTGGTGGTCGCGGTAACCACAATGATGATGAGGATGATCTGCCGCCACCACCCTCGATGGCTGAGGTCTTGATGGCCATTGAGGAGAACCGTGGGCGCAATGAGCGCTTGCTTGAGCAGTTGGTGCAGCAGAATGCACGGAGGAACGAGTGCAACACTCTCACTGAGTTCCTGCGCTCGCAGCCACCCACCTTTGCTGATGCTAAGGAGCCACTGGAAGCTGATGATTGGCTTCGTGCTTTGGAGCGCAAGTTCTCCGCGCTGCATGTCCCATGGCTGAGCAAGTCAACTTTGCCACCTATCTCTTGGTTGGTGCTGCTGGCTGTTGGTGGGAAGCCATGTGGCTTTGTTTCCAGCCAACCATGTCTTCACCTGGGCTGATTTCCGCACTGCCTTCCGTGCGGAGTACATTCCCAGCCGATCATGGACTTGAAGAGGAGGGAGTTCCTGGATTTGCAACAGGGACGGATGGACCTCCGCACTTATGGTCGTGAGTTCAACCATCTCTCTCGTTACGCCCCAAGGGACGTGACCAATGATGCTGACAAGCAAGAGCTGTTCCGCAAGGGTCTCGCCGCAGCTCCGCTATGAGTTGTTGCCCTTCAGGTTCCAGACCTACAGGAGCTGTTCAACCAGGCTTTACTCTGAGCAAGGAAGAAAGGAACTTGAGCTTCCAAGAGGCCCGCACACGGGGACCACCAGAGTTCCTCGGGTTCTGAGAGCAAGAAGCGCAGGGTGTTTGTCCCTACAGCGCTGTGCCGCGTGCTCCATTCATGCCGAGAGCCGCGGATACAGGCCACCTCCTCCGCGCCCCACTACTTCGACACTTGGGGTAGGCGGGAGTGGGTACCGTCCTATGCTACCTGCTCCACCTGGACTCACTTGCTACACCTGTGGCCAGGCTGGCCACTACTCCAGGGAGTGCCCCCAGAAGGCACCTCTCGCGATAACTCCTGCACGAGCCCCTGCCACTCCAGCTGGCAAGGCTGGACCTATTGTGCGTGGTCGCCTGAACCACATCTCTGCTGAAGAAGCTGAAGAGGACCCCGGCGTTCTCATGGGTGAGTTACGAATCAACAACAATCGCTACAGTTTTGTTTGATTCTGGAGCATCGCATTCATTCATATCCATAGCTTTTGCAAAAGACCACAAAATACCGTTTGAGAAATGAGCGTCCCTTGGTGATCGCCACTCCTGGCTCCAAATGGCAAACCGATGGGGTTACTCCTGAGTTCAGATTACTATCGGTTACTACTCTTTTCCTTTCCTTTGGTAGCTCTGAGGTCAAGTGGCATTGATGTCATACTGGGCATGAACTGGCTAGCCAAATACCAGGCTAATCTCGACTGTGCTGCCAAGACCGTCACCGTGACCAATTCTTCCGGTGACAGTGTGAAGTATTGGTCTGCATTGTCAAGACCTCCGTCCTCCATCATACCCAACTCACCTGAGATTCTCCTTTGCTTTATGGAAGGCGAATCCCCTCCTGAAATCCAGGACATACACGTGGTGTGTGACTTCCCGGATGTGTTCCCGGAAGAATTGCCTGGCATGCCTCCTGACCGAAGTGTGGAGTTTGTCATAGAGCTACTTCCCGGTACCGCTCCAATTTCCAAGAAGCCCTACCGTATGCCGGTGGAAGAGTTGGCTCTGTTGAAAGAGCAAATTGATCAGCTGTTAGCTAAGGAGTTCATCCAGCCTAGCAGTTCACCTTGGGGTTGTCCGGTACTCTTTGTCAAGAAGAGGGATTCTACCGTGCCTCGTCTAGTCTCTGACTATCGACCGTTGAATGCGGTGACAATCAAGAACAAGTATCCTATTCCTCGCATCAATGATCTGTTGGATCAGTTAGCTGGTGCAACGGTATTCTCCAAGATGGATCTGAGGTCAGGCTACCATCAGATAAAATCAGAAAGGAGGATATTCCAAAGACGGCATTTGTTACTCGTTATGGCTCATATGAGTATACCGTCATGTCCTTTGGTCTCACAAATGCTCCAGCTACTTTCATGAGGCTCATGAACTCTGTCTTCATGGATTATCTTGACAAGTTTGTCGTCATTTACATCGATGACATCCTCTTTATTCCAAAACCGATGAAGAGCATGGAACATCTTCGTTTGGTTCTGACACGACTTCGAGAACACCGCCTCTATGCCAAGTTCTCCAAGTGTGAGTTTTGGTTGGATAATCTCATCTTCCTTGGTCATGTGATATCCGCTAATGGTGTGGCTGTCATTCCTGACAAGATTCAGTCCATTCTGGATTGGAAAACTCCAATGTCAGTCAAGGACATCCGTAGCTTTCTCGGATTGGCAGGTTACTACCGCCGATTCATCGAAGGTTTCTCCAAGATAGCCAAGGCCCTGACTGACCTTCTCAAGAAGGATAAAAAGTTTGTATGGTCGGCCGAAGCTGAAGAGAGCTTCAAAACACTGAAAGCCAAACTCACGTCCGCTCCTGTGCTTGTCCTGCCGGACACAAGCAAGGATTTCGTCGTCTTCTGTGACGCCTCTCTACAAGGCTTGGGCTGTGTGCTAATGCAAGATGGCCATGTGGTGGCATATGCTTCTCGCCAACTTAAGCCGCATGAGCACAATTACCCACTCATGATCTAGAACTTGCCGCGTGGTCTATGCTTTGAAGCAATGGAGACCATACCTGTTTGGTAACCGTTGCGAGATCTTCTCGGATCACAAGAGTCTGAAGTACCTCTTCACCCAGCCGGATTTAAATCTCAGGCAAAGGCGTTGGTTGGAGTTAATCACGGACTACAATGTGAGTCTGAACTATCAACCCGGCAAAGCAAACGTCGTGGCTGACGCGCTAAGTCGGAAGTCCTATTGCAACAATCTGATGATTGAAAAGGCCCAACCTGCCCTCATGAAGAGTTCTCTCGTTTGAACTTAGAAATGGTTCCCTCGGCTACCTTGCAAATCTGGAGATCAAATCTACTCTTGTAGACCAGATTAAGGATGCTCAAACCGTGACAAGGGTATTCTGAAAATCAAGGAGAACATTGCTAGCGGGAAGGCCAAATGTTTTTCTGTCAATGAATCCGGAGTTGTTTATTTTGGTGACCGCTTGGTAGTGCCAAAGAAACGAAAATTGAGGGAGTTGATCCTCCAAGAAGCTCATGAATCTCCTCTCTCTATTCATCCCGGTAGTACCAAATGTACCAAGACCTTCGACCACATTCTGGTGGACTCGGATGAAACGAGAAATTGCCAAGTATGTTGCTGAATGCGACACCTGTCGACGGGTAAAGGCTGAACATCAAAGACCTCCGGTACTCTTCGCCCTATTGCAGTCCCGAGTGGAAATGGGATGAAATTGGTATGGACTTCATCACCGGGTTTCCCGATCTCAAAAGGGCAACAATGCAATATGGGTAATCATTGATCGTCTTTCCAAGGTTGCTCACTTCCTACCAGTCCGTGATGATATACGGGCAAGTCAACTTGCTGACTTATATTTGGCTCGTATTGTTCCATTGCATGGGGTCCCTCTGAGGATCATATCGGACCGTGGAAGTATCTTTGTCTCCAAGTTTTGGCAGAGTTTCCAAACTGCTATGGGGTCCCGTCTCAACTTCAGTACCGCCTACCATCCTCAAACTGATGGTCAGACCGAAAGAGTGAACCAAGTGTTGGAAGACATGCTTAGGGCATGTGTGATCTCTTTTGGCAAGGGTTGGGAAAAGTATCTCCCTTTCGCGGAGTTCTCCTACAACAATAGCTATCAAGCTAGTCTGGGCATGGCTCCATTCGAGGCTTATATGGAAGAAAATGCCGCACTCCTCTAAATTGGTCCGAGACCGGAGAGAGAGCACTCTTTGGTCCGGATGTGATCAATGAAGCTGAGGAGAAGGTTAGAATCATAAGGAGAATCTGAAGATTGCTCAGTCTAGGCAGAAGAGCTACTATGATAAGCACCATCAGGAAATTCACTATGAAATTGGTGATAAAGCTTATCTCCGTGTCTCTCCCCTTCGTGGCGTTCGCCGCTTCGGAATCAAAGGGAAATTGGCACCTCGCTATGTTGGCCCTTTCACCGTTCTGGCCAAGCGAGGAGATCTTTCTTATCAATTGGAGTTACCGGTCAAATTCCCAAATGTACATGATGTGTTTCATGTCTCCCAACTTCGCCGGTGTTTTAAGGATCCTATCCATGGAGTCAATCATGAAGAGCTAGACCTCCAGGAAGATCTCACTTATCGCGAGCATCCTATCCGTGTCCTGGATGAAGCGAAAGGAAGACCCGTAACAAGACTACCAAGTTCCTCAAAGTTCAATGGTCTCACCATTCCGAGGAAGAAGCAACTTGGGAAGAGAGTCTAGTCTTCGTGAGGAGTATCCCGACTTCTTTCCGCAACCTTAGAATCTCGGGACGAGATTCCTGTAAGGGGGGTAGATTTGTAACAGCCCAAAGTTGAAACCTTAAAAACTCGTGTAAATTTTCCACTTTTGTGTTCATTGCATCATGGCATGCCTGTATCATTGCATCCACTTAAATTGCTAAACAACACACTAAATTGGTTTGTCAAAAGTTGGAAAACTAAAATGCCAAACTTGCTCAAACAATTCTACAAAGCAATGAAAGCATTCAAAGTTGCAAAATAAAATACTTTGACATCTCATATTTGTCAAGGAAGTTCCAAGAGTTGAAATCAATATTTTGACTTGCTTCAAAGTTCTAAAAGAACATTATTTTGGAAAATTGGCAAAAGTGCCATGAGCAAATCCCTATTTTATTCCCCAAGCAAATGGACTCCAATTGCTTTGAAATTTTTATGGGTGGTTGCCCAAGGTACAGGGAGGCTACCCAAAAATTTACATAATTTTTGGAATTGGATAACTGCCTCAATTAATTCAAAAACAGAGCAGTCAGTGCTAAAAAGGACTTGCTTGTGATGAATTCAAAACTAGCAGGGGGGTTTTTGGAAAATATTCTTCTCCTCTCACCTCCGCCATTCCCGCGCCTCCCTGGCGCCATGCCGCACGCCGTGCACGGGGGCCCCCTTCCCTCTGCCCCTCCTCTGCAAGGGAGACACTCCCACGTCGCCCTGCTCACCCCATTTCCACTCTGCTCACTGCTCCCGTTCCTCTCCCTTTCTCCCACGCACCCGCGACCTAGCGCCATGGACGCCGGGCTCCTCCGCCGTCTTGCCGCTGATTGAAGCTTCCCCGCGAGAATCCAGCACCACCTGCAGCTCCGCCGTGTCGTGTTCTTCCTCCCCACCAGAGGAATCGAGCCGGGCTGGCCTAAATCGCCGTCGCCGTCCGGTACTCCGCCGCTGCCGCTCGAGCGCCGCCGCGCACGATTCCTGCGCCGTCGACCTCTCTCCGGCCTCCCCACTCACGCTTGCGTGTTCCTGGTGAGCACGCCCACCTTCCTCTCCCCTCCGTTTCGTCGCTCGCGTCCCACAGCTCGAGTTCGCTGATAGTCGCCGTCGTGTCGCCGTGACGTCGCCGTCGTCGGATAATCCGATTGAGGAACGAACCGGAATATCCGAGTTTATCCAGTACAGAAATGGATTAGGTCCTTAGCCATTTTTCTCGCCTCTCCGTAGCACTCGGATTTTCCGATCTTTGCAAGCATTGGATTTTCCGATTTTGGTCAGTACGGTTTTCGTTGAGTCCTTAGCCAAAATTTTGAAACGTGAGGTCGGTCGGATATTCCGATTTGAGAAAAACTCGGAAATTCCGATTTGGTCCAGTACCAAAAGATTCTATTGTTTCATTTTCTTTTATTTCCTTCTAATTTGGTTGTGTAATCCTAGTGTGGTTTAACATAACTTATAAGGGGCACATATTTAGAAGAGGAAACCAAAATAATTAAAAGGACATATCCAAATTGATAAGTTATAAAAGTAATAACTTTTAATCGGTGCATTCAAAGATTGGTGTATCATACCAAAATGCTCCCAAAAGTATGGAAGAACAAGTGGCATTATTTCATGCATGTTTACCTCATTTTAGAGCACAGGAAAACATTAAAACAAGAGTAGCTATTTTCTTTCCACTCTTGCTAAATAATTATTCATGCACCCCATGTAATTGCTAGATATTGTTCTAATAGCAAGTTCAGTGCATTCAAAGTGTCATATCATCATATGTTTGCGCATTGCATTTGTTAAATATATGTGTGGTGATTGAATTGTTTTCTTCCGATGTTTTGTTTTCGTTAGATCAAGCAACCGGGGTTATTCCACAATACCCCGAGGATCCGTATTACAAGCACGCTGATCCAGGCAAGCGTAATCCCCCCTCTGAGCATATCTTATCCTATGTTTTCCGCAAATATTTTCTCCACTATATTATTGCATGCGGTTCCAAATGTCACTTTTGTCGGATTAGAGTATCCTATAGTTGCATTAATTTCCCTATGCCATTATCTGTTTCCCCTCCTATTATCCATAGGTTTGTGTTGTTGGCCGAGATACTTATCCATGCTATGTGATGCTTAGCCATGCCTAGTTATATGCATAGCTGTACGATGGATATATGTGTTGTTGGAAACAGGTGTGAAATGTTGAGATGATGGTGGAGAAATGTGGTGACAGGTGATAAGATGCTAAAAAGGTGGGGATGAGAGGCCACTGTGGTTGTGGTGCTTTGTCTCGTTCTCGCCGCCTAGGTGCGAGTTCTTTACCTCTTGAACCAAGACTGAGCGTGCAACCATGCGTGAGGCCTATGCAATTGCAGGAACCCTCATAGACTAAATAACTCGAGCGGGGCTAGCCAGGGTCCTCTAGTTTGAGCTTCCATTTGCGCGTGCGTGAGTTGGTGGCTGAGATTTGGTATGAGGATGGTGGTGTTAGGAAAATGAGTGGCCGTGGGGCGGGGTGTTGTGATCCTGGCAATCCTACCGCCACTGATGATCCTGGAAAGTCCTTAACGAGGGAGAAGTCGACACCGTTCCCACCCAGCCGGCTTTCCCCGGAAGAGAGCTAATGCGCAGGTAATGGGCCGGACGGTACGCGTGGCAAACATTGTACACCCCTGCAGGGTTAAATCTTTTCGAAAAGCCATGTCCACGGTTAAGGACGACTTGGGAATAGACGATAAGATAATAGAATAAGTTTAACGGAATGATTAAAAACTGGGTACTAAAGGTACCACTTCAAGATTGTAAGGTGAGCTTCCTCGAGGGTGGTTCGGGGAGGTGCCTTTGATGAACAGGTACAGTGGTTGATGATGGTTGATGATGAGTAAGGTGATCAAAGAAAAGAGTACTCCTTACCTCTTTTGAAAATATTCTGATTGGTCGATGCCATTGAGTTATGTTTTTCATAAATAAAATCAGCTTTGTGCAAAACAGCCATATAACTTTGAAAGCCTCATCGAGCTAAAAGCTCTATATATAATCTTGCGAGTTCGTCGAACTCAACGTCGTTTGTTTTGTTTCAGAGGAGGACTTCACCGACCTCGAAGGTGGGTTCTTTGTGGACGTCGACGAGTAGTCTGGGGTTCCCAGGTGGCAGCTTGGGACATCCCGGAACAGCTGGCGCTGTGATGTTTATCTGTAGGCCTCTTAGGCCATACTTTGGTTCTTGTTGTTTAGAACAACCTAATTCGCTTCCGCTTGTTGTAATGTTGGGTCCGTGACCTCTGGTTGTCATTTGCTATCTTTATCTATTATAAGAGTTGAACTATATGTTTTGTGTCGTAGAGTCTGTGATGTGCCAGTTGTTCCACAAGTCTTGATCTCTCTATTATGCATTGAGGGTTGTGCCTAGTTGTATCGTATAACCGGTGACGCAGCATCACTGTATAGCAGTCGGGTCGGGGCGCCACAAAGCTCATGAAAACCAGCAGTTCAACGACAGACTTAATACAATCATACTCATAGTTTATACCTGATTCTTTACCATTGTCGTTCTCCCAATCTTCAGTATTGCGTTTAATTGTTTCTAGAAGATCCCATTTAGTTTCAATATTCTTACTTGTGAAAGAACCCCCTGAAGAGGCATCTAGAAAATCAATTAATAACAATTATTTTCTCAGGAAGCTCGTGGTTAGGACATATGAGTATTAATGTTTTCAGTCTCCCCAAGCTTGAGCAATGCTTTCTCCATCGTGAGGATAAAAATTATAAATGTAATTCCTAGTTAGATGCATTTCATGAAGAGGATAAAATTTAGAGCAAAAGAGAGATTCAAGATCTTTCCACTCCGAATGATGAGGATCATCTAGTAGCTCATACCACACCTTTGCTTGGTCTTTAAGTGACGATGGAAATAATTTCTTCATGATTTCTTCTCTTGATAAACCTGCAAGCTTAAACAACGCACAAAGTTCTGTAAGTTTCAGCAAGCGATCACTTGTATGGATACTGTTCCATCCCCTGCATAACGTTCATTCATAACCATTTCAACAATTTCCATAGATATTTCAAAAAGAATGCTTTTAGTAGTTGTACTAAGAATATCATCATTAGAATTATCACATATGGGAGACAAAGTATCATCAAAGCCAATTTTCTCCTCCAAAGCTCGGAACTAAAAAGATCATTTTCATCAAAATCAGCTTCCCCAAGCTAATAATGGTGTTCAAAGAATTCATGCTAATAACATTGCTACGACTATCATGCAAACAAACTTCTTTTTTTATTTTTATTTTCAAAAACATCATGTCCTAATTCAATATAAATTTCATAAAGATCTCTATTTTTTGTTGTTGTTTTACATTAAGCTTAACTAGTGAAATAAAAACAAGAAACAAAAAGATATAGCTGCAGAATCTAAAGGAAATAACTTCAAGCACTCACATGCCGACAATGGTGCTAGAAAATAGCTTAGTAGACGGAGGATGTTGATGACGTGAAACACACGTTCGTTGGGAGACCCCAAGAGGAAGGTATGAAGCAGTGCAGCAGTAAGTTTTCTCTCAGTATGAAACCAAGGTTACCGAATCCAGGAGGAGCAGGAGCACCTCAGAAGGTTGTCAACGGTGCCACAAAATTAGCTGTTGCAGAGAATTATGGACAGTTGACGTGGAACCTTCACACAACACAATCAAGAAACTTTGTCCCAACGAAACAGAAAGGTTGTCAATTTCCGCGGCTTGCTGAAAACAAAGGATTACACATAGGTGTGGAAAATAGTATTTAATTGCACAGAATGAAAGAGAACAATGATTGCAGTTGGTGGTTTTATCAGTGTAAAAGAATGGACAGGGGTCCATAGTGCACTAGTGGTGTCTCTCCATAAAAGATAACTAACATGCTGGGTAAACAAATTACAGCTGAGCAATTGACAAATAGAGAGCGCATGACAATGCATATATATGACAAGATGATTACTATGAGATTTAATTGGGCATTACAACAAGATACATAGACCGTTATCCAACTGCATCTATGACTAATAATCCACACTAGTAGGAAAAGGCCTTTCTGTGGCGCACCTTTTTGGCATTCTGTCGCGCACCCGCCAAATTGCTGGTGCGCCACAGAATTCTCGCCACAAAAATTAATTTTGTGGCGCACCTGGCTTGGTGCACCACAGAATTTTCACATTTCTGTGGCGCACCTGGCCTGGTGCGCCACAGAATTCTCAAAAAATTCAAAAAATGCAAAAAAATATATAAAAAGTTTCAAAAAAATTAGAATATGAAATAATATGAAAATCCTAATTATTGGAACTATTTTCATATTTTTTGAATTTTTTGAACTGATAACTTCCCGCTAGGTCACCCATCCTTAAATTGCTCCAACCCTAGCACGCTTAACTTCTAAGTTCCACCCAATCCACCTACCCTTGTACTACTCAAATTCTTATTGATATATATATCATATGAACCCTCTTAAGACTTGTATATGTATATGTGTGGTATGTGTTATAAATGTGTGTTTTTAAATTTCAGATTTTTCAAAAACTTTTAAAGTTTCAAAAGGAGATTCAAAAGATCCAAAAAAAATCAAAAACTTAAAAAATTTCAAAAAATTCAAAAACTTAATTTTTTTAAAAAATCCAAGAAAATCCAAAAAACCCAAAAAAACCCAAAAAATCAAAAAAAAAAGTCAAGAAAAGTCAACAATCTTCCTTGTTATACATTTCTGTGTCTTTTTGGACCTTTTGAAATTTTTTAATTTTTAATTTTTTTTATTTTGCTACGAAAAATCGTCTGTTTGAAATAAACCCTGGTGGTCTGCGAAAAACTGTAGGCTGATTTCTAGGTGGCCTTCGATGCCGCTTACGCGGATTATGAGAGAGAGTATCACTTGTGGCTGCAGAGGAGCCAGGAGTATGAGGAGTGGCAAGAGTTGAAGGATGCTGTAAGTTTCAACTTTTATATTTGCGAAATATGACAAGTCCCATTTCCTCTAGTTTGAACCTTCTTTTTCTACAACTACTGACATCTAAACTATCTTGTAGGCCGCTGTTGGGGGAAAGATAGCCCGGTATGCCCATGAAGGTGAAAGAAGACCCGCCAGGCAGGAGGCCGGGCTTGGCCTGCTTTCTTCATCATGGGCTGGATTCAGATATGGGCCGGAACATCTGGCGGTAACCCGGCCTATAGAAGGAAAGATTAGAAGACCCGGAGGCGGTAAACGTCATAGAGTCCAAGACTTGGAGGTCACGAAGAGATAGAAGTAGAGTAAAACTTCGAGTATGGGTAGAACCCGGAATTACCATGTAAAGACACCAGGAGACCCGACATCTATATAAGGGTCTCCTGGGTCTCAGTTTAGGTTAAGCTTTTCATATCGCACAAGTCCCACGAGAGAGAAATATTGTAACCCTATCGAGATCCGTCTCTGTTGTCGTAGCCGGGTTATCGATATCGAGATTAATAATAGAGTAGCTGGAAGTATGTCTTTATCTCCATGGAGAGGCCGAACCAGGGTAAATCCTTTGTCCCCTCCGCGCTAAACAATCTTCCTGACACCAGTTTCGCCTGGCCCCCAACTCAAAGTTACCCTATGGTAACATATGCTGTGACAACCCCACGACATTTGGCGCCCACTGTGGGGCCTGCGGCCAAGAGTGTCATCATCAAGCGAGCTGCGCTGGAAGGTATGAAGAATCTGGTGGTAGGCCGGATCATCATCAACATGGAAGGAGAACACATCGTCGATGACTCTGGCTGGTGGCCGGAGTCAGATATGCTTGAATCAGGTGATGTTATTCCAATTGGCCAGATTAATTTTTTTGTTGGTATGATTCATGCAACCGGGTCTGCTAGTAATCAAGAATATGATTCTGTGTCAGGAGCTGCTACGCTCGTCCAATCAGATGGGGAAGAATCCGTGGGAACAGCTGATCATACGGATCTGGTGGTCAGACACGTGGAACAGTCGGTAAACCCGGCACGGATCCCGGGTGACGCACCAGGCAGCGAAGACGACACGGAATCAATCTTGGCCCTGCTTGATGGAAGTTATGGGTATGACCCAGAAGAAGAGGAAGATGAAGATCAGTCCGAGATAGAGTCTTATCCGGGTCAAATCCGAAGGGTAGCGGTTTACACGGCACCGTCGACGAACCTGGACCTTGCTTTGGGAACTGGAGGGTCAGGAGCTGCACCCCCACCAAATATCAACGATCAACAACAACAGAACCCGGTGCTCGAGCTCAACCAGAGGACGGTGGATGGTGAGATCGCGTCAGTCTCGGAGGAAAGTGAAGGCCGAGCACAGTACAGAAATTCTTTTGGTTTCCTGAATAACCGGGCCTAGGGAGAAGTCACACCTAACCTGGCACTAGCGCCGGCTCTGTTCAACAACGGCTTGGTTTTGGACCAAACGGCGCTTACAAGAATCATCACGCCGGAGAACGCGGCAGCCCGGCCTATGGAGTTGGACACCGCGCGCAGAGCTTTGGAGCAGACCCGGCAGAACGTAGTGGCATATGAACAGCAAATTGCAGCAAGGGCGAAAGAAATTGAGGAATGAGAGAATCGCTTGAGGCAGAACGAGGAGATGTTACAAGCTCGCCAGAACGATTTGACTATACAGCATCAAAGGAGACATCAGAGCCGGCTGGCTCCTGGAGAAAATATCTTACAACCAGCAGTACTGTTTAGAACCCCAGTGGATCAACCCATTGGTGCGGTTCAGGCAGCACCTGTAGCTAGAACAAGTGCAGGCGTGAACAGAAACCCGGGAACAGCAGTTGGTCCGAGTGGAAGATCGCCGGGTTTGCCTGCCGGAGGAGCCGGGGGAAACCGGGTCATGTCGCAGCAACACCAAGGTATCACACGCCAGAGGGTCACTTTTCTAACCCGGCGGATAACGTTTATGCAGCAACTTTGGCACTTGATCGTATTCCGCTGGGAAACTCACCTGCGGAGTTGGAGGCTCGGCGAGCCATCGATATGTTACGCACGGCCGTGGTGCAGCAAGGTCAATATTCCAAGAACAAGAGCGCATTGCACTCAACACCTTACAACAGCAAACGTACCCACAGTAGACACGGGGAGACATTGCCACCACAGGCCGGGCCAGCTGCGCCGGGTCAGCACAACGTTCAACAGCCTCAGCAAAATAATCAGCAGTATCAGCCGACTCCTGCAGTTTCAGTTGCGCAGCAGATCGTGAACAGATCAAGAGCAGGGCGAGCCGCGAGTGTTCACCCGGTCGTCCTGGCTCCAGTAGTAGTTCCAGCACAAGTTGTTCCACCCGCAGTATCGGCGAGTTCGCCAGGTCCAAATCTTCAAACTAGAGGTTCCGGGTTAGCCGGGCCTAAGTGTTTATCAGAATCGATCAGATCCGAGCCTTTTCCTGAGAAGTTCAAAGAACCAAGTAAAGTGGCCAATTATGAGCCAAGCATGGACCCGGCAAGTTGGTTGAGTAGTTATGAGATGGCAATGTGTATTCGCAATGCGACGGAGAACGTGTGTGCAAAGTACGTGTATTTGATGATGAGTGATGGTGCAGCAAAATTGTGGTTCGAGAATTTACCGAGAGATCGATCAACACTGGTCAGAGCTTAAAGCAATCTTTATCAAGCACTTCTGGGGCACAAGCAAGCGTCTGTTTTCACTTGAAGATCTTGATCGCTGTTTTCAGAGGAAGGGAGAGTCAACCCGGCACTGGATGGGCCGGGTCGTGGAGATTTTGCACTCATCATCTGGAATTGAACCAAAGGATGCAATCTCAACGTTGGAAAAGACATGTAGTTATACTCCCTTGGTCCAAAAACTGGGGCGTCTGAAAGAGAGTCATAAGGGCAAACCCGTCACAATGGCTGAGTTATTGGAGGCATGTAACAAGCATGCTGCAACAGACAAAACGCAGATGACCTGAGGAAGGAAAAGGCAAAAACCCGGCAAACAATGGCAGGAACAACAATGGCAACAACAACAACAACTCGCATAAGAGAGGGCACAATGAGGGAAGTTCAGAGTTCGTGGCAAACACAAATACCGGGTTTCAAAGGCCCAGGACTGATGGTGGATACATGATGGAAATAGAGGAAACAATGGAGGCTATAATGATAACAGTAGAGGAAACAATGGAGGATACAACAGTTTCAGTGGACCACGACCCATGAGTACGGAAGAGGCATTCAGGATGCCGTGTCCTCGCCATAGCAGGAACGGTAAGCCGGCAAATCATTCGCTGGCTCAGTGTGCAGATCTTAACAGATGGAAGAACAACGAGATTCAAAGGGCACTACAAGCAGCAAACAGGGGTGGAGGACCCGACTCGGGTGCAAGCCTGGCCGCGGCTCCGCTCACTGGGGCCAACGCAACACCAACCGGCCCTCCAGCCGGCTCAAGTTCTCAAGGCCAGGGCGGGTTCAACACTCAGCCTAAGCAGCTTGGTTCATATCATATTTATACGTCAAATTCTTCTAAAAGGGAGAGAAAGGTCGTTAGAAGGGTTGTTAATGCGGTGTCTATGGGAGCACCCAGTAATTAAGATGGTCTGAGCAAACAATCACTTGGAGCAGAGCCGATCACCCGGATCATGTGGAACACCCGGGTCTGCTTGCATTGGTCGTGGCCCCTCAAGTGGAGGGTTATGAGCTGAAAAAGGTCCTGATGGATGGAGGAAGCAGCATCAACATCTTGTACTGGGAAACTTTCTTGCGCATGCGTCTCAAAAAGTCTCAATTGCAGAAGACATCCACAGTTTTTCATGGCATAGTTCCAGGGAAATCAGCAACCCATTGGGGAAAATCACATTAGAAGTGGCTTTTGGCGAGTCTCGGGAAAATTTCAGGTCAGAGATGCTAGATTTTGAGGTGGTAGATTTTCACAGTCCTTATCATGCGTTGCTGGGAAGGCCGGCCTATGCCAGGTTTATGGCCCGGCCTTGTTATGTGTACTTGCAGTTGAAGATACCGGGTCCTAAGGGGATCATTACTGTGCATGGAAACAGACAGATAGCAGCAGAATGTGACGAAGGAGATGCGGCCATGGCAGAGCATGCGTGTGCCAAAGAGGAGTTGAAAAGTTACAGGGCAAATTTAGACCCGGCAGATAATACGGTCCTGAAAAGGCCAACCACAGAAGATGATAGGGCAAAGTTCAAATCAGCCCAAGATACAAAGATGGTAGATTTTGTGGAGGGGGACTCTTCCAAGCAGTTCTCCATAGGGTCAAACCTGACTGATAAATAGGAAAGCGCGCTCATCGAGTTCATCCGTGAGAATCGGGATGTTTTTGCATGGACACCTAGTGACATGCCAGGTATCCCGACGGAACTCGCTGAGCACAAATTACATGTTGATCCTAAAGCCCGGCCAGTAAAGCAGGGTATGAGAAAAATGAACGCTGAAAGGAGGAAGGCCATTGGAGAAGAGATAGCCCGGCTTTTGGCAGCCGGCTTTATCATGGAAGTTTTTCACCCAGAGTGGTTGGCTAACCCGGTTCTAGTGCTGAAGAAGAACAATGAGTGGAGGATGTGCATAGATTTTACCAGTTTGAACAGATTCTGTCCAAAAGACCCGTTTACTTTGCCGCGTATCGATCAGATTGTTGATGCAGTGGCAGGAAGTGAGCTCTGTGTTTTCTGGATGCTTACTCAGGTTACCATCAGATCAAGTTGAATAGAGAAGATTGGGAGAAGACCTCGTTCATTACACCCTTTGGGGCTTTTGTTACAAGACCATGACTTTTGGGCTGAAAAATGCGGGTGCCACTTATCAAAGGTGCATCCAGAACTGTTTTGCGGATCAGATTGGGCGCAACGTCCATGCTTATGTCGATGATGTGGTGATCAAGTCAGAAAAAGCCGAGTCATTTATCAAAGATCTTAGAGAAACGTTTGTGAACCTACGGAGATACAATATGATGCTCAATCCAACAAAGTGTGTGTTTGGTGTACCAGCTGGAAAGTTACTGGGTTCATTGTGTCAGAGCGTGGAATTGAGGCAAACCCGGACAAAATCCGGGCTATACAGTGCTTGGAAAAGCCAAAGAGTTGAAGGATGTTCAGAAACTTACAGGCTGCGTGGCAGCCTTGAGCCGGTTTATAGCCCGGCTCGGGAGAAAGCTATACCATTGTACAAGCTCCTGAAGAAAACAGACAATTTTGTGTGGGATCAAGAGGCAGATGATGCATTCGAAGCTTTGAAGGTCCAGTTGTCCAAAGCGCCAGTACTGCAGCGCCGGGTCCCAAGGAACCCATGTTACTGTATGTTGCTGCGGGCCTCAAGCGGTGAGCGTGTGGTTGTGGTTGAGCGTAAAGAGGAAGGCAAAGAACACCCGGTACAAAGGCCGGTTTATTATGTTAGCGAAGTTTTGTCAGAAACAAAGCAAAGATATCCTCACTGGCAGAAGTTGGTGTTTGGTGTGTTCATGGCAAGCAGAAAGTTGAAGCCATACTTTCAAGAGCATCCCATTACGGTGGTGAGCTCGATCCCACTCGCAGATATCATACGAAATTCTGAAGCTACAGGGAGAGTGGCCAAGTGGGCCATTGAGATGGGAGATTATCATATCAACTATGCGCCTAGAACAGCAATCAAGTCTCAAGCTCTGGTGGAATTTCTCAATGATTGGACACAGCTAAGTGCACCACAACTAGTTCCAAAAATTCAGTCTTGGGTCATGCATTTTGACGGGTCTAAACAGGAGCAAGGATCAGGAGCCGGGGTTGTGTTAACTTCCCCAAAGGGAGAAAAAATGAGCTATGTTTTGCAAATACACTTTGATTGCTCCAATAATGTGGCTGAGTATGAGGCTTTGCTGCATGGTTTGAAGATAGCCCGGGAGATGGGCATCAAGTATATCAGATGTTATGGAGATTCAGATCTTGTGGCTCAACAAGTTTCTGGCACCTGGGACAGAAAAGATGCAAAAATGGCGGCTTACAGAAGAGAGGTAGATAGAGTTGCCGGGTTCTTTTCTGGATATCAAGTGGATCACATAGACCGGCGCAAAAACAACGCAGCTGATGCTCTGTCAAGACTCGGCTCCAAGCGAGAGCCGGTTCCACCCAATACTTTCTTAGATGAGTTACGAGTTCCATCAGTTAAGCCTGAAGATGAGGAAGATTATGCATATCTGGGTAACCCGGATTCTCAGTTAGTAGCAGCAGTGCACGAGATTCCTGAGTGGACAGAGCCGTACATCGCCTATCTTATGAGGGGGGAGTTGCCCCAGCAAGCGATCGTCGCCCGGCAAATTGTGCGCCGTGCTAAAGCTTACGTGGTCATAGATGATGAGCTGTACAAGAGAAGTGCTTCTGGTGTGTTTCAGCGATGTGTTTCGCCAGAGGAAGGCCGGCAAATTTTGAAGGAGATACATGAGGGAGATTGTGGGCATCATGCCTCCACAAGATCACTGGTAGCGAAAGCATTCAGACACGGCTTTTTCTGGCTCTCAGCCAATGAAGATGCAGAGCGTTTGGTGAGCAGATTTGATGGGTGTCAGAGTTATGCCCGGCAGATTCATGTGCCGGCTCAAGAGTTGCGCACTATCCCTTTAACTTGGCCATTTGCAGTTTGGGGGATGGACATGGTTGGGCCTTTTCAGATGTCCCCATGCAAGAAAACTCACCTCTTGGTGGCAGTTGATAAGTTCACTAAGTGGGTTGAGGTAATGCCAGTCACAAATTGCGAGGCAGTTACAGCAGTTGTTTTCTTGAAGAGGATCATCCACATATTTGGGTATCCACATAGCATCATCACAGATAATGGGACCAATATGTCACTTGGGGAGATGGAGAAATTTTGTGGAAGGAACGGCATAAGATTGGATGTAGCTTCCGTATCTCACCCTCAGGCCAATGGGCAAGTTGAGAGATCTAATCAAGAGGTGCTCAAAGGGCTGAAACCAAGGCTCCGGGTTCCGTGCATCAGAGCAGCTGGAGCTTGGGTAGAGGAGTTACCATCAGTAGTTTGGGGCATCAACACAACACCCAACAGATCCACCAATATGACTCCTTTCTTCATGGTTTATGGGGCAGAAGCTGTGTTACCAAGTGACATAATTCATGACTCGCCACGCGTGGCGGCTTATGTTGAGACAGAAAACGAGAAGAGCCGGCAGGATTCACTGGACCTGTTGGAGGAGCATCGTGAGAAAGAACTTGAAAGGTCGGCAATTTATCAGCAAGACCTGAGGAGATACCATGCACGCCGGGTCAGAACTCGTACCTTCCAGGAGGGGACCTAGTGTTGCGATGGACGCAAAATAGAGATGGGATGCACATATCTCCCCCATGGGAGGGACCCTTCATTGTTAGCAAGAATTTGCACAATGGGTCTTATTATCTGGTGGATGCGAGAGAAAAGTCAGAAACTATCAATGACACTACAAGATCCACATTTTCGATGCAAGAGCGTGAGCGGCCATGGAACATTGCCCACTTACGCCCCTACTATACCTAGCAATAGGCCGGGTCTTGATATGTAATACACGATGTAACAGGCAGCAGGTTTCAGACGCGCTCTTTTGCTTACCAGGGTACCTAAGGGGACTGGAAGGTTTTTAATGAGGCGGCTTGCTGACCTAACCTTTCCTATCAATAAAATAAAGGTTAAACAGAAATTTGTGTCTTTCTAGTTATTTACTTTTTGAATTGTCCTTTATGTTTATTTGTTTCAGGTCTTGGGGGTTAGCCATTGAAGTCTCACAATGGCTCACCTCAAGACCCGGAATCATGTTTGTTTGCGCTCAAGTCTCATATATCAGGTCTTAGGGGTTAGCTGTTCAAAGGAAGAACATCTAACTCAAGACTAGGGCGATTCATTTCATTCAAGTATCATATGTTAGGTCTTGGGGGTTAGCTGTTCACAGAGAGAACATCTAAACCCAAGACCCGGTTTATTTATCTTGATCAAGTCTCACATATTAGGTCTTGGGGGTTAGATGTTCATAGAGAGAACATCTAACCCAAGGCCCGGTTCTGGTGTCCTAGTCAAAATTCATGTGTTAAGGCTTGGGGGTTAGCTGTTCGAAAGTGAACACCTAACCTCATAACCCGACCTATATTTGTTGCTATTTTTTCTTTCATGGTTGAGGATTACGAAGTTCCTGTTTATCTGTATGATTGGTTAGTTGTTTCTTCTATAAAAGTTCCAGTTATTATATAATGATAATTGAGCAAGTCAGATATTAGGGTCAATGGGGTAAATGCGCAGAGTAAGCCATTACTTTCCAGAACATTGACCCGGGTCTTGAGGGCTCTTGCTAAAATAGCCTGTAGCTGAAATCTCAAGACCCGGCCTTGATGCCACCAGTATAATTCTTGGTTTTCTTGCTATTGAGCTCGATGTGACTCGCACTTATATGGTCTGATCGCTCACCTGGGAATTCAATCAACCATGATGCCTAAAAGGACTTGGTTCGACCCTGTTTTTTCAGAGGAGTTGCGACAGAAATATCAATGCGAAAGCCGGCTCATAGTTAAAGAAACCAAAAGGGTCAGCTAAACCATTAAAGATTTGAAATTCAGACCATAAGTTTTACCCATATTACAGATCATGGTAGTATACGTGCACAGGCGCACGATCAAAATATGAAGCTCAAAGTATCAAAGTTATTACATGTGCCTTTTCAGGCCAAATAGGCAGTTTTTTAGATAAATTAAGACTCGACATTCTTGGCCGGGTCATCTGTTGCAGGGGTCTCGCTTGGCTGCTCTTGGGCCTTGGGGGCTTCTTGCTCTGTTGCTGCTTCAGACTCAGGGGCTTCTTGGTTTCCTCCAGTCACTGCTTGAGCCGGGGTCTTCCAGCAGATCAGGGCAAGGCCTTGGTTTTTTGGATCATCCTCAGTGATCACAGGCCGGCTCGGTGGAGCGATTGCAGGAGTACCCGTACCAGTGACAGTAGATGTCTGAGCTGGGCCGCGCAGAAGTTGCGGTGGAATTAGTATTGCAGGCACGGGATCTGGCGTGTCGATGCGCCGGCTTTTCTTATCATATCCGTGTTGGAATTTTTCTAAGGACAAGCTTTCAGCAATCACCGTGGCAGCATACCGGGTCTCCTTGCTTATAGCAGCGAGGTCTTTTCCACCAAATTCAGAGTTGTCCAATTTAAATTGGGGAAACCCGCCAGCAAGCTTTGCCGGGTCTAAATCTGGGTAGTGTGCCTTGGCCAAAGCCATGACACGCATCTTTGCGGCAGCCAGAAAGCTTCCATCGGGTTATCCACTCGGGAATCGTATACAAGTGGCTAAGAAAATGCTTTAGCTGGCTTGGGGCTCCTCTAGGCCACGAGCTATTGCGATAGCACGCCCAGCTCCATAATATAATTGCCTCACCAATGTAAGCAGGGCCTGGAGCTTGACATCAGGAGTTGTCAAGTTCATGCTATTGCGAGGACCTGAAAAAAGAGTGGTTACAGGAAAATTGAGTTAGAAGTGTGGGTCTAAAGAAATTGATGAATATACAATGAGAGTAAGCATTTACCCCAAACAGCAGCAACAATATCCTTCAGCAGCAGTTTAAAAGAGTTGAAGGCTTTTTCCACTTCGGCCAACTTGTTCTCAGCGGTTTCCAGCCGGGTCTTCCAGTCCTCCTCATGTTCTTCCATGTCCTTTTTCAAGGACATGTTTTCTTCCTTTGCATCAGCAAGGGAGGTCTTGAGGTCCCGGGTCGCCTTTTGTGCCTCGGCCTTTAGCCGGGTCTCAGTCGACAGTTGCTCCTTGAGCTGCTGGATTTCAAGTGTGGATTGGGACACATGTTGCTAAAGAAGTAGTTGAAGTTCAGTTAAATATAAGGTTTGACAGCGAAACATTTGTTAAAGAAATTTAGAATTGTAAGTCCCGGGTTGCTGCGAGCATGTGATGCATGTAAAATGCATACATGAACTTTGCACTATATCACTCATATTCCAATCATATTTGCATCATATAAGGGTTATACCACTGTTATTTAATGATTTTAGGAAATAAAATAATTGTTTCCTATTTTATGGAATTAACCCTGCGCCGGCAGAAAACCCTATTTTTTTCCTTTTATGTTTCAGGGACCCAAACGTCGTCAGAAAAATATGGAAAAATACGGAGGTCATTATTTTGGAAGGAAGAAGACGTAGGAGCGAAGGAATCAAGCAAACGGAGCCCGAAAGGCCAAAAGGGGGTGGCCCACGCGGCCCCTGTACCAGGCCGCGTGGGGCCCACCATCCTGGCCCTCGGAGCTCCGCAGCCGTCGATCTTTTCTCCACCGCCTTCGTCTTGACCTAAAAACGCCTATAAAAGAAGTCCCACGGCGTTCTCGAAAACAAGCGCCGCCATATCACAGAAACACGAAAATGAAGATCTGGAGCTGCAGATTGGAGGGGGAAAACTCCGGCGGGGCGCTGCCGGCGTGGTCTCCATCTTCTCCATCGACATCTCCACCATCTCCATCATGAAGAGGGAGTAGTCCACCTCTGGACTATGGGTTTGTGGAAGTAACATATGTATCTCTCCTCTCTTTGAGCTTCACTAATTAGTACCGTATGAGCTGCTGAACATGATTTCGGTCATATATGTAATTCCTATGTGGTGGATCTTTTTATGAATTAATATATGTTTGAGATTGCAATGTTTGTTTCAGTTATGAGTATAGATGCATATTATGTACCCCGTTCTTATATACTTGTTATGATCAAGCATGTTTATGAGGGCGTGTGTGGGGTGATGTGTGCATTAGTTGGAGTAACGGGGGTGGTGAGTGCGGTAAGTTGACAACTGAAATATCGCGATCCACTTGGGTGTTTACCTTACTTTGTTGCCTCACTAGGGATAAACAAAAATACCATGTTACCGGAGATGTGGGTGTGACCATCGCCACTACTCTATGACTAGATCTAGCATGTTCTTATTTTCACTTCATGTCATGATACTTAAAGCTATACTCTGATTTATCTTAATTGCTAAGGTGTTATGATTTAGTTCGCATCTTGGTGGAGTATAAGAGAGATTAATAACCAAAAGATCTCTATGTTAGGACGTGATGCCCATATAATTAGTAACTTGATATCAAACTTTGTGTTGCAATCTCATATGTCAACTCTATGTGTCCATTGTCTGCCACACCATTAAAAGAGAGAGTGCATTTGTGAAACCATGAACCCCGGTCAATTTTTACTCATAAGAAACACCTTTCCAACCACTTTTATCACTTTTCCATTTTCTGCCATTATTAAATCCGAAAATACAAAAACACTTTTCCATCTTGCATTCATCATAAAAAACCCAAAAATATCATTCATCATTGTTATCATCATCCTTGCACATTCATCCACCACCATTGCATATTTATTTCTTGTTTGCATTGCATATTTATCTTGATATCATTCTACACCTTGTGCTTGACAACCACAGGTGAGGTTGAGGACCAAAACAATTAACCTTGTTTTGTAGGTGACCAAAAGAAGGATAGGGAGATAGATCTTTCACTACTGATTCCCCGAGAGTTCGATATTAATTAAACCCTCGAGTCACCCTCGTGGGGAAAACACGTCTTCCACTTACTACACACTCTGCACTTGGAGTCTCAACCTAACCCATTTACTTTTGACGCAGGTAAACTACGAACCGGAGATCAAGACTGCTCATTGGGCATCAAGCTTGTTTTCTGGCGCTGTAGATCAACCTCTTCAAGGGCCATCAGCATGCAACCCGGCACTTGGGGTCTATCAGATTTGAAAGTAAAAGCGAGTAAAAGCCTTACAGTATCAGGATTGAATGATTTATTAGACGGACCAGTCCCAGATTACTGCAAGCATGTAACCCGGCACTTGGGGGCTGGGGAAATTTGAAGTTCTTAAAAAATTAAGGCAAAGAGTCCTAGTATGCTGTGAACAGACAAACTAGCACCTGGGGGCTAATTTGTTTTCCAATTTTTCTTTCAAAGCACCAAGCTTATTACACAAGTTCAAATAAAGTTGGAGCTTGGGGGTTAGGGAGTATATAAGAGAGTAAGGTTACCTCGTGGCGCTGCTTGATGGCAGATACAAGCTCAGCTTCAACCCCTTATGCTGGGAGAGCCGGGAGAAATATTCGGAGATAAGGGCTGGCAGCTCCATGTTCTCCAGAGCCGGTGCTCGGAGTATACAATGGGCTCTTTCCCATGAGCGCTTGCCTTAGCCTTCACTTCGGGCTCCATAATTTTGGCCACCACATTGGGTGGAGCTTCAGCAGTTGTGGCTCGGGTGCCCAAGTATTGCACCTCGTCATTGGTGCCTGAGCCAGACCCGGGAGATTTTTCAGGTGACTTCTGGTTTGGCTTGGCAGTGTTTGGGGGAGACCCGACAGGCGTGCCCAGGTCTGCCCTAAGAGGTGAGGCCGGAGGCGAAGGCAGCTTCTCTTCCATTTCTTGTTCTGGGGTTTCCTCCACAATTGTGTCATGTACAGGAGCCTCTGTACGAGCAGGCTCGGACATGACAGCATAGGAGGAAGACCCGGCTGCATCCAAGGGTGTAGCTTTGGCGCTGTGTATAATGTAAAAAGGATTCAGATGTGATGAAAAGAAATGAAAAGAGTTGGGAAAAATCGAAAAGAAAGGGAACATACCCAACGTTGACGAGGAAATCATGGGGCAAGTTCACGCTGTCACCTGAAGAAGCTGACAGAGATTGGGACTTAGAGACCCGGATTTTGCCCGCCAAAGGGTCAGAAGTACTGGGAGTCTTTTGTATTGATTTGGTCCAGCGAGACAGAGAACACGAGGGGATACCTGTGTTCAAAGAATCTTCACTCGCGCAGGACCGGGTCTTGCGGCGCTTGCCAGATTCAGCTTGCTTAGCAGCATCTTTTTCCTGTTGAAGTGCTTGAAGTTGAGAGGTGTTCATCATATAACTAGAAATGCGAGAATATGGCACCTTCTGTACTGCGCCTCTGGTTCTCTTGTGGGAAGGAGCGGCAGCCGGGCTTGGAGCCGGCACTTCAACAACATCTGGAGCCGGCAAATTCTCATTAGTCGGCTCAATAAGATCTGAATAAGAAGTAAGAGTCAGATTGTTAGTAAAACCTGAATCAGCTTCGTTCTCGATTAAGTTAAGGAAGAGCCGGCCTACGGAGTCAAGCTCACCTTCTTCTTCTTCAGAAGCCTCGGCTTCTTCATCAGCTGGAGAGGGGGTGGGAGTGTAATCTACTTTCCACCAGGCCTCATCCTATATAAGATAGTGACACGAATTGTTCAGCAAACTGAAAGAAAAGCAGGTAAATAATTGAAAAGCGAGGAGTGAGTTTTACCGAGGGTACAGGGTGGTTGACATAAAACGGGGCAATCCCGGTTTCAGTAATCACGGTTTTCTTCTCGCCAAGTAAGGTCTTGGCGTTCTTCACAATCTGGGTTTCGAGGAGTGTTACCTCGGAATAGCGCAGGTCATCAGTGGTTGACCCGGTATATTCATGGATCAGCCGAGTCCTGATGCTGAGAGGCTGGATCATCCAACCTATACAGCACTTCACCAGATCAGTACCACGGAGGCCATGACCTAGCAGAGCCCTGACCCGGGCGCGGAGAGAGTCAATCAAGACTCGGTTATCGTCACTGGCATAGCTGTTCATCTTGCTCTCGTATACCAAGGCCGAGTTACGAAAGACCGGGTAACGAGCTTCATCAGTAGTTGGAGAGGTGTCTTTGCAATAGAAATATGTATTTTGCCACCCTTTGGGGTGACTGGCTAACATAAGAGCTGAGAGATCTGATGTTTTACGACGTTGGATGGAGACGCCGCCCTAAGGACCTAAAGATTTGGTTTTGCTAGAGGGATTGCAGTAGAAATATTCTAGGAATAGCTCTAAGCTGGGAGCCATTTGAAGATAATCTTCGCAAAGTACTACGTAGTTGCTCATATTCAAGATGGAATTGGGAGCAACATCAAAAGGAGTGAGACCATAGTATTGGAAAACTTGGCGGAAAAAGAGAGACTCGGGAGGACGGAAACCCCGTGTCACATGGTCCAAAAGGACGACAATTTCACCTTCGCGTGGGGAGGGCCGGGTTTCTTCTCCTGGAGCGCGCCATTCGATTTTGCTCTTGGGGGGAATTCACCCCGATTGACGAAGGTCTGAATCGTTAGTTCAGAAGCAGTGGATCGTGTCCAGTTCACTGGAACGGATGCTCTAACAGCACCAGAACTAGATGCGTCCTTTGGCCCCTTTTTGGCCGCTTTGGGGCCACCTGTTTTAACCTTCTCCTTCCCCATGGTCTCGGGTGGGGGAGGAGATCAATCTGTCCAGAAGAGAATAAATCGAAAGTAAGTAGAAATCAAATGTGGAATTCATGAAGAACAAAGCAATAACAGAACAAGAATAATGAAGAACAGATGAAGGAGAAATTGAGATCAATGGATAGCAGATGCGATTCGAGACAGACTCGAGGGGAATGAGATGCGGAGTGAATTAGGGATCGATTCAATGGAAAATCAGTGGCATTACCTTCGGGGATGGAGTGAGGGAGAGCGCAGCGGTGCTCGTCCTCGATCCTGAGCTCGATTGGAGGAAGAAATGGCGGCGGCGGCCCGAGGAGGAAGATGAAGTGCTCACGGTGAAAATGGGGAAAGTGATGCAGGGGTAAACCCTAGCGTCCCTTATATAGGCACGGTGGTTGACCAGGGGTAATACGGTAAAAAGCAGAGGGATAAGGATATTTGACCCGTTGTCAATGACAAACAGATAGAGACAAAATGGGATATTCATGATTACGATATCCGGAGATAGATTTGGAGAGAGAAGATAGGATCTTTGACTACGAGGTTGACTGGCGATTCATATGCTTGATGGTGAAATTTTTGCTAAGTGTTGAGAAGCAAAGTTTACAGTATGAAAACTCGGGAAGAAAGCCGGGTTATAGAATGGCCGCCAAGATGAGCCGGCCTTGAGATGAAAGGTTTATTGAAACTAACGAATTATACATGCAAATATATTTGTGTTTTCAGGGATTAACTTGAATAGCCCGGATGGCAATGCTTGAGCAAAAGGCGTCAAGATCACAAGACATCTCAAGAATTTACCATCCTATTATCCAAGCTAATCTGGGGGCTAATGTTGGGGGAAAGATAACCCGGTATGCCCATGAAGGTGAAAGAAGACCCGCCAGGCAGGAGGCCGGGCTTGGCCTGCTTTCTTCATCATGGGCTGGATTCAGATATGGGCCAGAACATCTGGCGGTAACCCGGCCTATAGAAGGAAAGATCTAGAAGACCTGGAGGCGGTAAACGTCATAGAGTCCAAGACTTGGAAGTCACGAAGAGATAGAAGTAGAGTAAAACTTCGACTATGGGTAGAACCCGGAATTACCATGTAAAGACACCAGGAGACCCGACATCTATATAAGGGGCTCATGGTCTCAGTTTAGGTTAAGCTTTTCATATCGCACAAGTCCCACAAGAGAGAAATATTGTAACCCTAATCGAGATCCGGCTCTGTTGTCGTAGCCGGGTTATCGATATCGAGATTAATAATAGAGTAGCTGGAAGTAGGTCTTTATCTCCATGGAGAGGCCGAACCAGGGTAAATCCTTTGTCCCCTCCGCGCTAAACAATCTTCCTGACACCAGTTTCGCCTGGCCCCCAACTCAAAGTTACCCTATGGTAACATATGCCGTGACAGCCGCCGAGAAGTTTTTTGCCACTGGAGAGCGGGAGCCACTGCCTATGCGTCCACCTAGGCCGGGGATCCCGCCCGTCGGCCCAACGAGGGAGTCGGTCGCTCGCACATACAAGCCAACGACTCTGGTAAGTTATTTGCCAAACAAGTTGTTACCGCCATGCTGTGCTTTCCAAGTTGCTAACTTGGACTCAAACATGTAGGGATCGAGATGCTCCAGAATTGCACCCTTTGGTCGTGCTTCTGCCTCGCCAACTTCAACGTGCGCGCTCGTGGAGCATGGCACTGGTGGTGCCTCGCCGAGTTCGTCGCGTGAGACCACACCGTCCCGTGCCTCGCCGGATTCCATGTGTGGTTCGACTGTCCCACACGGTCGGTCTCCTATTATCACACGGTCAGACATGGGTGGCTCGACCTTTCACGAGATCTAGGATGTGGTCGGGTGTTCGGGGTGTGAATTCGAACTATGTTTGTGTCATTTGGAGTTTGTATGAATGCTTGGATGAATTCGAATCATGTTTGTGTCATTTGGATATCTATGTGATGTTTCTGTGATGTTTTCTAATTTGTGCAATTTTAATTGTATTTAAAATCTGCTAGAAACCAGCAGCAAGAATCAGCAAAACAAGAAAATATGGTCAAGGATATGCCGACGGCATTGCCGTCGGCGTAGGGCTCCTCCCAGGCGCACAGGATGCTACCACGTCGTCCTAAAAAGGACCAAATGGTCAAGGATATGCCGACGGCATTGCCGTCGGCGTAGGGCTCCTCCCAGGCGCACAGGATCACTACACGTGTCCTTGCTACGCCGACGGCACTGCCGTCGACGTAGGACTCCTCCCAGGCGCACAGGATCACTACACGTGTCCTTGCTACGCCGACGGCACTGCCGTCGACGTATGGTGGGGCAGACGGAGACGGACGGATGCCGTCTTGTGGGTCCCACTGCAGCGTACGCCGACGGCGTCGGATACGCCGACGACATTTAGTCTACGCCGACGGCGATACGCCGCCGATGGCATACGCCGACGGCAAACGTGCGTAGGCCGACGGCTTCCAGCCGTCGTCGTATCGTGTGATTCCTGTAGTGTAGCTGTACAAATAGCATGCATAGGGTGACATGTAGGTTTTGGAACAAGCTGCTATTTAGCACGCCAACAACACTGCAATCAACCTTTTCTTTAATTGTGCTCTCGATTTCCAGCGACTTGAGATGGAATATGTAAGTCAGCAACAATACCAGCAGATATTCAAGAAAAGCTACTGCATACGTACTATTGACAAATCCAATGATATCAGTGCTTAGCTGATACAGAGTAGTTTAGTGACTAATGAAAAAATCATGGTGACAATACGGTGCAGAAAACCACAACTCATGGACAAATTATTGACAAACTAGGGTTGTGGGCGGAAACGATACCCTCGTTAGAGGGTTCGGGTGCGTGTTATATAGGCATGGAAGAGCCCCATGCGTGGCATCGTACAGATGTACGGTATACCGGTGGTGTACTACACCATACGGTATACACGTATATTACATTGTTCAACACCCTCCCTTAATCTAAACTAGTACACATGTTTAGATTACGCTTAAACTCCTCTAATAGCTTTACAGGAAGTGCTTTAGTAAAACCATCAGCCACTTGGTCTCTACTAGAAATAAACTTAACCTCTAAACTTTTATTTGCTACTCTTTCCCTGACAAAATGAAAGTCTATCTCTATATGCTTAGTGCGAGCATGAAAAACAGGATTTGCTGACAAATAGGTAGCACCTAAATTGTCACACCAAAGACATGGCTTCTCCTTTAGCTTAACACCAAGTTCATGAAGAAGAGCTTCAACCCATATCAATTCAGTAGTGGCATTTGCTAGAGATTTATATTCAGCTTCAGTGCTAGAGCGTGATACCGTTGCTAGCTTGCGGGCATTCCAAGAGATCAAGTTCGGTCCAAAGAAGATGGCAAATCCTCCAGTGGACCTTCTATCATCAGGGCAACCAGCCCAATCTGCATCTGAAAAAGCACTCAACAGTGTAGATGAAGACTTAACAAATGTGATACCAGTATGCAATGTTTGTTGCACATATCTTAGAATTCTCTTGACAGCTGTCCAATGTGTGGTGGTTGGGGCATGAAGCTACTGACAAACTTTGTTAACTGAAAAAGACAAATCTGGTCGTGTGAGAGTTAGATATTGAAGAGCACCAACTATGCTCCTATATTGAGTAATATCTTCAGGACCAAGAAGTGTTCCCTCATGTAGCGATAAGATTTCAGTAGAGGACAGTGGTGTAGGAGCTGGCTTGCAACCTTTCATACCAACACGGCTTAGCAAATCTGTGGCATATTTTTCTTGTGACAAGAGTAATCCATCTTGTGTGCTCTTTACCTCAATACCCAAGAAATAATGCAAGTCTCCTAAATCCTTTATAGCGAAGTTCTTATTAAGATCTTGGAGTAAGGCTGGAACGACATCATGTGAGGAGCTTGCAACTATAATGTCATCAACATAAATCAAGACAAACATAGTAATATTTGACTTGTGGTATAAGAACAAAGAGGTGTCGGCCTTTGATGGAATAAAACCAAGGTCATGAAGTTTGGAGCTAAGCCGAGAGTACCAAGCCCTTGGAGCTTGTTCCGAGACATAAAGAGCTTTATCAAGTTTGCAAATGTAATGAGGAGTATCAGGATTTTCAAAACCTGGAGGTTGTCGCATGTAAACCTCTTCTTCCAGAACACCATGTAAAAACGCGTTCTTGACATCTAGCTGCCGTAAGCTCCATCCTCGAGAAACCGCAACTGCTAAGACAAGTCTAATGGTTGCAGCTGTAACAACAGGACTGAAGGTGTCTTCATAATCGATGCCATACCTTTGCTTGAAACCCTTTGCAACAAGACGTGCCTTATAACTGTCAAGTGTACCATCAGCATTCTTCTTGATACGGTAAACCCATTTGCAGTCAATCAGATTTTTGTTGGTACTAGGAGGAACAAGGTGCCATGTTTTATTCTTCAGCAAAGCATCATATTCTTCCTCCATTGCTTTGCGCCAATTTGTATCATCAAGTGCTTCAGAAAGAGACCTAGGTTCTCCTGTAGATACAAGCATACCAAATTTGATAGAACCATCTGTATATTTTATTTTGCGACCCTTGGTATCATACCTGACTGTACCATCCGTGAAATTTTTCGGCTGTTTAATTCCTTTTTGTAGGCGTGTACGCACCCCAGGAGGTGCTGCAGGCGCATGATGCACAGAAGATCCTGCAGCAGCACCGGAATTCTCCTGTGATCCAGCGCTCGGGACAGTGCGCCAGGGACCCGTGACGTGGCGCCAGGGGAGTGGAGGGAACGCGTGCTGTCGGAGGCAGACGAGGCAGAGGACCGCGTGGGGGTCCCGCCATCGCCATCATGGCGTGTCTCGTCGCTGGCCCGGGCATGCGGGGACAGCATGCTGCTGTCGGTGGACGTGGCGGGGAAGGAGTGGCCAGGCGGGGGGGACGCGTGTGCGTCGTCGTCATCTGCTGGGCAGACGTGCCAGCGCCAGGCGAATCCTCCCCGGGATCCGTGCTTGCACGATCCGAGGCTGCAGCAGCACCTGGATCAGCCTAGGATCCAGCGCCACTGTTGTTTTCACCTGAGCTCATATGGGCATCATTTTGTGTACTGTTTTCACTGGTTTCTTCATCAATTTGCACAGAAGTTTCATCCACTTGATCCTCATCAGCACCCTGATCATGATTAGTGACATAGACAAAAGGCAAAGGCATATGATCATCAACATTTGCATCCCCCTCATGCGATATATTGGTAGGAAGGAGAAGAATTTGTTGTCTAAGAAGAGCACCGGCATTTTTATGCATGGAAGCAAAAGGAAAAATATTCTCATCAAACACGATATCACGTGATATGTAGATACGACCGGTGGATGGCTCAAGACATTTTACTCCTTTATGGCGTGGACTATACCCAAGAAAAACACATCGTGTGGATCGAAAAGCAAGTTTGCGTTTGTTATAAGGTCGAAGATTAGGCCAACATGCACACCCAAAAATGCGAAGAGAGTCGTAGTTTGGTTTGGTTTGAAGAAGACGCTCAACAGGAGACACAAGACCAATGACTTTACTAGGAAGCAGATTTATGAGAAATGTGGCTGTGAGAAAAGCTTCATCCCAAAACTTAAGGGGCATGGAGGCATGAGCAAGTAAAGCAAGACCAACTTCGACAATATGACGGTGTTTGCGCTTAGCTGAGTCATTTTGCTGATGAGCGTGAGCGCATGAAACATGATGTGTAATGCCAACTTTCTGAAAGAAACTGTTGAGTTTTTCATATTCACCACCCCAATCAGTTTGCATAGTTATGATTTTACGATCAAACTTACGTTCAACAAGTTGTTGGAAGTTAAGAAATACTTGATAAACATCAGAACGCTTTTTAAGCAAATAAATCCATGTGAACTTGCTGAAATCATCAATGAAGCTTACATAATAAGTGTGCTTGCCAACAGAGGCTGGGGCAGGACCCCATACATCAGAAAAAATTTGTTCCAGGGGAACAGTAGCGACACTAGTGGATACAGGATATTAATTGGTGGCTCTTGGCTAGTTGGCAAGGATCACATACATAAGGATTTATTTCAGGGGAATAAGCTAAATCATTCTTCCTAAGAACTTGTTGAACAATAAACGATGAAGGATGCCCTAAACGACGATGCCATGTAGATGAAGACGGCTTTATTGTAAGAAAAGCATGCTTGGACGACCCCGAAGAAATTGGTACTAAGGGGTAAAGACCATCACGACATGGTCCCTTAAACAGGATTCTTCTTGTGGCCTGGTCCTTGATCAAAAAGAAAAAGGCATGGAACTCAATGAATACATCGTTGTCAAGAGCAAGTTTATGAACTGATAGCAAATTTTTGGATGCACTAGGAACATGTAGAATATTATTGAGATGTAGAGATGCATGTGGGGTTTGCAAAGTCGAGTGACCAATGTGGCTTATGGGCATACCTTGACCGTTGGCGGTGTGCACACGGTCACGTCCTTCATATTTGTCATGGGTGGTGAGCTTGTGGAGAGCACCGGTGATATGGTCAGTGGCCTCTGTATCAGGGTACCAATTGGTGTCGACGCCGTAGGACGCCATGTGGGCGGCCTTCTCCTCATGATCACTGTCGCTGTCGGAGTCATCGTTCTGGTATCGCCACCAGCAGTCCGCGGCGGGGTGGCCATGGATCTTACAGATCTGGCACGTCACATCGACAAAGGGGGTAGGGGCACGGTCACGACGGCGGTCATCACGTCTGCCATCATTGCGACGGCGGCGATCACCACCATCGCGCCTGCCATTGTCGCGGCGTCCGCCATCATTGCGGCGGCCAGCATCACGTCGGCCACCATCATCGTGGCGCCGACCTTGTCCTCCATCATTGCGGTAGCGTCTGTCGACGCGGTCATCATCACGACCACGGTTGCCGCGGTCGCCGCGGTGATCGCGATCACCACGTGCATCATGGCGGCCATCTGGACGTCCGCGATCACCACCACCAGAGGGGCGAGTGTCACGGGCAAGATTGTTGTCGCGGCTGGCCACGTTGGCGGAGGAGACGAAGGAGCTCCCGCCCTGACCAGATTCGGCCAGCATGGCCTGGCGGATGTCGTGAGCACAGATCTACCTGAACAGATCGTCGAGCGTGGTGTTCGGGTTGGCGTTGACAGCGGCGACGATGTCGTTGTAGGAGCCGTCTAGCCCATTGAGTATATACCCAACGAGCTCATCTTCCTCAACCGCCTTGCCTGTAGCTGCAAGTTCCGACGCATACCCTTTCATCTCAGCAAAGTATGCGGCGGCGGTGAGGTCGTTCTTCTTCGTGTTGTTGAGGGAGCCCCGAAGACTGTTGACGCGGGAACGAGAGTGAGATGAAAACATGCGAGTTACAACACCCCATACCTCGGCAGTCGTCTGGAGCCCGATCACGTGTGCAAGAATCTCCGGCGAGAAGGAGTTCGGCAGATATGTGAGGACGGCTGCATCTCGGGTGACCCAGGTGACATAGGCCGAGTTGGAGACCCTGACCTTCTTCCCTTTGTCGTCGTCGATCTCGATGGTTTGCGGCGGTGCGGCCTCCGTGCCGTCAAGGAGCCCACCGGCCTGGACGCTGCGAAGCGCCGGAGAAACGAGGGTCTTCCAAAAAAGGAAGTTCCCTCGAGTCAGCTTTTGCGAAGGAGGAGAGCCGAGCGCAGAGGACAAGGCTCCCATTGTCGTCGATGAGGACCCCATTAGAGCACATGGTGGTTTTTGGAGCGTGGTTTCTTTGGCTTTGGATCGTAGTTTGTGGTTTTAGATTTTGGTCGTGGTTTGTGATTTTGGCTGCTGGATCGTAGGTTTTTGATCGTGGCTTTGGCTTGAGGCGGCGGCGGCAGAGAGAGCTACGGCGGCGGCGAAGGTTTTTAGGGTTTTTGGATCGTGGTTTTGGCTTGAGGCGACGGCGGCAGAGAGAGCTGCGGCGGTGGCGAGGGTTTTGGTGTTTTCGGCGGCTAGGTCATGGAGAAGAGGGGCTCTGATACCATATTGACAAACTAGGGTTGTGGGCGGAAACGATACCCTCGTTAGAGGGTTCGGGTGCGTGTTATATAGGCATGGAAGAGCCCCATGCGTGGCATCGTACAGATGTACGGTATACCATTGGTGTACTACACCATACGGTATACACGTATATTACATTGTTCAACACAAATAACATCCAGAGTTAAATAATTATAACCTTAAATAAAACTAGCAAGGTGGCCCTCGCAAATGCGAGGCCAATGTCTGAATGTGCCTAACAACAATTTGCATCGCATTGTGGAAACTTATACAATTTTATTCACGTTAAATATTTCCTTAGTCACCATAAGTATAATAACAAATTTAATTGCTTTGTACATCCACCTATATTATTTTGGGATTTTGTACATTTCTATTTGATAATAGTGTGCTTTATAAAATGTATTGATTCATTATGTCGAACTGTATGTTTTGAAAGGTCGATTGTAGGTCATTCTCGTTTTACTGGAACCTCGGGAACTTTATAGAGGTCTAACTTTTTCTGGCTTTTAGGAATCCATCCGAGTCTTCTGAACACTTTCAACAGACCAACTGAACCATTGCAATGTAACATTGGGGCTTTTATTTTGCTATCGACCTCAAATTATCCTATCCCGTTAGCTAGGGCTTTGTACGGTCAATGCGTATACCGTCAATTTATCTAGAAGTGAGCAATTCTCTGCTTTTAGTTACTATATTAATCAGACACGAAGTCTATGTCATGTATAAAATTTGGAGTAAATGTATGCCTTTTCTCAGACTTCTAGGAATCTATCTGAGTTTCGAAAAACCTTACAACAACCGAGTCTAACCATTGTAAATTAACTATGGGGCTTTCATTTTTCTAGTGATCAAACTTATGGTACCCTAGCGTATTCGTGGCTGCTATATACGACCGATGCCTATGCCACCAATTTATCTAGAAGTCACCAATTTTGTCCTATCAGTTACTATATTCTCCGAATAGATGTGCACGCCACGTATAATATTTGGAGTAAATATAAGTATTATTTATGGGCTGGATTCATACAGTATCCATGCGTGTCTCTCCTTTTGGTTACTATTAATCTAACACAAAGTCACATAATGTTCAATCCAAATGGCATGGAATTGATTATAGCAGTACGTGTCATCGTGAGTGATATAGCCCGTGGCCGATATGTGCTCATACCGCACGTGTATCTGATGGTACCCCGAGTAGGCGTCAAGGAGACACGTCAATTTTGATCCAGCCATTGAATCGATTATTTGATCTATCCGCGCGGTAAGGGAATGAAATCTTCTGGGCATGCCTTATTTAAGCTCGTGAAGCCAATGCACACCCAGAGAGACTTCCTCCTTTCTTAGCAATATCCTAATTCGCAATCTATGTGGATCAAAGTTGATGTGTCTCCTGGGCGGTAGGTCAGATTTGTCTCGTTGTCCCTGTAGCGGGTCCTGATGAGCCTATGTTGACATGTGTTCGCTAGGCAGAATAACAACAATGCTTGGGAATGAAGCCGTGTTGGTTTTAGTGTGTTACTCACGACAATGTCTAGCTGGTTGAGATGGTGTTGTATAGAATAAAAAATGGTTGGTTATGTCTATTCATAAACTCTTAACAATGAAGTAATCTATGGAACATGTCAGGGCTTGCCCCTACATTTTTTTCCTCGATAGTTTGGCAATAGAGTGGTTTCGATAATATATCGTGTGAGGAGTGTGCGAGTGGCACCGCTGTGAGTCCGACAACTTGGAGTTATCCTCTTAGTTGACTCTGCGCAATTTCACAGAACTGCCAAAAATTTAAAATCATACATTTTAATTTATGTACTACTCGATCATCAGTTTCGTTTTGGCCAAGCTGCAACCATGTCGTAGTGTAGCCCGCACTCCTGTAACCTAATACACGCACATGCGTATGTATGTACAAAAATCAGATCGCATCGATCAGTATTGTGTTTCTTTTTTCCTTACCAATCAACTTGGAGCTAGCTTCCCATAACGATCAGAGTTAGAGTTTTTTTTCTAGACACACGTGTGCAATGTTGGCTGCTATAACCAAACGATCAGTTTTGATTTTTTTTTTTTTTTGGACCATGCAGCTTGTCGGAGTTGCACGTACGGTTATACGACCTCGTCGTAACCAATCTGGATTGCATCGGCCGGTCGTAACCAATCGTGATTACACAGAATTAAATAACTCATTATGCCTGATGTATAAAACGTGTCAAGCGGACCTCTGTACTGTTACGTAGTTATTAACCGTTAATTAAATCTTAGCCACTCGTTTTAGATCTAACTATCCAAAATAATTAGAATGATGTGGATTAACGTGGTGCCTCAAATAACTAACTCATTTTGCTTTTAGTATATAATAGATAGATAGATAGATTACGGTGCTGTTAGCCTTAATCTTGACTCAAGGTGTGGCACGTGGCTGGTCTGATCCGGTGCTTGGGGTGTGGGCTGTTAGTGCATGGCGTGCATGCACTGATCAGCTAGTCGTGCGGGTGTGCGTGCGCGTCGTGTGCGGCCGTGGCGGGTGGAACAACTCAGTCCTGGCGTTGTGGATTCGTGGGGTAGTGCGGCCATGTTACTTGGCTGCTGCTCGTGCTATAAGTAGTGCTGTGTAGTTTAGAAGAGTGAGAGCTAGAGAAGAGCGATGTAATCTCGCCGGACCGTGTGTGTGTCCGGCCGGCAGGAGAGTTGGGCTCCTCTAGGTTGCGAGAGAGAGCGAGCAGGGTTGGCAACAACAGGTGCTACTTGTGTAATCAATCATATGAAGGGTACAGACTGTTACATCGTTTCATTCATCTAACTCTATACAAGTAACATCCAGAGTTAAAGCAACAATTCTATACCAGTACCAATGGCAGTACAACCACTGAATATATATCGCCCCCCCCCCCCCCCCCCCCCCCCCCTCCTCCTACTACTGCTGTTGTCTAGTCCTTAGGTTTTTACCCGGGCCTGATAGCACGATGCTAAAGCATCTGATGCATCCAGAATTGGTGGAAGAGTGAAAGGAGTGAAGCGCCGCCTTTGTCATGCGCAAATGTGAAAGCATTCCCAGTTTTGCATTCAAGGAGTGACATTGCTTTTGCAAAGAGTGAAAACGACGTAGCGTCAACTGCTTCTGCATAATTGTTATAGAACCAAAAAGTTTCATCCTAGCTATCAAACGTCCTACTCACAATGCCGAGGTACTCATCGCCTGCATCGGCCATGGATTCCAGCATATCACATACAAATAACAAATTAAATGTTTTACCAAAATAAAACTAAGAGAGAACAATGATAGATACTGTACTAACTACAGGAGATAAAATTATAAAAGCTACTAATACCTATAGGAGTATATATGAATTAATTCAAGCATCAGGTAACCACCAGCCGATGTGCCCTGATTAAATTGGCTTGAGGTGTCCCTAATTTATGATAATCATTGTTCAGTTATATTTGGAAAATAAACAGTTGACAAAAATGTAGAAAACTAACTAATGATGTAGGTGAAAATCTGACAAAGCTAATATGTCCTGATTTGATAAAACAATAGCTAATGTGTCAAATGTGAGAAAACTACAAAACACATTTAATCAATTGACACTAGATAGGTTCAGTACTGAATATTTATTTTTAGTGAACAGGTAGGGTCAGTATACTTCCACAATCTACAAATGTACAACACCAGGTTCAGATTTCATCTTCAATTAACGAAGGCAATTACCTCCAGCGGCCGGCTGAATTGGCCTGAACTTCAGGTGGACAGAGCTTCTCCGGACATGGCGGCGGAGGAGGGAGATAGGGCCTGGACAGTAGGTTCTGGACGCGGGGGAGATCGGGGTCGAAGCCGCTGGCAATGGCAGCGCGGTGGGCGAGGAACCGACAGAATCCCCGCCTCGCCGAGCCACCAGCCGCTGAAATCAATCGCAACCCGTGGCCTGCCCCCGCTCCCTCCCGGGGAATTACATCAATTTTAATCAACGACTAATATAAATCATGTGTAAATCAATGGAGAAAAATCAAAGGCCACCGTACTGACGGTACCACGGGTACCCTGCCAACCACCGTAAAAGAGCTCATACATACAAAAAATCTTGCTTTCATAAAAAATGCAGTTGCATGGGGTTTGAAATATGCTGTGAGTAGCAACAAGCCAGTAGACGAAAATTTTGGTACATGTTCAATCACCTGGCTATGAGTAGCAACAAGCCAGTAGACGAAAATTGGTTTCGGCTCATAGCTCCGGATGCTCTCATTTCAAGACCAATCACGTCGACGTCGTTTCTCGTGTTTCAGATTGTTAGCGTGTTTCTTTACGTATCTTTTTTTAAATAGTGCATGGCGCCATTTGCTAAGATGCATTCAGTGCTTACGGCAGTGAGTTGGAACGATGGTACGTGACTTAAAAGGATCTTGTCTGTACCGTCATCTCACATAGCTGACAAGGCAGTTCCCAGTGGATGAATGGCACACACATGAGTTAAGACACTTGGAATATCAAGATGCGATCGTGTTTTTCAACTCTGTGGATCTGTGCTAGGGTAGTCACATCACAACAGCTTTATCGATCGATGAGGGTCCTCAGTTGATCCCAGTGGATGAAATCCTAGAGGAGCAACAAGCCAGCACTTGACTGGTGGTGGTGGATTATATCTTGCAGCAATGTGGTTCTCTATACTTTCGGCTGGCAGGCAGACCCGCGTACGTTACGTCCCTTTCTTTACCGTTTTCCCTCTATAACTAAAGCTATGTACGCCTTGAAGCAGGTAGTATAACTTTACACGCGTCGGACCATGGGTCAAGAATACTTTGTGCCTAACACCAATGTACTAAAAATGGACTCTTGAAACACCCAATGTACTGAAATTATTTACAGAGTTTGCAGGCTACTGCCCAGCATATCGTACGTACTCTTTATCTAAAATGCCCATTAATCTACAAACGGCAGCTCTCAGGATACTAATCAGTATAGGGTTACATAAGATGAGATGTCTCAACCTGCTACGCAACCTTGTTCAAAGCGAGGACGGAGCCGAGGCTGCTGTGGTGGAGGTCTGGAGGATGACGCGTGGAAGGAGGGCACCCTGTAGCTGCCGGATCTTGCAAGCGAACCACGACGCTGCTTCACCATCACCCACTGTCCACTAGTACTCCCTCCGTTCCGAATTATAAGACGTTTACCAAACGTAGTTCATTTTTTCGTATTTCATTTTTACTCCAAATTATCCGCACCATCACCTGATGTGCAAAAGGATTGTCGGATACATATAACTTTCTTTACAACAAAGGAAACCACTACGTTGTCAATGCAGCCTAGTTCATCAGCATTTATCCACCATTCAAGTTGGCACATGAAAAAAAAAAGATTGCAAGATAGTAACACAGTTTCAATCTCTAATCAGCTAGCAACAAATACAACTCAGCTGTATAGCTAGCATCATTTTAATGCTTGATACGGTACTATCAGGAGAAAAGCCAACTCATCGTTGGATAACACCACTCCAATCTTTTCTATTCTTTATTTTCAAGAAAACATCAATTGAATGAGCAATGGTTGGGTCCAATTATCTAAGCATCCACTAGTCATTTGTGTGCAGTATAAATCATCCAAATATAGGCGTGTCGCTACAAACTATAAATGCAACCTAGAGCAACAAGCCAATACGCCACTACGTCACTTTCATAGTATCTTCCAGCGCCTTGGCTGATACGTCTGTTTCTCTCCGGTTTTTGTTCTATATTATTAAAGCGCAGCACCTGCCGGGGCCATGAAGCAGCAGCAACTTTACACGCGTCCAACACTGTAAGGCGATCCAAGCTTGAACATAACAACCTGGCATCATCATCATCAGGAATGCCAAATATATATCATGCACCTCTATATGTTGATTGTACAAACGCCAAGCTACATCAAACATACAATGGATCTGGGCGAAGGCAGATTTCGTCGAAAACAAACCAAGTTTTATTATATTAGGCTACACGATGAACTTGCTTGTATAGTTGTATTCGCCCTCTATTCATATATGTTTTGGTACCTACAGCTAGCCAAACCCTGCTGGAATTGATTCAGGATTTACATACGATCCTGCTGTTTCCTTGTTACAGCAGGACTCACAATATAAAGATGCATTCGAATGGAGCATTGATTTGACACAATAATGCATGGTTAGAGCAGCCTACACAACGCATACAGGTAGCTGCATTGACAAGACCCTGAATCTTTCAGGCTGAATCTAAACCAAAATTACTTTTTTCCCCGATAAAAAACCAAAATTACTATCAGTTCAAGAATAAAAAAATGAATGCATGTCCACAATTCTTCCGCCACGGCACCAACAGCTACCACTGGTCCAAGAAGAAGGTTGCACGAACAGGAAAATAACCAAGATTTTATCTCCACAGCGCAAGGAAGACACACAATCAAACATTTTAACGTGCAAAAGGAAGGTACCATTTGCTGTCCCGGGAGCATATGGTCCCGGTATTTTCGAAAAAATATAAAAAATTGAAAACTTATCAAAAAATTCCGAAAATAATCATGCACGTACCTGACCATGGTACGCACCACCGTGACAAATTTCGCACCGAAATGACATCGTATGCGCACTGGGCAAAAATGACAAAATGCTGACAGAAAATGAGATCCCAAAATTTGGATTTCCTGTCAGAATTTTGTCATTTTTGCAACCTGTCAGAATTTTGTCATTTTTGTCTAGGGCGCATGCGATGTCATTTCAGTGCGAAATTTGTCACGGTGGTGCGTACCATGGTCAGGTATGTGCATGATTTTTTCGGAATTTTTTGAAAAGTTTTTCAAATTTTTTTATGCTTCCGGAAATACCAGGAGCATATGCACCCGGGTGCCAAAGTGAATTTCCGCCATTTGCTAGTCTAGTTGCTCGTCCCATCAGCATCTCCGAGAATCTCCAAGAATCCCCAGAGGATGACCCCAGGCATCATCTCATTGTGACCATGCAATGATTGAAGCCACAGTCGCCAAACATCCTTTGTTGTGTCGTGAGTCTACATACATAAACGAATGATCACTCACGACATGACAATACCATGTTAGTTGCTTGTCACGCCGACCAACATTTATGTTTATCTAACTTCAACCTTTAACCACCAAACAATCAAACGCATAAAGCGCTGCTTTTTATCCACCTTATATTAATAGGATCGGCTGGTTGCATCTGTTAGGCAACCGATATCCTAGATATCGGTGCATTCAAACCTTATCTTGTGCCTCCCATTTTTAGGAGATTGAGGCCATTACGGTTGTGATTTGTAATTTGTTATTGCCTTGTAATTCTCTATAAATACAAGACAACAGGGAAGGCACCGATTGTGACCTAACCCATACGATCATATCTTTCTACAGCATCTGCCCCTTGTTTGGAAAGAACAAAACATTTCTAAAAGTCTGTCTGTTTATTAATCAGTGGTGATGCACGCAATTGTGCACCTTGATTCGATTACGTTCGAAGTTGAACTAAAAGTAAAGGGCAAAGGGAGTCTGAAGATGAAATGTTAGCTTTCAATGCTTTTTACTACGATGGGTTTCATTGTGAACGCAGGATTTCTATATGTAACCCCCACAAGCGCTGCTGCATGCTTGAGTACGCAATGGCACTGCGTCCACGCTCAGTTGAGGCCACTATCATTATCAAAGTTGTTGATGGGTCAGGGCTGAATAATCACCTAGGACAGGTTGTTTTTCTTACCTCCAGTGTGAAGGGGGAGATTGTTTTGCTTTATTCTGGAGTAGCCCATCAATGGCGTGATCGGCCTTTCAAGGCGTGTTATTTCTGTGGAACTAGGAGAGAAACTGATGGTCGGTGGACGCCTCTCTGACCGATTTCCTTGCACGGGCTACCACTGTCTTCAAGCCAGAAATATCCGGAATGAGCCTCGGCGTGTGTAATCATGGGTCCAGCGAGATGCAAGTTACTGTTACTTGGTCTCTTCTTGTTATCTTCTAAACGCCACGGTAATGTTTTGTAGTGCTCGAGCCGTCGAGCGCTGTCCAAAATTTTGAAGCTATCATACTCTGTATATTCCTAGGCAGTTGAGCTTCTTCTGTATGAACATGCACTACTAGAAAATCGCTCTCCGCCGGGTGGGGAAAACACCCGGCGACAGCCATAATTGGCCTCGGCGAACACTTCGCCGAGCATGACACTCGGCACAGACCACTCGGCGAAAATCGCCTCGGCGACGCCGCTTCGCTGGGTGCCTTTTGTCGGGGATGCACGGCGAACTCTTCGCCGAGACTTTGTGCACGACACCCGGCGAAGAAAAGCAAATCTGGATCGTCCCTTGTCAGATGGGCGTCAGGCGTGTGTCAGAACTTCGCCGAGTATCGCGGCGACGGAACTCGGCGAAGGGGGAACGCACGCATGCGCCACGTGTCCTCCTACAGGGTGCCGGCGAACGTCTTCGCCGTGCTAGGCTTCGCCGTGTCGAACCTTCGCCGTGGAAGAGCTTCGCCGAGTGCCAGCGGAAAGCTTCGCCGGGAGGGGCCTTCGTCGAGTGCCAGGCTTCGCCGGGCACGCGAGTTTCGCCGAGTGCCCGTTCATCAGCACGCCTCGGCGAAGGGACCACACGGGGAAAGCTTCGCCGAGTGCCCGTTGATGTGTAACCAATGCCTACTAAAAACAGAGCAAATCTACGGATAAACAATTAGCTACTTACAACTAGAAAACAACTAAAATCTATGTGTAAACAATGCCAACTAAAAACAGAGCAAATCTATGGATAAACAATTAGCTACTTACAACTAGAAAACAGCTAAAATCTATGTGTAAACAATGCCTACTAAAAACAGAGCAAATCTATGGATAAACAATTAGCTACTTACAACTAGAAAACAGCTAAAATCTATGTGTAAACAATGCCTACTAAAAACAGAGCAAATCTATGGATAAACAATTAGCTACTTACAACTAGAAAACAGGTAAAATCTATGTGTAAACAATGCCTACTAAAAACAGAGCAAATCTATGGATAAACAATTAGCTACTTACAGCTAGAAAACAGCTAAAATCTATGTGTAAACAATGCCTACTAAAAACAGAGCAAATCTATGGATAAACAATTAGCTACTTACAACTAGAAAACAGCTATCCTACTGAACTGGGGTCTTACATTAGGCGAGGCGGGCTCGCTTAGCGTCGCCGCCGGCGACGGAGCTAGCGCCGGCCTCCCCTGGCGGCGCCTTGCCCTCGCCGTGGACCAATGAGAGGGCTATGGCGGCCCGGACGTCAGACTGGTAGACCACCTCCTCGGCGCGTTCGACCTGGGTCGACGCCTCGGAGAGGAGGACCGCCGCCTCCAGATCGTCCTCGCGCTCGAAATCGGCGCGGGAGAGTTGGCAAGCGATCTCCAGATCACGATCCTCCTCCTCTTCCTCTTCCTCTTCCTCTTCCTCTTCTTCTTCCTCTTCCTCTTCCTCCTCGTCGGAGGACGAGGACAAGGAGGAGGAGGAAGACGGATGGCAGCCGGGGTACATCGCCTGGCGGATCTCGCGGTAGCTGCAATGGTGGCCAAATGAGCGGGTGCGGCCGGAGCCTTCGCCGTGCGGACGAGCGCCAAGGCTGCGGGACCGGCCCGCGGGGGCCGGATCGGCGGCGGCCTGTTCCGCAAGCTCGTCCCGCAACACCAGCCGACGCTGCTGCTGCCTGAAGGCCCGGAGGGTGGGGCGGCCACGGCCGCGGCCGCGATGGCCGGATCTACCAGCGCCGACGGTGGAAGCCATGTGAGAGAGTGGAGAGAGAGGAGACTGTGCGGCGGCTAGGGTTGGAAGTGAGACAGTGAGAGTGAGAGTGAAGGGCATAGTAGGTTCTTATAGGCCGGCTGTCGGGCTGCTTCTAATGGCAACGGAGATTACGAAACTGTCCGTGTGCGATGAGCACACATCGGTAACGGAGTTAAACCAAACTTCGTTGCCAACATATATTCCACTATTCACCCGTTGCCTTTGTTGTGGGCCTGCTTTACGGCCCAGTGCGGGCACGCGGGGGATGTCGCGATTTACCGTCGCCTAACTCCTTCCATTGCCATAGAGGGGTATCCGATGTGTCGTTCTGTACTAGTGATCCTTGCTGTCCCACGTTCCAGAGACCTGTTGTGCCACCAAGTCTGAATCGACAAAAGAGCGTATGCGACTGATGTTCATCTCATTTGCTATACGTAGACCATGAAGCAGTGCCTCATACTCTGCCACGTTATTTGTGCAGTTGAAATGTATCTGTAGCACATACCGCAGCTTGTCTCCCTTGGGGGATGTTAGAACAACTCCAGCCCCCGAGCCTTGCAACTGTCTTGACCCATCAAAATGCATGGTCCAGTATTTGGTTTCTGGCATGCTAGGAGCGACTTCGATTTCTGTCCAATCGTTGATAAAATCTGCGAGGGCTTGCGACTTAATTGATGTGCGCGGCTCGTAACTGATATGATGTGGTCCCAACTCGATCGCCCACTTAGCGACTCTTCCAGTAGCTTCTCGATTACGGATGATATCTGCTAACGGTGCTGAACTAACCACAGTTATTGAATGTTCTTGGAAGTAGTGCTTCAGCTTGCGACTCGCCATGAACACTCCAAACACCAACTTCTGCCACTGGGGGTAACGTTGCTTAGAAGCTGTGAGAACTTCGCTCACGTAATATACTGGTCTCTGGACAGGGTATTCCTTTCCGGGTTATTGTCTCTCCACAACCATGACAGCGCTCACAGCACGGGAATTTGCCGCTATCTATAGTAGCATGGGCTCTTTATCCTTTGGAGCCGCCAGAACTGGAGCATTTGTCAATTGATGTTTCAAGGCTGTTAGAGCTTCGTCGGCCTCTGTATCACAAATGAAGGTGTCTGATTTTTTCAACAATCTGTACAAAGGTAGTGCTTTCTCTCCCAATCTTGATATAAAGCGACTCAAAGCTGCGACGCAACCGGTAAGTCGCTGCACATCTTTTATCTTTTCTGGTTTTTGAGATCCATCACGGCCTTTATCTTGTCAGGGTTGGCCTCAATGCCTCTTTCTGATACTATGAACCCCAATAGCTTTCCTGCTGGTACTCCAAAGACGCACTTTGTGGGGTTGAACCTCATATTGTATTTTCTGAGATTTGTGAATGTCTCTGCCAGGTCACTAATAAGATCCTGGCCAACTTGCGACTTGACCACAATATCATCCACGTAGGCGTGAACGTTGCTACCTATTTGCTCATGTAGACAATTCTGAATGCATCTTTGGTAAGTAGCACCTGCGTTTTCAACCCAAAGGGCATGCTGACATAACAAAAGGCTCCAAAGGGTGTGATGAAGGACGTCTTTTCTTGGTCCTCCCTCTTCATCTTGATTTGATGGTAGCCTGAATAGGCATCCAAAAAGCATAACAGCTCGCACCCAGCAGTTGAATCAATCACTTGGTCGATTCGCGGCAAAGCAAATGGATCCTTTGGACAGGCTTTGTTAAGACTGGTGTAATCAATGCACATTCGCCACGTACCGTTATTTTTCATAACCAAGACTGGGTTTGCCACCCACTCCGGATGGTATACCTCCGTGATGAATCCTGCAGCCAGTAGGCGAGCTATTTCCCCCCTATTGCCTTTCTTCTATCATCGTGGAAATGTCGTAGTGGCTGCTTCACTTGTTTAGCCGCAGGGTTCACTTTGAGGCTATGTTCTGCTAATTCTCTTGGTACCCCTGGCATATCTGACGGTTTCCATGTGAAGATGTCCTTATTTTCCTGAAGGAAAGTGACGAGAGCCTTCTCCTGCTCTTCTTCCATGTGCGCTCCAATGCTGGTTTGCTTGGATGAGTCGCCAGGAACAAGATTTATCTGTTTGGTGTCCTGGGCCGATTTGAATTTCATTGGTGGCTCAGCAGACGGCGTGGTAACTACACTCATGTCATTTGGGTCCACCTGCGACTTATAACCTTTTTGCTCTTCCGCGGCACAGGCAGATTCTGCGAAGGCCGCATCTCCTTCTTCACATTCTATCGCTTTTTCTCTATCTCCGTACACTGTGATGACCCCTTTTGGTCCTGGTATCTTCAACTGTAGGTACACATAGCATGGCCTGGCCATAAACTTAGCAAAAGCTCTTCTTCCAAACAAGGCGTGATATGGGCTTTGGAATTTTACCACTTCGAAACATAGGAACTCGCTTCTGAAGTTCTCTTCTGTCCCAAAAGTTACCCCTAGGGTTATTTTCCCACCGGCTGTGCGGACCTTCCTGGAACAATGCCGTGAAACACGGTTGACGTGTGCTGCAGGCTGGAATCCTTGAGTCCTAGTCGCTGGAACGTATCGTAGTACAAGATATTAATGCTGCTTCCTCCATCCATAAGCACTTTGGTCAGCTTGTATCCTGCTACGTACGGTGCCACAACCAGCGCCAACTTGCCAGGTTCCCGTACTTGTGGCGGGTGATCGTCGCGACTCCAAGTTACTGTGTGCTCGGACCACCTTAGCCAATTGGGGGTTGCTGGTATCACGGCGTTCACCTGTTGACTCCTGCGACTCAATTTCTCTTCCCTTTTGGAGGTGTCGATAACTATTGTGTGATGCTGCCCCGTTTGCCTAGGGTTGCTCGTGTGTGCTGCCCAACATTTGCGTCATGAGCCGTACCAGGGTTTCCCTCGTGGGAATTTCCCTTGTTGTGCTGACTTTCTTCTTTCCACTTCTTGTAATAGTTGCATTGTGCCTTGGTATGGTCCGCTGGCCGTCCATCACCTGTTGCATGAAGGTCGCACGGCCGATTAAAAACTTCTTCCATATTGATTGGACGGGAGCCGTATCCTCGGCCCCTTCCTCGCTGGCCTCTGAATCCTCCACGCGTATTGGCGACGAGCCCTGAGTGACCATCTTCGTTTTTGCGTTTGTTTTGATTCGCGTTGTTGTGGCTTGTTTGCTGCTGCTGGGGCTTGTTGGAGTTTCTCTTTCCTTTGGCAGCAACCTCCTCTTCTCCTCCGTCTGACGCGTCTCTGGTTTTATCCGAGCCGGTATATTTGTTAGCCGCAGCCATTACCTCGCTGAGGCTCTTGACTTTATCTTTCATGCGACCCAGCTTATGAATCAGCGGCTCGAACTTGCAGTTTTTCTCCATTACCAGGACGGCTGAGCTTGGTGGTATATTATCTGAGGAGTGTATTATTTCTGCCACCCTTTTCATCCAATGGCGACTTGACTCGCCTTCCTTCTGGACACAACGCTCGAGATCTTCTATATTGCAGAGTCGCTTGCAAGTTCCTTGGAAGTTCTTAACGAAAGCATCCTTCAGTTCCTCCCAAGTATTTATAGAGTTGGGAGGCAAATTTTGCAGCCATATGTGCGCTGCACCTTCTAGCATCATGTTGAGGTACCTTGCACATATTTCCTCTGAGGCGTTCAAAATGCTCATCCCCATCTCGTAATTGTTCAGCCAGGTGGTTGGATCCATGCTGGCGTTGTAGTTTGCCACCTTGCGTGGCCCTTTGAAATCTTCAGGAAAAGGTTCCAATCTGATCCTTTCAGTAAAACATGCTGGGCCCTTGAGCCGCGAGGACAGGGTTGTGGATGTGCCCGTTGGATTGTTGACTTCTGCGGGCCGCGTTTGCATCACTGGCATATTCGCCTGCACTTCTGCGACTTGCTCCTGCTGCCTCTGTGCGACTCCTGATATGTTCTCTGGTGGCCTGCTTTGGACGCTTCTTTCTGCTGCAATCCTGTGATTGGCTGGTACAAGGGGCAGCTGTCCTCCGGCTTCTGCCCTATTGGCTTGTTGCAGGACTGCTATACTTAGCATCTGAATCGCGCGCCGTGCCTCAGCATTGACCGGGTCATCGCCTGTTGGTACCATCTGAGTCAAGATATTAGCCGCAGCATACATATTATCGACAGGGTTTTGGTAATGGCCCTGCGGGGTGTGAAACCTCCTTGGTTGTTGCTGGGTCTCTTGATTTGTTGGTCCCCATCCTTCCGCAACTGTCTGGATTCTCGCCCCCGCGGCTGGAGTCACTAGTACAGAACGACACATCGGAAACAGGCCAAAAACCCCTTCGGCAACGGAGAAAGGGTCCGTGTCCCCGACCCTGTCACTGATGTGAAGGCCTTCATCGTAACGGAGGCAAAAAACCGTTTTTGATGAGGTCTCCATTTGGCAACGGTTGGCGCAGACCTCCGTTGCTGTAGTTTTCCTACATCAGATACGGAGTTTTCCATCTACCCGTTTGCACTGAGTTTTTCTCATATTTCGGTTATATGCCATAATACATGAAAGGCTGATTGCACAATGCAATAAAACGTTATTCAATTCATAACATAGAACAAATGCCATCATTACATTGGTATACAATAATATCACTATTTTTTACAATTTGACTACAATCATATCCATCACACATTGGCATAATGTAATATCACCTATTACACTTTGACTACAATCATGAACTCTAAACCTATAAGCAACTAACCTAACAAGATGGAAGGCTGGCTTAATTAAGCCAGCCTTCCATCTTTGGCTTGGAGCTCACCTTCTATGAGCTCTCGGTCGTCGCAGTACCCACTCCAAGACCAGTATACACGAAATTTCCTTGCCTTAAGTTTTCTGGTTCTCGGAATGATAGATTGGTACTTTTATGCAGTGTTGCCGAAATAAACTCCTGCGTGAAAGAAAAAAAACTATTAGCGAAATGTACAAAACTAGCTGGGAGGCCCGCGCATTTGCGCGGCTAGTTTTTTATCAACTTTAATTTTCAGAGTCGTTTTTCTACAGGCTCTATGGGCTCTAACTCGCGAATTGTTTTATTTTAATTCTAAAGTCCCATGAACTTTATCAGATAACTAACTTGAATAGATATCTGTTACCATGGTATGTGATCATGGATTTAAGACTTGTATGACAATCTTCATATATTCCATCTTTGGTCCGCTCCTTCTAATCTCTTGTTGTTGTATCCTAGAGCCAATATTTATTTGAGTCGTTCCCGACGAAGGATTAGATCCAAACACGAAAGATTGTGTATCTAAACCATTGGTTCTGTGCCTCGAAGCATTTTGATTATATTCCCTTTGTTATTTACTGCAATATATCCGGCCTAAATACATATGCATATATGCATTCACATCTTTTTTTTTGGTTAAAGGGCATGGAAAGAGAAAGGATTGAAGATTTCTTATAATTAAGTTTGCATGTGCCACTATTTAGAGCCTCTAGGATGGAAGTAGATGGTATAATTAAACTTCATGGCAGGCATATGTGTGCACAGATGCAATTCCAAGTGCATAACTTACTTAAGTAAAACTTAATAATTACACCTCACAAACCCTGTATGCATATGAATTTCTTAGCCATGCAACTTATTTTAACTTAATTAAATTAAATATGCAATAGTAAAATGTTGATCGCGTGATGTACTATTTCCCCCAAAAACCAAATTTCCATGTTGCGCACTGAAGCCACATTTTCATGCTATCCATATATTTTGCAAGTTAATCAATTTCTGCGAAGCTGATATGCATAAGCAAATATTTGAAATCGAGCATTTTACCATTTTTAAGGTTGAAAGGTAGGAAAATTATATGTATGTTCCACATAATCGTTAATTTAGTGTTCCGTAGCCATAAAATGTATCAAGTAATTATGTCGTATAACATAGGTAACATACAAAAGCTAACACAAATCAGTGTGCCTCCTTTAATTTAAATCTCAAAATGAACTGGCTTATTGGTGTTTGGTTTGTCCATGTTGTGAACTTGCGTCACAACAGCAGGTATTACATGGTTCTTCGTGGCTCCCTATAGTGCATAATCTGGTCACGGGAATTATCAATAGGTAGTGTATCAAACAGAAACTGCTCTGATGACGACGAACACCCAGATTTAAATCCATATCGGTGACACTATATAGGACGCAGAACGATGCACAAATAAACTATTTACATCAACTAAAAGAAAATATAGCTAATTCAAAGAATAGTATTATATTCAAAGCTACATAAGTTCCACTCTAAAATGGGGGAAGAGAAAATAATCATGTACGGAGTACTATAAACCCCAGAATTTCGAAGCATGCAGTTGCCACGTTGGAATATCTTTGTCCCGTGTGGCAAAATGGTATGGATAATCAGTTATGAGGAAAGGAAGAAAATATGTTTTTAACATCTTCATTACGAAGATTATTTGTTAGATATGAAATACCAAGATCAATATAGAGTGAGATGGAAGTTACTCGAAGTCACGTGCATTGATTAGTTTGACTATCCATTGTGGGGATAAAAAGCCCCTACTTAGCTTTTACGTGAGAGAATATTTATGTACGGTATATCCAAAAATAAGAAGCATTTGTTCCCCGATTAGTTTGACTATGCATTGTAGGAATAGAAAGCCGTTACTTAGCTTTTACGGGAGAGAATAATTATGTATAGTATACCCACAAATAAGAAGCATTTGTTCGCCAGATTGGATATATTAAGTAATATAATTCCTTTGTTGCTCCCTATGACACAATCTCTAGATAATCACGTATAAGGAATGAAGGCAATATAAACTGGAGACTACGAAAGTCAAGGAGGAAATTAAATATAAATGTGTCACGTATCGGTTTTGATCCTAGCATGATATATAAGAACAATTGAATGGACAGTATAAAATGGAAAATAAATTGTTAAAAATAGTTGGACCATACACAGCTAGCTATCTGTAGCGCATAGCAACGATATATCGATCTTAGATTATGCCGTAGAAAAAGGATCAGAGTAGTACCTGCCAGTGGATTCAATTATTCATCACTCTGTGTAGCTACTTTTCTATAGGAGCTGCGTTATAAGCATAATCCATACTGCACTCTGTGTAGCTACTTTCCTATATTCGCTTTGAACCCTACAAATATTTAAGCAGATCTTATTTCAACAGAAAGGTGTGGTCATTTAGAAAAATATCAAATCAAATATAGCACATATGGACTTATTTATATTTAAACTGAATGGACAATGGGAGTAGTAGGAACATGGAGATTTCACATCGTTACAAATTGGTGCAGAAGTAATATTGAAACCTCAATAGATTTATTTTCTATAATTGAACACAAATGCATCATAAAATAAGTCAAATTTATTAGCAAAAATTGTGGAAAACACAGAACTCATAAGTTGGTAAGTACACAATAGAAAATATCCGGTAAGGTGCATAAGTTGAGAATGAAGTAATTAGTGCAGCATACCTGGAACCCTGATCAGAAAAAACACAGGTATGTTTACTTCAAGTTACATGAATGAATTTAAAGAAAGAATAATAATTTCAGTATTATCATTCTCATTCTTTTGCGCTTGTTGGATCGTATACCACATTTCTCCATCGAATTGCACACACATCTTTGAGCAGTTCCAGCAAGTAGATGGCAATTCAGCTAAATGCAACAGTTGGAAAAAAATTGAAGCCATGTCACCGAATTTATTATCGGTCAAAGGTTATAATAAGGAGGGCAAAACCTGTATTAGGAGCTCCTTGGATTTCAGGCAAAACCATCGAGAAATAGATGACTATAAGAGGCACAAACTGTTTAGTACTGAATTTTTTAGCATAAAAAAATCTGCCTTTTGGAAACAAACATATATGACTTGCGCATAAGTGCTATCCCTCAATGCCAGGTGATGTTGCCGACAGCTTCACCGTACATTGCCAGCCGCTGGACATCCACTTTCTTGCTAGCTTAGCTTTACGTGAACTGAACACCCAAAATTAATCAAGTAAACCATCGGGCAGTTATTTAGACTGTGTTCCACTAATGTTTTTCAAACAGTTGATGATCTTTTTCTGTCGTCCTCGGTCTAGAACACCTTGATTTGCCGTGAGTGTTTGCCAGACGACTGCTGCCCAGAAATAGACTTGCTCATGAAGGTAGGAATAGGAATGTCAATGCAAATTGGATGATTGTGCTGATGGTCTGACTCTGCCAGGACTCGGTACTAAGGATGATGGGAGAAGATCCAAGTATGCAAAAGAATTGTTAAGGTACAATGCTCAGCTGCACAAAAAGATCAACGAATAATTAGAAAACGAATTAATGATTGTATTTCAGTTTTTCCAGGAAGGAGGAAACACCATCCGCTGTTGTTCTTGCATGTGTAGTTCTCCAGATGCATCGGAGTCTCTCCGCAGTTCCCGCCCACTGGGTTCATGCTGCCACGGCAAGGCGCCGTTTGCCCGCTTGCCTCGCAAAGCAACTGCCAAGCGACGCTTATCGTTTGGGATGCGCAGACGCAACTGTAGATTTACTGCTGGGAGCCTTCAGCCTTGGAGTCAATGCCTGCAACTCCATGTCAGCCAACTAATCTTGACGGCATGGTCATACGACAGGAGATCAATTCCACATCGCCACCTGAGCTTGACGGCGAGAGCTCATACCAGAGGAGATCGAGAACGATGTTGCGAGCGGGCTGGATGGCTCTGTGTGGTGAAGAGCCAGATTGGGACGGCCTACCTTATCAGCCGGCCGCCGGCAGCCGCATATAGGCGTGCGATGGTGAGAGCGCCATGGAGACCATGGCGGCCGACTTGCAGCCGCCCAGAGGAATAGCTCGGGAAACCCTAAAACGTGGGGTTATTCTGCTGGACAACGCGGAGAAGACGCAGCGAGGAGGCGTGAGGTTTTTTACGGCCAGAGTTTCTCTTGCACACGGTGCATAATCAGTGTTGGAGTTTTCCTTGCACACGGTGCATAATCAAAAAAAAAAAACTTGGTGCATAATAAATCTCGCCAACAGCTCACGTGCGCATGCCTTTAGTTGCCAGAATCTCCATCGTTCAGATATGGTGAAATTACAGCGGTAAATCTCCACCGCTATTTGTTTGTTGTTTTAATAATATAATAGATACATCTGGATATTAAAAAAATCGGTGGCTATTTTCCAGCAACTGCTTTGTTCGGTTGCCATTTTCGAGAAACTGCTAAGATCAACGGCAAATATCCAGGAACTGCTCTGTTTGGTGGCAGACAGTTCGCATTCCTTCCTTCTCTTCTTCCTCGTCCACCCCAATCCCCCACCCGCCATGGACGACCACAACAGAATAACAGAGACAACTACCGTCCATACCCACGGCACCGTTCTGGAGGTGGTGTACACGAACGAGGAGCATGCCGTGGAGCGGATCCTCAACAAGTACGAGGAATGGCTAGCAGAGGAGAAGCATCGGTTCATCGGCCTTGACATCGAGTACACCCGTGATCGTCGGCGCATGCTGTCCTGCAACTCGCCATGTGCCAGCATGTCCTCGTGTTCCACTGGTGCAAGTCCAAGAAGAATTGTCCAGAGTTGGGCAAATTCTTTGAACGAAGAATATCACCTTCGCAAGCGTGGACATCACCAACGACAGCAAGGTGCTTTCTTCTACCGGCTTCCACATTCCACCGGAGTACTACGTGGACATCCAACTCGTATACAAAATCAAGGTGGAGACGAGAGGGACGTAATGGGTGATCTAGTGGCAGACCTCATCGACAAATTATACGCCAACATGAAGAAGGAGTTCCCATCCAACCAGCACGGTTTTTGGAGCGGATGCCGCTGCACAAAGTTAACCTCGACTACGCAGCAATAGATGGGTACGTGACCTACGAGTTGTATCGCAAGATCCTAACCTTGAAGGACAGGCTACGTCCAACATGGCAGGAAATGCTCTGCCCTAGGTGCAAGAATGCCCTAGGTGAATTGCAATAGGCTTTGGATGTGGGTGTTTAACTATTTGTACAGTTGGTGCTTTAACAATAAGTGTTTGTAATTATCAGAACATGTATGTGTGAATTTGCACTAGGAATTTGTTTATGTGATGAAATGCTCATACGTAGAACCTAGTCATCGGCATCACAGCCGGTCACAGAAAGATTTATACCTTTCACCCGGCGGGAGATCGAGGAGGTGCAGGCCCTGCCAGATGCGCTGAGATGCTACCAGCGCGCTGCGACGCAATCACCTCCTCCTCCTTCTCCTTCGTCGACATCCACCTCCTCCTCCTTCTCCAGATCAGACACCACCTACAGATCCTCCACCACCTCCAGATCGGCCACTTCCTCCTCCAGATCGGCCACTTCCTCCTCCAGATGGTTTCTGCTGGTAGATCCGCCGGAGGTGCTGCACCACCACCTCATGAATGACCTCCTCCACATCGCCTGGCTCAAAGAAGCCGGCATCACCGGAGGAGGAGGGCGTCAGATGTGGCGCTGCCGCATCATTAGCGGACGCATGCCGCCTCCAGATCGACCTTCCCCTCACGAAAGGCTGCCGCTAGAACAGTGCTGCCGCGGCGGCTAGAGCCGCGGCCGCGATGGCCGGATCTAGAAGCGCCGACAGGAAGCCATTAGAGAGAGTGAGGAGAATTGAAAGCCACAGTGTGCGGCGGCTAGGGTTGGAAGAGAGACAGTGAGAGAGTGATAATGAGAATGAGCCGGCAGAATATAAGCACCACATTGGCAACGGACATTTTATATAACCGTTTCCATTGATTTTAGACCAGCGAGAGAGAAAACTTACTACCCAACTTACTAACAGGTACTCTAAATTACATATGAACACAGAGACCACTTAGCAGCTAATGCTACTACATACGGACTTGATAATGAACTAAACGATTACATATATGCTACTACTAGCAGTTGCTGATGAAGACTCGGGCTCGTCGTCGCTGTACACGAGTGCGTCCCTCTGGCATAAGGTACCATCGAAGATCTTGATGAAGAACCCGTTGTCGCCGTCGAACTCGAAGCACAAAAAGTGCCCCTGCTCAAGCTGTACGCTTGGGCGAATGACTTCCATCCCTGGCCGAGGTACAAATTCCCCCCGGCACTCACGGCCGTCTTCACCGCCCAGTGCCGTTCTCGCAGTCCTCCATCTTCAGATGCATGGTAACTGCCACCATGCCTTGGAGCTTCTCTGCGAACGCCCTCGGGAGCCTCAGGCGGCTCTCGATGCCCTTGTACAGGATAACCAAGAACTCGAAGCCACGCAGCTCCAGGGACATGTCTTCAGAGGATGGTGAGGGCGACACTGACGGCGTGGCATTGCGGCTGCGCCCCTACCACGGCCGCGCCCTCGTCCACGGCCGCGCCCACGTCCACGGCCGCGACCGCTGATGGTACCTCTCGCCGGGGACATGTCTTCAGAGGACGGTGAGGGCGACACCGACGGCATGGCACATTGCCGCTACGCCCCTACCACGGCCTCGCCCTCGTCCACGGCCGCGACCGCTGCTGGTACCTCTCGCCATGGATTTGGACGGAGGGATCTGGCGAAGTTTGAATAACTGTAGGCGATGGACTGGGCTTCAAATAGACCGCTGCTGGTACCTCTCGCCATTTATACTCGCGGGTCTGCTCCGCCCACCTCCCCATCTGCCCATTCGCTAGCCTCCACGTATCAACATTTTCAACGGTTGGAAAATTCTATCCGTTACCATAGAGGCAAATATTGGAAACAGACAATTTTATTAACCGTTGCCACTATAATAGGTGACGGAGATTGGAAAGGGTCCGTTGCCAATGTAGGCGGGCCTGGTCAGGTTTGTACGCACCGGCCGCGCGAAAAGCGCGATTCTCCGTCGCCTAACACCTGCCGTTACCATAGAGGGGTATCCGATGTGTCGTTCTGTACTAGTGAGTAAGCGGGATTTCCACTGTTGGTTGAGTCGTGCGCAGTTGTGTTTGCGAGTCAACCTGTCGTTGAGTCGCAGCCAGCGCGGCTACCCTTTGCCGCTCCTGTTGGATTCCTTGGTTTATCTGATCGAGCCTGCGGCGCTCTTCTTCCATCCTTCGAACCTCATAGAGGAGCTCGGCCCTGCGGCCTCAATTTCTGTTGCACGGAGGCGGCGTTTGTGGCTGACACAGGGGCAAGAAGTGGGTTGCTTGGGGGTGCCGATGCTTCGGCTTCTCCAGCAGTTCCTGATGCACCTGCTCCTCCGTCGAGTAAACCGCGACTTGCGCCGTCTCTTGATCTGGTGATAATGCGATTTCTGGTGGGCAACCCTAGCAACTTTCTTCAAAGGCAGGTACAATGGACCCAAACTCTTGCGAGTCCATGCTTTTCATGATTCTTCCCCATCATCGACGACTTCTTCTACTGAGTCGCCTTCTTGGACCGAGCTAATGGACCTGCCACCGATGAAACCAACGAAGATGTTGATGGATCCAAACGGGATGACGTGGCCGGTCTCTAAGTAATCTGCTTCCGGCCCCCAGCTTGAATCGTCAATGAGAGGTGTGCCATTGACCGTGATGATACGGCCAACGACAAGATCTTCAGCTCCCTTCATGGATCCTGCGCGGAACGTGACGCTCTTGACCGCAGGCCCCACGGTGGGCGCCAACTGTCGTGGGTTTGTCACGTCAGGTGTCATAGATGACTTCGTAGGTGTGGGATTACGCGAGTCAAGCATCTTCGAGCTTGGGATCGCAGGAACAAAGATCAACACAATTTACCCAGGTTCGGCCCACTCAATGTGAGGTAAAAGATCTACTTCCTGCCTACCCTAGATTGGTATTGATATGATAATCGAGGTGTTATAATGGAGGCGATCCGATCTGGTACTCGCCGTATGAGCTAGGGTTTTAGGGCTTCTCCCTCTCTAAGTCCTGCGAGTCCTCTTTATATACACAAGGCTCGTCAGGTTACAAGAGTTCTACACGAAGCCTGATTATCTTTCTTGTCTTCCAAGGCAAGTTTGCACCGACTGACATGGGTATGCCTATCGGGTACCCTACCATGAGGGTACCTGGTGCACGTATCGACTAGGCCCAACTATCAGAGCCTACATGAAGCCCATGAAGGGAGGCCCACGAAGATGAAGTATCCTCCAAGTTTGGCGAAGCAATAGTCGGTTTAGAGTTTCCTTACTTGTAAATCGAGTCGGTTACGAACACCCGGGACCCAGCCTATTATTTAAGGACTGGGAGGGCCATCGAACCAGACAACGAACCACCAGAGCCACAAACCCTAGCGAGATCGACATCTCGCCGGGATCCTTGTAACCATCATATTCACAAATCAATAACAGACAGGCAGGACGTAGGGGTGTTACCTCCACACGAGGGCCCTGAACCTGGGTAAAATCTTTGCCCTGCTTGTCAGCCGACGATACTTCCAGCTCTACCACGTTCTCTCCCCCATATTCATAACCTAGGGACCTTAACCATGGGTCTTGATGAGTCTACCCCTCGTCAAGTGGCGCCGTCTGTGGGAAAGAATAGCGCTGGACTCGAAGTTTCGCCGGTCCCAACAGCAAACGGCAAATCGCCGATCACACCAGCAAACGGCAACACGCCGATCTCATCTGCAAACGGCAACTCGCCGGCCATGTCAGCAAACAGCAACTCGCCGATCCAGGCGACACACGGCGACTCGCCGATCCACTCGAAAAGCGGCGCCTGCCCGCTTCACCCGCAAAAAGCGCATCTGCTCTTCCAATGAATTTCAATCCGCACTCGCCAGAGCTTCAGGAGGCGTTTTCTGGCCTTGAATCAGGTTTGAGTTTAACTGTTGGAGCATTCAATTTTTTCGTAAACAATCTTGGCACGCAGGACTCAGCAGATCCGCAACAACTGGCGCTGGGTGCACTCGAGGCTCCGTCGACTGCGCTCGCCCCATCGTCGAATTCCTGAAGCCTGCTCGCCCGCAACAACCATGTCGACCGGCGAGCTCGATAGGTTCATGATGACGGAACTCCAAGGCGAGGAAGCAGAATCAGCATACAACACAAGCAACATCGACTTCAACCTACCACTCGACGAGAGTTTCGACTGCGGGATCTCCCTCGATGACTTCTACGAGCCCGCGATTCATAACGACAACAACGTCGACTCGGAGATCTTCACCAACACCAACCTCGACTCAGAAATCCGTAATGGCTTCGCCAACACCGAGATGAGCATAGGTGATGAGCACATCGACAACGAGATTCGCCTCGAAGATCTACTCGATGAACACACTGGCTCTGACATGAGCCTCGATGGCGATGTCGAGTCCATGACTGGAATCGACAGCACATACACCTGTCCTCGGGTCACGCCCCATCAGGTCTACGTGGCCTTCACCGCAGAATCATCCGCAGACGCTGCCGCTCGCAGGCCTGCACAATTCCCATGCACGGTAACCATGCCAGATGGGGTCACAACCTTGACAATCACGGAGGAGATGGCAGCAAAAGCAGATAAAGTCATAAAGGAGTGCACTATGATGCCGCCAAACTCCACCCAGAGGAGATGTTGACCTTCCAGTACTTCAACTGGCAGGAGTCAATTCGACTGCAAAACTACCGAGCGACGCTCGAGGAGCGCAAAAGGCAAGCCAGCCTCTCGAGTGCCCGACGAAGGGAGCAATCCCTCGGGTCCACACAGCAACCAACCCCTCGACCTAGGTCGCGGTTGGCAAGCCTTCCAGAACATGAAAGGGTAGCAATCACCCGTAACCTGTCGTTCATGACAGAGGACGCTAACGGAATCCCAGTACCCAAAACTGCTGCGGGTGCATTATTCTCCGTAGGTGCTTACCTCAAGGCAATACAACCTCCGGCGAATGACCCTAACGCAGCCCTGCATCGCCAACAACTCAAATCGCTAGCTCTAGCGGCACAGGCTATGCAGCCAGAAGACAAAACTCCAGCAAGGGATCGCGATCGCGACATAGTCGACTCACGACACGCAGCACATCATCGCAGTGGTCGCAGCCACCACTCGGATGAAGGAAGGAGAAGCACGCGCCGGCACAGGTCCAGCAGGAGCAGGTCTCGAAGATCCTATAGCAGCGATTCATACTCTGATCGCGAACCAGAGCCATGCGGAGCATTGTGCTTCACTCGACGCATCCGTGAGACGCGGATGCCCAAACGGTTCAAGTTGACAGGCGAGCAACCCAAGTACAACGGTCGCCAAGAACCTTCTGGGTGGCTAGAAGATTACAGACTCGCCGTGGCATGCCAGCGGGGCACGAACACCACGGCGATGCAGTACATACGACTTATGCTCGAAGGAACTGCCCGCGACTGGCTCAAATCACTCCCTCCATCATCATATGACTCGTGGGATGATTTCCGCAGAGACTTCATCAAAAACTTCGAGCCTCTGTGTGAGCGCCCGAAGACATTCGAGGAATTAAGGACATGTACTCAACGATCAGACGAGTCGCTGAGATCATACATACGGCGGTGGACCGAAATACGCAATTCGGTTGGCAAAGTGTCAGAAGACAGGGCCATGGATGCCTTCATACAAGGTCTCGCCAGGAAGGACTTCAAAGAGGCACTTGGTCGTGAAAAGCCAACCTCCCTGGCTGACCTCATCAAAGTTGCGACTGAGTGGGCAGATGGAGAGGATTCTGTACGCAGATCCCGTGCTTCCCCAACACGCGACAACTACGAAAGCGGCAGTCGAAGCCGCAGAGATTCATACAGAGAAGATCGCAGGCGTAAACGGTCCAGACGTCCTTACGACGATAACAGACCCGAGTTCATGGCGGCTGGATACACACAGCCAAAGGAGGACCATGATAGAAGCAATCGACGCTCGGATGATCGACGTGACAGTCGAGATCGCGAGCAGCGGAGCGATAGCTACAAAAGGCAAGAATGGCGCAAACGTAGCGACGCAAAACCCGAGCGGTCGTTCGAGGAAAAGATGGACGACTGGTGCAGATTCCACCTCTTCAAGGGGGACGACGGAAAACTACGCTCCAATCACACCCTAAGGAACTGCAGGGAATTCGACCAAATGGCGACTGACTATGTGATACGACTCAAGAGGAATGGCCCAGCACCTGCTCAGCCCATGCCTGCACCCGTACCACAGCCGAACGCTGTGCCCGCTCTCATGGCGCCACAGCCGCCACCGCAACCCGCACCACAGCCTGCTCCAGGCGCAAATCTCGCAGGTGCCATACAACCTGTGCTACGGGCGGAAGATGATCAATATCCACAGCCCCACGGGCAGATGTACATGATACAAAAGGGTCGCCCCTCTAACAGGCAGCAAAAACTAATCACTCGACAGGTGAACTTGGCTGTCATGGCACCTCCAGCCGTGCCGAATTTCTGAAGGGATCGGAAACCATCATAAGCTTTAGTCGAGAGGATCATCCCCCAGCTGTAGCTCGACCAGGGCATGCGGCTCTGGTACTCGACGCGCAAATAGGAGGCTACGCCATGACCAAGGTCTTCATGGATGGAGGCAGCGGCATAAACATCATCTTCGCGGACACACTCCGCAAAATGAACAGGTCAGTCGAAAACCTCCCAAAATCTTCAAATACCTTCCACGGTATCGTTCCTGGCAAAGCAATTAGCCCAGAAGGCACCGTACAACTCGACGTTACGTTCGGGGACGTAAGCCACTTCAGGACAGAGTCGATTGAGTTCGAGGTCGTCGACTGGAAATCACAATACCATGCTATTCTTGGTCGCCCGACGTTTGCTCGATTCATGGCGGTGCCACACTATGCGTACCTCACGCTGAAGATGCCAGGACCAAAGGGAGTCATCACTGTCCGTGGAAACTTTCAAAGGTCCGATGCTTGCGACCGCGAGTTCAGCAAAATCTCCGAGATGTTCGGGGTGGAGGAATCACTCGCTGACTTAGCGATTACCAACGACCGCACACTCCTTCCAGAGCATAAGAAGTTGGCAGTCGACAGATCCTTCAATGCTACAAATGACACAAGGTCGCATCAGGTGCACCCGACCGATCCGACCAAGACAGTCAACATATCTTCGAGCCTGCCTATCGCATAGGAAGGCGCGCTCGTCGAATTCCTCCGTGAGAACTGGGAAATATTTGCGTGGTGTCCAGCCGACATGCCAGGTATTCCCAGGGAATTCGCCGAGCACTCTCTCCAATTGTTTCCAGATGCAAAGCCAGTCAAGCAAACGATGCGTCGAATCTCCGGCCCAAAGCGAACCGCAGTCGAATCCGAAGTCGACCGGTTACTCGCAGCAGGATTCATTAGGGAAATCAAGAAATCACAATGGGTGGCCAACCCTGTACTCGTAGAAAAGAAGCATACAGACATCCTTCGGATGTGCGTGGATTTCACAGCGCTGAACAAGTGCTGTCCAAAGGATCACTTCCCGCTACCCCGGATCGATCAGATCGTTGACTCCACCGCCGGATGCGCACGACTCTCCTTTCTGGATGCTTACTCAGGTTATCACCAGATAAGGATGAAGCAAGAAGACGAAGAAAAAACGGCGTTCATAACCCCACTCGGGGTCTACTGCTACACAACTATGCCCTTCGGGCTAAAAAACGCGGGTGCAACATACCAGCGCATGATGCAGGACTGCCTCAAAAAGCAAATTGGACGCAACGTCCAGGTCTACGTTGATGACATTGTCATTACCACAAGGGAAGAACGCACACTACTCGACGATTTGAGGGAGACGTTCGCAAACCTCAAACGCTTCCATATCAAGCTCAATCCTAAGAAGTGTACGTTCGGCGTTCCAGCCGGGCAGCTCTTAGGGTACCTAGTCTCTGCTCGTGGAATCGAAGCAGACCCGGAGAAAATACAGGCCATCCTCACCATGCAAAGGCCTTCAAAGCTTCATGATGTGCAGAAACTAGCAGGACGAGTAGCGGCGCTCAGTCGATTCATCAGCAAACTGGGTGAAAAGGCTCTACCATTCTATCGACTGATGAAGAAGGCGGACAAGTTCGAGTGGACGCCAGAAGCTGAAGCAGCCTTCACAGATCTCAAGCGGATCCTCACAAGCCCTCCAATCCTCGTCGCACCTAAGGAACGGGAACCACTCTACCTGTATGTCTCGGCTACAAACAGGGTGGTGAGCACCGTACTGGTAGTCGAACGCGTGGAGGAGGGGCACATCCAAAGCATACAACGTCCAGTCTACTACCTGAGCGAGGTTCTCTCCATATCAAAACAGCGGTACCCGCACTATCAAAAGCTGGCATACGCTGTATTCATGTCCTCAAGGAAGCTGACACACTACTTCACCGAGCATCCGATTACCGTGGTAAGCAACTCAGCAATCGGTGATATACTCACAAACCCCAATGCAACGGGTCGAGTGGCAAAATGGCTCATCGAGCTGGCTCCAAGAGATATCAAGTACGAGCACCCGAAGGCTATCAAAGCACAAGTCCTACCCGACTTCACAACCGAGTGGATAGAAGCCCAATTACCTGGAGCACCAGACGTGGCCAATTCCTGGACCATGTACTTCGATGGGTCCAAGAAACATGAAGGCGCAGGCGCAGGCGTCGTCCTCATATCACCAAAAGGGGACAAGCTACGTTATGTTTTGCAGATGGGATTCAAGCTACCCTCCAATAACGAGGCTGAATACGAGGCTCTGATCCATGGCATGCGGATGGCAAAGGCACTCGGGTGCACTCGACTGATGATCTACGGCGACTCCAACCTCGTGGTGCAGCAAACAATGAAGGCCTGCGACGCAATCGCGGACAACATGATCGCTTATCGCGATCTGTACAACACACTAGAGGCAGCTTCGAGGGCTGCGAGTTGAGGCACATAGGAAGGGAAAGCAACGAAGAAGCAGACATGCTAGCCAATCTTGGCTCAACTGGCGCACAAATTCCACCTGGTGTCTTCCTCGAGCGTATTGAACACAGATCATCAAGGAGAAACGAGAGCCTCCTCCGTCGACTACGCCACCCAAAAGCAAAATGCCTAGCACAGAGGACCCCCCTGTCGAGGTATTTCTCATTGAGCCAACCTGGACTCAACCTTTTCTGGCTTACATACTCCGTAGCGAGCTACCAGATGACATAACCGAGTCCCGACGCGTGACTCGAAGATCAAAAGCATACACCGTTATCAACGGCGAGTTATACAAGCGCAGCATATCAGGTATGTTCCAAAGATGCATCGCACTCGAAGATGGCCAAGCCATACTTCGAGACATTCATGCAGGTACCTGTGGGCATCACGCCAGCAGTCGATCACTCGTAGCCAAAGCCTTTCGCGCAGGGTTTTACTGGCCTACAGCACTCAAAGACGCGGAGGACATAGTCAAAAGGTGCGTCGGCTGCCAGAAATTCGCAACAAGGCCGCACGCACCCGCATCGGCGTTGAAGACTATACCGCTGGCCTGGCCTTTCGCCCAATGGGGGCTCGATATGGTTGGGCCACTCAAAAAATCATCGCATGGCGGGCATACTCACCTACTGGTGGCAGTCGACAAGTTCACAAAGTGGATCGAGGCGGTCCCCATCACAAATTCGACTGCTACTACGGCAGTCAACTTCATAAAGAGCATCATCTATCGCTTCGGTGTCCCAAACAGTATCATCACTGATAACGGCACAAACTTCACGGCTGAGGAGTTCAAAACCTTTTGCAAAGAGCAGGACATTACGCTCAACTACGCATCCGTGGCGCATCCGCAATCCAATGGCCAAGTCGAAAAGGCCAATGGGCTTGTGACGAGTGGGATCAAGAAGCGCCTCCTGGTGCCACTCAAAAGAGCTGCAGGTGCTTGGGTCGAAGAACTACCGTCTGTGCTATGGAGCCTACGCACAACTCCCAACACTTCTACGCAGTTCACCCCATTCTTCATGGTCTACGGTGCAGAGGCATTCTGCCATCAGACGTAAGGTTCAACGCACCACGAGTTGAAGCATACAATGAAGAAGACGCAGAAGAGGCACTCGAAGACGCAGTCGACTTGCTTGATGAGGCGCGCGACACGGCCTTAGCCCGCACAGCTGTTTACCAGCAGGACCTTCGCAACTACCACAGCCGTCGACTGCGCACCAGGTCCTTCGTCGTTGGCGACCTGGTTCTTCGACTGAAGCAAAAGAAGGTGCACAAGCTCGCTTCCCCATGGGAGGGTCCCTTCATCATCACGGAGGTCCTTGGTGGAGGTGCATATCGACTGAAGCACGCGAAGACAGGCGAACCCTCTCACAATCCTGGAACGTTGCGCATCTGCGCCGTTTCTACGCATAAAGTGCTCACAGTCATACAATGTAATAGGCTATATGTCGGATGGCTGCAGGTTTCAGACGCGCTCTTTTCCTTACCAGGGTACCTAAGGGGACTGGAAGGTTTTTAATGAGGCGGCCTGCAGCCTAACATTCAAAAGAGGAATAAAATCAATGTTCCTTCGACTCCTTTGTGGCTACCACCTGCATAATTCATACCTTAACCGCACCCGAGACCCTCGGGGGCTGCGTAACAAGGATCCGAACAAAGAACATAAAAACTTTGCAGCCGCACTCGAATACTCGGGGGCTGCACAGTCATCGGTTCATAACCAACACATATTTCACAAACCCCGCTCGATTGACTCGGGGGCTCGGCAAAAAATCAAAGTATACAAACTATACAATATACAAAGAGTCAAAAATTACACTCGGGGGCTGCCCCCTATACAAAAATTGCACTCGCAAACCATTCTAATCCTCAGGCTCGTCTTTTACGGGCAGCTCGGGGCCGCAAAGCTGTTCGCGAGTGCACTCGATCAGTGTCTCCGCAGCTTGGATCGTGTCATCCAAGTCTTTTTGTTCGAGAACCTCTCCGGCTGCAGGTGTCCGCAACACCAACCTTGGTTTTCGACTACGCATATACGCCATTGCAGCGTTGGCTCCAATTACAAGTCTTTGAGACAGCAACTCTCGAATGGGATTTGTTTGGCGGAAGATGTTCAACACAGCACGAATCCCTTGTGGTTGTGGCCCCGAAGGAAAAAGAGTCTCGTTCAGACGAATAAACGATGCCCGGCATAACTCCAGCAGCTCAGCACTTCGCCAGACGCGATCCTTCAGGGTGGCAAGTATGCGGGCATGGTACCTATCAAGCCAAAAGTGTTGACGCCCAGTTGTAGGGTCGTCAACCACGCTATCCAGGCGTCCTTCCACGCGAATCTGTTCAGCCTGGAAGTTGTCGACAAAGCCTACAAATACGGGCGCACCAGTTAGATCAAAAGGACAAAAGCTACACAAAAAGCTTGTAAAACAAAGCAAGATTCGAACTTACACTCGAGTTGCCTGTTCACAAGCTCCATCTCCCCGAGAACATAATCCTCGCGTTGGGTGGCCAACGCGGGTCTGGCCCTCAATCGACTCAGCTCAGCCTGGGCGTCCTTCAGATCTTGCTCCATTCTCACATATTTAGCCTTCATATACTCCATCACCTTGGCATCATTTGCCACCTGACCCTGGGATCGGGTGGTGGTTGGAGCCTGCGAGGAACTAGTCGCAGTAGCAGGTTCTCGTGACTGTTCAAAGAGCATAATCACAAACACAAAGTTTGTAAGACTCGCGTCATAAGCATACAACTCTCCAAATGAAAGACATTGGCAAAAGACAGTTTGCATAAACAAGGTAGCAAAAACAAAGCGCAGACTCGCGCAGTTCAGAAGGTATCATTACAAGGCATAAAAAAGCAAAAGGGTACAGCTACCCTAAGCCTAAGATTTCGATTTCCTAAGCAGACGATTGGCAGTCTCGAGTGCCCGGCGCTCCATGGTGTTCATGAAAACTTCAGCCAGTCGCGCGGCTGCTCCGCTCACCCCCTTCAGCGAAATGGGCTTCCCGTCTGGCTTCTGAGGGAACGCAGACAGTGCTGCCTCATAGTCGCAATCTATCCCATGTCCCATAAGAAGCTTGATGGTGGACTCGGATCCGCGTACCGTGTTGGCGCGAGCAAAACCCGCCATGGTGGACGTCCCGGGGCCAAACACGTTGGCGAAGTCATCCACCGTCGACGGCACCACGCCAGTAGGGAACACCACTTGGTATACAGCACCAAGTGTGCTCGTTGATTTGGCGAGTGCTTCTTTCGCCTGGTTGCATAGAGCGCCTAAGCCGCCCACAGCCTGTTCCAGCGAAAGATCGTCACTCGCCACGTCTGCAGAGGCCGGTGCGCCAACAGCTTCTGCACAATTCAAAACAGGCATAAGTACGACACTCGACAAGTTATATCGTCATATCAAAAGGAGAAAAGATTACTCACCTCCCATGGCCTGCGCGAGTGCCGCGAGCTGGTCAGCATATTCTCGCTCGCGTGCAGCAGCTGAGTTGGTGGCGGCAGCCAGCTCTTTCTTCGATTCTTCGCGCTGCGCGGCGAGTGCGTCTTCCAGCTCCTTCTTCTCGCCTGGCCCAGCAAAAATTACGTGCATTCAATACTCGACAAAATCAGGCATTGCGAAAAGAAGTTGGGCAAAACAAAAGCAAAAAGGAGAACTCACGACTGAGCCGCTCGAGCTCGGCGCGCATGGTGTCCCTCTCCTGCTCCACCTGGACATAAGCCTTGGCAGAATCTGCCAAGGTGTGGTAGAAGGGCTGCGAGCACACGGATTCAGCAAAAATCTAAAAATTCTCACAGACCTACAACTAAACGGGTCAAGCAAAAAGTTACTCACGTGGTTCATCCACGGCTCAGGAGCCGCGACTGATGTCCCGACATCTGGAGTTGCCGCCTTGGCTGTTTCAACGACAGCGTCAGTGGCCATGGGCTGGGCAGCCTCGTTTCCAGTCGGTGCAGACTTCGAGTGCTCCACGGCTGGAACATTCTCGACTGGAGGAGTCCCAGGCTGGTTGTTTTCAGCACTGTGAGCAACACAACAAAACAAAAGGATGGTCAGCACAAAAATATGACAGCACAAACATTTTCATATCATACTCAAAAACACACATACCTGTGCTCCTCATCTTCCTCGTCTTCGGAGTCGCCAAAAATTGGTCCTCCAAAGGCTGGGGTACCACTCGACTGAAGCGGAAGAGTCGAGCTTGTTGAGCACGCACGCAAAGGAGCGGCTTGGAAAACAGGTGGTGAATCTGATTCCTCGTCATCCTCCAAGCCTTGCTCCTTCGCGGGTGAACTGGCAGCAGAAGGCGCCTTCTTGGCCAGTCGACGCCGCTTCGGTTGCGCGGTATCGACTTCTTGGTCAGAAGGAGCCTTGTCTTCAGATTGGACTTCTTCTGCTGCTTCTTCCTCGACATCCTCCACACGTGAAGTGGTGGCGGAAGGGATGGGCGACTGATCCCCTTTCGGGTCCACCACCTGTGCCTGTGTTTCTTCAGTCTCGCCATTTTCAGGCAGAGGAGGAAGGGAGGCAGCAGTCGAGTGACCCTGCATAGCACACATCACAAATTGCAAAGTCAGAATCAAAAATCGCGATCATAAACATGCGAGTGGCAAACTTTTCATTGCAAGCAGGCTATAACACATACATACCTCAAGCAAAGGGTTCTCCAACCCATATGGTGCAACAGGGCAGTCGACATTGCAAGTGTCGCCTGTCGTCAAGTTGGTGATGTGTCGCACATGCGTCAGCAGCTCACTCCTTGAAAGCTCCTCTGGATTCATTCGGGTGATGTCACCTGCGCCTTCATACTCCCACATGGGGTGCGCTCGGGCGCGAATGGGCCACACCCGCCTCTTCACAAAGGTGGCGATCAAATGGATGCCTGTGACCTTGTCCAGCATGCCTCCGATCCGAGCCAGCAAAGGGCTTGCCTCCTCCATTTCTTCGGCTGAGAGTTGGTGATCCCACGCCTTGGTCCTGGTGAAAGCAGCAGTCGAGAAAGGGGCGGCTGCATCCTGCTCCACAGTCGCATAAAACCACCCCTTCCTCCAGCCTTGAGCGGAGTCGACGGTCTTCAGGCGGAAGTATCGGGTGTCGCTGCGCACCTGTATTCCACAGCCGCCGACGGGGTAGGTGCGACCACCTCCTCTGTTCGGCCGCACCATGAAGATGGCTTTCCACAGCGCCCAGCTGGGAGCGACGCCGAGGAAGCACTCGCACAGCGTGATGAAGCACGCGATATGCATAATGCCGTTTGGGGTGAGATCATGGATCTGCACCCCGTAGGCAAACAGAAGACCACGAACGAAATCGTGGAGGGGAAGCGAAAAGCCCCTAGGCAAAAACTCCGCAAAACAAACACGCTCGTTGGCGCGTGGTTCGGGGAGTACCTCCTTGGGCGACGGCGCGCGGACGGCGAGCTGCTCCGCGGGTGGCAGATACCCCTGCTCGCGGAACTTGACCAAATGGGCGTCCTTGATGGTGGACTTCGCCCAGTCCCCGCTGCCCTTCTTCAGCGCGGCGGATGCAGATGTACCCGCCACGGCCTTCTTGCCCTTGGTCGCATCGGTAGCGGCGGCGGCGGCAGCGCCACGCTTCGCACCTCCACCTTTCGCCATCGCTACGGTGGAGGGAGTGTGGGGCAAGGAGCTTGGGCGCAGAGCAATGGAGGTGGGCGCGAGGAAGAAGATGAGACGAGGGGCGGCGCAGGGAGAAAATGGCAAGTAAAAAACTCTGCCAGCACCGTCCCCCCTATTTACCACAGAGCGCAAAAACGATCGTAGCCGTTAAAACAAATCCATACGCTCCGCGCGAAATCTGGCCATACACGTGGCGGCCACGGAGAGCAACCGTCGCCGGCCACTCCGCCCACTACGCACGAGAATCCAGGAAGCCATCATCACGCCCCGTGAAAATCGTGCCCGAACGGTCAAATCAAGTCCACGCGGCGTCATCCCTGGTCAGCTCTGCAAAAACGGGCCCACAGAACAGGGTCACGTCTTATCAAAGCCTCTCCAGGCACGCCATCGCTTGTCAGAGATAGCAGTCGCAAAATGCGTCATTGCTGACGTTGTTCTCTCTTTCACAACTGGCATAAAAGTCACTCGATGATATCTTCGGGTGGTCTCTCGCATAAGTTTCGGTTGGTTTTTTAGCAAAAGTCATAGAGGCCAGTCGAAATTCTTTCGACTGCAGCATCATACTCCCATCGGGAGCGTATCAAAAAATTTCTTTGACTAAAATGTGCAGGGTAAAAGAATTTGAGATTATCCTCCATTGCAAGCAATAAAGCACAATCTCGGGGGCTACTCCCATCGGGAGCGCTTGATGGGGGGATTATAACCCGGTAGGCCCATGAGGAGGAAAGCATGACCGCCGGGCAGGAGGCCGGGCGAGGCCAGCCATCATCATCATGGGCCGGGTCACACTGATGGGCCGGTAAGCTTGTCGGTAACCGGCCTAGGCAAGGAAGATTCTGGAAGATCTGGAGGCAGTACGCGTCATGAAGTCCAAGACTTGGAGGATATGAAAGACAAGACGAGTTAGAGTAGGATTCCAAGTACGGGTATAACCCGGCTTACCTTGTAAACAACCAGGAGACCCGGTGGCCTTTATAAACCGGCTCCTAGGTCATAGATAGACAGATCCAGAGAAATAGATCCGAGAGAAAAGAGACAAGCCGAATAAGATAGAGAAAATAGAGAGAGTTCAGAAGAGAGATCTCCCACGCCGGAGTCATCCAAACCCGGCGATCGCATTGGCGCACCATGTAATCTGTCACCATATAGTGATTTATAGCAGGACGTAGGGATCCTCCACGAGAGGACCTGAACCTGGGTAAAAAATATCTTCTCCCTCGTAGAGCTAGACCATCTCCTGAACACCAGAGTCGCCTTGCCCTCAATCTCAAGTTACCTCGTGTAACATCTGCCGTGTTATCTACCCCACGACAGTTGGCGCCGTCTGTGGGAATCGCGTCCAAGTGTGTCCTCATCAAGGGAGAAGCACTGCGAGGGATGGAGAAAGTCGCCATCAGCGGGATCATCAGCAACTAGCAAGAAGATCGTGTTGTCTATGATTTTGGACGAAACCCGGATACAGGTCTATTGGAAGAGATAGAAGAGCAGGTCATTGGCGACGTCAGATTGCGTTTGCAAGTTCGGATTTGTTCGGCATGTTCCATGACACGGTGTGACCTGAGGAAATCTCGGCGTCATCGTGATAAAGCTGCGTAAACTCGGCTTCCACATCACTTTCGGGATGGATTCATCTCGACTCGAGGTAGGGCTCAGTTCGGAGTCTTCCGCAGCGGACCAAGTAAGGAAAGCAAGAGTTAATTATCGCTACGCATGCATCAGTTTGGAAAAAGAAAAAGATGGCAGGATTCGTATTGATTATCGTGGCTGGTACTGCATTGACGCGCACATGGATCGTTGGAGAAAAGTATACCGAAGGAAAAAGTAAATCTGGAGCGGTTAGTTTGCTATTCTGTTTCGTGAAGCGTCATGTACGTGAGCTGGAGAAAGGAGGAAAAGGCAAGTGTAGTCAGCATAGCAAGTAGGCCAAAGAAGGAAAAGAAGATTCGTCTCCTAATAGGAGCCGGCAGCAGCGAAGATCATGGCATACACACGTTGTCCACATAGGAAACAAATTAAGGCTAGTTGCCTTACGTACGGCAGCTCGAAGGGAAGAAAAATAAGGATGGAAAAAAGCAAATTGATTCAGTTTATGTGAGACACGGTTTCCAAGAGACAGAAAGAAAGACGAAAGAAGAAAAGGAATACGCCACCGACAGGGTTATGGTCAGGCTATGGGCGTACGGGTCTGAGACAAATTTCAGCCCAAGGAAAAATATATCATAGCAATGGATCAAGTTCCGAAAGAGAAATTACAGCAACCGGAGAGTGGCCCTTAAGTGGTCCTCACGTGTACTGCTGCTTGTTTTGAAAAAAAAAAAAAAAAGACAAAAAAGTACAGGATCACGTATTCAAGCATTGAAGAAAGGAAAAATAGAGCGACGCGGAGAGTGCCCTCGAACGCTACTCCCGTGCATCCGCTCACATTTTGCAAAGATGTAGAAGTGCAAGAGCATCGAGCAAGGAAACCCGGCAGCGAGCCGGCTTTGGGTGATGATGACACGGCTGCGAGCCGGCCTCAGGCGGGGATGACCCGGTTCCTTCGATAATGTGGGCGTTTTCAATCTCATTGTGGCCACCCACGATGACCCACACACTCACGTTGCGTCTTCAGCACAGGACAAAACAAGCTAAGTTGCATATATATTTAAATTTCATGCCATATTTATTCAGTCAATTATATCTGGCTTCTTTGAGTCAAACCCGGTAGCTAAGATATCCTGTTTAAAGAGTAGATTACAAAGTTCATCCAAAAAAATTGCAGGAACCTTTTCAAAGTCGAGTTATTTATCGCTTGCAAATGGATTTATCAAAGTCGAGTTACTTATCACTCGCAATGGATTTCTCAAAAGTCGAGATATTTATTACTTGCGAGTGGATTTATCAAGGTCGAGCTATCTATTGTTGGCATTGGATTTCTTGATAACAAGGTTGCTATTAAAGTGCTATCGATGTGCTCCGGCTCAAATCATCATTATCATCCCGGTTCAATTGCCGGTCTATACATTATTCACTGTCATCAATCTAGCTTAATCGCCGGCTCATGTCTTATTCATTATCTTCATCTAGCTCAATCGCCGGCCTATACGTTATTCATTATCATTTTTCCAGATCTATCGCCGTATTCCGGCCTATTCATTATCACTATTCCGGCTCAATCGCCATACTCTGGCTTATACATCATTAGCGCCAAGAGCGTGCCAAATATTACTCATTCAGAAGGGCGAATCCTTAAATCCGGGTCTCCCTATTATCAATGGTTGGGTTGAAGACATGGATCTTACCATGAAACATCTCCCGGCTTCAGTTATTTTTCAGTTATCAATGGTTGGGTTGAAGACATGGAAAATCCATGAAACATCTCCCGGCTTCAGTTATTTTTCAGTTATCAATGGTTGGGTTGAAGACATGGAAAATCCATGAAACATCTCCCAGCTTCGATTGTTTGCAAAAAGTTATATCAGCTTGGCCCAAGAGTGTTTTGCAACTTCGGTTAGCGTGTCCAAGAGTGCTTTGCAATAGTATGCGGATCAATGGGGTACTGAGGCATAAGCCCTTTACTTTATAAACATTGATCCAGGTCTTGGGGGCTCTTACTTCAATAGTTTGCAGCTGCAATCCCAAGACCCGGCTTTTATGCCACCAGTTTATTCTTGGTTATCTTGCTGTTGAGCTGATGTGACTCGCGATTATATGGCCTGATTGCACACCTGGAAACTCAATCAACCATGAGGCCCGTGGGGACTTGGTTCGACCCTGTTTTTCTCAGAGAAGTTGCGCCAGGGTATCCATGCGAAAGCCGGCTCACAGTTAAAGAAATCAAAAGGGTCATCTAAACCAAAGGATTTGCGGAACGACAGATCATGTTCATTGAAAAAGCAAATCCTCAGTATGCGCATGCGCATTCAAGATAAATATTCATATGTTATTGATTTATTGCAAGTCTATCATACTGTATAATGTTGTTTTATGCCCAAGGAAATTGTTTTGTGCAGGATCAATCTATAACCCGGCAGTAGAAGCCGGGGCATCAAAATTGATATATGGGAAGTCCGAAAAGTATCATGCCAATAGCAGCAAGACCGAGCGATCTTTGTCTACAGCACAATAAAGTAGAAGGAAGTTTTTACCTCCATGATTGCAGCAGCTTGGCGCCTCAAGAGGATATTTTATATCAGGTGCTACACTCCCGTGGATCAAGCAGGCAGGTTCAAAGTCCAAAAAAAAAAATATATATTGGTGATGGTCACGTAAAATTGCATGCATGCATGCGTGTCATGCTCACAGTCCAAGCAGTGCAAGCCAGATGATCGATCAAGTGATTATGTTTCAGTGAGTGGCCGGCTTTCGAAAATTGTGTCAGTTTGGTTCTACAATCATCAAGCCATATGTTCAACAACTACAACATCTTCAGATAATCAAAGGACGACGTCGGCCTCGTTCAGTTCCCTGATGGTTGGCCAGAACACTACATCAAGATGACAGCCAGGAAGTTAACCCATTGTCGTTTACAGTCCGGGTTTGACAGCTTGGTTTGGTACCAAGTCTGTACGGCTCAGGGATCAGTAATCACTCAAGAGAAGATGAAATAAAAAATAGGCCGGATGCTACCAATATTCATGCGAGTCAATCGATGTTGGAGAAACAAGAAGCGAAACAGCCTGATCGCAAGTTTTGATGCATGCAAGATCGTCAGAAGATAGTTTGGCACTGTTATGTACGGTCATTACGTCTCCAATGAAGAACAGAAACAAGAAATAGCCGGCTTGAGAAAGATTATGCATGTCTGTCTTAGCCTTGCCTCAATACTGCCGGTTCTGCTCAGCATGGCCGGGTCTTTATCATTTGCGTCCATGGCCGGCTTTGCCAGTGCTGTGATTAATCTACAGGTGTATGAGTTGCCGTATTTGAAACTGAAAGACAAACTGAGCTCCGAGTCGTTGCAGGCGAAAGAACTGACACTTGGGGGTTATAAGAGTTGAAAAATTCTAAGATGAAACAAATATTGAAGAACAAGCTCTGAGCTGTTGCAGGCATACACCTCGACGCTTGGGGGCTGCACCATCGATTTTTTATCAGAGATGTTTTGAGTGGAGTCCCAGGTGGCTGTGGACAGTTAACCCGGCACTTGGGGGCTACATTAGTCAAAAGTTTATCTAAGGCAAATTATCAAAGTCCCAGGTGGCTGTGGACAGCTAACCCGGCACTTGGGGGCTACAGTATTTGAAGTTCAAAATTTCTCAGAGGTACAAGATGCAGAAAGTCCCAGGTCGCTGCAGGCACGCAACCCGGCACTTGGGGGCTACAGTATTTAAAGTTCAAAAATTTCTTTCAGAGGTAAAAGATGCAAAAGTCCCAGGTCGCTGCAGGCATGCAACCTGGCACTTGGGGGCTACACAGTTTGAAGTTTTATATTCATTCATCAAGCACCAAGTTATCGCGAGGTGATAAACTCGGAGCTTGGGGGGCTACAGGTTATATATGTGAGAAAAATCGAGGTTATGTTCTTCAGAGTTGGTAAAGCTGGAGGTATTTGCGCCGGGTCTTTAAAAGCCGGTCTTGAAAGATAGCCTCCATGTGAGTAGGCTTCATCGAGTCCGAGTTGTGGGAATTTGAAGCATCCTTCAGCATAGCCTCCGTATGAGTGGGCTCTATCAAAAACCGAGTCAAAGGGCTCACAAAAGAAAGTATCTGGAGTATTCTTGGCAGAATAAGCAAGAGTTAAACCTGGAGCATATGAACCCAGGAAGAAAAAGACGGGTTATAGAATGGGCCGCCAAAGCGAGCTGGCCTAGCAAGTGCAACCCGGGTTTAAACCCTTTAAATATTTATTTGTTTGTCTTATTTCAGGAGATCAACCTGAATCATTGAGGCCAAGTGGTGAATAGAAAACTGGAGGCGTATGAACCCAGTAGATAGTAGCCGGGTTATGATATGGACCGCCAAGAAGAGCCGGCCCAGCTAAAGAAAAAGCAATGTAACCTGGATTTTATATTTTTTTGTGAGTATTTCTTATTTTCAGGAGGTTAACCCGGACATCAAGGATGGCGGCTCTCCCTGAGAAATAAAGCTTGAAGCTAAAAGAAAAGCACGCCAAACTCGACGTCCAAGTTAACCTGGGGGCTACTGATGGGGGGATTATAACCCGGTAGGCCCATGAGGAGGAAAGCATGACCCGCCGGGCAGGAGGCCGGGCGAGGCCAGCCATCATCATCATGGGCCGGGTCACACTGATGGGCCGGTGAGCTTGTCGGTAACCCGGCCTAGGCAAGGAAGATTCTGGAAGATCTGGAGGCAGTACGCGTCATGAAGTCCAAGACTTGGAGGATATGAAAGACAAGACGAGTTAGAGTAGGATTCCAAGTACGGGTATAACCCGGCTTACCTTGTAAACAACCAGGAGACCCGGTGGCCTTTATAAACCGGCTCCTAGGTCATAGATAGACAGATCCAGAGAAATAGATCCGAGAGAAAAGAGACAAGCCGAATAAGATAGAGAAAATAGAGAGAGTTCAGAAGAGAGATCTCCCACGCCGGAGTCATCCAAACCCGGCGATCGCCATTGGCGCACCATGTAATCTGTCACCATATAGTGATTTATAGCAGGACGTAGGGATCCTCCACCGAGGGGACCTGAACCTGGGTAAAAAATATCTTCTCCCTCGTAGAGCTAGACCATCTCCTGAACACCAGAGTCGCCTTGCCCTCAATCTCAAGTTACCTCGTGTAACATCTGCCGTGTTATCTACCCCACGACAGCGCTGTTGCGCACCCGATAGAATAATGGCAAAAGTGCAGTCGACGAAACGTTCGACTAAGTTCATAAGCAAAATCACACTCAAAATATTCCCGAGTTGATCCGACGATCCTTGGATGCTGCATGCATAAGTGCAAAGGTAAGACCCGCCGATCAGTCGAGCTGGGCTAAGGACCGCTCCAGCAGCGTTATCCTTAAATGTTCCGTGTCAGCAGACATGATGAAAATCCCCGACGGACGCGTTGGGTAGATTCAAAATTATACTGCAGTTCGATTCAGTAAGACCTCAACGGCCGTTTCGAGTCTGTCCAGTTTGTTCCAGATTCGAGTCCGGTGACTCGAGTTTGATCGAAAGCTAGTATGGTTTTGCCACAAATGGTAGTTAACCGGCCCCGATCCGTCGTGTGTGCCGGTCCTGCTAAGCTAATATCCCTTGACTATCATAAGCAAAAACTCATAGTCGATGAAAACACTCGGCATTGCTAACATGTGCTATTTCATAAGAATTCTAAATACAGATGTAAAAAATATATATAACGTGCATGATGTATGAGTCCATGCCCGACTCTTCGAATCAGACAAGTACTCGGGGCTACTGACATGGGTATGCCTATCGGGTACCCTACCATGAGGGTACCTGGTGCACGTATCGACTAGGCCCAACTATCAGAGCCTACATGAAGCCATGAAGGGAGGCCCACGAAGATGAAGTATCCTCTAAGTTTGGCGAAGCAATAGTCGGTTTAGAGTTTCCTTACTTGTAAATCGAGTCGGTTACGAACACCCGGGACCCAGCCTATTATTTAAGGACTGGGAGGGCCATCGAACCAGACAACGAACCACCAGAGCCACAAACCCTAGCGAGATCGACATCTCGCCGGGATCCTTGTAACCATCATATTCACAAATCAATAACAGACAGGCAGGACGTAGGGGTGTTACCTCCACACGAGAGCCCTGAACCTGGGTAAAATCTTTGCCCTGCTTGTCAGCCGACGATACTTCCAGCTCTACCACGTTCTCTCCCCCATATTCATAACCTAGGGACCTTAACCATGGGTCTTGATGAGTCTACCCCTCGTCACCGACCTTCTGGAGCTTTCCTTTATCGAGTCACGATGCGAGATTGGCCCATCTTTCACGTGGCCCAACAATGATAGCGCAACCTTAAGTCGCTGTTTGTTAAATTCGAATAAGTCGCGTGTTAATCATTCCCCTGACACATGCCAGGGTAAAGCTTCTTGATAAGAAGGCCAAGGACGCCTGAAGGTAAGCGCTCCCACTTTGGGCCCACCCACGTGAATGTCCTGCACATACCAAAAACATAAGTTAGATGCTTGTGATGAAAAGGTAACTAAAGTACAAGGTAACAACATTTTAAACCACCACTTACGCATCTGATGTGACATCAAGTAAGCCATTTGGCCTGCGTTCTGGAAAGCCCGAAGGCCCTCGCAAGTACACCTTACCCTCGCGCACTACGCCGAGCAAATCTAGTGGATGAGCTGTCAAGAGATCCTCCTCCGCCACGGCATCCTCCTCCTCACTCTCCTCACGCCGCTCCTCCTCCTCCTCCTCCTCACTCTCCTCACCCCCCGGTCCTGGTAGTCATCGTCACTAGGCACGGCAGCGTCATCCTCCTCCAAGGGCTCCTCGGCCCGCTCCTCCTCCTCTGACTCGGAAGACGAAACTGAGCGAAAAGGACTACTCAAGCGAGCAGGAGGCCTACCCCGGGGCGCCTTCTGGGCAACCACCTGTCTACCACGCCGTGCAGAAGTCTCCACCATAGCGTGCCGGTCACGCTTCCTTCCAATGACCACGCTAGTCCCTTGAGCATCATGCGCGTATAGTTTAGACACATTGCCAAGCTTGAGTGCCCGCTTCTCCTTGCCCGCCACCTTGTTCTTGCCGAGGTTCTCCCTGGAAATACTCCTCCTCGCCGCGAGCTGCTTCTCCTTGAGGCCCGGCTTCCCCTTGGAGCCCGGCTTCTCCTTCCCCCCTGCCATGTCTCAATCACCTGTCATCACAAAGAATGAGTTGATTAGTACAAGTAAGAACACAATAGTAATGGATAGGCTTAAAGAAAACTCATAAGAAGAAATTGCCAAAACTCATAAGAATACAACAAAATGTTTCATAGAAAATATTACATCACAAATGGTTCATAGAAAATATTACATCACAAATGGTTCATAGAAAATATTACATCACAAATGGTTCATAGAAAATATTACTTAACAAATTCTAATCGACGAGTACAAAGCTTCAGAAGCCCGTGTGTACATTGTTTGGATCATAACTTGGACCAGGATCATCATCATCACTATCACGATTGTACCACCAATCTGGAACGTAGTCTAGAGGTGGACCGCTCGGCTCCTCTACATCGGGTAGGTGCATCCGTTCAAGAAGCTCCACGTCTCTCTGGTTGACAACCAGCTCAACGGCGTCATCTTGCTCATGGTCGACTCCAATGACATCGTCGTCTTCTTCCATCTCATCGACACTAGGCAAGTTCAGGTTCAATTGGCCTGACAGCCCATCTTCCTGATAGAACTCACCCTGGTAGGTGTTCGGGTTTAGGCGTTGGTGGTAGTCGTCATCGTTACGGGTTGGTACTTTATTACGTGGCGGTACCGTGCACGCTACATCCCAGCCTATTAGACAATTCACAGTTTTGCATGGGTACGGGAGATAAAAAACTTGGATGGCTTGGTGTGCTAGGATATAGACATCATCTCCCGTGTAGACGGATTCTCGCTCAACTTCGACCAACCCAATTTCAGGTCTTCGTCTCACTCTTTTTGGATTGAACCAATGGAATTTGAAGACAACAGGGTTCTTCTGTTTGCCAAATTCACAATCCAGTTCAATTATTTTCATGACTATTCCAAAGTAATCAAGGTCGTCCTTCCCTTGGCATAAGACCCCGGAATTTCTTGTCCTCGGGTTTGGCCGAGTTTTCTCATGATGATCGGTATGGAAGCGAAACCCGTTCACGTCATATGACTTATAGGTCTTGACGACATAGGGCCATGAGGTAAGTTTCTTCAACTCGGGCCTCATATTCGGGTCAGATAATCCCTACAAGTGCAATAGGAAGAAGTATGATATGTTAGTGTTGACGAAACGTCTTACACAAACATGGAATGAAACAAGGGGATATTCCCTACTTTTGCTTTGAACCACGGAATGAAACCGCCGCCGCCTTCACCCCCCTTTTTAAAAAGAACCAACTTGTCATTGTCGGTACATGGTCTTCGATGTTTCGAGGTTTCTCTCTCAAATGACCTATGAACGACAACGATCAAGAAACAGAGTTAGTCCACAAACTAGGAAATGGAAGTGTGCCGAACAATACACCATAAATTGAGCACTTACTCAATGTAGGGATCTACTTCTGTCGTGTTCTTCAAGACATAAGATGTAATGTTCGTCCACTCATCAAATGATAATTTCTTCTTCTTGCTGCCACTTGATTTGCCACCGTGCCCGATGGAAATGCTAAGTTCAGGTAGATCTTCCGGGTTGGCCGTGTTGAGACGAGGCACTGGATTATGAACAGTGGTAAGATTGTCACTATAGAACTTAGTGGTGAAGTTTGACACCTCCTCGTTTAGTGTTGCCTCAGCTATGGATGCTTCGATTTTGTTTTTGTTCGTGCCTTTCAGTTGAAGGTCCTTCTGCTCTCTCTCAGTTGCAAACATCCAACGTGTATGCACAGGACCCCCCAATCTTGCCTCGGTCGCGAGATGCACCAACAAATGTTGCATGGGATTGAATATGCCTGGTGGAAAGACAGCCTCTAGCTCGCAAATCAACTCGGGCATCTCTTCCTCTAACTCTTCAATCACCTTGATATCTAATTCTTTAGCACAAAGTCGGCGGAAGAAATAGCTCAACTTTGCCAACACTACCCAAATGGCCTCATCGATATAGCCTCGAAACATGACCGGCATTATCCGCTCGATCCATATGTGATAGTCATGACTCTTGAGCCCACCTATCTTCAACCCAACCAAATTCACTCCCCTCATTATGTTAGCAGCGTAGCCATCAGGGAAGGATAGGTGGTCCAGGACCCACTGGAGAATTTCTTTCCTTTGGGCCCTTGTTGGGGTGAAACGGGCCTTTGGTTTGGACCATCTTGTTTTTACTGTGCCGGGAGGGTCCATGTGAAAGGACAATGATGTCGCCTAGAGGGGGGGGGGTGAATAGGCGATTAAATTTTTTTCGGTTTAGGCTTGCTAATTGCGGAATAAAACTAGGTGTTTAAATTAACAAGCCAACAACCTAAATAAACTAGGTTCACCTATGTGCACCAACAACTTATGCTAAGCAAGACAAGCAACGATGTGATAGCAATAGAGAATACTTCAAGCACGAAGGCTATCACAATGTAAAGTGCATAAGTAAAAAGCTCGGGTATAGAAATAACCGAAGCGCGCGGAGACGAGGATGTATTCCCGAGTTCCTCCTTGAAAGGGAGTACGTCTCGTTGGAGAGGTGTGAACCGACACAACGGTTCAACAACCACAAAGGTTTCACCCTCTTCTCCGATGAACCGCACCACAAAGGTTTGGTTCACCTTCCACTATCGGTATTCCTTCGAGGCGGAATCCGGAGCCTTTCAACAACAATCCGGGGCACAACCCACAATGGGATTGGGGGCTCCCGAACGGCTTTCAACAACCATCCGAGGCACAACCCACAATGGATTGGGGGCTCCCGAACGGCTTCAAGTGACCACACAAGGGTCCAACCACCACAAAGGCGTCTAGGGCCCGAAGACCCAAGAGTAACAAGTTCACAAGATTTCAAATTCCACGAATCCTCGTGGAGAGCACACCGATGCACCAAATGCAAAAGGCAAGAGCACAAGTGCTCAAATCCTTCACTCTCAAATCCCACCACAAGCAACTAATGCTTATGGGGGGAGAAGAGAGGAAGAACAAAGAAGAGAACCACACAAGAACTCCAAGAACTAGATCCACTATATTCCCCTCACTTAGAGGAGAGATTGATTGGTGGAAATGTAGATCTAGGTCACCTCTCTCAAATCCCTCAAAGATATGCAAGAATCATGGGAGGAATTGGGAGAGGGGCAAGCTTTCCAAGGTCAACAATGGAGGTGAGAGAGGGGGGAAAACGTGCTTGGAAAAGCTAGGGAACCATTGGGGAAGAGGACCCCTTAAATAGGTTCCCTGGAAATCTGACCGTTATGCCCAGTTTTCGTACCCAGCGGTACTACCGCTGGGACAGCGGTACTACCGCTGCTGGTCTCACTGCGGTACCCAGTGTACTGCACAACCCAGCTGCAGCGGTACCTCGGAGAAGTACCGTAGCTGCCAGGCACAGCGGTACTACCGCGACACTGCCGGTAGTACCGCTGGGATCCTTCGAATAAAATAGAAGGAAACCAGCGGTAGTACGAGGCAACTACCGGTGGGTACCGTAGCGAGTCCAGAGAGCAAAACCGGCCTAGCGGTACCCCTGGCGGTACCACCAGCGGTACCACACGGTACCACCGCCAGGAGGAGTACCAGCTGTGCTGCAGGAGTCCCGCTCCAGGTGGAGCGGTACTACCGCTGCGACAGCGGTACTACCGCCAGACACAGAAAAGCTCTTCCTGAAATGCAATAACTTTCTCGTATGAACTCCAAAACAGGTGAATCCAATTGCGTTGGAAAGGTAACGACAAGAGCATTGCTACAAGATTTTCTCGAGGAGGACCGGTAATATTTCCAAATATCTCGAGGAGATACCACTCATGGAAGGTGTGGACCTTATCTCGAGGAGGACCGGTAATATTTCCAACACCGAGAATGCAACAAGATTTTCATCCGGACTCCGTTTTCTATGATGTTGGGCTTGTTCCGAAGATAACCACAAGCACTACAAGACCATGCATATTCACATCATAGTCCATCATGTGAGGAGGAGAACACAAGAGGAGAGTTTGACCTCTCTACAAAAGACGAACCGGTAAAACCTCCAACATCAAAAACATCACAAGATATTCAAATGGAATCCGTTTTGATGAACTAGAGCTTGGTATGGAGATGAACACAAGCTCTAAATTCTCTCATGGATAAAAGCCAAATAAGAACCAAGAAAGATGATATGCCAAGTATGCAAAGGTTTGAGCTCTCCACAAAGATGCGATCAAGTTACTCACTTGAGAACCCCTCTTGATAGTACGCCGTCTATCCTAAACCCGGTCTCCCACTAACACCACGAGACCGGTAAAATAGAAACCCTATCAAGATCATACCTTTGCCTTGCGCAATCCACTTGAGCTAGATGATGACGATCTTGATCTCTTCAAGTGGACCACCTTTCTTGATTGCGCTTGCTAGCACATGCTTGATGAAGACATCTCCAAATCCTCCCCCATACACCATTATGGGAGAGCCTCGCAAAGCTCCGTCTTCATGTATCCACTTGTGCTTCATATTCTTCTCTTGATATAGATGATGGCTTGGAGATAAACATGAAGTTCACTCAATCTTCTTTTCCAAGCCATGCTTGCAATAAGCTCAACTCTTGACATGACCATCCTTCATATAAACACTTGGATGGAGCCTTGGTCATCATGTAATCTTCTAGAGTCCAACACATGAACTCCAAACTTTACCTACGGACAAGATCTACAAGTATATCTCAAAGCAAACATTAGTCCATAAGGATTGTCATTAATTACCAAAACCACGCATGGGGCAACACATGCACTTTCACCATGTTCATGTCTGGCCTATCACATAGCAGCTGCTGATCGGCTCTAGCCTTGACATTATCCTTCGACTTCTCGAGGTCCATTAGTGTGTGCCAAAGGGCCTCGGCGATATTCTTCTCAGTGTGCATTACATCAATGTTGTGAGGAAGAAGGAGATGCTTAAAGTATGGGAGCTTCCAGAAGCATGGAATGTGTGTCCATTGGTGTGTGTGTCCATTGGTGTGTGTCTCCATAACCCACAAAGCCAGTCCCATCTACATTGGGCACAAGAGCTTCTAGCTGAGCCTTAGTGGCGACACCATCCATGGTAGGTATTGGTACATGAGCATCAACAACTACATCTTTCAAGAACTTCTTTTTGTCTCTCTTGAATCTATGACCAGGTTTAAGGTACTGTCGATGCTTATCAAAACAAGAATACTTGCCGCCCTTCTTCAGCCAAACGAAATTCATAGCCTGCATGCAAATTGGGCAAGGCCACTTCCCGTGCGTACACCATCCGCAGAATATCGCGCGTGCCGACAAGTCATGCAGAGACGTGTGGTACCAGACGTGCATAGTGAAGTGCTGATTTGCTACGGTGTCGTACATCCGTACCCCTTCTTCCCAGGCAAGCAACAAATCATCCACCAACGGCTCCATGTACACACTCATATTCTTCCCCGGATATTCAGGCCCTGGAATTATCAGCGACAAGAACATGTTTTGTCGTTGCATGACGACGCCAGGGGGAAGATTCAACGGAATGACAAACATCGGCCAACAACTATAGTTGCAAGAAGACATACCATATGGGTTGAACCCATCTGTTGATAAGGCAACTGCTACACTCCTGTTATTGCCGGCTTTTTGGGGACACTTCTTAATGAATTCCTTCCATGCAACACCATCAGACGGATGTACCATCTTCTCAGGACGGTACCTCTTCCCATCTATCGGCCATCTCATTTGTTGGGCAGATTCGTTGGTCATAAAAAGCCGTTGGATCCTCGGTATGAATGGAAGATACCGAAGGATTTTTTGGCTACTCCAAGCTGCGTCTTCTGACCATCACCGCTGTCGACCTTCATATACCTAGAGGACTTGCACTTGAGACAGTATTTTTCATTGATGTGTTCTTTTCTAAATAACATACAACCCTTTGGACAAGCATCTATCGGCGTATAATCCATCTTAAGTAATTTGAGGATTTTCGTCGACTCGTACATGTTCTTTGGCAGAATATGTGACTCCGGTAGAAGAGAGGCGATAACATGCAGGAATGCATCAAAGCAATTAATGCTTACATGATACTGGGACTTGATAGCCATTAGGCGACTTATGGAATCAAGTTGAGAAACCTTGGTATGGGCGTGGAGGGTTTTTTGCGAGGCAAACAAAGTATCATAGAACTCCTTTGTGCTCTTTTCCCCCTCCCCATCTGCATCTTCGGTTGGAATTTCAGGTGCACGTGCATTAGCGAATTGATCTAGCATTCTATCAGCCCAAGTATCAAAAGCTGTTGATGCCTCCTCGGTGCGTCGTCGCGCAACCTTATTCCCTCGAGATGCACGCTCTCCATGCAAAGTCCAACGATGGTAGTTTGGCATAAACCCAGACTTGGCAAGGTGAAAACCCATCTCTTCCTTTGTTTGGCGACGACCGTTTTTGCAACATTTGCAAGGGCACCAAGTTGACGCAGGGTTTTCAGCAAATGCAAACTCCAGAAACTCTAAGGTCTTACTCAGCCATTCATCAGACATCTGACTCGCACCGGCTCGGCCACTGTACATCCAATCACGATCCTCCATCTCCAAACTGATTAATGCATACATATATATTTAACAAAGAGATGCATGCATCATTAATTTAATTATTCACAAAACTATAGATTTTACGCATTGAATGCACTCACCTATATCTACTAGGTAAAGCTAAGGCCATCCCACCCGAGTATGTGTAGCTTGTGTTCGTTTCCATGTCCTACTTCTATCCAAGACAGAATTTCGGCAGCACCTCCCCTCTGCTCTCCCAATACACGTCTCGACAAAGTTTCGAGAGATTGTGTATCCGGAGAACAACATGGGAGGCGCGACCGAAATTCTGTCTCGGATAGGAGTAGAACATGGGAACGAACACAAGCTACACATACTCGGGCTGTCCAAAACGTGGACAATTCGAAACGGCCACGGTTATAAAAGATATAGCTCTTTGTATATAAACATATACCCTAGACAAGGTGTATACATAAATATATACAAACAGCTCTTTATATATAAACATATACCCTTGACAAGGTGTATACATAAATATATATAAAGAGTTTCATCTTTATAACGACAACCCTTCCGAACGGGAGACTCCTAGGGTTACGCGACTTGTTTGGTAAGCTATAAAATAATGCAACCTAGCAAGAGAAGCGGAAAAGCGTCATTACCCTCGAAGCGTGACCGAGGAAAATAATGCAACCTAGCAAGAGGAGCTAGCTGCCCGAGCCCTGCCCTACAACGACGCTCCCATCGTCAACCTCGGTGCATACCCTGCACACATTATCACAAATACAATTAATAACTAACAAAAAACAATGACTAACTAAGCAAAATATCACCTAACTAATTAACAAACAATCCTAAAACCGAACCAACTACTAACCTAACTAACTACTGACCAAAATCAAATAAACGGAGAGTATTCACTGTAGGAATTAACACTAAATAGAGCTACTAATATGTAAAGGAACACAAGCACACTAAAACATGTTTTGGTACTGATTGCAACACAAACACAAGCACACAAGCACACTGGATTTGCAGGATCGATTGTAATATACCCAGGTGGTGCTTCAGCTTGGCGAAGAGGAGCAGTTGGCGTTGGGGAAGAGTAGCAGCCGGGGTTGAGGAAGAGCAGCTTCAGGTCGGCGGGGTTGAGGAAGAGCACCGTTCTTGCGGCAGCGGCAGCGGGGTCGAGGAGGCGGCAGCGGGGAACCGCACGCGCTCGCGGTGGAGGCCGGCCGTGAACCTAGCCCGAGCCTCCCGCCATTGCTCCGGCCGAGGTGGTGGCTAGGGTTTGGCTCGTGGCGGCGGGGGCGGGCAGCGGCCTGGGATTCCTGGCGGCGGTCGGGGAGAGGTGGCGGCGGCAGCAGAGGGAGCTGGCGGCGGGGGTGGGGGTGGTGGCGGCGGCGGCGCCGGCGAAGAACGGCAGGCTTGGGCGCACGGGATTGGGGATTGGGGATTTTTTCTGTCGATTCGGACAGAAATTTTCACTAATAGTCCCCGCGCCCGCGTTTTTTTTGCCGAGCATACCTCTTCGCCGAGTGCGCTACTCGGCGAAGACCTCTTGTTTGCCGAGAAATCCTCTTCGCCGAGTGTACTACTCGGTGAAGACCCTTTTATAGGTTATAGTTTCTGTTATTCTTTTTATAATTAAATTTTATAATGTGTACTACCAAACTATTATACATATATTAAACACCACCTAGTTTTTGGTGTTGTGGTTCCGACGCTCCGCGGCCACCGGTTTGGTGAGTGTACACAACCTAATGCAAATATTAGGGCACCACCTATGTTTTGGTGAGGTTCCGACACCCCGAAGCCCCCGGTTCCGTCGAAACCCACCCACGTAGACCAGAAGTCGACCGTGTCGTCTACCCCTTCGACGGGCGTCGAAAGGGGGTAGCTCCAAGGAATTTTATACTTGGTTGTGTTTGGGTGGGCTATGTGAACATAATTAACCTGATTTGGGCTCATGTTATCACATGTTTCCATCCGTCGCACCCGAAATGGTGGTTTCCACATAGAAGAGCATAACCTTCGAGGGGGATAAGTGCGGTTTGTGAAGCCGGTCACACCTCGGAGTCTCGATATGTCTCTAGCAACCTACCACCACAACCTAATGCATATATTAGGGCACCACCTATGTTTTGGTGAGGTTCCGACACACCGAAGCCCCCGGTTCCGTCAAAACCCACCCACAGTAGACCAGAAGTCGACCGTGTCGTCTACCCCTTCGACGGGCGTCGAAAGGGGGTAGCTCCAAGGACTTTTATACTTGGTTGTGTTTGGGTGGGCCATGTGAACATAATTAACCTGATTTGGGCTCATGTTATCACATGTTTCCATCCGTCGCACCCGAAATGGTGGTTTCCACATAGAAGAGCATAACCTTCGAGGGGGATAAGTGCGGTTTGTGAAGCCGGTCACACCTCGGAGTCTCGATATGTCTCTAGAAACCTACCACCACAACCTAATGCATATATTAGGGCACCACCTATGTTTTGGTGAGGTTACGACACCCCGAAGCCCCCGGTTCCGTCGAAACCCACCCACAGTAGACCAGAAGTCGACCGTGTCGTCTACCCCTTCGACGGGCGTCGAAAGGGGGTAGCTCCAAGGACTTTTATACTTGGTTGTGTTTGGGTGGGCCATGTGAACATAATTAACCTGATTTGGGCTCATGTTATCACATGTTTCCATCCGTCGCACCGAAATGGTGGTTTCCACATAGAAGAGCATAACCTTCGAGGGGGATAAGTGCGGTTTGTGAAGCCGGTCACACCTCGGAGTCTCGATATGTCTCTAGCAACCTACCACCACAACCTAATGCATATATTAGGGCACCACCTATGTTTTGGTGAGGTTCCGACACCCCGAAGCCCCCGGTTCCGTCGAAACCCAACCACAGTAGACCAGAAGTCGACTGTGTCGTCTACCCCTTCGACGGGTGTCGAAAGGGGGTAGCTCCAAGGACTTTTATACTTGGTTGTGTTTGAGTGGGCCATGTGAACATAATTAACCTGATTTGGGCTCATGTTATCACATGTTTCCATCCGTCGCACGCGAAATGGTGGTTTCCACATAGAAGAGCATAACCTTCGAGGGGGATAAGTGCGGTTTGTGAAGCCGGTCACACCTCGGAGTCTCGATATGTCTCTAGCAACCTACCACCACAACCTAATGCATATATTAGGGCACCACCTATGTTTTGGTGAGGTTCCGACACCCCGAAGCCCCCGGTTCCGTCGAAACCCACCACAGTAGATCAGAAGTCGACCGTGTCGTCTACCCCTTCGACGGGCGTCGAAAGGGGGTAGCTCCAAGGACTTTTATACTTGGTTGTGTTTGGGTGAGCCATGTTAACATAAATAACCTTCGAGGGGGATAAGTTGGGTGTGTGTGAAGTCGGTCACACCTCGGAGTCTTGTGAGGATATCACATGTGAGTATTCTTTTCTTTTCTTTTAATTAATTGCCTTACAGCAGGTGATTCACGCTTGGTAGGTGGCTATCGATCGGTGGAGTGGATAAGATCACATATTCCGGGTATGTGGTGACAAGAATACATTTAATTAAAAAACACACACATTTAATATCGAAGACAGAATTTGATTTAACGTTAACACATAACGAGCACATTCTGGAACCGCCGATACATAATTGACTAACAAACAAGTAAACATGCATGTAGAACAAATTACAACAATCACGAACAACTAACAAATTAATTAAAACCTACAATCTTCTCATCAAATATCTTCTCCTCCAGCCGATCCCATGCCAGATGGACCTCCAAAGCAGTGGCCTCCCGTCCTGAAGAATGGACCCAGGTCGACGACCTGCTCCACATGGATTAGGATAGTATGAACCAGTGACAGTTTCGTCGTGGTTGAGTAGGGGGCGTCAAACTCAGACGGTGGAAGCTCAGGCTCTGGCACCTCCACATCGTAGACGGTAGGAACTTCTGATGGATTCTTCATCCACGCCATCACACTCAGGTACCAGCTGTCTTCCGGCTTGAGCATTTCCACAAGCTGCCCACCTAGCCTGTTGATGAACTGGTTCACGGCTTGGGGCTCCCACACCTCCCGTGGGAACCTCTCAAACCTCAGCTTCGTTAAGTACGGCAGCTCCGATGGCCGCCCTCCGTGCCCACGATGCCAGCGGCTCATCGTGAGCGTCTCCCCGTTGACCGCGAGGCCGGGGGAGGCATGGAGGACGCGAGTGCAGTCTCGCTGAAGCGAAGCACACGAAGAAGTCGAATGGCGGCGCGCAAACCTCCACCTTGACGTGGCGGCGGTCCACACCGCACTGCACCACCACCGCCCCCACGACCGTCTCCGCGACACCGGTGGTCGGCTACCTCCGACCGTCGCCATCAGTGCGCGCCCGCTCCACTTCTCCTCCAGCTTGACCATGCCGGGAGTGCGAGACAACACACAGTGCCCACGCTCGGAGTCTTCAAGCCCACTCCACATCCTTCTCCTGAAACTATCTACGACAGAGTAAATATTGCAATGGGCGAATTTGTGTGTAAAAGATCAGTGGCCGGGGGGGTCTTTTATAGCCTTCCCACCAGCTATCCCGCCCAAAATTTCCCGCCAAAAAAAACCCGATAAAATTTCCCGCCGAAAATTTTACCACCCAAAAAATTTACAGGTCGTGTAATAAAGAACATAAAATACTGTGCGACTAAACACATCGATGAACAAATCAAACGGTTTCCCCGAGCTACAGTCGCACACTGGCTGCGATATCACATGCAGTGTGCGACTGAGCTCGGGAATCCGGATGATTTGTGTTGGACGCCACGAATTAATCCGGATGAAAAACAAGTTGTGTTGAAAACCTAAATATAGCTGAAACAAAACACACGGTTTCCCCTAGCTATAGCCCTACACTGATTCACGGTCGAATGTCGTTGCATTCAGTGTAGGGCATAGCTAGGGAACCCGAATGTTTTGTGTTTGAGCACAAGGTAGAATGAGTGAGTAACCTGTCTGAGGGGTGGACTATTTACAGGGAAACAAAACACACGGTTTCCCCTAGCTACAGCCCTACAGTGATTCACGTCGAATGTCGCTGCATTCACTGTAGGACGTAGCTAGGGAACCCGAATGTTTTGTGTTTGAGAAGAATGAGTGAGTAAGCTAGCTGAGAGGTGCAGTATTTATAGGCGTCGTTAGGGCTGAGGAGCTGGCGCCAAAACATCCACATTTCGCCGAGACAGACACTCGGCGAATGCCCCCTGTCGGCGAAGAATTGGCGCGTACTGAAAATACTTCTCCCGCCCACCAGGTTTGCCGAGTGCAGCGCCCGGCGAAGACGGACACCCGGCAAAGAAATGGCGCGGAACGAAATTTTCCTTCCCGCCCATGTCTTCGCCGAGTGCCGTCCACCGACAAACTCGGCGAAATGGCGCGGCAAACCAATTTTTTTCCGCGCCATTTCTTCGCCGAGTGCCAGCCACCGACACACTCGGCGAACTTTTGCAGAAAAGGCGGCAAAATATCAAAAGTTTCGTGCGCACTTTTTACGAGTGCGTTGTCGGCGAAGAAAAGGGCTCCCATCTGTGCCGGCTGTGGCACTCGGCGAAATTCACGAATCGCCGCGGAAATGTGGGTCCCACTGGCAGGCGCCACGTGGTCATCCATTTTGCCGAGATCGCAGTATTGCCGAGTATTTTCTGTGCTGTTCGCCGAGAAGGCGATCTTCGCCGAGTGCTTTATCCACGCAGTGCCGGCGAACGTTATGTTTGCCGAGTGTTCTACAGTTCGCCGAGTTTCATCTGCGCGGTGTCGGCTTAGACGCTCTTCGCCGAGTCCCCCGACATTTTGCACTCGGCAAAGCCGAGACAACTCGGCAGAGAGCGATTTTCTAGTAGTGATGTTAAGCGAGCTATAATTTATAGTACTGGGCTATGTTTTGTATGTGCTAAGATGCAGGCTTGTGTCTGCTGTAAGTGTCATGTCCTGTTGGAATGGGGTGAATGCAGTGGTGATGCCAACAGAAACGCTGGAGCTGAAGCTGCACCTTCTCTGTCAGGTGTTGCAGATTGAGACGCTGAAGCTAGCAAATCTGCAATTACCTGTAGCTTAATGATGGCTTAAGTGTTTGTACAAATATTAATTAATTTAAAGCCAAGTGGCATCAACAAGATCTTACAGGAATATATAAATGATGCAGCTAAAGTAAACGAATGCCCAGACCAACGGACATAGGGTTAGAACATCTATCAGGAATATACGGATTCCAGCAGCACTAGACAACACATACTCGCTGCCGTGATACTCATAAAAAAATACATAGTGAAAATGTGCTATAAGCATGCCCTATGATCAGGTAACATAAGGACACAAACTATGACTACTCTCTGGAGTAAACCTTCATGGGTTTGCACACAAAGGAGGTATTATACACAAGATAGAAAGGGACAGTGCGCTAACATTGCGTTGTCGGCGAATTAGATGGCCAAAACTTTGAAACACGAAACTATCAAGTTAGAACATGCTTTCCTCTAAGGGAATTTGAAGATAGGAACACAACAGATGTCCATATGACAGAATATATTATTGTTATATACACAATGTCAAAGAATTGCATAGAGAAAACCAAACAGGTGTTTTACTTTCAATTGATGTTTCCTACTAACTAATATAACAGTACAAGTTCAAAACTGAGGCCGCTGGAAGATAAAGTGGCTGGAGTAATTCATCAGATCCACAAACCTTTCTTGGTTATAAAGACATTCAAGGCAGCATGAGCAAGATCATCCAATCCCGAGCATCCTATCCAACACTGAACACAGCTCTGTCATGTCTGTGCATTCCACTGGACCCTTTCTGCAAAACCCCTTGATCACATTTGCGTAAACCCTACCATCTAAGGCGACTCCTTTCGCTACCATCTCGTCAAACAGCCTCAAGGCCTCTCGAACATGTCCACACCTGACCAACCAATACGTGAGATGTGCTACAGGCTCTGCAGGGTAGCCTTCATCGATGTGCCTGACCAAATTGGTGGCCTCGGTCCTCCTTCCAGACCTACAAAGGCAATCAACCAGTGTGTTGTATGTGATTGTATCCGGGACAATCTTCCCGGCATTGGCATCAGTGAACAAAAAACCAAGCTCGTCCTCCTCTCCGGCAAGATAGAACTCATGGATCAGGATGTTAAAGGTCACGGTGTCCACTCCATCTTCTTGCAGAAATGGTCCATGGTTGTGTTGTACGGCATGGCGTCGACCTCAAAGCCCAGCTCTTCACATCGATCCAGGACCTCCTTGCCCACCCACGTGTCTAGGTCTTTTGATACATGAGCCAACAACATGTCCAGACCGACAACAGTCAGCTGCAACGTGATCCAGCAGACATAACGCGTCCTCGGAGCTGGGCCGCTTCTTTTGGTTCTTTCGAAGCAGGCCTGACTAGGGCCAATATTTCGCTGTTCCGGCCCAAGATAGCCAACTGATACGGTTAACATTTTTCTTATTCACGCACTCCCGAGGGCTCGCTCAAAGAAAATAAAAAGAACCACTCCCCATCGCTCCCGAGCATCGCCGCCGCCGCCGCCGCCGCGTCCCCGTGAACAATCGCCGCCGCCACTCCAGACCAAGGTATTTATCCTCGCGCGGACGGAGAGAGCGAGAGATAGCTCCCCATCATTCATCCTACTTGCCGAGATTGATTTATCCTCAGCTCTCTTGTTCCTTTAAGCCGCGCCATGGAGGAGGAGAATCCTGGGAAGAAGGCGAGGACGACCAACCTTCCGGCGGAGGCGGTAGTACCAGCGGAGGAAGGGTCAGTGCCGGCGGTGGACAGAATCCTCACGGACGACCTCATCGTGGAGTTCCTCTCCCGCCTCCCGGCCAGGTCCGTCCACCGATTCAAGTGCGTCTCCCCGTCCTGGCGCGACCTCATCGCCGACCCGGTGCACCGCAAGAAGCTGCCCCACGCCCTCGCCGGCTTCCTCTACAGCACCTACAACAGGGCAAACCCCCGCCTCCAGGACTTCCACTTCGCCAACGTCTCCGCCGGAGCGGCCGAGCCGTCCCTCCCTTTCCTGCCACCCGACGAGTACCCGCCGATCGACCCGTCCCTCCTTTTCCTGCCATCCGACGAGTACCTGTACGTCCCCCACTTCGACACCTGCAATGGCCTCCTCCTCTGCCTCGCCTACATGGCCCCTTCCTCTCCTTCGACGGACGACGACGACGATGCGCAGCTCGATTCCCATTACGTCGTGTGCAACCCGGCCACCGAGAGGTGGGTCGACCTGCCCCCTCACCCCAAGCTGCCGCTTGGCGGTCGCATCACGGCTCGTTTGGCTTTTGATCCAGCACACTCGTCCCATTTCCACGTTTTTCAGTTCGCGAAGAAGGATGAGCATGACTGCGTCACAGGAGTGGACGTATACTCGTCGCGTACTGGAACCTGGAATCATAGAGAGAGCCCGATGGTTGAGAAATTTAGCCTCTGCTTTGGCCTTGCAAGTGTCTTCTTTCATGGTATGCTGCATTTGCTTGCTTGGCCGCACCCCATGAAAGCCGACGAGGATGCTGTGCTAGTAGCAGTGGACATGGAGGGGCGGGTGTGGAAGACTATCCGTGTGCCGTCAGGTGGCTACAGTTTTGGTCAAATTGGATTGTCACAGGGCTGCTTGCACTATGCTACCACGCCACTGGCTGTTGTCGACAGGAACAATAACAAGATCCAGAAGAAGAAGAAAAGGAATAAAAAGAAACAGAAGGAGGAGGAGGATACATCCCTAGCCACCAAGATAGCATCAGTCTGGTGCATGAAGGATTATGATACTAAAGAATGGGTCTTGAAGCACACTGTTAGCGATTATGAGTTGCGGAGCATAACCACAGAAAATTACATGGTGGCTGCTATTCATCCAGACTGTGACACCATTTTCTTGGATTCATGTGATGCTGATACATTGGTATCATTTGATATGCAACGTCGGAAATTTTGCCAGATCCTTCAGCTTGAGAAAAACAGGGCATTGCAATTAATGCCCTATGTACCACTGTTCTCAGACTCATTCGCGGGCGCAGATGGAAAATAGTGTTAACTACAACTCAAGATCGTGCTTCCTCCCGGATTTGGCTCTCTTCGATGCTGAATTTCTTGTCGGATGATTTCTGAATCTCCTTCAATTTTCTCATCGTATTTGCTGGTGCTGACACTCCTGCTTGCTCGATTTTCTATTTGGAGCAATGCCTGGTAAGCTTCGAGATTAAGCATGTTGCAGTTTTTCAGAGAACATGGTTACTATTCATCTTGTTTGTCTAGCTATTTCCCTGGATGCCAATTAGTTTCATGTGACTAAATTAATATGGAAACTTGTTTCCTTGGCCATATTGTAAGGATCATGCGTCCTAAATTTTAATGTTAGCGAGTGTAGTCTATAAACTTCCTAGTGTACTGAAAGTCTCAGTCAGAGTGTTGCAATGTCTACTTGATGCCACTACTCGGGATTTCGGTGACGCATGCCACCGAGCAATTTATTTTTTATCTACTCTTGTTGCCGGCTGTAGGCAATGAGTTCAGTCTGCTCAGTTGAACTTGTGCAACCTAACCTGTAAGGCCATAACACAAGACTGAAAATTTGCATTGGATCATAGTAGTTCACTGTTGTTTAGTTTAAGCAGCTTCCTGTTTAGTTGAGGGCTGGTTGTTTGAGTAGTCATGCCTGCACCGAGGTCTTTGATTGTCTGCACAGTGTGGGACACTAAGAAAATTACAGGTTATGAACTAGCTACTATATCGTTGTCCAAATGCACCTTTCCCTTTATCTGTCTTCACAAAAAGTATATTAAGTTTGTGACCTCCGACAGAAACTATACAAGGTGTAGTAGATCTGCATAGTGCTTAATCGTAGCTTTCGTCATAGTAGTGTTGGGATGATACTCTAAATTTGCAATCAAGAGGTACAACTAGGCTTCCCAAGCTTGAGGCATGTGAATCCTTAACACAGTTGCGGTGTCTCACAACGAAGCTGCATTAAAACTGTAAAATACAACTGAGAAAACACAGGCTTACATCTGACAAAATGAACAAAAAAAGTATGCAGTTGGAGTACCACAAAACTGTGAACAAAAATGGGCATATACTTAAAGATCATTTGTCCTAAATCTTAACTAGTTGAATTTCAGCGCGGCGGCACGCCGCGCCCTAGGTGGGAATTTATGTGAATATAGCTTGTTTTTTTTGTTTTAGTCACATAAATTTTGTAAGTAGAAGTGGCGGCTTTGTTCGTACAATGTGTTGTTTTAGTCACATAAATTTTGTAAGTAGAAGTGGCAGCTTTGTTCGTATAATGCATTTATCTTTAAAGGCATTGTGGCTTATAGGAAAGTAGTAAAGTTTTTTTTTAAAGTACCATCATTAGCTAAATTGAGGGATTTTAAATTTTGTAAGTAGAAGTGGCGGCTTTGTTCGTATAATGCGTTTATCTTTGCAGGCATTGTGGCTTATAGGGAAGTAGTAAAGTTTTTTTTTTTGAAGTACCACTATTAGTTAAATTGAGGGATTTTATTAATTACAGATGAAGAGTTATTGATTTTACGATTTTTTGGACATTTTTGTGAAATATTTTGGAAAAGTTAAAATTTTGTCAGTGGGGCCTGCATGCTAGGGTTTTATTAATTCTCGAAACCATTTTCGTAAATGTTTAAAATTTGACAGGCCGGGCCCACAATGAAGTTGTAATGACGTCAGCATTGGGCACCTGGCCAGGAAAAGAAAAGCAGAGAAACATGCACGAAATATATTTGATACTTTACTGAATATTGTTGAATATCCTCGGGAAATTAATTTTTTCGTGTTGTTGAATATTTTCTTTGGAAAAATATTTATTGAACAAATCTACAACAAATCTTGTATGGAAACTATTTTAAACTTATAGAAATTGGTGAATATTTTCTGGGAAGAAAAATTATTTGGAAAACTAATCCAACAAATCTTCAACGAAATGAACATTTCTTAGTTTCTGTGAAAGGTTTGAAAATTTGTTGAATTTGCAAAATTTCATAGTTTCACTTTTGTACACAATGGATATTTAGTATATATTTCATGTATATAATTTTTGGAGAACGTGAGGTTTTTTTTATTTGGGGAAAAAAACTGCAAAAAAAACACGCCTACTGTAGGCGCCGCACTGTACTTTGGAAAAGTTATTTGGTGGTGATGTTACTGAAATTAGTTTGTATTATCTGGAGAACGCAAGGACCTTTGCGTAAAAGAACCGCGTGTTTTTAATCTGGGAGGCCGATTTATAATTTTTTGGAAAACGTGTGGGTTTTCTTACAAAAAGTGGCGAGCGGGGCTTTTTTTCAAAAAGTTTTATTTTAGAGGGCCGATTTTTTTTTTTTTCGGATGGGAGGCTGGTTTATAATTTTTAGAAAAACGTGAGGGTTTTTCTGCAAAAAGTGGCGAGCGGGGATTTTCTTGCAGGAAGTTGCCTTTACTGTAAAAAAACACGTGGGGACTTTTATGCAAAAAGTTGTTTGGAAGGGTGATATACATCTATTTTAGAGGGCCGATTTATATTTTTTTAGCTGGGAGGCTGATTTATAATTTTTATTTGGAGGAAGTTTTTTTTATCTAGAAAGAAAACTGGAAAAAAAAAAACACTACTGTAGCGCCGCACTGTAGTGCGCGTACTGTACACGCTTCAGTGCGACGCTACAGTGCCGCGAGCGCGGAGGAAGCGAGGAATCGGTGCTCCTTAATATAGTTAGTGATATTAGCGAGTGTAGTTTGTAATTTTTTTAATGTGCTGAGAGTCTCCGTAAGACTGCTGCAATGTCTGCTGAAGTTAGTCCTGAGGATCTCGGTGACGCATGTCAGGGAGCAAGTTCTTTTTATCTACTTTTTTAAAAAGATAATGAATTCAGTCTGTTGCCGTTGAACTTTTTGCAACCTAACCTGTAACACAAGAGACTGTAAATTAGCATCCGATCAGAACAGTGTGGTTAGCAAGCCCGTTGCCACTATAGGCCTCATGGCAACATGCAGGGACTGGGGCACGCATCGCCAGTAAAATATGCCTGCCCGTTGGTAAATCGTACAACAACTTATAAGTAGGCATGTAGCGAACACCCCGAAACCGATTACAAAAATAGAGTTGCACATTGGTTCGAAAAAAAAATTGGCAGCATGGGTGGACAAGATGTTGTCTTATGGAGATCGTTTGATGTTGATCAATTCGGTTTTAACAAGTTTACCAATGTTTCTTCTCTCCTTTTTTGAGTTACCTAAAGGGGTTAGAAAACGCCTAGACTATTATCGCTCTAGATTCTTTTGGCAAAGTGATCAACTCAAACGAAAATATAGACTTATAAAATGGAACATAGTATGTAGACCGAGAGATCAAGGAGGATTAGGAATTGTTGTTTTGGAGATAAAAAATAAATGCCTATTGAGTAAGTGGCTGTACAAATTATTAAACGAAGAAGGAGTTTGGAAAGAGATTTTAGTTAACAAGTATTTGGGGGGGGGGGGGGGGGTAAAACGCTCTCTCAAGTACAGGCAAAACCTTTTGATTCACCCTTTTGGAAGGGGATCATGAAGGTAAAAGATGAGTTCTTCCAACGAGGTCGATTTGTGATCGGAAACGGGGAACAAACGAGGTTTTGGGAGGATGTGTGGTTAGGAACCCATACCTTGCAACATGACTATCCGTCACTTTATGCCATCGCCACAAATAAAAATAGTACGGTTGCTGATGTTTTTGGGGCTGCTCCTATTAACCTTCCACCTTCCTTTTAGACGAACGTTACTAGGTCAGCGGAGAGATGCATGGTTTTTATTAGTGGAGAGGTTGATGCGAGTAAATTTAACAGATGATGCGGATAGATTTACATGGACTCTCACTAATAATGGTTTGTTCACTGTTAAGTCGCTTTACGAAGACTTCATGAATGGACATACGAGGTACCTGCGTAAATACCTATGGAAATTAAAGATGCCATTGAAAATTAAGATTTTCTTATGGTTTCTTAGCAGAAATGAGCTGTTGACAAAAGATAACTTGGCTGAAAGACGTTGGGTAGGATGTAAGAAATGCGTTTTTTGTCATGCGGATGAGTCTGCGGAGCATCTTTTTGTCCAATGTCCTTTTGCTAGAGATATCTGGAGATTAGTTCATTTCACTTTTAATATATCCCCACCTTCTAATATAAACAACATCTTTGGTACTTGGTTAAACGGGATCGATAAAGTTACAAAGGCTCGCATTCGGATTGGCGTCGCGGCCATTTTGTGGGCTATTTGGAATTGTAGAAATGATATTGTCTTTAACAAAACGAATTCTATTCATTATTTGCAGGTAATTCACAAGGCGTGCTACTGGATACACCTATGGTCTTTCCTCCTCCCGGCGGACCAGCGTGGTCTTATGGATGCCGGGTGTATCCGATTGCTGACGGTCGTGCGGACTATCTTCAACCGGTCTGGGTGGCTTCATTCTAGAAGAATAGATGCTTAGATCTTTGCTGTTTGAGTGGTTGATTTTTGTAGCCACCTTAAGTGACCCTTGAATTGTAAAACTGAATTTTCGGATTGCTCAATAATTGTGGATGGCTGTGTGCATCTCTTGGATGCAGAGGCCGGGGATCCGCACCCCCTTATCTAAAAAAACATTTTGCGCTGAACCATCAAACATTGCCTAGATCACACGTGCCGGTTTGTGTGCTTGGGACTTCAAGAAAACTAACAGTGTCCCTCGTTCCCCGCTCGAACGAATACTGGCGTGGGAGGCCACCGAAATCAACCACCTCTGTGTCGACCTGGTTTCCCTCTCCTCCTGTCAACGAGAGTGGTTCCACAGGGATAATTACATCTTGACGACCCACGCTCCTCAACAGCTACAGCCTACAACCATAGATGGCGCACTATTGCCTCCAAGAATTTATAAAGCTTGGTGACCATTCTGAATCTCCTGCCTTCCCCCATATTCTTATTCTACATCTGTACTTCACATTACAAAACTTCCCATTGCGCTATTGCTATTCCGCTTACGATATGTACACATCAAGAGGTGTTTGTGCCAAGGCATTAGATTTCATACTTTCACCCATATCTTTGATTGGGGAAAATCTTGAGCTGCTTTAACACATTAATCTACAGTATCCTGATGTAGAAACGTTAGTCAGTTTCAGTTATTTAGTCTTCTCTTAGTACAAATGTTCTTAGTTAATGTTATTTTGTTATGGTTGCAGATTTTTTTATTTCATCCTGGGGTCATTTCTTAAACTTAAGAAGATATTTTATGATGTCACTTGCAATGAAATTCTTTAATGAGTTGCGTGTTCTCTATGCATGCATGTCTTCTGTGACAAGAGGAATTCAAACTACTTCACAGAAAGTCAAACATCAACTAACATGCAAAAACCATATCAAAATTCAGGTTAGTACGATAAGGCATCTTAAAAGGTAGTACTGTACCTTATTTTACCTTTTCCATTTGCATGTAATTAATAATTTACAGCGGTCTTGGTGCATGTAATTAACAACTACTCCCGGAAAGTTTAGAATTTGGAGGTTCTCATTTTCATGAGCTTCATTAGCTATTTTGTTTCTAAAAGCTACCATGTGATAATAGTCACGGCTGCAACTCTGACGATATACACAAATGATTAATTTCTTTGTGCAGTTTTAATAGTTTGCTTGACAATGGAGCTAAGTGAATAAACTCCACATCCACTGGGAGAGCATGACTAAACGAGTTTTCACAATTCCCATGCGAACTATACAAAATCACGAAACGCCGAGTGGCGACAACATTGGGTGTTAACGATCACGCTTTTCTGGTGATGCATGTTAACAATTAACACCGGATAACGATCATACTGAAGTTTGATGAGTGCACGTACTAGCAGGCAGAGTCACAGGCATAATCTATTTACTTACATCTAAATTTCATTGTCTTGAACTTCCACACCTATGTACCAAGTTATTTGCTTAGTGTAGCTCTACAGTTGTTTTACTATTTCGGTAAATTCCTTTTCCTTTCACTTTGTTTTGTGCTTTATACTTTGCGCGGTCTCGGCGTTCTCTTCTAATACAAATGACATACATTTAGAATTTGACACACATACTCTAGATCCATAGTCTAAATAACACTCCATCTTCTATAGATATTTAACGATGCTGTTGAGAATGGTACATATACAAACACACTATAAACAGAGTTATAAACAAATTGGTGTTACAACGTGAAAATATTTTTTACTCAGATTTATGGTGAAACCTCATGTAACAAATGTTTTTCATTAAACAACCAGGTTATGTTATATATAAAATTTTCTTACAAAATTTAGTTAGCAACAAAAATATATTTTAATGATAAATATGGAAATTGTACGATAACATTTTACTTTATTATTCCTTTTTGCGGGAACTGTACCATATTATACGCCCATAAAATATGTCAAATAAAGTATCAATAAAAAAAATACATAAACGGTTTAACGAGTTGCGGCGAGGTAAAAAGGTTTAATATAAATAAAATTATTTTTAACTACGCGTTATATACATCAGGTTCGACCGTCTTGTTCAACGGCCGATACATAGGTCGTGGGTGACGAATGTTAATGACTGGATACACCGTCGGCCTTGTCCTCCTCCTTGACGTCCTCCTGCGACTCCGACGACGTTTGCTGCAATGACTGTATGCAGTAAGCCTCCCCGCCGTGGACGGCTCTGTGTCCTAATATGTTGCTTGATCGAGTCCTTGTAGTGTTTCGTTGTGCTCGATGTTGCTGTGTGTCCTAATGCGTTACTTGATCGAGTCCTCGTTAGTGTTTCGTTGTGCTCGTTGTCGCTGTGTTCAAACTTGTGATCATGTTATGTTATCCAGATTTGTTATGACTAATTTAATGATCGGTTAATCTAGTTAGGAGACGTGCCCTAGTACAAACATTCGTCCGGCGGGTGAAAACTATAATGAAACCTGACCAACGCATGCATGCATGCACATGCATGCAAGAATCTTTCCACAACCAAAAATTCAAAATAAATTATCTCTTGAACCGGAAATCCAATTGACGATCGGTTTTCACCGGTTGCTTTGTTTCAACGAGTACTTTGAAACAAGATCCCATCTTAATATGTTTTGATGAATTTTTTTTCGTTGTCAGTTGCCAGGTTATAATACTGTAGTTACCATATTTGTCGTTAACAGTAACCACCCAAATAACACATAGTTAGCAGGCAATTTTTACATGTTTTATGTGATAGTCACGTCCAAAAAGTGAGTATTTGATCAACTCTAAACACGTAAAATTCAGAATAACAGTCATCAAAGGGTTAAGTTGATGAAGAGAGAAGTTTGAAGAGCATGGTAAACATTTGATTTTAACCTGGTAACTAACTTATCGGTACCTGGTGACTAAGTGAGTGTAATCTGGCAACTAGGGTCAGAAAAAAAGTTGTCAAAACATATCAATATGGGATCTACTTTTAAAGATCTCGTCACGACAAAGCCAACTGTGAAAACGGATCTGAATTTTAATTTACGGTTCAAGAGATAAATCATTTTAAAGTTTGGAAAGCAAAAGAAATATATGTGGCTGCATGCATGCATGGCATACTTACAACACTATCCACGTCCGTGCCCACGGAAAACTAATCTGGGGCACGTGCCTTTAATAGCACAGTCCTTTAATGATGTAATCAAATGGAGACCGTCAAGTATTGCACTACTCTTAAGTGATAAATATTTTCAATATCTCTTTTAGTGTGCCATCATCGAACGTCTTTGTCCTTGTGGGTTGACTGATCTTGTTTTTGTTGATCTTTTGCTCCGGAATAATTAGATGGCTTAAAAACGAGCAAAGTGTAGATGTTTCTGGAATAATGCATTAAATGCTTTCTTCTTGAGCGAGCAAAGTGTAGATGTTTACGAATTGTTCATGTGAAAGGGCCCTGTTAATTCATTGTCTAGATAGCTATATGAGTGAAACAAAACATCTTATAAATTTGTAGTAAAAAGAAGTCAGTTCGTAACTTGGAAAAGTGTATTTGATCATTGTGATTTCACAATCTGAGAACAAAAACTACCGCGTTTGAATGCCAGCTTATGTTGGCAAATCGGCAAAGTATTGGAAAAACTAGATTACTAATTAAAATGACAACCCGAGACAAATATCCAATTTGTTTCGGAAGTGCATGTACTTGCACCCGCAAAAATTAGGATAGATAATGCATCCCCATATCCACAGGAACAAGAGAGCAGCTTCAAGGCCTACACAATTTGGCAAGCATCAGAAAAATAACTGGGACAGACACTCCTAGTTTCAACCAACTATTCATTCAGCTTAGCATTAAACAAGGAAACATGGTATTCAGCCGCAATTTCTGTGTATTGCTTCTAGGGAGACAAAAACAATAGAAGCAAAATCCAGCTTCAAAGATGCTAAAATTTTGGTAAACCGTTGTTTCGCATGAAAACCTGGAGATATACACATATACGTTAACCAAAAATTCCTTGTACAGCTTCGCTTAGAAGCAAACAAGAGCCAAGTGTGATGGATACTCCTTACTAAAGGTTACGCAATCAGTACCACACCCTCAAAATAGTTTCAGACTTGGTTTCTCTTTCCAAGTAGCATCCGAATGAAGTAGGACAGGCATCATATGGTCATGGAAAACTCTGCTAGCATCTCGAGGAAGGAAACAGCGTGAATGCGTGATGCATGTTCAGGCCTTCTTGGGCTTCAAGTCTGCTCCCACTGCTTCCTGGACAGATTTGAAACCGTCTCTTTCCAGACATTCTGCTAGCTCAGCCTGTCAAACGAACGAGTCAAATAATCCATCGGCATCATAATTCAGATATTTTATTTTTGTAGATCCAAGGGAAAAAATATAGTAAGACTGTTTTGGTCCGGATGGTCCGGATGGCATTGGGTGAACGAGTTATATGTTGCAATTGAGAGGGAAAAAAGTTACAAACTGTTTGGCTAATCACCTTTATTCTTGGGATGAGAGCTGGGCCACCATAGGCAAGTGCAGTGTAAAGTTGAACAAGCGTAGCTCCAGAACGTATCTTCTTGTATGCATCCTCGCCACTGTAGAAATCGATTGAATATATTTGTGTTAAAACTGCAAAACATCGATCGTCGAGGTAAAATAAAGAAATTACATTACCTAGTTACACCACCACAGCCTATAAGGGGAATGGTGCCCTGCAAGGTATGCATGAATTATTCGTCAACAAGAATTACGGCACAAAGAAACGCTGGCACTAACAATACGATAATGTGTGCTAAAAGTAAATAGATAGATACCACACTTCAGTAAGAAATGGGATAAGGCACGCACACTTGTAAGAATATACATGTCCCTGAGAACTTGAGTAGATGAGTCGAATAGAGGCTTCCCACTTAACCCACCGGCTTCCTGAGCTAAAGGGTGTGCATCTGCAGGAGGCGGCCTTGCAATTGTTGTGTTCGATATGATCTGAGTTGTTAACAATGTTGATAAACAATTAAGCAGCATTATTGAAACAACATCGACGAAATAAATACAAACTTGCACACAAATTAAAGAGGATTATTCTAGTCTGTGAAAAAATGATCGTGGAAGACTTCGTCCACCTACCAGGCCATCCAACTTGGAAGAAAGAGCAATCTGGACAACAATAGAAAGAAGCATAAGAAAAACACAACCAACAATCGGCAGGCATGAAAAACAAGGCTACGTCCAGTATGTTACCGCAGCAATGTCCTCAAGATCCTCCTTCGACAAGTCCGGTGCGATCTTCACAAGCAATGGTGGTGGACCATCTTCAGCCCATTGCATCTCATCTCGTGCATCATGCACCTGCACATCCAGTATAGGTCATACTAGGTTCCCATGCAAATGAAGAAAATAATCCACTTGAACTTAAAAGACTACAGACCTTCTTCACAAGTTCCTTCAGTTGCTTTCTACCTTGCAATGACCGAAGACCAGGAGTATTTGGGGAAGAAATATTTATGACCTGCATTGAGAGCAAGAAACCCGTGTTACCGTTTATGTAACAGGTCCATAGACACTTCTCATCCAACAGCCATTACATTTGATGCTTGACACAGCATTAAAAAAATGTTTTTCTTAAGATGCAGAGCATAGTCCTTAATTTCGAAAAGTAGTGATGTATTTAAGCAGATGATAACAAATGACATCCTGAAGTACACAGAGTCACAAAATAAGCCCTTCAATTTCCAATGTGCACTGACGACAAACCATTCAAGAAATGCATCAACTCTGTTCTGAAGCAAACTACTCCAATTATGCTGTTTTTCTCTATTTGATCATTTTTTGGGCCAACATCAGATGAGAATAGATTAACATGAATAAATGCAAAGTTTCTTCCTGTAATAGTCAAATCCATCTGAATCTATGGTGCATATGAAACTGAAAGTACCGAACACATGATGTTAAGTTATCTTGTAAGATCAAAGATGGATACCAAGTAATCAGCATACTGTGACAGCGAATGAACTCCTTGCACGTAATCAGCAGCAGCATCTTCAGTAGTCTTATTCTTGCCAAGATTGACTCCCAGGATTCCAGGTCCTGCTTTCCCTCCTTGCTTTACATTTGAGGGATGGCTCGAGGTTTCTTCCATCTTCCGCTTACCATGTTGTGCCCCAAGACGCTTAGCGACTACTACAATTCCTTCACTATTGAACCCACAGCGATTGACTACAGCACTGAAGAGAAGGCAAGAAGACACCATAAGAAACTGTCAACAAGACTTTTATTTTATTTTCATAATTCTGATTGACATGAACAGTTTGAATACCAACTACAGAATATAAATGCTTACCCATGCTCTTTTAACCTAAATATTCGAGGCTTGGGGTTTCCCTCTTGAGGCTGAGGTGTCACAGAGCCAACTTCCACAAAGCCAAATCCAAGACCCAATAGACCCTCAACAGCCTCAGCATTTTTATCAAAACCAGCAGCAAGACCAATGGGATTTGTAAAGTTCCTACCCCAAAGCTCTAGCCCAAGAACTGGTGGGTCAGGTCTCTTTTCTCTTGGAACAAATCCATGAGCAGCAGCAGTCACAGCCAAACGATGAGCAAACTCTGCATCTAGCAGTGCAAAAAGTGGATTCACCAGTTCTGTTGATTTGAACAACCAGCCACTGCGCGATCACAAAGGGCAGAAGCATTAGTGAATAGGCTCCTGGTTAATAATTGTACCAAAAAAGGTAAAAATAAAGCAGGACTTTATAAATTCCTGAATCCTAAGGGGTGGCAATTTCATGCACCTAAGGGGCACTTTCATTCTATTTTGATGTAACTAGAACTAGTGTTGGAAAATTTAGGTCTAAGAACTTAGTATCATGTACCAAAGCGTGGCCTCGTCCCTAGTACTCACGTAAGCACCTCCAGCAATTGTCAAACCTATCATGGCCCCAGTCAAAAGCCTACCCTGCCAAATTGACAAGAAATAACAAGGACTAGTCAATGAAGTAGATGAGACAAAGCCAGTAAAAGGGCACATAATCACTGTATTAACTGTATGATCAATTCATCACCGCACTTATTTAAGAAAAAATAGAAGTTGCAAGTCGGTATTGTTGTCAAATTCTCAAGAACAGTGCCATCGGTAGTCTCCATCTACGGGAACAGTAACATTCAGACTTTTTTCCTTTGTATTAGTGTTTACATCATGCCGAGACAGAGTGCTAAGTAAGTAACTGTATTACAGAAGGTTACAAAAAATAGATTTTCTTTTTTCAGAGATGCAATGCGCTAAGATGGCACGAGATCATTGGTGCGGACAAGCTCGGCGAGCTTGCTTTACTCGAGAAAGAGCAGAGCGCGGAGGCGAAAAGCTCAGCCCAGCGCGCGAGGTGTATGCGTAAATGCCGAGGAGAGGGCGGCCGCGGGGCGAGTGGCGTTACCTTGCGGGGAGGAGGGGGAACCTTCTTGGGCGCGGCAGCGGATGCCGCCGCCGCCTCGCCCGAGGCAGTGCTGGCCTGCCGGGAGGCGCCGGCGCCGGCGCGCCACGGGGAGCCGCGCAGGAGGGCGCCGCGGAGGGAGCGCCGCCACGCGGTCGCCGCGGCGGAGGACGACATGGCGGGGCGCAGGAGGCGACGGCGATGGGGGCGGCGGCGGCGAGGTCGGCGTGGGGAGCAAGCAGAAGGGCGTGGAGGGGAGGAGGGCTTGACGTGGAAGGAAAGTAGGAGACTGTACAAGGGAGAACGCAGTTGGGCTGGGCCGGGAAACGGCCTAGGCCAGCCTATATCTCGCCATCTCTTTGCTTCTTCCGGTCTTTTTTTTTCCAAAAGAAAATTTTTGAACAAGAATTTGTACTTTCCAATTGATGTCAGGAGGTCATGCGCCGCTTGCGCATCCCGAATCCACCTGTGCAAGGTAGCAACAATATCAACCTTCGCATTGCCCATAGGCGATCTAACCAGGTCAACGAAACCACTTGTCGCGCAGCCAAAGACCCAGGCCCACATAAGCCAACTACCCTACCTCATAGAATTGTCGCATGCAACATGGGAGACCGAGGCCGCTGACTCAACGTAACACCACCGTCTGGGGCGGCCACCCCAATGTCCGCCCACACCGACCACGGACATCCTACCCATCTGTTGCGAACCCTTCGCACCGCGAGAGACAATAAATCCACGACGACGCTTACAACAAGATGGTAACGCATCCGTCACCGTCTAAGGGCGCTCAAACCTTGGCCTGGAAGTCCCTGGTCGGGGCCCCGCATTGCAGGACAGCGACGTACTAGGGTGCCTCCATCCGCTTTCATATTCCGACTCCAACCTCCTCCCACGCTTCTTTGTCACACCCGCCACAACGACATCGTCCCAGAGCCGTGCTCGCTCCACAGCTTACGCTGCATCTCATGTCGGACCCTCATGAGGGAGCAAATCGCTCCGCCGCCACCGTCCTTAGGGTACGCCACAGTTCTGTCGGAGGCCCCTCGGACGGTGGCGATGCGGGGGAGGGCGGGAAGGGGCCTCGGTTATCGGAATATTTCCTTGTTGTTCCGTTTTGCTGGGCCCTTTTTCTAAGGTTGTTTCGGCACCTCGTATCTTAAACCAGTTCGGATGGTATTAATTTAACATAGGGCTGCAGCCTTCAGTTTAATACTCTTCTGTAATGCTTTATCTAACTTTTAGTCAGGAAAAGCATTCAGCTAAGTGAAGCTTAGCAGGACATCATTTTCATTGACACAGGTTGAGTACAAACTGAACTGGGTAATTGCATGGCAATCAGTCAAAATGAAAAAAGTCCATACTTATACATGGTTACTTTTCAAGAGTTAACTACGACTAAGAGTACACAACCTCTAGACTGTAGCAACCACAGCGGCGAAGTAAAATTTTGAAACAGGATAGTGGACATATGGTGCGCACGGGAGAGGAAGATCTGTGATGAGCACCATATATGGATGAGAAATTGAGAATCATGTCTAACACACAACTTTGGCTGCTGCGCATTGTCCCTGCATGCGAATGGGGCATGTGAAAACCAGTTTTGGTCAGTACCTCGGTATGCAAATATAAAACCTGTTGTATCTATAGAGAATGGTTTCAACCAGAACTAAAACCTACGCGCACAAACAGCTTAAGAAAAAACAGCAAAGTACTTAGTCAACAGAAACTAGAACAACATTTTTGTTGAGTTTATGGAAATTCTGTAACAACGAAGAGCTGCCTGTCTCTTTTCATCTACCCTTCTTTGTCTTGTGTTTTGCCATTAGTAATTTCTACTTAACCCGAAGGCTCATGAAAATCAAATGAGACATCGTTAAAGCGGAAACTTCTTTCACTGGCTACTAATACAACTGATGCAAATCCGAAGAGTGCAATGTAAGAATGTATGCACACAAATTCAGCAGTAGAATCTCCCACAAAGAAAAGGCACTAATATATCATAGTCGGCCAATCATCTGAACTTTTGGCAAACCAAACCACCTATGAGAGTGAGTTGACAAAAAAGACCGCTTCCCAGTGTAATTGCCAAAACTATTGACGTGGCAGGCCAGAGAAACACAACGTGTAGCTTGCCGCCACCGGCTGAGGCGGCAGGCCCAGCCGCCACAGGCACCGAGTACACACAAGAAAAGTTCATTTGAATTACAAACAATTTATCCTCAAAAATGTATTCCGTACAAACCACGTAGATGTACAAATGATTTTTAGTTAATATGAGGGTTTAGTTCACTCTACGCCCCACAAAGGGAGCATCATAGAGATGGCAAACAAAAGTCAAAACATATGGAGATTAAATTATAAATTCACAACGGCCCATCAAAGGGACCAGCATAGAGATGGCAAACACATTGTCAAAACATATGGAGATCAAATGACAAATTCACAACGGCCATTTCTTTAGAGAACAAAGAGAGCAGAGTGAACTAAAATGTACACTCGGATGGCATGTCGACGACACATTGCAACCACTGCAGAAATTGTGAAACATGCAAGACACCGAAAAACATAGGGCACGGCGAACATTGTTAAAGCATCAGTTAAGATTTCGAGGAAACTTTCGAAAGATAAAATAACTCGTTGCATATAGAAGCATACTAAACATCCAGTTCTTACCAAACTAAGATCAATGCTGAAACTTGCATTCCACAAGAGGATACTCCTTGAAGAGGTCTTGCATTTTGGTACGCTGGTCGTTACTTGTTTTTTTCGAGGAAAGTTGGTCGTTACTTGTCATAACCTTGTCCGACGTCCGTATGGCCATTCTTGTAAGCATTGGTGCGCATCTGAATATCACTTTCAAGAAATCAAACTCATGATCCTCCCCTTCAAACCCTTCGATCTCCACTTCTTCAAGATTGATCAAGGAAATATTTTCGCTTCTCCAGGTCTTGGGCTCGTCACAGTTGCAGTCTGACCAGCATCTCTGTTTCGCCTAGAACAAATGTGGATTGCTACAATGTATTAACCTATGGTCCATAATTGAAACCTTGTCTCAAGAATGCACCTAGTCTTATTTTTCGGTTAATCTAGTTAGGAGACGTGCCCTACAACTAACATCCGTCCGGCGCCTGAAAACTATAATCGAACCTGACCACCAACGTATGCATGCATACCCATGCACATGCATGCAAGAATCTTTCCACAACGAAAAATTCAAAATAAATTATCTCTTAAACCGGAAATCTAATTGATGATCGGTTTTCACCGTTGACTTTGTTTCGACAAGTACTTTGAAACAAGATCTCATCTTAATATGTGTTGACTAACTTTTTTTCCGTTGTCAGTTGCCAAGTTGTAATACTTTAGTTACCATATTTGTAGTTAATAGTAACCACCCAAATAACACATAGTTACCAGGCAATTTTTACATGTTTTTTACATGTTTTATGTGATAGTTACGATCTACACGTTCAAAGAGTGAGTATTTGATCAACTCTAAACACGTAAATTCGGAATTACTGTCATCAAAGGGTTAAGTTGATGAAGAGAGAAGTTTGAAGAGCATGGTAACCATTTGATTTTAACCTGGTAACCAACTTATCGGTACCAGGTGACTAAGTGAGTGTAATATGGCAACTAGGGTCAGAAAAAAAAGTTGTCAAAACATATCGATAGGGGATCTAGTTTTGAAGATCTCGTCACGACAAAACCAACCGTAAAAACGGATCTTAATTTTGATTTATGGTTCAAGAAATAAATCATTTTAAAGTTTGGAAATCAAAAGGAATCTATGTGGATGCATCCATGCATGGCATACATACACCACTATCCACGTATGTGCCCACGGAATACTAATCTGGGACACATGCCCTTGATAGCACAGTCCCTTATTTTTTGGTTAACAAGTACGATAAATTAATATTGTATATAATTTGAGATACATAAGAAAAGCAAAATATTTACAGGGAAGCTTGATGTCAGCGTACAGGGAAGCTTCGTTCACCCTGAGCTCGCGCAGGCACGGGCAGCGGAGGACCAGTGCGGCAACGTCGACACGGCAGCCCCAGAGGGTTAATCTCTGGAGATTGGGGAACGCGCCGCTGGACTGTGGCAACGTGAGCCCGAGGTCAGACGCGTTCAGCTGGATCGAGGTGGTGCGATGGAAGCCAGGAAGAACCGCGTCGCCTTCGGCCCGCACCAGGGAGAGGGGGAGAGCCAAGCGGAACTCCACCGGCGAGAGCCCCGCAGCGGCATGGAGCAGCGAAGGGACGTCGGCGGCCAACTTCTCCGCGAGCTCATTCTCGTGGAGGGACACCTTTAACGCAGCTTGGAGCGAGGAGAAGTTGATGTCGAGCAGGGACACCGTAGGGTCGACCGGGAGTGAGCTGATCGCGGCATGGATGGAACGGACCGAGATATCGCGGAATATGAGATCAGGGAGGCCGTTCCAGAGGCCGCGCCAAGGGCGAGATAGGAGGCTGGTGCGCGCGGCGGCGCGGGCACAGCCGAGGCGACGGAGCACCTGGAGGAGCAGCTCCTCCGGGAGGACGCTGATGAGATCGGCTCCTCCAGCGTCACGAACTAGCGTGCGACGGCGTGCGCTTTCCTCCTCCATGGAGAACCCTAAACTCCCCATCCAGGAAGAGAGCAGCAGGGCGTTTTTCTTTCGGAGTGGGATCACCTGTGATTCGCGTTCTGCGTCCAAGCCTAGCTGACCGACTCCAAACTATTCACGGCTAACACAAACCGAAAGAAACTCAAGCTACATACAAGCCTATTCTAACACCACCTCCGAGTGCGATATACCGACTAGCGCTAGTCAAACTACTCCCTCGTTCCACATTATACGGTGTTCTTTGAAACACAATACAGAGACGCAGACGAGGTTCACAAATACATGCATATATATATGAAATCACACACACTTCTAGTTCTATGTCAATCTTCGAAAAACTGAAATCGTGGGTCGTGTCTTTAGAATGACGAATTCATCACATGCGGGAAAGTCGTCTCCAACTTAAGAACGTTTCGGTATAATAACAAACACATGTATAACACTTGGGATTTAAACTCTAATGGGTTGAGATAAAAACACACTCCAAGCCATTGTGCGAGGGTGGTCCCATCCTTTTGCGCTTGTAGCTACCACGGCTAGGCGGCGACGTCATCGTTAAGCTAGAGCAGCGGGAGCTGAGCTCACCTCCCGAGTGCATATATAGTAATTCAACATTCAACAAAATCCAAAAACTAGTTGGTGTTCACAAGTTGTGTGTTTACGATTCCTAAATTTTGCATAACCAAATTCAAAGTATGCACATACAAAAATACAATAAAAAGACAAATCAAACATGAATAGTGTCATATAAGGTGAGACTATCCACATAGCAATTTGTTTTCCTCTCTGTGTACTTCTAGGATCGTTCTGAAAAATTTAGGAAATTTAAACACATTTTCTCTGAATGTTTTTACATTTTTTAAGAACGGTTTTTAAACTTTAAATTTAATTTTTAGAAGTGGTATCATAATAGCATATAAGGTGTCAGATCACTAAATATGTCCCCAGACCCTGGAAAGTGAATGAGTTGCACGACCGGTAGCGAGAAGAGAAGATTTTCCAATCGGAGTGCTAGGTGATCAAATCCCCCTCTGCTGCAAACGAATTCTCCTCCTCCGCCTCCCAAAAAGCTGCTGCTTTTCCCACCTCTTCAAATATGTTAATCCAGCAGAAACCATATGTACAGTACATACTTTGCATTGTAACCAATGATCCCATCATGCACAACAACAAAAGCTTCAGTTCTTAGCACTTACCGCGGAGCGAACCCTTGTCCACAATCGCTAACCATAAAAGCTACTCCCTCCGTTTTTTAATATAAGATGTTTTAGGTGGTACACATGTTGTCTATATACACACTAAAATGAGTGAACATGCACACAAAAATGTGTCTACATACATTTGTGTGCATGTGCATGTGGACAAAAGCTAAAACATCTTATATTAAAAAACGGAGGGAGTACATGTTTCGTATGATTTAAGCACACAATTCAGCAAAATATTTCATATTTTCTAACACAAAACCCTACCCCTCTGAAACCTGTGCATATAGTTGATAAAATCGAAAACAATATTCAATAGTACCCTGCTAAAATCTGCAATACTAAAACCATTTGACAAATTGGCCATGACAGGCCTGCAGCAGTGGAACCGAAGATGCCATGCCTCCTCCCTCCACCTCGGTAGACTCCGCACGGCCTTCCCTGCCGCCACCATTCTCTAGCAGCAGCGTGAAGAAGACCTGGCCGCCACCACGTCCCGCTCCTACGCGGCCATCCTCCAACGCAACGCCTCCACGTCGGACACCTGCCTTGACGCCGCGCTCCTCAAGCCGGGCCTCCTCGCCTCCGACCAGTTCCTCAGCAATCACCTCCTTATCGCCAACTTCCGCTCGGGAATACAGAAGTACTAGTGTGACCTACCATGCGATTCATCTTCGGTCATGCAGGCGACGAGGCAAACTCGTTTGTGGAAGACTCGCCTGTGGAGGCTTCTGATGCCGCTCGGATCCGCCACACGCAATTCACGACCATTGTTCGCTTGTTCTTCTCTGACCATTACCGTCGTTTGGTTTGCACTCAACCTGCAGTTCTCAGTTTCTTCTCAAGTGTACATAGCCATTTAGCCAGGCTTATCACTTATCAGTATGATTTTTTTGTCGAAATAAGTAAATCAGTTCCCCCAAGAAATATTCCAGGTATTTTTGTGTACGTAGATGAGAATATTTCAGCGCGTCTGAGTTTATTCCAACCGTGTGCTTCTCTAATCAAATAAACGGACCGTTGCACATTCAAAAGAACATGTTCAACAAGCTGAATTACTACCCGTCGTAGTACTTGTACTAAGTCGGTATATAGCAAGTGCTTTATCGTGTGGCGCAGTGGCACTCGGATCGAGGTGGTGTTAGACTAGGCTTGTATATCCACAGAGGTAAACCTCGAGACCCCAAGGAGGCTCCTCAGCGATCGACGATTTGTGGCCGTCGGATCGAAGAATCCACAGCGCGATCTGGGCCGTCCATTTTCCTGTGTGACTTATTCTACTTCCCGCATCTCTCACTGACAGCGGGTCCAGACATCGCCGGTCCCGCTCGGTCCCGCTACACAGAGAAGGGGTACGTTTTGCGGTGCAATCTCCTTTCGACACAGTCGTTTCGTGCGCCGTCGTGGTGTGGGTTTCCACAGTGCCGGGGAGAGCCTTATCCACGCGCGCCTCTCATCCCCGGCCTCCTCTCTCCCTTCGCGTCGGCGGCTCCGCCACCCTCCTCCGCCCTACCAGCGCGTCGCTTCCTCGGTGCAACTTCGGAGGGTCTGGTCGCGCGCGCCGCCGTGGGGTTCGGGAACGATTGCCAAACAAGCTGTCCGGTCTCTCCTCCAATCCTCACACGCATTCTCTCCTCCCCAATCCCGATCTGAGATCTCTCTCAAACCCTCGCGAGCTCCAACCGCTGCCGCCACCGCCACATCTTCATCGAGACGGCGCCGCCAAATCCTCCCATCCGGAGCTCTTCTTCGCTACTTTGCGCCGTCGCCATCTCCATCGTCGGGGAAGCGCATCGTCAGGAGGAGCTCTCCTTCACGTCGAGCAAAAGGTCCTCCATCCCGCAGCAGACTCGGAGCACGGCCCGGCGCCGTGCTGCACCACCTCTACCAACTCCTTCTTCTCTCCACCGTGCGCCACCCCGAGAAGAACGGCTGGCGGCTGGCCGCATCGGCGCGATCCCACGAGCTGGAATCCATTCTCCAGGTGTGTCCTCCTCCGCCCTTCTCTCTCCCTCTCTCTCTCCATCTCTCTCTCTCACGTTCCTCTTCGTGGTCTCTCTCTCAGGTTCCCTGTCACCTGCAACTGCTTGGAAGAGGCAAAGGAAGTGGCCGTCAGGGATTCCTCGCCCAGATCCACGATTTTTTTGGGTTCAGTTCGCCAGCTTCCGTGCCGATCTAGCTAAGGACGCCACACCAGCGTGCGGCCTCCACTCTCCCATGGCGACGCGACGACGCCGCTCACGCTGCTGCTGGACCTCGCCCTCCCCGGGGGCGAAACGTGCTGCGCGTGTTCTCCCCGACAGGTCAGATTTCCTTCTGTGCACCTTCTTCTTAGTTTATGCCCATAACTCCTCGCGCATCCTCATCTTTTACCCTACTCCTTTCCCTCGAGCCCCCAGCTCCCACCATGTTTTCGGCCTCCACCTCCAATCCTGACCTGCAACTGGTGATGGAGAGGCCAGTCGGAGGTCTATCTCGCAGGAGGGTCCAGTGATTCAGGGAGGAACTTCTGGTGGCCGGTGGGAGCAGCGCAAAGATGAGGCCACATGGAGCCGAAGCTGGTTGAGGTAAGGCTGCGGCTGGATCCTCTCCCTTTATTCCTCTTTTTTCCTATTTGTGCAATTTCTGCTGTGATTTTCTCTTACGTTGGATCCGTTGCTCCACAGGATGTGCTGTTTTGAGGTGCGTGAGTGCAAAAATCAAGAAGATTTTCCCTGTTTTTCCTATCTCTTCGATTTGATCGATCGATCATAAGCACATATAGGAGCACATGCCACAGTCGTAGCCTCAACTCTACCTGCACCTCGCTGCAGCTGTCTCCCTTGCAGGTACCCACGCACATCTCTTTCTCTTGATTTTCTTCCTCCCTTGCTCTCCACTGCTCTATGTTGATTTACCCCATGCGTACATGGTGTTTGACGAAATTTCTAGATAACATTAATGGATGTAGTGATATTTATGCTCGATGTAGTTATTTGGGAATCTTCAGTTTATTCCAGGAGACTAGCATGCTAAGGAGAGAGATTTCGTTTGTGCATGTTGTCACCTGATTTAGCTAGGCATGAAGCACAAGAGAGCTTGTGCAAAGAAATCTGTGCCCGTGACTGATTTTTGACATGGGCAAGTAAGGCGATGATAACATGTTCAAGCAGTTATTTCTAGAGTATTTTTTTTGTGTACTGACCACTAACCTTTTGAAGCAATTATCATCTCTCTGTAATGTGAGTAATGCATGCCATGTTAGGTTCTTTTACTAATAAATCAACGCAGCATAAGAGTATGGGTTGGAAATAGGATCAGTTGTCTTTTTCAACGTAGTTTCTTTCTTCGCATAGATTGCTGGTTCTAAGACTTTTAATGAATCATTAGGTGGCAGAGCATTAGTTTTCCTCTAGGACAGAAATGATCATATTCATGTTAAGGAGCAATGCCCTCTTTTTCTTGAGTTTACATACGAACCCAAGTATCATTTGTCATTTGTTGAGGATCATCGACGGATGCTTCCTCAAGTTGGAACCGTGCTGAAACAAATTGCTGGTCGCCAGATCGGATTATCTCTATTCATATGAAGATTTTAAATTTTGTACTTACATAATTGATGTTTTCCTTCATATCTGCAGAGATGGCCTTTTTGACCTTCGCCCTAGATGACTCAACTCGGCGCAGCTTGATTATTGGACTGCTACTTGAGCTCATGGGTTATCCTTTTAAAAATGGATTGAGAATCACAGGTATAGTTAGCCGCTTTTCATATCCCACGCTCTATATGTATCATTTTTGGGCCTCATATGTTGTAAGTGTTGGTCTAAGGCCATATGAAATAGATAGCGTTGGTTATAGATATGAGTGATGAAGTTAATTTAAAATTGACATGCACATGATCAGCTGATATGTCTGTTGCCATGAAACAAACGAAGTTCTTGAATTTGTCTAAAAGGGAGCTCATGTTCATTATTCAACCTTGATAAAGCTACATACTTTGAGTTTGTGTTATTGAATTGAAGCTTTCAAAAAACAAATCAGAGACTATACAATGCCATGACGAGTTGAGTACATACAAGTAAAGTAAAAGGAGTGCTATGTGCATGTAATTCCATATGTTCCTATGCCACAATCAGGAAGAGGAGAACATAGGAAACTTATTCTTCGAAGATGTACCGCCTCACAAGGTTAACCAAACACTGCATCTCTATAGTACTTTATGAAACTTCCTTTACTGGTCACGAGGCTACCGGGTCTGCAAGTATCGCTTTGTTCTATTTCAAGAAGACAGCCATCATCTTCAATGTCGATTGCAATTCATCACAATTTCGGCACTGCCAATAGAAGCATCATCATTGTCAAATGCAATCACAATGCCTCGCTTAGTTTACATTCTCCCTCATTCAAGTAAGGGCACACTCCCTTTTTACCATATAAATTCATCGGTCTTGCCTCTTGAGTTTGATAGATATATCCTGCATTTATCTCTTCTTTTTACCACTTCTATTTGCCACATCTGTAGTTTATTTTTCTCATAATTTGTGGTTCTCATTTCAGGCAGCTCCACAGAGACACGGAATGGGAGACGCAAACACAAAACAGAGACGTGGTCGACACACTAGGTGTTGATATACATGAGCTATTGTGTGAGTTTTGTGACTAGCAACTGCATAGAAACCTGCAGCATCTACTTATCTCATAGGTAGAGTGCTTCCATGTTTTTAAGTTGGTCTGCAATATATGATGTACGTTAGATGAACCGTGAAGAAAGCATATTTAATTGTAAGAAATCAAATGTTTCTTTTCCTTTTAATTGTTCTTAGCTCTTGATTTGAAGTCAGTGGTATGCCTAATATGTTTTCCTATATTTTCTGCATGTGCTTAGCAGGTATCATTTTTGTTGGAAGTCATGATGTTCCACATAGCATATTACCCGTCGATCAGTAAAGCACAAGTCAGGTGGCGTTCTATCGTCAAACTCTTACGGGTGTAAAGTTTATGTATGAAGAGCATCGTGCTCTGGTCTAAAATTATACTTCGACTACTATGTGTAGCAATTGTTGCCTACCGTGGCATATTAACGATGTCTACCGTATTGTTTTATCAAAATATTACCAACAATTACCTGTTGTGTCATATTAAGAATGTTTATCATAGCGTTTTGCAAATCGAAAAGCAGTGTCCACGGCGGGTGGCGCGCGGCAAGCCGCGCCAGGGAATCTAGTGTAGCTGAGTTTGGTTCGGTTTGTATTAGCCGTGACTAGTTTTGAGTCGGCCAGCTTGAAAGGTTTGCTCCTCGATCGATATAATATCACGGCCGTGTTAGAATATTGGGCCCATTAATGGGCAGTCTATATAAGTAATTTTGAAAATCTTAAATTGGTCCATGGGCGTGGCAGAATTTTGGAGGTGTACGTACGTGACTAAAGTTTAGTCCCATACTGCTAGTTTAGAGAGAGCTGCACCACTTTATATAGTGGAGTGTTCTATCACTTGGTGTGCTAGCTGAGAATAGAAGGCTCTCTCGTGCGCACTCCTCCGCCGCCGTCCGTCCGTCTCGTCACGACACGCCGCGGGTTGCGGGTTGCGGGATTGAGCCGAGCCGATGCCTATATTTTTGCAGTTCAGGAAAACGAGGCGTGTTAGCGTACGTGTACAGCTTAGCCAATTCGGATCGCTACCGGATCGTGGGCTGCTGTAACCGACTCGAACGTGTGCGACGTGGCCGGCCCACGTTGTACCCGTTAGTATTTTCCGAACCGCACTATATATTGCCATGCACTACCGTGCGCCGTCACACACCGAACCAATCTACTCCATCCCGTACGCCGGCGAACGGGACAGCAGGTCTCCGGAACCACTTGTCCTTATGATCCTGTACGGGAGAGGGCGAATAAGGTTTTTGGGAAGCGCTCCGCGCGACTGCTTTCAAGTTTTTCATCACGGCTCGACTCTCTGGATGATCTCTGGGTCCGCGGGCGGCTTGTCTCCAACGTCGTCTTCTTCGAGCTGTTGCCGTCGCCGAAGCCGCTCAAGCTGCTGCCGTCGCTGCTTCAACGATTACGTCATCTGCAATTGTTCGGTACGTTCGTCACGTTCCGATGGCTGTGTCTGTAGTTGTCTTGCTGCTGTTCATGTTAATTAATACGTCTAGTATTTTCGAGATTACATGTTAGTAACTCTTGTGATCATGCGTTTTATTCTGGAATTAATCATGGAAATTATGCCTAGTAATCCAACAATCCAAAAACCTTATTTGTTATAGGCAATTTCCTGAGTTAAACATGGGACATCTATCTGATGCGCTGAGGCCGGACAAGTTTACCGGTGTGGACTTTAAGAGATGGCAGTACAAGACCACACTGTGGTTGCGATCTCTGAAAGTGTTCGAGGCTAGTGAGGGTTTACCTGAAGGAACTATATCTGACGAGGATCAGAACAAGTTCAAGGAAACCAATACTGCCTTTGTGGGACTCGTTCTGAGTGCTCTTAGCAACAAGCTGTTTGATGTGTACATGCACATTACAGATGCCAAAGAGCTCTGGGAGGCACTGAACGCTAAGTTCGGTGTAGCAGATGCTGGCAGTGAACTGTACATCATGGAGAGCTTCCATGACTTCAGGATGGCTAACAACCGTTCTGTAGTCGAACAGGCTCATGAGATACAGTGCATTGCTAAGGAGCTTGAGCACGCTAAGTGTGCCTTACCTGACAAGTTTGTGGCTGGATGCATTATTGCAAAGTTGCCCTCTTCATGGAGGAACTTCGCCACAACTCTCAAACACAAGAGACAGGAGATATCGGTTGAAAACCTGATAGCGTCTCTTGATGTTGAGGAGAAGGCTCGGGCTAAGGACACTGCTGAGAGAGGTGAAGGTCAGTCTAGCGCCAACATGGTGCAGAAGAACTTTCACCATGGCAAGAGCAAGGCAAAGAAAGCCCCTTCAACATGCCTACCAAGACTACTTCTTTCAAGAAGAAGAAGAAGATGCTGAACAAATCTGAGCTAAAGTGCTACACTTGTGGAGAGCCGGACACTTCTCTGTGGACTGCCCAGATCGTGCAGACAAGAAAGGGAAGAAGCAAAGCATGTCAACGTCGTGACCGCTAGCAATGCTGATGGGTACGGTAATTTACCGATTGTGCTTTCAGTATTTCAATCTCCATGTTGGTGGATTGATACGGGTGCTAATGTTCATGTGTGTGCTGACATCTCTATGTTCACTTCTTATCAGGTCGCAGATTCAAGCGTCTTAATGGGGAATGGATCACATGCTTCTGTTCGTGGTGTTGGCACGGTAGATCTGAAGTTTACTTCGGGGAAGATCGTGCAGCTGAGGAACGTGCAGCATGTCCCTACTATGAACAAGAATCTCGTTAGCGGCTCCCTTCTATGCAGAGATGGGTTTAAATTAGTCTTGGAGTCCAATAAAGTAGTTGTGTCAAAGTTTGGACAATTTATTGGTAAAGGGTATGAGTGCGGAGGCTTGTTCCGCTTTTCATTATCGGATTTTTGTAATAAGTCAGTAAACCATATTTGTGGCAGTGTGGATTCGGATGCTAATGTTGGCACTCTCGTTTATGTCATGTTAATTTTGGTTTAATGAGTAGACTTTCCAGTTTGAGTTTAATTCCTACTTTCACCATTGCCAAAGGTTCTAAGTGCCATAGCTGTGTGCAATCTAAGCAACCTCGAAAGCCTCACAAGGCAGCCGAGGAGAGAAACTTGGCACCTCTAGAACTCGTACATTCGGATCTATGTGAGATGAATGGCGTGTTGACAAAAGGTGATAAGAATATTTCATGACTTTAATCGATGATGCTACTAGGTTCTGTTATGTATATTTGTTGCACACTAAAGATGAAGCTTTAGACTACTTTAAAATCTATAAAGCTGAAGTAGAAAATCAATTAGAGAGAAAGATCAAACGTCTTAGGTCAGATCGTGGTGGCGAGTATTTCTCCAATATTTGATGAATTCTGTGAGGAACATGGTATTATTCATGAGAGGACGCCTCCCTATTCCCCAATCAAACGGGGTTGCCGAGAGGAAAAACCGCACGCTGACCGACTTGGTGAACGCCATGTTGGACACTGCTGGTTTATCTAAGGCATGGTGGGGGAGGCTTTGTTGACTTCGTGTCATGTCCTGAATAGAGTTCCTAACAAGGATAAAGAGAAGACCTTACGAGGAGTGGTCTGGGAGAAAACCATCACTTTCTTATTTTCGTACTTGGGGATGTTTGGCGAAAGTCAATGTTCCAATTCCTAAGAAACGAAAACTTGGACCGAAGACAGTGGATTGTGTCTTTCTAGGTTATGCTCAGCGGAGCATTTGCTATAGATTTTTAGTGGTTAAATCTGAGATACCTGATATGCATGTTGATACTATTTTGGAATCTCGTGATGCAACATTTTTTGAGAACATTTTCCTATGAAGGATATGCATAGCATTGCTAGAATTTCTTCTGAGATATTTGCTGAACCTAGTACATCTGTTGATCATTCTGAACAACCACATGTTGAGGAAGTCCTTGAGAAGGATGACAATGAATCAGCTCCCAAGAGGAGCAAGAGACAGAGGACTGAAAAATCCTTTGGTGATGATTTCATTGTGTACCTTGTGGACAATACTCCCACGTCCATTGCAGAGGCATTTGCATCTCCTGATGCTGATGACTGGAAAGAAGCTGTCCATAATGAGATGGACTCGATTCTTTCTAATGGAACTTGGGAATTATCTGAACGACCCTACGGCTGCAAACCTGTGGGTTGTAAGTGGGTGTTCAAGAAGAAGCTAAGGCCTGATGGTACTATTGAGAAGTACAAGGCACGGCTTGGCCAAGGGCTACACCCAGCGCGAAGGCGAAGATTACTTTGACACCTATTCACCTGTTGCTCGACTCACCACCATTCGTGTACTACTTTCCCTGGCTGCCTCCTATCTCTTCGTTCATCAAATGGACGTAAAGACAGCTTTCCTTAACGGAGAGTTGGAAGAGGAAATCTATATGGATCAGCCTGATGGGTTTGTAGTAAAAGGTGAAGAGAGAAAGGTGTGCAAATTGTTAAAATCTTTGTATGGGCTGAAGCAAGCACCTAAGCAATGGCATGAGAAGTTTGACAGAACTTTAACTTCTGCAGGCTTTGCCATTAATGAGGCTGATAGGTGTGTATATTATCGCCATGGTGGGGGCGATAGTGTTATATTATGCTTGTATGTTGATGACATACTGATTTTCGGTACAAGCATGATAGTGATAAATGAGGTCAAGTCTTTTCTGTCAAAGAGCTTTGATATGAAAGATCTGGGACAAGCTGATGTGATCCTGAACATTAAGCTGATTAGGGATGAGAGTGGGATTACGTTAACGCAATCACACTATGTTGAGAAGGTCTTGAGCCGCTTTGGTTATATAGACAGCAAGCCTTCTCCAACACCCTATGATCCCAGTGTGACACTCAGAAAGAACAAAAGGAAACGAGAGATCAATTAAGATATTCTCAAGTGATCGGTTCACTCATGTACCTTGCGAGCGCGACAAGACCTGACATCTCTTTTGCTGTGAGCAAGTTGAGCAGGTTCATGTCTAACCCGGGTATTGATCATTGGCATGCACTTGAAAGGGTCATGCGCTATCTGAACGGTACAATGAGTTATGGGATTCACTATTCAGGGCACCCTGCGGTGCTTGAGGGATACTGTGATGCGAACTGGATCTCAGATGTTGATGAGCTCTACGCCACAAGTGGATATGCATTTATTCTTGGAGGTGGCGCAGTGTCATGGAGGTCTTGCAAACAGACCATTTTGACGAGGTCAACCATGGAAGCAGAACTTACTGCTTTAGATACAGCTTCTGTTGAGCAGAATGGCTGCGTGAGCTCTTGATGGACTTGCCGGTGGTTGAGAAACCATTACCGGCCATCCTTATGAACTGTGACAACCAAACGGTTATCATGAAAGTGAACAGTGCTAAGGATAATGCGAAGTCATCAAGACACGTAAAAGACGCTTGAAGTCTGTCAGGAAAATGAGAAACTCCGGAGTAATAACTGTTAGTTATATTCAAACAGACAAAAACCTGGCAGATCCCTTTACGAAGGGACTATCACGTAATGTGATAGATAGTGCATCGAGGAGATGGGGTTGAGACCCGTGAGCGTTACACCATAGTGGTAACCCAACCTATGTGATCGGAGATCCCGTGAATTAGGACCTGGGAAGAACAAGCTAGTGGTTTAACAGAGGAGAGTTTTTTTAACCCTCTCGTGAAGATGCATAACTCTCACATTCTGTAAGGCAGGTTGGCAATATGCCTTAATGTGTTTCTGTTGGCTATTCGTAGCAAAGGTGCTATCCTACAGAGCGACCTTGAAAGAACACACCTATATGAGTCCGACTGTTAAACGTCGCAGTCTATGAGATTTGGGTGATCTCTAGTAAGCTCATGAAGAGACCAGGGAGTATGACGCATATGCTCCACCCGCGGGGTAGGCTACTGGCAGCCACGTACTGGTTATGACTTTGAGTGAAGTCTATTGGCACCAAACTTGCAATTCAAGGTTCGTCCATTGTTCAAGTTGCTGGTAGATGTAGCTTGAAGCTCTAGGCGGAAGTTCAACTTAACAGTCTCTGCTGAAACACTGGTATATAAACAAGAAACGAGGTTTGGCAAAATCTCTAAATGGAATTTGAGATCTGGTGGGGATTGTTAGAATATTGGGCCCATTAGTGGGCAGCCCTATAAGCAATTCTGGAAATCTCAAATTGGCCCATGTGCATGGCAGAATTTTGGAGGTGTACGTACGTGACTAAAGTTTAGTCCCATACTGCTAGTTTAGAGAGAGCTGCACCACTTTATATAGTGGAGTGTTCTATCACTTAGTGTGCTGGCTGAGAATAGAAGGCTCTCTCGTACGCACTCCTCCGCCGCCGTCCGCCCGTCCGTCTCGTCACGTCACGACACGCCACGCCACGCCGCGGGTTGCGGGATTGAGCCGAGCTGATGCCTATATTTTTGCAGTGATCTAGGTTTTGCCAATCTCGTGCCTTGCGCAGCCGCTGTAGTCTACTCCATCTCGTACGCCGGCGTGCACCGGCGAACGGGACATCAGGTCTCCGGAACCACTTGGACGATCTCCGGGTCCGCGGGCGGCTCGTCTCCAACGTCGTCTTCTTCGAGCTGTTGCCGTCGCCGAAGCCGCTCAAGCTGCTGCCGTCGCTGTTTCAACGACTACGTCATCTACAATTGTTCGGTACGTTCGTCACGTTCCGATGGCTGTGTCTGTAGATGCCTTGCTGCTGTTCATGTTAATTAATACGTCTAGTATTTTCGAGATTAACATGTTAGTAACTCTTGTGATCATGCGTTTTATTCTGGAATTAATCATGAAAATTATGCCTAGTAATCCAACAGGCCGGACACCGGAGGGCAAATCGCTCTTCTCGGGGTTTTCCATGGAGCAGGAGAGAGCAGGCCATACCAGGCTAGTTCGTCACGGCGTAGGCCGGGGCTTTCCCCTTTTTGAAAAAAAAAATCCCAGGCTAGTTTGTCACGGACTAACGGTGGAGGCAGCGCTGGGGCTTTCCTTTTTTCCAAGAAAATCCCAGTCTAGTTCGTGACGGTAAAGGACCCGATCAGCGTCTTCCCGGAGGAGCTGGTCCTCCATGTGCTCCGCCGCCTCGCCTGTACCCGCGTCGCCGCGCGCACCAGCCTCCTGTCTCGCCCTTGGCGCGACCTCTGGACCGGCCTCCCCGACTTCATCTTCCGCGATATGTCGGTCCGTCCGTTCCATCCAAAAGCAGCGCTCAGCTCGCTCCAACAAATTTATGGCTCTGGTGCATGATTTTTACAATGGAACCTTGCCTGTTGACAGGCTAATATTTCGTTGGTTACTCTTATTCCAAAGGAGGTCAACGCTACTAATATTAAAAAATTCAGACCTATCTCTTTGGGCAAGTGTTGTATCAAAATATTAACCAAAGATGGCTAATAGGCTTTCGCCTATTGCTGATAGACTTGTGTCTTCTAACCAAACAACCTTTTTGAAAGGTTGTTTCATTATAGAGAGTGTGGTCTCTGCTCAGGAAATTCTGCATGAGATCCACTCCTTTGGAGGAGAAACTATTATCTTAAAATCGACTATGAAAAGGCGTATGACGAGTTTCCTTGAGGAAATGGTGCAGTTTAGGGGTTTTGGGAGTACGTGGATTAGACTGGTGAAAAGTATTTTGCACAACAACACTATGAGGATTACAATTAACGATGAAACCGGGCCCTATATCATTGCTGGTAAAGGGTTATAACAAGGTGATCCGATTTCCCCATTCTTTTCAACCTTGGTGATATTTTTTCTAAAATGTTAGAGAAAGCAGCCAACAATGGCATAACTGGGCTGCTCCCAAGGGTTTGTCCTGGTGGGGTTGTGGGCCTTCAATACGCCGATGATACAATCATTTTCCTTAAGGAACATGAATCAAAGGCGAGACATCTAAAATGGTTGCTTGCTTGCTTTGAAGCAATGTCAGGCTTAAGGATCAATTTCCACAAAAGAGACATGATGACTCTTAATCTAACTCCTGAGCTATGTGGGTCGCCGATGATATATAATTTGCAGCCTTCGAAGTGCTCTTCTCACTCGCATTGGTGGAGTTATGCACATGTGAGGGGGGCATCGCCCCCTCCCCCTAACATAAATTTGTTTTAACCTCAATACCATGTATGATCAGTGGGAGGTGGCGGAGGCGTCGACGGAGTCTTGAACCATCGTATCGTTAGGACGAGGAGGATCACGATGGTGACCAAGCCAGATAGAGTGTTGCAGGCTCCCGGCGACGGGCAGGCTGCGCACGAGCATCACACCTATGTCGCCGCCGCCTGGTGCCGGTGCCCGTCCCGTTCCGTGGCATTGGCGTCGATGAAGTCCTCGGGTGGCGCCTTCACCTCTGTCGTCGGCGTGGCCTCATGGACCTTTGGAACTCCGATGATTTAGTGGGATGCGACGTTACGTCGATAGCAAGACGTATGTGGTGACTTCGTCAATTTTAGGACCCCACCCGCCGGCCCAAGCCTCCCGGCGCCTCCGCTTCGCTCCAAAGTTAGCCTCTTATCTTCATATGAATGGATCAACATAAAACAACACAAGGAATATTCCATGTTTTTTGTACCTAGATGGGAATATTTCATCGGGTCTGTTTATCCCAACCGTGTGCTTGCCTAATCAAATAAATAAACAGACCGGTACACATGCAAAAGAACATGTTCAACAAGCTTAATTACTACTTCCTTCGTTTTTTAATATAACATGTTTTAGCATTTGTCCACGTGCATATGTGTACCATGAATGTATACATGTTTTAATATGTGTGTCCACTAGCTTTAGCATGTATGTAGACAACATGTGCAATCATTAAAACATCTTATATTAAAAAACGGAGGGAGTATCTTTACTATATAATATCGTTAAAGGTGACGGTTGACGGTACGTCCTGTCCCTCATGCGTACAAACTATATTCCCTCTCGTATCTTTATCGGAACGGTGATGGTCGCTGGTACGTCGTGTCCGTCGTGCGTACGGACTATGTTCCCTCCCGTATCAAAATTGGAACGGCCGTCCAATCCAGACTCCAATCCGAACAGCGCCCACATCGACCATTACCTGGGGACATGTCCTATCCAAACTTAACGACCCTGGATGTATACGTCAAGCTAGCTAGCTAAGGCAGTCATAGCGAAAACTAGCAAAGTAGCAGATACGTGCATGCATGTCCACCTGATCGATCAACCAGCCCGCTTGCAAAGTACAGTAGCTTCTGCGTGCGCATCTTGGCGACCTGAAGTTTGTACGTGGGATGTAAACTCTTATTTGTGTCTTGTTTTAGTCAACGGCAGAGTCACATGCAGGCAAGCAATTTGGGAGGCAAATCTTTGATCATGGATGTCAATGATGATAGAAGGAACAAAGATAGAGATCGATATGCACTGATGACCAATCAAGATTAAAGTCCGTCGTCAAAACTAGAGAGAATTTCTTGTATGACACTGCCTTAAAATTCTCTTCCTTATTTGACACTCAAGAATTTTTTCTTCCCTATATGACCACTGTCCAATTTTTCTTTCCCTTGGTGACACTGTCGTTGGTTTCGTTAGACGTTCTGTTAACTTTTTTCAGGACAGACAAAATTACCCCTCGTAGTTGAATGAAGTCAATGGCACCGAAACGAACCAGCGAGCCCTATCTAGTCACCCACCCAACCCTCATCCCCTAGCGGCGGCGGCGCCGGATTGGTGCCCGTTCCGGCGGCGGCGTGGCCGACGCCGAGGAGCTCTTCCACACCAAGCGCGTCGCCGAGATCCGGGCCACGGAGGGCGCCACACGCCGCGAGATCTCCGCCAAGGAGGAGGAGCTCCGCCAGCTCGTCGGCCGGAGCTACAACGACCTCCTCGACTCCGCCGACTCCATCTTCCTCATCAAGCACTCCTCCAACTCCATTCCCCCCGAGGCCGCGACCGCCTCGCCGTCCCCGTCCGGCGATGGGCACGTGCGGCTCCATGCGGGTGCAGGTCGTGCACCGCCTGCTCTCCCGCGATGCCGCGGTGGCCGCGCGGTTCCCGCTGCTCGCGCACCAGGCGCGGCTCGTGGAAGCGTTCCGGCCCAAGATCGGGCAGCGCGCGCGAACGCCTTGCCGACAACATCCCTTTCGCGGCCCACGCCGATGCGCTCGCCGCCGTGGCCGCGGTTGACGCGCCGTCGCTCACGCAGGCCCAGGCGTCCTCCTCTCCTGTCCTCCCGCCGCGCCTGGATCTCGCAGGCTCTAGCTGCGCTAGCCTGAATCCGTCCGCCTACAGCTCCGTGCTATGCGTGTGCGATGTTGCACGGATCGTTCGGGTCACCCTCGGCCACGTCAGAATTTTAGATATAATTAAACTAAAACTTGTTCTGTATGCTGATTGGTTTTCTTCTCACAATAGCAAAAGCTTGGAGACCAAAATTTTGAATTAAAATCGAGTGCCGAAATTTTGGATTCTTAATTGGTCATCAGACCAATATATATTATTATATTACTGTAGCTATTGACTTGTACTGATATTTGTCACATTATAAGTCAGGGGTAAAAAGGTCTTTGCACGCCTCTCTTTAACACCGTTAGTGAAGAAAATGTACTAGAGTGTCATATAGGAAAAGAAAATTTGAAGAGAGGTCATGTAAGGAAGAAAAAATTTGTGAGTGTCAAATAAGGAAGACAAATTTAAAGGAGTGTCATACAAGGAATTCTCTCTCAAAATTATCATGAAACCAAAACAATTGAAGAGTCAACCCAATTGGAAAAAAAGTGTGTACGCAAGGGAGGAAGAAATATGCAGATTTAGAACCCGAACAGAAGAGAGAAAGCACGTGTGCGAGAAAGATAGAAATTTGCAAATATACCACCAAAACAAAAAAATATGAAAGAGAAAATTATAACTAAGCACAACAAACCATGTAAATTATTAATCCCCTGCATATATCACAACGAAAGAGGAGATTACTGCACTTACCATTAATGTATACCATGAGGTCATATGAGATTGATTTATATCAAGTTATCTCAAAGATAAGAATGTACAGTATATTTTAACCATCCAGTTACTTGTACTGATGTGTCATCTGTGTACAAAAATAATAATATCTTACATATATCATTAAATTTGGGGTAAAAAACAGGTTATGCAAGTGTTTTTCAATTAAATTTCATATAATGGTAATTAAATTTCAATTAAATTTGGGATAATCTGAGTTTGATTTCTTACAAGTGATATTCAGATCCACACCAATGCTTAAAAGAATGGTCGTACGGACATCCGATGAAGTCAGGACAAGTAGCCACCAGTGCACCAAAATTCAAGACATCTTCAACGCATATCCTTTTGTGGAATGCAAGTTATTTTTGCGTTGATCTTAGTTCTCTTAGTTCTGGTAAGCACTGCATGAATATTTAGTATGATTTAAGATGCAATGATCTATTTTATCTTTTGTCTGACACCTTTATAGTTTTGTTCTGTTGGTGTCTTTCATGTTATGCAAACTTCTACGGTGGTTAACTTAGTTTATTTTACTTTTGCTCTCTTTGTTTGCTAAACAAATGATCATTGTGAATTTTCATTCTCCATATGTTTTGGCTATGTGTTTGCCATCTTTATGTTGTCCCTTTGCTGGGCCACAAAGAGAACAGAACTCTGAACTCTCATATTAGCTAGAAGTCATCATGACATTTAGGTTGGTTTGCATTGTATGCATTGTAGATGATATAATGTTTGTAAGTCGTCTTGTGTGTACTCTGTGTCCAAATAATTGGCCGAATATGCTATATTAGTGTTTTTGTTTGGAAGATATTTTACTGAGTTAGCGTGCATACATTCTTACATTTCACTCTTCGATTTCACCCCAGTTATATTTAGCAGTGAATAAACGAAATTGAAATTTCTACTTCAAAAGTGTCATGTTTGATTTTCGTGGGCCTTCTGGTTTAGTAGGAACTACTAATGTGAAAGCACAACAAAGAAGGGAAGATGAAAAGAAATAGGCAGCTCTTCATTGTTACACAATTTCCGTGAACTCCAATTGAATGTTGTTGGCGGCAACAACAAAAAAACTGTTCTAGTTTTTTTTTTTTTTTTTGACAGGGAGCTCGTGTACAAGATCAACAAGCAAAGAAGCACACACGCACGAACCGAGGCAAGAACAAACTCACACGCAGCGGCCGCAGAACCACCGAGCAGCACGCCGTCTTGAAACACCAGCAGCACGCCGCCGGAGCCGAAGAAGGCGGCCTCACCACGCCCCAGAGCAGCCAGCTCGAACAACCGCGTTGAGACGCCGCATGATCCATCTGACGCAAGCACCAGAATCTGGACGTTGAAGGAGCATCGGCTTCGAGCTGCCACCACGCCGCCATCGCCGCCTCGCGCCGGAGACGGAAACGACAGCACCACCCATCTTCCACTGCACCCACCACGGCCAACGACGATGAAGATTGATCCGCCTGCAAACTCCCAGAAAAGTTAAGCAAAAGCACCGACCTCCACCGAAGTGGAGGCTGCCGAACCCCAAAAGCGAGACCTAGCGCCGCCACCACGGCCGCCAGCTCGAGGAAGAGCACGCCGCGACTCCGGAGAGCAGCGGCCGCGCCCGCGACGGCAGATCTACCCTTGGCCTCCACCGGAGCACCGAGAGCAGAGGAGGGAGCCACCGCCGCCAAAAGCCTCTCCGGCCACGCCGCCCTCACCACAGCGCCGCCGGCAAGCCACCCACGCACACCTAGGCTATGTACACGGCGGGATCCGTCGATCCCCGACCTCCCGCCGCCGGAGCGGCCGCGGAGGCGAGGAATCAGGCGGATCGCCGCCGGCGAGCTGGAGCGCACGGGATCGCCCAAAAAACTCCTCCGAACACTGTAGGTGGGGAACGAGAGGGGAGGGTCGGGGGCGTTTGCTTTCTCTCAAACTGTTCTAGTTTCTGTTGAGCAAGTACTTTGCTATTTTTCTTTAGCTGTTTGTGTATCTAGGTTTTTTCCCGCTTGACACCACCATTCTCTTTACATACAACATATTTTATATTTGCAACCCGAGGTACTGACCCAAACTGGTTTTCACTTGCCTCATGTGCATGCAGGGTTTTGGGTCTCTACATATTAAGGATGCACACAACTGAAGAAAGTCGTTTGTTTGAAGGACGGCCAGTATGACAAAATTGAGCAGCGAACTGGCAAATATGGCTATTCACCGATGTACACAAACATGGTTCTTCATTTGATTAATTATGCAAAGAATGAATATCAGTATTGATTCATAAAACTCCGGCCACTACACCTTACCAAGGGTGGTTCTCAGTTTCTTCTCAAGCATACATAGCCACGGCATTACATCACATAGATATTTTTTCTACTTCTTGTATAGAACGCAGGACACAGTCAAGTATTTTTCTATTCCTAGTATTGAACGCAGGACAATGAGGTACTACTTCGGTGTTGATGTTCACTTGTGGTCAAGCACTCAAGCAGCATAAGGAGTAGGAGAAGCAGCAGCAGGAGTCGGAGAAAGTAAAGCATCGAAGAAATTCTTGCTGGGAAAACAGAAATGCAAAGTGTTGAAATATTGTTTACTGAAATAAAGTGAACTAAATTATCTAAGTGCTGGGATAAATGTATCAACATTACCGATTACTGAAATAAAGGGCCATAATTAAACAGATAAAAAATAATTTCTACTGCCCACAACCTCACTAAATAATTCATATTTCAGTATTTCTAGATAACAAAATGGTCATCTAAAAAATGATAACAAAATGGTAGATATCTAAGTAAATATAGTGTCACCATGTTTAAGTATGAAATGTCTTGTGCAGTTGTGCTAGATAGGTTTTGAGTAATTTAATTAAAATGGTACAGAGGTTGGACCAGAGGATGGCTACCATATTTCAGTATTTAATTAAGATAACAAATATGCATTATATAGCCTCACTAAATAATGCATATTTCAGTATTTCTAGATAACAAAATGGTCATCTAAAAAACATAATAAAATGGTAATGTAGATAACTAAGTAAATATAGTGTGACCACGTTCAAGTATGAAATGTCTTTTGCAGTTGTGCTACAGAGGTTTTAAGTAATTTAATTAGGATTAAAATACGACACCATCGACTTCACTATTGACACACAACCGATTTGACCGTCCAACATTGTCGTTATCACTCTACTTACCTTCGGAAGTACATGGAGTAGTAAGAATCTAGCATGGAGTAGTAAGAATCTACTTCGATATAAATGCAGAAATAATTATGCCAGGTGGACACAAACCACCATTGACTAAAATAAGTATTTCTTCCGTTTCTATTATACCAAGTGCAGAAATATGGTGCTATCTGAACTAGCCCATAGTTCGATAACAACATTCCAGTTATAGCTTAGCTTGAACCATGTTAGCAACAGAGGATAGGTCAAACATAGCAACAAACTGAATGCGGATGAAAAAAGCACACAAGTAAATATGGATCAGATGCACGTACCAGGTGAAATTCATGAACTAAGTTCAGACGGAAGAACGGACTCAAGATAACTGGACCTTCGCAAGACCATGTCAGAGTCTTTGCCCCTAATGTCATTCTCTTCAAAATATGGAATAACTGAGAGCACTTCGCTTTTGCTCATGTCAAGTGTAACCACTGATACCGTGGGAATCCTTTTGGGCCCTTTCCCTTGCTCAGACAAGAGGAAATACACCAGGTTTGGATCATCCATGCTGACATGAGGAAAGATAAGAGCTTCACGAGGCAGAGATTTGTTGATATCCCACAGTTCTGCAGATGCGAGGGAGAAAATCATGTTCCACTCCATCCCGCCGCTCTCTGTTGTCCTCAAGACATGGTAAGCGACAGTGAAACCCTTATGAGGGCTCAAAGGGCCAACCAAGTAACCATCCTCACGGACAACATCGATAAATATGAGCTCATGGACCCCTGTGGCGCCTTTGGTGACGCAGACACTACGATTCCGGTCAAGCACACGACGTTGATTTAGACATCGGTTATGTATGGGCAAGCGCAGGTAAGAAATTGTGGGCCTCTTCTGGAATACCTCGCAGAGCAAGACGCCTCCTATGCGATAGTTCACAAAGCTTAGGAAGTTGTTGAAGGGATGACTCTGTGGGTACAAAAGACATCCAGGTCGGAGAACTCATCCGGTTCATAGAGGATGGATAACCCCTTCTCGAGTTCCCAGTTGTGCTCATGACCGCCGATGCTGGACCGGGGCACGCAAAGTTCGGCCTCCATCTTCGCCAGCACCGAGCGTCTGCTTAAGGCAAGCTGCGCTACGGCAAACTCTTCTTCGCCGCGGCACAAGATACCGACGGTCCCGAGCTCGAAACTGCGCTCCGTGGTAACCTCCGTGCCGTTCTTCTTCACACGCAGGACCACAGGTATGGTGCACATGGGAATGCGTTGCAGCAGCGGCGGCGGGGTGTCCGGCGGGTCGTGCCGCGAGCAGGGAGGTCTGCAGATGAAGAGGCGCTGCGGCTGGAAAACGAAGTAGGGGGGCTCGTCGATCGCCACGGAATCCGGCACGAGGCCGAGGAGGAGGAGGTTGCGGTGCGCCGCCGCGAGAACGCAGGGAGGACCTGGTTTGGGGCCGCGCGGCCACTTGAAGAAGAAGCGGGAGATCGCGGGAGGCTTGGCGATGCGGAGGCCGACGGAGAAGGGCTCGCCCGGTGAGGTGTGGTCGTCGATCATGTAGCTGTACGATGGCGTGGGGTCCTCGTCGTCCGGTGGGAAGGGCTCGGCGTCGTCGTCCCTGTGGAAGACGAAGCGCTCGAGCAGCATCATACCGTGGGGATTGGAGGCGGCCATGGCGTGGATCGGCGGAGACGGATTCGATCTCGTGAGACAAACAAACGTAGGCGCGCGCGTTAAGGGCATCTCCAGCCGTTGTGCCTCCCCAGGGCCCAAAACGGCGCTATTTTGGGCCGCCGCGGCGTGAAACGGCGCTAATATGGATCCTGGGGGGCGTGTTTTCCAGCCGCGAACCCAACCCAAGTTTCGGCCCAAAAATTCAAAAACGCCGGAACAAATAGACAGTCAATTTCCATTCATATTTGGCGGAAAAATCGCCGATTATAGGGCAGAATTCGAAACTAAAAACATAAGAACATTTTATTCGGCGATCTACACAGGGCTAGTTGAGGCCCAGGCTGGCTTGGATCGCCTTGCTGTAGTCGCCGTCGTCGTCGTCGTCGGAGCCGTCCCCGGGAAGGCGGCTCGGGCCTTCGCCGTCGCCGCGCTGGAACTTGCTCAGCAGCAGGGCCTGCCTGAAGGCGTCGTCCTCCTCGTCGCTGTCGCTCGGGTCCAGCATGAAGTAGGGGATCTCCGGCGCCTCGGGAGGAGGAGGAATGCGGCGGCGGCGGCCCGCATTGGCGTGCTGGCGCTCCTCCGTGCGCCTGCGCTCCAGCTCGGCGAGCGCTTGGCGCTGGCGCTCCACCTCGGCCTCCGTGAACCGGCGGAGACTCCAGTCGGCGGCCCTCCACGTTGCCGTTGTTGCCGCGGTCGGCGACGTCCTGGTAGTGCCGGCGCTGGAAATAGGCCTGCCAGAAGGCGTCGTTGCCCTCCGCCCTCCAGCGCGGGTCCGCGGCCTGCTCCTCCGTCAGGGCTTCGCGAACCTCGGCGATGGCGTAGTCGAACTCGACGCCGACGGGGACGGGAGGCACGGGGATGCCTCCCGCGCTCAGTTGCCACGCCCCCTGGCCGCCGGATGCGCCGGGGACGCGCATATCAGGGGGGCACGGGTACCCCGCCTGGTAGAGCGCCCATGCCTCGTCCTTGCGGAGGTGGCGGCGGGTCCATCCGTTGGCGGCGGCGGCGTCGTCGGCCATTGGGCACTGGCGAGGGAGGGCTCTGGCGAGGGAGGGAGAGCAGAGAAGAGGCGAGGGAGAGGCGAGTGTGCGGAGGGCCGGCGAGGGTGTGGGGGATTTTAAAGCTCGGCGGCCAGGCGTGGTGGCGCGACATTACTGCGCCATTGCGCCGCGTGGCCTTCGATTGGACGTCAAAGCGACGCGCGCCGGCCACGCCATTACTCCGGCAGCCTTTTGACCGGCGCGCTCACTGGCCGCTGGCCACGCCATTAACTCCGGCAGCCTTTGACCAGCGCGGGAGCCGAGAGGATGAGGGCGCGCCGCTCACGGGCGTTTCTGTTCCGCGCCATTTTCCCCCGCGTCGCTGACAGCGCTGGCCCGCGTCGCCTTTCCCGCCATTTCGCCCCCCCAAGCCGAACCCAGTGGGCTGGGTTTCCCCTGGGTGCGCCGGCGCAAAATAACGCCGAAACGGCGCTATTTGGGTTTCTGGGGGCCGAGTGGTACAAAAACGGCGTTTTTTGGCCTCCGCGGCGCTAAAAAGGCCTCTTGAGGGGCTCGGGGGGGGGGGGGGGGGGGGGGGGGGGGGGGGGGGGGGGCGGCTGGAGATGCCCTAAGGTGTTGGTTCTTGAGGCAGCCAACATCCTCTGTTTTTTTGTTTCAGAGTAGGTCCATGTCGGCGTGCTTGACTTGGCCCCGAAGTGCCGGCCTACCAAAGCTAGCCCAGTGGGTCGTTCCTGCAGGAAGGAACTGATCGAATCCCCTCCACTGCAAACGAATTCTCCTGCTCCGCCTCACAAAAAGCTACTGCCTTTCTCACCTCCTTCCTCTTGTAACACTTACTCCGTTGCACAATATAAGATGTCTTCGGCTTTTCTCACCTCTTTTCCAAATTCACATATATACACATATATATTTAGACATATTTTAACGTATATCAGATATGTCCATTTATTCTATTATGAATTTAAACAACATGTGAAAAATCTAAAACATCTTATATTCACAAACCAAGGGAGTATGTTCATCGTGCATAACCCATATGTACATACTTTGCATTATAACCAACTCAATGATCATGCACACCAAAAAAACTTCAGTCTTACACACGAAGCCTACAGAATTTCGTAAGATTTTAGCACAAAATTCAGCAAGAAATTCAGTTTTCCAACAACAAAACCCTACGTACCCCTGCCGAAACATGTGCAGTTGCCAAAATCCACAACCATATTCCTGCTTAAATCTACAATCCCTAGCTCTAGAGCCTTTTGCGACGATTCATCAAACACAAATCGATGAAAAGTTGGACAAACTGAACTGAAGTTGTTTTCTGAATACCGGTTCCCAAAACGGAAACCTTGTGACAAATTGGCTATGCCATGCCAGCAGTGGAGCCGAGCATGCCACGCCGCAATGCGCCTGCGCGCGCCACCTCTCGCGCCGCCGCCGCCGCCACCACCACCACCGCGGCGACCTCCTCCTCACTCCACCTCGGCAGAACCCGCCTGTTCCACACTGCCGCCACCAACCTCCAGCGGCAGCGAGAAGAAGACCCCGCCGCCAGGTCCCGCTCCTACGCGGCGCTCCTCCGGCGCAGCGCCGCCGCGTCCGACCCCCGCCTCGCCGCCTCCCTCCACGCCGCGCTCCTCAAGCCGGGCCTCCTCGCCTCCGACCAGTTCCTCAGCAACCACCTCCTCATTGCCTACTTCCGGTCGCTGCCCCGCCACGGCCTGCGCCTGCTCGACGAAATGCCCCGCCGCAACGCCGTCTCCTGGGCCGCGGCCGTCGCGGGGCTCGCGCAGGGGGGCCGGCCCCGCGAGGCGCTCGCGGTGTTCCGGCGGATGCGGCGCGACGGGTGCCCGCCCAGCGAGTTCGCGCTCGTCAGCGCGCTCAACGCCAGCTCGTTCGTGGGCGCCGGTGCCTCGCACGCGCGGCAGCTCTACGCGCTCGTCGTCCGGCTCGGGTTCGAGGCCAACGTGTTCCTGCTGAACGCGTTCCTCACGGCGATGGTACGCCACGGCAAGCTCGCTGACGCGGTGCGGCTGTTCGAATATGCGGCTCTGAGGGACATCGTTTCGTGGAACACGCTGCTCGCTGGGTTCGCGCGTCATTCGTGCGCGCAAATGTGGAGCCTCTGGCTGAGGATGGTCAGGGAAGGCCCCGGGGCCGACGGGTTCTCGTTTAGCACCGTGCTTTCGGGGCTGACAGCAAACACGGACTTGCCGGCCGGCTTACAGGTTCATGGACAGCTTGTCAAGAGCGGCTTCGGTGACGATGTCTGCGTGGGCAATTCCTTGGTCGAGATGTATACGAAGAACAGGGCCCTGGAGTCGGGGACCAGAGCGTTCACCGAGATGCCACGGAGAGATGTCGTGTCCTGGACAGAGATGGCCTCCGGTTGGCTACATTGCGGTGAGCCTGCTAAAGCCATTGGAGTCCTCGGTACCATGATGCTGGACGGAATTGTGCCGAACAACTACACGTTTGCAACGGCAGCAAATGCGTGCTCAATCCTCAGCAGTCTGAGGGATGGGAGCAACGTACATGTATATGTCATAAAATTAGGAGAGGACTCGGATGTGGGTGTCAACAATGCGCTCATCGACATGTACGCAAAGTGCGGCTCTGTGAGCAGCGCACACCAGGTGTTCCAGTCGATGCAGCAGCGACCTGTCATATCCTGGACAGCGATGATCATGGGGTTCGCACGGAACGGACAAGCTCGGGAGGCTATGCAGGTGTTCGATGACATGATTTTGGAAGGCGTCATGCCGAACCAAGTCACCTTCCTCTGTGTCCTCTCCGCTTGCAGCCAAGGTGGATTTGTAGATGAAGGCTGGATATACTTCAGTGCCATGGAAGACAAGTTCGGTGTCGAGCCCGGCGAGGACCACTATGCCTGCATGGTCGATCTCCTTGGAAAAGCAGGCCATATCGAAGAAGCCGAAGAGCTGATATCGCGGATGTCGTCCTGTCCTGGAGTTCTGGTCTGGCAGGCGTTGCTCAGTGCTTGTGAGCTCCATGGCGACGAGGCCGCAGCAAAGCGAGCTGCAGAGCACGCGCTTGCGCTCGAGAAGGAAGATCCATCGACGTACATGTTGCTGTCCAGGACTCTTGCGGTTAGGCACAACTGGGACGGTGCTGGAAGATTGAGAGGGCTCATGGGGGACCGGGAAGTCACGAAGCTGCCTGGGTCTACCTGGTTTCAGTCCATGCCTGACAGTAACCAAGCTTGCACAGCGTGAAGCCGTGAACCGTGATGGAAATAGCACATTCTCCCTGTGGAAGCAGTGTCTCCTTTTTTTTTGCTTGAAAGTCTTCAGCCTACAAAGGGAGTATATGCTTCAGTAATCATAGTGGATGCCACTCTTGACTTGGATGGAAGTGGATGCTATTTTTGGTAGTTGGAAGTCGAGACCAGTTTGACTGGATGAAGTTCAGCGTGAGTCAACTGTTAGGAACTATGGAGTAAATAATTATTGGCCAGCAATAGGACATGAAGTTCATCATTAAAACCAGAGCTTGTTCAATTGTAATTTATGTCTAATGTGACATATTAACTACCCATTCTGTACAGGAAAAAACATACTTGCTAATTGAAATTGCTTCACAAATCATATAATTGAATAAGTGTACATCCTCATGATAGCCTTTCATACATGCTATTCTTATCCATAGACAATGGAAAACCATACATCGTGAAGGTAATTACAGATTGGAGTTCATGGAGGAAAAATGATCTCTTCAATACACAGGATGTGCAGCACAAGCCAACGCCATTTGGCATCCTCTGAGGCATATGGGATTCGGTCCTACAGACTGCCAGCGATGACGTTAAGCGACATTCGAGGTCTCCAAGAGAGGTTCAATGTAATCCTTGAACTTGGCTTTGTTTATTGCACCTTCTCTTCGGCTCCCTGGCACCTCCTGCCCATTCTTGAAGAGAATCAAAGCCGGGAGACCATAAACCTTGTACTTTTCAATAATTTGAGGGTTTGCGTCATGATCGATCTTGACAATCTTTAATCTTCCCTCATATTCCTGTTTCATAGAAGAAAAATAAGTCAACTATCAGAGTTCGAATTAAAATGGCAAACTTCCTTCCAAAATTCTTGATGATTTCAGCGCCTGCTAAACCATAATGAACATTTTCCATGTATGCTTAATCAATTTTGTGCGTAAAAAATGAATTAATGATCTATGTACATTAACTAGTTGATTTTTCATAGAGTACGTATGTACAAATCCCACAAAATGATCAGGGAGTTTACCATGACAGCTACAAATATAAATGTTGGAAGGTGCAAATTTAGTGTTTCCATTGTTCATTTATCTTCCATATTAATTTACGTAGGCATCACAGGCTCACGGCACGAATCGAATCCTCAGGGCTACGGTGGTTAATTTTATGCAATCAACATATTTCTGCCAGTATTTTCGCTAGCTGACCTATCATATACTTGCCATAGTTTTTCAGTAAGCATTTTGCCCAGTTGTTCCTACTCTGTTAAACTCACTTGAACCTTCACTGATGTAAGATGTTATAGACTTATAGTACAGCTCAAACAACAAATGCAGACATAGGTCAGGTTGCTGGTAACTGTTGAATTTCCTTTTTATTACTGTATCACGTACGGAGTAGCTCGCACATTCAGTGTTCATATCTCTTCCCAAAGACTTACTACCACTAGCTCCACAGCTGTGATGTTTCAACTTTTAATTTGTCAATTCCTACACCAGCGAATGACATATCTACCGCAGCAATACTACAATTTCCGAGCTCTTTGTGGTTTGGCAGTTTTAAGCAATCGGAGATTGTTCGAAGAACCTGTCAAAGCAAAGCACCAGAGCTGCAGAGCATTCTGTACTGCATACCTCGGAGGCCCATTCGACGACGGGCGCGACGAGGCGGCAGGGCCCGCACCACTCGGCGACGAAGTCCACGAGCACGGGCAGCTCCGACTGCATCACCTCCGCCTCGAACTCCCCGTCCCCGACGAGCTTCACCGCCGCGCGGCACCGGACGCGCGTGCGCGCGAGGGAGAGCCGGGCCGCCGGCGCGCGGCAGAGAAGGGCGGGCCGAGGAGGGAGCGGCAGGCGGGGGAACCGGCGGGAGGAGCAGAGCGTGCGGAGAGGAGGCAGAGGGGGCGCGAGGGTGGACGCGGTGGTGCTCGGCGCGGATGCCATGGGCGACCAGGCGGGGAGCAGCACGCTGGCGATGAGGCGGGGGCGGGTAGGAGAGGAGGAATCTTCTGGAAGGTGCCACCTGGCCACCAGTTTTGTTGAAGAGACCGCCGGCGAGATTTCGTTGGCCGGTTTGTGAGGCGCGGAATTCAGCCCACGGAGGGTGGGGCTTCGGTTCGGCCTGGTCTATCCATTCGTGTGGCCCATGTATAACAAGGCGAGGCGAGGGTTTTAACGTCATTTTCGTGCGATCGTGTTGTAGCCTACACGTGTTAGAACAATTTTGCGAGTAGCAAATCTGCACTAAAAATTCGTCGTCTTTGGATATGTTGTTTCCTCGCGCACACAGCATGATCAGTTGGTACTATCGGATGCAAAGTGGCGAATCGCATGTCATGTAGGTTCTTGATAATTGATACCTTTTAAGTTTTTTAACTTTGTCAAAGGCAGGTGTTGGAGGTATGGCACAAAGATGACAATATTAAGTTATCATTTATCTCCAATGTTTATTATTATGGTTTATATCTTTATGCTATAATTGTTGTGGAAAATATTCAACGGTGACATGCACGTGTATATACATGAAAACTAGTGTTCCTAATCTAGCCTCTAAGATTAGCTTATCTTGTTTTTTTTTACCATGAAATTATGTGTGTGTGTGTGGTACCTTTTTCAATTAAATAAAATAATAAGTACAAGGGGCAGAAATTACATTAGAGGGCACAAAGAAAAATCAAATAGCAGGTAACCAATCCTCAAGAGTTTTCTAATTGTGAGCGACTTTCACCCGAAGCACTATCAGGTCTAATTTTTTAACACAACCTTCCACGCTTGAACCGAGACGAGCACCCCTTCGAATATATGATTATTATGTTGTTTCCATATGCCCAAGAGCCCACAAGTCGCAACCTCGAAGAACTTGGGCCCATTGAAGCTTTGTTTCGCCAACCAAAACATGGCAGCAAGTCCCTGAGCTGGCGACTAGGTTCCCAATGATATATAATTTGTAGCCTTCGAGTTATGCACATGTGAGGGAGGCCCCCCTCCCCCCTAGCATAAATTTATTTAAACCTTATTACCATGTATTTGGCGCAAGAAAGAAGCAATGTGGGGCGAGGCAAGCGAGGAATTGGCGCGGGAGAAGGGCGGGGAGACGCAAAAAACTGGATCGGAGCCAGAGGGGAGGTGGTCGTCTCGTCGGGGAATAAGGAGCATAAAAGAGAAACAGAGCAATTTTGACATTCCACAGTCAACAACACCAATACTATATTATAATCAAAATACCGGAGGTCTTTTTACAGCACGACTCAACAGTCAACAACACGAAATAATATAGACTCCTACGTGAAGAGATAAATGCGCATGAAGCAGAGCATTGATGAAGGCGTGCGGCTACTCCGAGCTGGAGGAGCTTGAGCTTGTCTGGCAGCATGAAGAATCCGTCTGATCCTCCATGTACCCTTGTACCATTCTTTTTTTAATTAAATAAAAGAATAGGTACAAGGGGCATAAAGTCAAATAATTTGCAGCCTTCCAGTTATGCACATGTGAGAGGGGGCATCGCCCCCCTCCCGCATAACATAAATTTATTTAAACCTCAATACTACAAATGATCAGTGGGATGCGACGGGGGCGGCGGAGTCTTGAACCACCGTATCGTTAGGACAAGGAGGATCACGACTGTGACCCAGACAGCGTATCAGGTTGCATGCCCCTAGCGACGGGCAGGCTGCACACGTGCAGCACACCTACGTCAAATGTCATCGGGGTGCCGGTGCCCGTCCTGTTCCAGGGCGTTGGCGTCATCGGCAGGGTGCCATCCCAATCCCATGGCATTGCCGTCGCCGGGGTGGTGAAGTCATCGGGTGGCGCCTTGACCGCTGTCGCTGACGTGACCTCATGGACCTTCGGGACTCCGATGATTCAGTGGGATGCGACGTTTACGTCAATAGCAAGACATATGTGGTGACTTCGTCAATTTTTTCGTGGAATACGACGTTTACGTTGATAACAAGACATATGTGGTGATTTCGTCAATTTTAGACCCCACCCGCCGGCCCAACAAAAACAAAAAAAACTAGTTGGCTCGCTTTGTTTCTTCATTGATTAATTGATGCTCCTGACCGCCATGTGCCAAACTTTGAAATGGAGCCCTCCTTTAGTTTTGTCAAAATCCACCTACCGGTTCCTGCCGAAGTGTCGATTGACATTGGGGGATTGTTGAATGGCCGATCACATGACAAATTCTGGAAGGAAAGAAAGACAAACTAGCAACTTCTTGTCGGTTTTGTCACGTCGCTAGCCTAATCAATCGATAGGAGGTTCCGCTCTACACTCATACAAGTCCATAACCACAACTCTAGGCACCCGTGTGAGGGCCTTCGAATTTTGCAATAGATTGACAACTGTTAATTATATGCCCGCACTAAGAAATATTGCTACCACTGGATAAAAATAAATAAATTTTACTAGTCACCGTGCGGTGTATCGGCAAGGCATCACTTGTTACCTTGATAATTTCCCATCACGGTAGTAACAAGTTTTAAATTGTTTCCTTTTTCGTGGTTAAAGAGCATGTACAAATTAACTTAAGGATGGGAGGATCGATCAGTCGAGTCGACCTTCATGGTTGACCGCTGCACCAGGGCTTCTTTCACGTAAGCTATTGGGTACGAATCTGTCATGACCCTCGACTGCGTGTCTCAAGTTGGGCCACTATCATGGGCTAGCAACGACGGGTTGGGCCGAGGCGACCCGGCAGGAGCCAGCGGGGTTCCCTGTGGTGGAACCAGCCCACCCAGGTTCAAGTCCTAGACTTGGCATGGGCGTTTGCATTTACCTGGATTTATTCCAGGATTATCCGGCGCTATTCTTTCAGTGGTAGGTGACGTGCCCGTCAACAGCGAGGCGCCTGTGGTGACTTCGTCAACCTCAAGATCTGCCGGCTCAGTCCTTCAGAGGTGCTCATAGGGGTAGGGTGTGCGTGCGTGCGTTCATAGGGGTGAGTGTATGTGCGTATTTGTGAGCGTCTGTGTTGTACTGTGTTCTCAAAAAAAAAAAAAAAAAAAAAAAAAAATCAGGATGCAAAGAGCAATCCATCCAGTTGGATCAGAATGAACCGAACGGCGGCTTTCTTCCTCCCCTGAACTCCTCTGTTCCCCTACCTCCGGCTCTCTTTCTCTGATCCCAAACCTCTTGCTGCTACATGTATCCCAAAATCAGCTACTCAATCCTTGTAACCTCGTGTTGTTGAGTGACTAGTAAAGTGGGTACGTAACATTATGGTATCAGAACCATCTCCCCACGCTTCCACCACCTCCACCATGATCTCCATCACCACCGAGGGTGAACTTGGTCCTGCTCGGGATTTGGACGCCAAGTTCGACAAACTCATGAGCATGATCGAAGGATCCGAGAAGCGGATGGCACAGGAGATGCAGGCGATCAAGCTCGCCGTCGACGCCATCAGGCCCGACATCACCGCGGCTGCACCGGCACTCGGTGTTGGCGGCCCAAGCTCCGGTCCAGGCTCATCCGCAATATCAGGCGCGTCCCCGGTCGTCCCCGACGCCAGGCTTGTCCTCGCCATGGACACCACCAGCCTTGGAGCTCCGCTGCCGACTAGGTGTTCGACGGAAAGCCCGAGCTACAGCGCCATTGAGTCGAGGCCTGCTTTCGACTCAGCAACGGCGCCCTCGGCCACCCTCGACTTCATCTCTGTGTTTGTGTCAACTGCAGCAAGCGATGGAGCCCTAGGCCGCGAAGCCATCAGCAGCGCTACAGCGATTCAGGCCACCTGCTTGAAGGTTGATACACACAAGCTGTTTGAGGAAAGGCCACCGCAAATAAAATTTGAAGGGGAAGCATGGTCCCAGCGCCTGCAGTTGAAGCCGCCATGGCCGTCGGTCACATTGGTTAGCAGGGGAAGTGGTGTAAGCAGTAATATTTGGGAGATGTTCAAGCAATGTAATCCCACTGGCCACATAGAAACTACCTTTCCTGCTCCAGAGCTACACATGCCATGGTTAGTAGGCAGCTTCTGTACCTCTCCTACTTGCAGCATTGCCAAGGACCAGTACAGTACTAGTAGGACGCAGTACTGTGATGATGATATTTCAAGTGTTCAGCAATGGTGCTCAAATGTTGAAGAGGTGCAGCAAGTCAGTGTGTTTCTGGATACTTCTGTTGGCTCTTGGAGTTGTGTCCCTGGAATTCCTATACAAATCTTTGGTACATGCTCAGCACTGAAATTGTTGTCGGGTTGTTCTGCACCTGTTCTTATTATGGAAAATTTCCTAGAGGACGGCAACATGTTGAAGTGTGTAAAGGGACATGTTCAGGCCAAGGCCATTGTCGTTGATCGAGTGCAATCTGGAAGGGGCATCATCTATGTCACAGATGGTTCAGCCTTTGCTTGGTACATATGCACAACTCAAATCATGTGCATATTCTCCTGGCAACAAGTACATGGCAGAGTTAAATTGTTGGCACAGTCTGCTGGAGACCTTCTCTGCATATGTATTTCCAGAGGTTATAAAGGTCCTAGTGTGAACTATTATTTACTGTGGGCATCTGGGCAAAAGAAGCTGTTGTTTTATTCTGCTGATGGACATATACATCATATGATGTTGCAGCCAAAAAGAGATGAGATGCATCATCTTGTGGCACAGACTGGGAAGTATATGCCCTTGTTCCTACAGCCAAAGCCCCCATGGTTGTTTATTCTGACCCCAGTTTACGCACATGTTGAGAAAAGAGAAGTGTATCCAAATAGGGAAGTGATATTACTGAATTCAAAAATCATCTTTGTTGCTCCGGAACCGTATGTGCAGCAACTAATTGATGTCTATTTGTTGAGAACCTTATATCAAGAGGAGCGGTACTCTAGATGTAGCATGCTCCTCTCTGAAGCAAAAGCCCTGGAAGAAACTTGCGGTATTCTTATAAATAATCGAAGTATACTGGTTTTTGGGATTCTTGGAGTTCAGGTAACATGGTCAGCATACTACTCACTGTCAGACTGTACATGTGAAACTCATTGGAAACAGGGTTGTGGAGAGTTCAGTCAGGCTAATCACGGTGAGAACCATGCACTCGAGCCATTATCCAAGCTAGAGCTCGATGGTGTTGCTTTTATCCTTATTTTCCTTCAGGGACAAGGCCTTGCAACATACCAACGCAATACACGTGCATTAGCTCCCAAGATGCAAACTTGTTTTGAAGCCTGGTTCACATATGTGCTCCCAATGTACACTGCCATGAGGATGGAGAAGCCCAAGGGCAATGGGGAATTAACTTGTCTGCATTGGAGGAATCTATGGGATCCTAGTGGTTGCATGCTTGCTTGTTACGGGCAAGCACACTCCAAAGGAGGGAGGAATGTCATGAACCAAGCTGCCTTCTCCGACCAAGTCCATGTCATCCACGACTACTACATTGCCTTCGTTGACAAGATCCCCATCGGCTATGATTTCTACCTCGATGAAACATACTACTCCGACCAAGCCTACAAGGACCTCATCAACTACAATGAAGACTACCGCGGCGACCCAAACAAGATGAAGGAAGTTCATACTCCATGGGATCCCGGGAAGTCAGCCCTTCAACATCCTCCGAAGGTCTCGGCTTGGGGACAAGCCGAGTTTCAAGGAGGGAGGAATGTCATGACCCTCGACTGCGTGTCTCAAGTTGGGCCACTATCATGGGCTAGCAACGACGGGTTGGGCCGAGGCGACCCGGCAGGAGCCAGTGCTACTACATGTACGCATCAGGATGCAAAGAGCAATCCATCCAGTTGGATCAGAATGAACCGAACGGCGGCTTTCTTCCTCCCCCGAACTCCTCTGTTCCCCTACCTCCGGCTCTCTTTCTCTGATCCCCAACCTCTTGCTGCTACATGTATCCCAAAATCAGCTACTCAATCCTTGTAACCTCGTGTTGTTGAGTGACTAGTAAAGTGGGTACGTAACAGAATCACTAAATTATCATATGATGCTGAATTGGTGGTGAGGCGCGAAATTGAGCCCGGTCTTTTCTACCCATTTTTGCATTTTCGTGTGGCGTCCTGATGTAATTTTCTCTCTCTTTTTGTGTCGCGTCCTCGTCTCGTCCACCTCGTCTTACGAGACGGTGACACTCCTCCTTTACTCAAAGAACTATGTTGGCTACACAACCTTTATAGCAACGACTTTGCACGCCTCTTCAAGCAGTCGTTTCAAATTATAACAAAGTCTATATGATTAAAATCGTCAGACAGCTAGCTAGACAGTCGGTCTCTACTCCGCCCGACGCAGTGTCTCAGCTTCGGCAGCCGCCGGAGCAATCACTGTTAAGTTGCCCTCCTTATCCTCTCCCGATCTGGTTGGACGCGTATATAAACGCAGGAACGAAATTGCGCCGTGGATTTTTTTTTTTTTGCGCAAGATGTATTTGTACAACCGAATTTTGATATGCGCAATGCCAATCGTGCCTCTCTGTGCTATAGTTGCTACTTCACTTTGTACTTGGATGTATCTATACATGTAACTAGTCTATATACATCCACATTTGATAAATGAAGTCATCTAATTTAGAACAGGGTGAGTACATCTCACTTGGCGTCTTATTACCATCTGATTTTGATACGCCTTTGCTACCCGTAATGGTTATGATGGACTTTTTGCTCTAGATAAATGGTGGATTTGGGATGACTAGCTAGTGTACTAATGGCTGCGACTGTTGCTCGATTATCGTGGAGTACGAGAGAGAAGAAGAATCGAGGAGCAGGAGAGAAGCGTTGCAAACTTACAATGTGGCACAAACGTAAGATGGACATAATCAAAGATGACCTACTTTTTTTTAGATTGACGGGGGAAATAAATTCCCACCGCTTGTTTTATTCATCGAAAATAGCCACATATTATTACAAACAGATGGAGAGATTACATGGAGATACAAGGGAAGAGAAGACAATGAAACTACATGAAAAAAAGACAACTAGGAAAAAACAGCAAGAGCCACCATGAGAGGCACAAGAGGTGAGGGTGCAATCGGGATCACAATGCAAAGAGAGCTGCGCAAACCGACCGACTTGACATCCGTCATGAGGTCTAGTAACTAATCGTGTCTATTCCACGAGTCCAACAATGTTGAGAAAACTGCCTCGTTCACAAATTACCTACGAATTCAAATCAAGTAACAGCTAACCATTCCTCAAGAGTTTTCTTATGAGCAACTTTCACCCGATGCACTATCACACTATCAGACTTAAATCTTTTTCTGACCACAACCTTCCACGCTTGAACGAGACGTGCACCCCTTCGAATATACGATTATTATGTTGTTTCCATATGCCCCAGAGCCCACAAGACGCAACCTCGAAGAACTTGGGCCCATTGAAGCTCCGTTTTCGCCAACCCAAACATGGCGCAAGTCCCTGAGCTGATGACTAGTTGATGCCAAGCTCCTTCTAGCACTGTTGGGCAAAGCTGAAGTTAAAGAAGCGGTGACAATGAGTCGCCCTACCGGACCCCGCGTTTGCAAACGAGTTTCTTCCCTGAGATGCCATTTAGAAGGACCGCCGAAGTGCCATTACCAATAATATTTCGAATCCATGCTAACCAAGTTTCGTCAAACTTCTCATCCACAGAGTTTCAATAACAGACCTATGTGGGTTGCCGATGATATACAACCTTCGAAGATCTCTTCTCACTCGCACTGGTGGAGTTATGCACATGTGAGGGGGGGCATCGCCCCCTCCCCCTAGCTAACATTATTATATTTTAACTTCAATACCCTGTATGATCACTGGGATGCGATGGAGGTGCCGACGGAGTCTTGAACCATCGTAACGTCAAGGCGAGGAAGACGAGTGGGATGCGATGGAGGCGGCGAAGGCGCCGGCGTAGCCCTTGAACCACCTAATGGCGAGGACGAGGAGTATCACGACGGTGACCAAGCCTCTGAGGACGGCGAGCACCGTGTAGAGGCGGATTGGGGATTAGTAGTGCACCATTGGGCCGCGACTGTTGTCCGATTATCACAGAGTACGAGAGAGAAGAATCGAGGAGCATGATAGAAGCGCTACAAACTTGCAATGTGCCAATGTGGAAGAAACGTAAGATGGACATTATCAAAGATGAACTACTGAGTGGTACACACGCAGGTGGAGAGCTCGGAGGGGCCCGCTTGTACCAATAAGACAAAGGATGAGGGGCGCATTTAGATGTAGGGATGTAGAGCGACGTCTGGATTCCGATCAAAATTAGGCATCCGAGTTGTAAAATGGTTTGTAGTATTCCTTTTGTTCAGAATTACGGTTTGTTAAAATATGGATGTTTGTCTAGACATTAAACATGTATAGATACAACCGTATTTGGACAAATCCAAGTCAACTAATTTATCACGGGGTGAGTACAAATTGGTACACTTTTGTGCTCCCCGTGCTTAAGCGGGACGCCGCTTACGACAATGTCTAGTAACTAATCGTGTCTGTTCCACGAATCCAACAATGTCGACAAAACTGCCTCGTTCACAACTTACCTATCAAATTCAAATCAAATTTATACTCTGTAGAAACTCAAAGCAAAGAGTGGCGCTTTCACATGAAAGCCCGTGGGCCAGCATCACACCTGGATCTAGTAGTAGTACGGAACAGGTCATGCGCCAGGTCCACGGACCGAAAACCCGATCCATCTCCGAGTCCGGTCTCCGGCTTCTCCTTGACGACGCTCGCTGACGCTTTCTCCCCTTCCTTCCTTTATTCCCACCTCGTCCCCAAAACCTCCACTCCGCGCATGGAGGCGCGCGCTCCGGAGACGCGGGCCGGCTAGGTTTGCCCCTCCCTGCACCCACTCTCCCCGGCTCCCCATGGCGATGCCCACGGTGGCCGCGGCGTCGGCTTCCCTGCTCCACCCCTCCGCGGTCGCGTCCCCCTCGGCCCGGCGCACGGTCCTCCTCGGGACCGCCAATGCCTCCCTGGGAACCGCCGGCACGCGGCGAGGGGCGGCCGTGCGCGCGAGGGTGGCGGAGGCGGCCTCCGCGGCGCCGGTCGCGGCCGAGGGCTCCGGCAGGCAGGAGGCCCCCGCGGTCGAGATCCCCGTCACGTGCTACCAGGTGAGTGAGTCCCTCTGCCGTGTTCTGCTCGCGCGTTCGAATTCCCCGAAATGCATGCGGCGCCGCTGTTCCTGGTGCACCGCTTCGTCGCTAATTCGATCTGGTTTGAGCTACTCCGAGTCCAGCCCTGAACAGCTGACGGGGTCACGGATTAACTCTGGATTTTACCTTCGTAATAATTCAAAGCAAGTGCATCAAGGAGCCGTCGTGTAGAAAACTCTGCACCTGTAGCTCGTCCAGGTCCTGCTCAGTTGATGACGCGGTTACCGATTAGTTACTAGTGGATTTAGCATCGTAGTTCGGATCCACTGCATCAGGACGCCGCTGGAAATGAATACTCGGTGCTTCTGCCTGCGCCTCCCTCGTTTTCGGAGTGCATTTGTCTAGGAGCGGTTCCGAGATTTCGTATATTTCCAGGCCAAAAGTTGCTGGAGCATGTGACTTGACACGTCTGTCCAAATGACCATGCAGATCCTAGGTGTCACAGAGAAGGCCGAGAAGGACGAGATCGTCAAGTCGGCAATCGAGCTGAAGAAATCCGAGATCGAAGATGGGTACACCGAGGAGGTGTCTACTTGCAGACAGGTTGCTCATTTGATTCAGGAATTATATGTCTGTATATGTAGTTTTGTTTTTGTTTTGTTTGGTGGAGGGAATGCTGGGTCAAGGTGTTTAATGTCCGCTTGCTGCTTTTCTGTCAGGCCCTGCTGGTGGATGTGAGAGACAAACTTCTCTTTGAACAAGAGTATGCAGGGAGCAAAAGGGCCAAGGTTCCGCCCAGATCCTCTCTTCACATACCTTGGAGTTGGTTGCCTGCTGCCTTGTGTGTCTTGCAGGAGGTAATGTGTAACATAAATACTCCAGTGTCGTAAGTTTGGTTGTCTTAAACTTGGGTTAGGCTTTTCACATCTATATTGCATGGGATGGTAATTATCATGGGCATGTTCTGTTCTCTGAAATTTGCCAGAGCAGTAAATGTTTAGTTGAACATTCACTGTGTTTCTTGCTTTGCTTATCAACACGGTTTGGAAAGTTGCAGAGTGTTTAAGATTTATTTGTGCTTTCTTGAATACTAATAAAACAAAATTATGACAACTTCATGGTCAATATCTGTAGTGATACTGTAAGGAACATGCAGATACTGAATTATACCCACTATTCAGGTGGTAGGTTTGAAGTACTGAAATGTGATCGTTTATGAGTTTGATGATTGTGAATTCAAGGGGCTCGAGCATGATAGAATCATATCAGCCATTTTTTATCACAGCTGAATGTGCTCGTCGTGTCAGTGGAAGATACCATATGACAAGTATTGTTTGCAGGTTGGGGAAGAGAAGCTGGTTTTGGACATTGGTCAGGCAGCTCTACGGCGCCCTGATTCTAAGCCATATGCTCACGATGTACTCCTTGCAATGGCACTAGCTGAAGTAAGTACAGTTTGGCACAATTCTTATTATGTCTTTAGTAATTTGGAATAATTCCATGCATTTTCCTGTAGTGCTCTATTGCGAAAGCCAGCTTTGAAAAAAGTAAAGTATCCCTTGGCTTTGAGGCTCTAGCACGTGCTCAGTATCTTTTGAGGAAAAGACCGTCTTTAGAGAAGATGCCCCTTCTTGAGCAGGTAACATGTTATTGCTTTCACCTTACCGACTAGTCAATGTATGAAATCATGTCATAACTTCTCTTGTTTGGTGATCTAGATTGAAGAATCACTTGAAGAGCTTGCACCTGCTTGCACTCTAGAGCTTCTGAGCCTGCCTCGTACACCTGAAAATTCTGAACGCAGGCGAGGTTCTATTGCAGCTCTCTGTGAATTGCTTGGACAGGGCCTCGATGTTGAATCATCTTGTAGAGTTCATGATTGGCCTTATTTCTTGAGCCAAGCAATGGACAAGTTGTTAGCCACCGAAATTGTGAACCTGCTGTCTTGGGACTCTTTGGCTACAACTCGTAAAAACAAAAAATCATTGGAGTCTCAGAGCCAGCGGGTGGTAGTTGACTTCAACTGCTTCTACAGGGCGATGCTTGCACACCTGGCATTTGGATTTGCGACCCGGCAGACTGAGTTGGTACCTTTTTTATTCTTCTCCTAGTCATAGCCTGTACAAACCAAACTATCCTGTTTCTGCTTTTGCATGATTTAATTTACATTACCTCTGTGCAGATCAGTAAAGCTAAAACTATCTGCGAATGTTTAGTTGCATCTGAGAACACAGACCTGAAATTCGAGGAATCTTTTTGCTCGTATCTTCTTGGAGAGGTGACAAGCAAATCCCAATTTCATTAAATTTACTAAAGCACATTACTAGTACTAAAGGTTAGCTCTCAGGAATCTGGGACCACAGTTTTTGAAAAGCTTCAGCAGCTTCAAAGTAATGGAAATTCCAATTCAAGGAATTATGGGTTAGCTAAAAAGAAAGATAGCAGTGACAAGGTTACTGTCAACCAATCACTGGTATGCTACATTGTCAATTTTGATGCAAATAGGTCATGTTATGTTAGAATAGTAGATGGTATATTTGTCTGACGTTATACTGTCCCTATTTCTGTTGAAACTTTCTCATGCCAGACAAACCTGTCTTTACCAGGAACTGTGGCTGAAGGACGTGGCACTGTCTCGTTTTTCAGATACAAGAGATTGTCCTTCATCTTTGGTTTGTGCCATGATGTTTGTAGTAATCAAACCCCTCTTAAAAATTTCTGTGGATTAATTTGAATATTGCTATCATCTTATGACAGGCTAACTTCTTTGGGGCTCCTAAACGCATCATTAGCTCTTCCAAGCAGAAACTAGGAGCTACAAGAGTGGTGTTTCTGAGCTCTCAGACGTCTTCTAGTGCCTCCCCAAGCAACAGAACTGTGGGACAGCAGAATCCAAGATTAAATTCTACCAGCCATCTCGGGGAAGCTGTAAAACAACTTGCACCAACCACGCTGGGAGGCCATTCATCTATGGATAAGCCGGCAAACAGTTTAAGTACCACAGCTGTTCCTCTGAAGCGCAATCCTGGATCCCATCCTGGAAGAACCTTGGAATCATGGGGCCTGACTGGGGATATGATAGGAAAAGTCGCCTATGCTGCAGTCCTGGGGTTTGCCCTGTTCGGTACACTAAAACTGGTCAGATTTCAGTCTGGGCACGCAAAACCTGCCCCCTCAAGTAGAGATTCTGCAGCCACATCTTCTCTAAACGAAGCATCTACATCAGAAGGTTCTTTTATCAGTAGCAGTGTTAGGAAACAATTTGAGAAGCTGCCGAAAGTGCTTTGGTTGAGCCGTAGGCTCCATTCCAGAAGTGAAGAAAGTGACAAATCTCCTGGTTCTAGTGACGTGGCCGCTTTAGCTTCCAAGGAAAGTATGTCTCTTCAAGAAGCAGAAGAACTTGTCAAGCAGTGGCAAGACATCAAATCTGAAGCCCTTGGCCCTGACTACCAAATCGATATGCTCCCTGAGATCCTTGACGGCTCAATGCTGTCAAAGGCAAGTTCCTTTTATTAAGCACATGTAGTGGCATATGGACCTCATGCATCATTGTGTATGTTGTGCATAACTAATACCCTTTTTTGTGTTGAGCAGTGGCAAGATTTAGCTTTATCAGCAAAGGATCAGTCCTGTTACTGGAGATTCGTTCTGTTGAATCTCTCTGTTGCTCGAGCTGAGATACTGCTGGATGAGGCTGGTGATGGTGAAGTGGCAGAAATTGACGCGGTGCTCGAGGAAGCTGCTGAGCTTGTTGATGACTCCCAGCCCAAGAAACCTAGTTACTACAGGTATTTGAGAAGACACCATTTCTGTCGACCAGTTTTTCCATTCTTCCTCTAAAATGAATATGGTACTGACGATTCGTACGGTTGTAACTGCAGTACTTATGAAGTTCAGTACATACTGAGGAGGCAGAAGGACAGTTCATGGAAGATCTGTGAGGCTGTTGTCCGGGACCTGTCATGACTTCTTCGAAAAGGATGGCTAGTGTGTGAACTGATAGGTCATAGGACGAAGTTCCAACATATTCGAAATACGTAGGTTACTCATAGGTTACCTTTGAATCGATTCGATTCGAGCACGTGCAACAGTTTGGTGAGCTCCATCGGGATGCCTGTGAGCTGCTCATGGTGATCTCCGGAGACTTTGCATCAGGATCTGACACAATGCTACGTTAGTACAGATGCTAACTTCTTCTGATACCGTATGCCTTTTATTTCTTTCACACTTGCTGTTAGTGTTCAGTACACTGTTGGGAGCGAGACTACAAATGTAACTGAATTGGGGTAGCCATGTTTTCATTGTTCAGAATACAAATGCAGTTTCCAATTTTCTTTCTTGTGTCTCATCGCAAGCTTCTAGCTTCCCTTGTTCACACCTTTTTTTTAATCTTGAAACTTCTTCCTTGTGCAGGTTTCTCATACCTGTTCCATATTTGATCTCTGTTAGATGCTAGTCTGAACTCTGTAAAGTTCACAAATGTGCCATTTCCATCCTCCGTCATTGAACTTGATATATGGGTCTGATTTGGCCAGCCAAAGTACATGCTTTTCAGTGATTGTTATAAGGTTAAAGTACATGTTAAATGCAACAACAAAAAATGTACAAAAATAGAAGCATCTGTGTTTTGGAGTTCGGTCACGAACTAAGGTTTATTTGTTATTGCTTAACTGCTGAACTAATAATTTCTACATCGTGCGTGGAAAATAGTTGGCCACAAAATAAGCAAAACGCTGGCTAAACAAACCAGCGAATTTTAATACTTTTTTGAAATGGAGAATTTTAATACTTTTGAAAGTGTTTTTTTTTAATTTAATACTTTTGAAAGTGTTTAGTTTACTCGAGGCACTACACACACAGCTGACGATGCTTCTCCAATCCAACAAAAAAAACTCCGTCAGATCTCATCACCATCTCGCAGTCTATGCCGTCTACCGCGCCGCATCGCCGCCATTGCCGCACCCTGCAACCTCGCACCATAACAAACCTCCGTCCTCCAACTCCCCCACCGCTTTCGCGCTCCACCACCGCCCTGCCTCCGCCGATCCTCTTCCTCCATGGCCGCCGGCGCGCGCGGCCGTGCGCTCGCTCGGCCGCCTCCTCCCCCGCACCTACACCCCCACCGCCACCGCGTGCTCCTCCTCCTCCTCCGCGCGCACCCTCGACGACTACAACCGCCTCCTGGCGGCCCTGGCGCAGGACGGGGACGGCGACGCGGCGCTGCGCGTGCTGCGCCTCATGCGCCAGTCCCCCTCGCACGCCGCCTGCGCGCCCACCGCCGCCTCCTACGCCTCCGCCATGTCCGCGCTCTCCAAGGCCGGCCGCCCCGCCGACGCCGCCGCGCTCTTCGACGACATGCTCGCCCACGGCGTGCCCCCGGACCGCGCCGCATTCTCCCTCCTCCTCCACATCTACGCCTCCCACCTCGACCTCCCCTCCGCCGCCCGCTCCGTGCTGCTCTGGATGTCCCAGCTCGGCCTCCCGCCCACCCCCGTCGACTACGCCGACCTCGTCTTCTCCTTCTGCCGCGCGGGCCGGCTCCCCGACGCGCTCCAGGTGCTCGACGAAATGCGAGCTCTCGGGTACCCGCTCACCACGTACGTCTTCGCGCCCGTCCTCCAGGCCCACTGTGCCGAGGGCGACATCCGGGCCGCCGACGCGCTCATGGACTCCATGCGCCTCTCTGGGTGCCACCCCGACGTCGTCATCTACAACATCTACATCCACGGGCTGTGTAAGGTCGGGGATTTCCATGCCGTGGAGAGGCTGATCAAGGAGAGTGGCCGCAACTTGTGGGTGCCGGACACGGTAACGTACAGCACCTACATTGCCGGGCTCTGCCGGGCCGGATACGTCGAGGACGCGTTCCAGCAGCTGGAGATCATGGTGGCCAAAGGGCTGCAGCTGACCGTAGTCGGTCTGAACATACTGTTGGATCATGCTGCGCAGCAGCTGGACATATGGGTGGGCAAGGAGGTGCTGGACCGATGCGAAGAGCTGGGCTTCGAGGTTGATGTCGTGACGTACAACACAGCCATGGACCATTTCTGCCAGAAGGTGGAGTGGCTGCGTGTCCTCAAGCTATTCACGGATCTGCTCAAGAAGTCGATAACACCCGACTCATATTCATGCAACATTTTGATCTCGTGCCTGTGCCGAGCCGGCTTGTTCCAGCTCGCCAAGTCTGTTTTCAGGTGCAAGGGGTTTATTGTGGACACCGTGACCTGTAACATCCTGATCCATGAGTTCTATGTTGCCGGAAAGGAGGACGAGCTTGGGTTTTTGTTCACTGATGCCAATGCTGGGAAGATTGTCCCGGATACAATCACATACAATACACTGGTTGATTGCCTCTTTAGGTCTGGGAGGAGGACCGAGGCCGCCAATTTGGTCAGGCACATCGATGAAGGCTACCCTGCAGAGCCCGTAGCACATCTGACGTATTGGTTGATCAGGTGTGGACATGTTTGAGAGGCCTTGAGGCTGTTTGATGAGATGGTAGCGAAAGGAGTCGCTTTAGATGGTAGGGTGTTCGCAAACGTGATCAAGGCCTTTTGCAGAAAGGGTACAGTGGAATGCAGCAATATGACAGAGCTGTGTTCGGTATTGGATAGGATGCTTTGGATTGGATGATACTTCTCTTGCTGACATATTGGTTGGCCTCAATTTTGATCTTGTATTGTTGTATTAGTAGCAATCGAAAGTAAAACACAAGTATGGTTTTCTTTTTATGCTGTTCTTTGTCAGCATGATATAATCGAAATATGTTATGTTCATTGTTTCAAATTTCCCTTTAATGGGAAAGCATGTTCTTAGTTGGTATCACGTTTCAAAGTTTTTGTAATCTACTTTCCTGACAGACAGCACAACATTGGCGAAGGTGAAAGCAGCTCAAAATCTCTTCCTAACTCCAGGTCATTGGATCATCAGCGGCCTCAGCTATCGCACATGGCAGGTTCTTCAGCCTTGGACGTTTCCAGAATCCACCACATTCCTAGGTAGTCACAGTTTTGGAGCACATCAGCAGGCCAAAGTAGCACTAATGCTTCAAGTTTCAGGCAGCGAGAAGTGCCTGCGTCATTGCAGTTTTATTTGCAGATGCTTCCGTACTGCGAAGGAAATCGTCGATGACACATTGCAAGTGCACTGTCCCTCCTATCTTGTGTACAATACTTGCTTTGTGTGTAACACTGTGAAACCATGGAAGTATAAAGTGATTACGTTCCGCTGTTCTTTTATGTTGTTGCTCTAGACAGTATTCAGAGTTGTGGGTGGGGAGCCATATTTTCATTATTATTTTTATGATTTATCATGGCAGCAAGTATGTCGTTGTTGAATGAATATTCACACTAATGAAAGAAAATGGCTTCAAAAAATTAATTGGATTCCACATATTCCTGATAGAGGTTTTGCCCAGCCATTCGTTTACACTAGTTACATCCTTATTAAGTTTTTGTTGATGCCACTTGACCTTGCATCAATTTCGTAGTACATATACTTTAAGACTAAGCCACGGCTCTGGGTAACTGCAAATTTGCAAGCACAGAAAAGCTGCAGCTTCAGTTCCAGCGATTCTGTTGTCTAATCCTGTTTGTTTCCAGAGTGATACAGAAGACTGTCAAACAATGGAATACGGTGTGGATACTTACAACAGACACATGCTTATATCTGAGCAGATACAAAAACAAACTCGAGTACCATAACATTTGTTCGCTCAACAGTAACATACAGAAGAAGTCCGACAGCATGGGAATATACAGAATATTTGGACAGCGCTCGAGCACAACAAACATTACCGCGGACAGTATATGTTCAGAAAATAACAAGAAGGGACCAAGCAATAGCAACTTGCATCTTGCAGGAACCAAGATCACACTCACCGAGGCTCGTGCCGGATTTTTCAGGCTTGAAGACAGTGTTAGCCCGTGCAAGAAAATCGATCTGATAGGCATCCATCAGTTTCTCTCCTAGTTTCACAGAAACAACACACCTTGAAAGCTCGATCACGCCATTCGAATGGATGGGCAATTCTCCATCTCTAGAATCAAGCAAAACAATCTTCCCCTTCACGCTGGAGGTAAGGGAAACGAACTGTCCTTGGTGATTATCCGGCCATGACCCATCAATAACTTTGATACTGATAGTGGCCTCAACTGAGCGTTGCCGCAGTGCCACCGCGTACTCAAGCATGCAGCGCTTGTGGGGGTTACATATAGAAATCCTGCGTCCACAATGAATCCATCGTAGCAAAAGGCATTGAAGGCCAACATTTCATCTTCAGACTCGCCTTTGCCCTTTACTTTTAGCTCAACTTCAAATGTAATTGGATCAAGGTACACACCTGCACGAGATGGACCTGTTAACAGCAAGAATGGATCCTGCAAGGCAAGCATCACCATTGATGAATCAACTGACAGACTTTTAGAAATGTCTTGTTCTTTCCAAACAAGGACAGGTGCAACCAGCCGATCCTATTAATCGAAGGTGGATCAAAAGCGATGCTTATGTGTTTGATTGCTTGGCGGTTCAACGTTGAAATTAGACAAACCGGGATATACTACATAAAAAGAGCGAGACATCTACATGTCCTCGGATTGGCCACTAGATTAACCATGGTTTTTCTATATTTCTCATGTTACATAAATTTAATTGTAGGCGTTGCTGGAAGCATCGCACACGGTTTGGTTTTACTAAACGTGTGTGATTGTGAGGCCCAGCCGGGCACATCTTGACGCAACCCTATTTTGTCTCTTGTATATATTTGGATCAGCAGCTACTGTGAGTTCATTTCACTCCACAACCGCCCTCTGATGGCTACGTGTTGGTGAACCCCAAGAGGAAGGTTATGATGTAGACAGCAGAAGTTTTCCCTTGAATAATCTACCCAAGGTTTAATCGGACCAGTAGGACTTAACGATCTATCGGAAGGTTGTTGATGTTGACTCCCCCTGGCGCTAGGGAGCTTGCACCAATGTGGAATCTGCACAGACACAAACCAGAACTTTGCCAACACGAAACAGAGAGGTTGTCAATCTCTCCGGTCTTGCAGAAACAAAGAGTTAAACGTATGGTGTGGAAAACAGCAGGAAACACAGCAAGTAACAGGAAACAGATGATTGCAGCAGGTTGTGTAAACAGTATGAGGAAATTGGACCAGGGTCCACAGTTCACTAGTGGTGTCTCTCTCAGAACAGATAACTAGCATGTTGGGTAAACAAATTACAGCTGGGCAATTGACAAATAGAGAGGGCATAACAATGCAATACATGCCAAGATGTCTACTATGAAATCTAGTTGGGCATTACAACAAAGTACATAGACCGTTATTCCAACCGCATCTATGCCTAAATAATCCACCTTCAAGGCAGCATCCGCATCCTGTTCAGTATTAAGTTGCTAACAACAGATTATTGCATGAAGTAAAGTGTGTAATGTAATCAATACAAATGCCCTTGGACACTGCACCAATGTTTTATCCCTAGTAGCAACAGCACATCTACCATCTTAGACCTTTCTGTCACTGATCCAGATATCTAGAGACTGAACCCACTATCGAGCATAAATACCCCCTCTTGGAGTCACAAGCATCTACTTGGCCAAAGCATCTACTAGCAACGGAGAGCATGCAAGATCAAGAGCACATAGATAAACAACTTGAATAAACATGGTATCAATATTCATCGGATCCCAGCAAACACAACATCTAGCATTACAATAAGATGATCTTGATCATGTTAGGCAGCTCACAAGATCTAAACATGGAGGCACAAGGTAGAGAGACAACCATCTAGCTACTGCTATGGACCCGTAGTCCAGGGGTGGACTACTCACGCATCACTCCGGAGGCAGGCATGGTGATGTAGAGCCCTCCGGTGATGATCTCCCCTCCGGCAGGGTGCCGGGAAGAGCTTCAAAACTCCTCCGATCTGAGATTGACGATGACGGCCGCGACAGAACTTTTCGTGGAATATGATCGACCGTAATAGGGTTTTCGCGTCGCGGAGAATATATAGGCGAAGAGGCGGCGTCAGTGGCCGAGGGGGGCCACCACGCCATAGGGGGGCGCGGGCCCACCCTGGGCCGCGCCCTAGTGTGGCGTGGCCCCCTGGTGGGTCTGCTCCGACTCCCCTTTGGACTCCGTGATCTCCTCGTGATATTATTGACGATGTCTTTTGTTTCGTCCAATTCCGAGAATATTTCCTTAATAGATTTTCTGAAACCAAAAACAGCAGAAAACAGGGAACTGGCACTGTGGCATCTTGTTAATAGGTTAGTCCCAGAAAATGCGTAAAAATGATATGTAGTGTAACCAAAACATGTAGCTATTGATATAATAACAGCATGGAACATCAAAAATTATAGATACGTTTGAGACGTATCAAGCATCCCCAAGCTTAGTTCCTGCTCGTCCTCGAGTAGGTAAACGATAAAAACAGATAATTTTTGAAGTGACATGCTACCAACACAATCTTTGATCAAATAACAATGTAATGCATATGATCTGAATGAAGTGATCCAAGCCAATGATCTATAGTTTGCAAGCAAGTAAATAAAGAGTAAATATAAGTGATCACACAAGTGCAAACTTTTAAGAATAATACTATAAAACATTTAGAGATATAATAGTCTAACATAATAGTTAGTTCACAGCAGCAATAATTCTCAACATGAAAGTGTTTGTATCAACACAAAGGAAGATAATAGCTTCAGCATTTGCTTCAACTTTCAACATGTATATCATATAGATAATGTCAATGCAAAGAATATGATCAACCAAACACAAAGTTATGTAAAAACTGTTATACTGGAGTTGACAATGATGTTTGCTTAAGTAGACAGAAAGAAGTGGGAAAACTGACTCAACATAAAAGTAAAAGAATGGCCCTTCGCAGAGGGAAGCAGGGATTAACATCATGTGCTAGAGCTGTAGTTCCCGAAGGCATATAGAGAGCATAAAATATTGTTTTGTAAGATAATGGTGTATACAAGTGTCAACAAATCAAATAGCAGGTACTTGTCATCTTCCATGGCTAACTAACTTTTAGAGCGGTTCCGAGAGTTTTTAGGACTGCACTTGTAACAATCACTTATTGGTGACACTCCTCCCAACCATTTACTTTTCACAAACCATGGCTAACCGAATCCTCGGGTGCCCACCAACATTCACCATGGAGGAGTGTCTATTTATTTATTTATTTATAGGGTGGACTAACCAGCTCTTTAATGCAAAATAAAAGGTGGAGAAGCAGATGAAGCTGCCAATCCTTGTAAATTAATTAGCATGGAAGATGACAAATCTCACTACTACGTCCTTAGAGCATCTCCAACAGCATTTGTAAAATGGATTTGTAAAAAATGTGTATAGCAAGAGGAGAGAGAAGGTATACAAATCCAAACCAATTTGTGCTTTTGCAGCCTTTGTATAATAGCAATCCAAAATCCTGTGTCTATCACAATGACAGGTGGGGTCATCTTGTCAGCCACACAGAGATGGGGAAGGGATGGAATCGAGCACAACAGAGGAGCCGGGCGGCAGAATCGACCGCGCACGGCGTGGAAGGAATCAAGCACGGCGGAGGTGCCAGGGCGCGGGCGGGCTCGGAATCGACCATGCGGCGGCGCGGGCGGGCCCAAAATCGACCGGGGCGGCGGCGGCAGCGCTGGGGCATGCGAGGCGGCGGCTAGGGGCGGGTCGACGCGCTCGAGGATAGGGGGCGGGTCACGGTCGTGCGTCGACGCGCGCGAAACGACGGCGGCGCTGGGGCACGCGAGGCGGCGGCGACGTTGGGGCACGCGAGGCGAGGGGGCATGGGCCGGGCGGCGAGGCGGTGAAGGAGACCGCGGCTTGGAGGAGGAGGGTCAGCGCGGGCCAGGCGGCGGGGCAGCGAAGTTCGCCCGTGGCCTCCATGGCCGCTGCGGCAGCCGGAGTTGGCGGCGGCGAGGTCACGGATTCGAGCGGGAATGTCCCGCCCGTGGCAGTTGGCCTCTCCCGCGTGGTTTTCTGGATATACAAAGTGGCCTCTCCACTTTGCAAATATACCAAGGGAGGGGGTAAGTATAGCAAGCTTTGTAAAAATTTGGGGGAGGGGACCACTTATACAAATGCTGTTGGAGCACCGTTTCTAGACCAAATTTGTATATTTTCAGTTTTTACAAATCCTAGCCAAATATGCAAATGCTGTTGGAGATGCTCTTACGAGCTTTTCAAGTAGTGACACAAAAAGGAAATGTAACAGTTTTGAGTAGTTAGTAGATAGCACATGAAGAAATTTACTTGGAATGGTGAAAACACCACATAATAGGTAGGTATGGTGGACACAGGTGGCATGGATTTGGCTCAAGGTTTTGGATGTACAAGAAGCATTCCCTCTTAGTACAGAGTTTAGGCTAGCAAGGTTATTATAAGCAAACATCATTATCAACTGGAATAGCAAGAGTGTACATAAAACACAAGGTTTGACGAACCATAGACTCCCACTGTCTTCCTTGTTAACACATAGCCTTCATCCAAAAATTATCTAGACTACTATGGACTTCCAATCATGCAACAGATTATTATAGCAGAAAATCCTTATAGTAGTTCTTCATTAATAGCCATTACTTACATGATGCACAAGCTTAAACATTAATTACTTGACAGCTCAAAACAATTGGCAAGCATCAAATTACTCAAGACAACGATCTAAAAAGATTCATGTAAGCATTTTATACCACTACCACATGCATAGCATTTTTCTGGTCCAACCAAACACCAATCAACTTATTTGACAACTCTCCAAACAGATATAAGTGAAGCAAGAGAGTACTTTCTTCAAAAGAAACTGAAAGCTCTAACAAGAGATACATGAAAAACTGAGAGCTAACAGCAATAACAGCAACTAGACAGGAATACTCAACAAGTATAAGTGAAGCACAAGAGTATTCTAATGAAAAAGTGGAGCGTGTCTCTCTCCCAAACATGAATACTAGGATCCAACAAGTATAGCACAGCAAACAAAACAAAACAAACTGAAAACAAAAACACACTGACGCTCCAAGGAAGAGTACACTAGTATGAAGCAATAAAAATATAGCACCATTAGAGATGACCTGATAATTTGTAGATGAAGAAGGGGATGCCTTGGGCATCCCCAAGCTTAGATGCTTGAGTCTTCTTGAAATATGCTGGGGAGGTAAGCCTCCCCAAGCTTAAGCTCTTCACTCTTCTTGATCATGTAATATCATTCTCCTCTATCAACACTTGAAAACTTCCTTCACACCAAAACTTAACAGCTTTTCTCATTAGCAGGTTAGTGCACTAAAAGATAATACTTCAAAGTTCTAGCAAAGACAAAACTCACAAGCCAACTATTTTAAACATTAGCCACTGTTACTAGGCTCAAGTGGGCACTTTTACACGAAAAGAAACCACTTAAAAACTTGTAAAAGAGAGAATGCAAAATAAAAGACAGAATCTGTCAAACCAGAACAGTCTGTAATGACGAATTTTTTCGAGGCACTTACGATGCTCAGATGAAAAACTTTTGAAATAATGAAAGTTGCGTAACATCATCAGGAACATGCACAAAAAGTTTCAGCATTTTTCGATTTTTTCTGATTTTCTACTGAATTAAACGGTGACGAACAGCAATCTGTCCCAATGCAGTCCCGAAAATAAAACCAACTTTGCATTAGTAACTCTCCTTGGCACAACAAAACAGCAAATAAAAGATACAAAGGAGTTGCTACAGAGGTAAACAAGCATCCTTGACTCAAGAAAACAAAAATAAAACAGCAAATAAAAACATGGGTTATCTCCCAGAAGTGCTTTTCTTTAATGCCTTTGAGCTAGGCATGAAGAGATGCATCAAGTATTGTCAAGACCAGAAAATCCAAAACCATAATTTGTCTTGACACTAGTATCATGTGAGTATTTCATCTTCTTCCTAGGGAAGTGTTCCATACCTTTCTTGAGTGGGAATTGAAATTTTATATTCCCCTCTCTCATATCAATAACAGCACCAACAGTTCTCAGAAAAGGTCTTCCCAAAACAATAGGACAAGAAGGATTGCATTCAATATCCAAAACCACAAAATCAACAGGGACAAGATTGTTATTAACCATTATCAAAACATCATCAACTTTTCCTAAAGGTTTCTTCATAGAAGAATCAGCAAAGTGAACATCCAAATGACATTTTTCCAAAGGTGCAAGCTTGAGAATATCATATAAATTTTTAGGCATAACCGAAATACAAGAACCAAGGTCACACAAAGCATTGCATTCAAACTCACTCAGTTTCATTTTAATAACAGGTTCCCAATTATCATCTAACTTCCTAGGGATAGAAGCTTCAAGTTTTAATTTTTCTTCCCTAGCATGCATGAGAGCTTTGATAATATGTTCAGTAAAAGCCATATTTATTTTACTAGCATTAGGACTCTTAGCTAGCTTTTGCAAGAACATGATGACTTCAGTTATGTTACAATTTTCGAAATTGAAGTTGTTGTCATAAAAAACAATGGAGCAATTATCACCAACACCTCTAAAAATTTCAGCACTTTTACTAGGAACAAAAGTAGTGCTATCAGGCAATTTAAACTTTTTGTAGAGGTAGTAGAGACATTTCCAACACTTATTATCTTTTCACTAACAGTAGGGGGCGCATTAGCATGTGAGGCATCATTTGTTTCATTAGTAAAAATAGTGCAAACTCTAACAACACTATTTTGTTCAGCAATTTCAGCTTCTCTTTCTTCTCTCTCCCATCTTTCATGAAGTTCAGCAAGCATCCTAATGTTATTATCAATTTTAATTTGGATAGCATTGAGTGTTTTACTCTCTCTAATATCACTAGGAATAGCTTTTATTTTCAGCATTTCAACATCATGAGCAAGACTATCAACTTTAGCAGCAAGAGTATCAATTTTTCCTAGCTTTTCCTCAACAGTTTTATTAAAAGTAGTTTGTGTGCTAATAAAATCCTTAAGCATGACTTCAAGATCAGAGGGCACACTTCTATTGTTACTGTAGGAATTGCCATAAGAATTACCATAAGAGTTGCTACCATTAGCAGGATATGGCCTATAATTGTTGCTACCAAAATTATTCCTATAAGCATTGTTGTTGAAGTTGTTATTTTTAATGAAGTTTACATCAACATTTTTCTCATCATGAGCAACCAAAGAAGCAAGAGGAATATTATTTGGATCCACAACACCATGTCCATTCGAAAGCATAGTCATAATAGCATCAACTTTATCACTCAAGGAGGAAATTTCCTCAACAGAATTTACCTTCTTACCAGTTGGAGCCCTTTCAGTGTGCCATTCAGAATAATTTACCATCATATCATCAAGAAGCTTTGTAGCAGCACCCAAAGTGATGGACATAAAGGTCCCTCCAGCAGCCGAGTCCAATAATTCCTTGAAGAAAAATTTAGTCCTGCATAAAAGGTTTGGATGATCATCCAAGTAGTCAGTCCATGAGTGGGGCAATTTTTAACCAAAGACTTCATTCTTTCCCAAGCTTGGGCAACATGCTCATTATCAAGTTGCCTAAAGTTCATAATACCACTTCTTAAGAGATAATTTTAGCAGGAGGATAATATTTTCCAATGAAAGCATCTTTGCATTTAGTCCAGGAATCAATACTATTTCTAGGCAAAGATAGCAACCAATCTTTAGCTCTTCCTCTTAAGAGAAAGGAAACAATTTCAGCTTAATAATATCACTCTCTACCTCCTTATACTTTTGCATATCACAAAGTTCAACAAAGTTGTTTAAGTGGGCAGCAGCATCATCAGTACTAACACCAGAAAATTGCTCTTTCATAACCAGATTTAACAGTGCAGGCTTAATCTCATAAAATTCTGCTTTAGAAGCAGGTGGAGCAATGGGTGTACAGATAAAATCATTGTTGTTTGTGCTAGTAAAGTCACACAACTTAGTATTTTCAGGATTACTCATTTTAGCAAGCCTAAAACAAGCAACAGGGCAACTCGAAATTAAAAACTAGATGCAGGAATTTAATTTTTTTGGGTTTTTGATTTTTAACAGCAAGCAAAACAAAACTAAAACAAGACAAAAACAAAGTAAAGAGATTGGAACTGAGAGACTCCCCTTTCCAATAGCCTCCAAGTCCCCGGCAACGGCGCCAGAAAACAGCTTGATGGCTACGTGTTGGTGAACCCCAAGAGGAAGGTTATGATGTAGACAGCAGAAGTTTTCCCTTGAAAATCTACCCAAGGTTATCAATCCAGTAGGACTTGACGATCTATCGGAAGGTTGTTGATGTTGACTCCCCCTGGCGCTAGGGAGCTTGCACCAACGTGGAATCTGCACAGACACAAACCAGAACTTTGCCCAACACGAAACAGAGAGGTTGTCAATCTCTCCGGTCTTGCAGAAACAAAGAGTTAAACGTATGGTGTGGAAAACAGCAGGAAAACAGCAAGTAACAGGAAACAGATGATTGCAGCAGGTTGTGTAAACAGTATGAGGAAATTGGACCAGGGTCCACAGTTCACTAGTGGTGTCTCTCTCAGAACAGATAACTAGCATGTTGGGTAAACAAATTACAGCTGGGCAATTGACAAATAGAGAGGGCATAACAATGCAATACATGCCAAGATGTCTACTATGAAATCTAGTTGGGCATTACAACAAAGTACATAGACCGTTATTCCAACCGCATCTATGCCTAAATAATCCACCTTCAAGGCAGCATCCGCATCCTTTCAGTATTAAGTTGCTAACAACAGATTATTGCATGAAGTAAAGTGTGTAATGTAATCAATACAAGTGCCCTTGGACACTGCACCAATGTTTTATCCCTAGTAGCAACAGCACATCTACCATCTTAGACCTTTCTGTCACTGATCCAGATATCTAGAGACTGAACCCACTATCGAGCATAAATACCCCCTCTTGGAGTCACAAGCATCTACTTGGCCAAAGCATCTACTAGCAACGGAGAGCATGCAAGATCAAGAGCACATAGATAAACAACTTGAATAAACATGGTATCAATATTCATCGGATCCCAGCAAACACAACATCTAGCATTACAATAAGATGATCTTGATCATGTTAGGCAGCTCACAAGATCTAAACATGGAGGCACAAGGTAGAGAGACAACCATCTAGCTACTGCTATGGACCCGTAGTCCAGGGGTGGACTACTCACGCATCACTCCGGAGGCAGGCATGGTGATGTAGAGCCCTCCGGTGATGATCTCCCCTCCGGCAGGGTGCCGGGAAGAGCTTCAGAACTCCTCCGATCTGAGATTGACGATGACGGCCGCGACGGAACTTTTCGTGGAATATGATCGACCGTAATAGGGTTTTCGCGTCGCGGAGAATATATAGGCGAAGAGGCGGCGTCGGTGGCCGAGGGGGGCCACCACGCCATAGGGGGGCGCGGGCCCACCCTGGGCCGCGCCCTAGTGTGGCGTGGCCCCCTGGTGGGTCTGCTCCGACTCCCCTTTGGACTCCGTGATCTCCTCGTGATATTATTGACGATGTCTTTTGTTTCGTCCAATTCCGAGAATATTTCCTTAATAGATTTTCTGAAACCAAAAACAGCAGAAAACAGGGAACTGGCACTGTGGCATCTTGTTAATAGGTTAGTCCCAGAAAATGCATAAAAATGATATGAAGTGTAACCAAAACATGTAGCAATTGATATAATAACAGCATGGAACATCAAAAATTATAGATACGTTTGAGACGTATCACCCTCCCCCTCCCATTTTAGGACACACTGCTCACCTGGTGGGAGAAACGCAACATAAATCTCTCCCGAGATAGTTTGCCGATGACGCCGGCAGCACGTGCATATAGAAGGCCGGAGTTGCCGCTATTTCACACAGTTGCGCCGGCTCGTCCTCGCCCACCACCATTGCGACATCACCGTCGTACTCACAAGGTTGCTCGTCGTCATCCTCCTCGTCCCCTTCTTATATGAAGTTACACATGCGCTCGTGTGCACTATTTTATGGATTTGTACTCAGATCTACTTTAGCACGTTAGCAAAGCCGGATTCGGTAGAATTTTGTGGATTGGAACTGCTGTCTTGCTTTTTAAACTGATGAGCGCTCGTGTGCACTATTTTATGGGCCTGATTCTGGATCCAGTTGTTAGATTTTCTATATTCTGTCAGACCGGATCTATTTGTTAGATATATTTTTAGGGATTCATGTCTCGTTTATTATAGTAATATTGTCACATGCATGCAGTAGGTTAATAATTATCTCATTTTGGCACTACCGATGATGAATATACAACCCGTACTACTATGTTAATAGGGTTTAAGGTTTAGGGTCAAGAATTTGTTTCTAATTACTTTATATTCAGGACCTAAACCCTATGCCTTAAACTCTATTTAAAGTCTACTAGGGTTATATCTGAGGCTTATACACTTCAGTAACTTTAGTTCACAACTATAAGTAGTGTTGTATTTTTAACTCTATCTAGTTTCTTATGATATGGATCTTATTTTGGTGGCACTGTATAAGAAGATGTGGTTACTTATTTGCTTCCCGTTTGAGGACCTAACAAAACTGAAATAAATAAGTAACCAAAGGGCACATATGCATCCGTAGGTTCTTCCTCTGGGGTGAAGTCGTGATGCCTCAAAGGAGCTAGTGTTGATATAGCACGGCATGATCACGTAACCCAAAAGTTGAATTATGGAAGGTGGTTATCTTCCACAGAGGAGCTAGTGTACAGGACCTTGTATGTAGCGGTTGCATCACGTTACCTTAAACTTGACAATGGTCATACGGTGAAATTTAAGATGGCAAGTTCACATAAATTATTTGTTCTAGCATTTAGCTCTTTGATGTTTATATTCTCATGTTGTCCTATCAACAGGTCATCCGTTGCATACACCCTTCAAGACCTTCAAGATGACAATGATGCATTTGCCCGTCACTTTTGTAATGTTTTGGTGCACTGCATAAGACATTTTTTTAGTTAGGAGTGTCTTGTACAGTGCCCCAAAATATCATAGTGGTGGCGAGAAGAGTTAACTAATGGGTGATAGTTCTGAGTAAGGATCTACAATGGCAACTGCAAGGTCTTAATTTAGCAAAACAGAGCGTGGCTGCAATCTGAAGCAAAGACGTACGTAAGAGATTTCTCATTTGTTGATCACTCCATTTGTATAACTTGGGCATAACCTGCTATGTCCCAATGTGTATATGTAGTGAGGTTTCTAAAATGTTCAGTGAATTATTTGATTACGATCTGCCATTGTGTATATATGTGATTTGGATGAAATTATGAGAGTTATCGCACACTGGTAAGTTTTCAGTAATAGTGGGCGATTGGACTATCAACACCGGCAATTCAATTTATGAAACCTAACAAGAAAAGACGCACGTCAAAATAAATATAACCGTGTGCGATCTTGAACATCACACACGATTCATTTTCTCAGACCGCGGCCAATGCTTTAGATATTGTACACGTTCACATATTATCCTCCATGTGCGAACAGCGATCCATCGCACACGATTAATTTGACCGTGGGCGATGGACGACCACATCAGCTACCCATGGATAGCGACGGGCACTAGAACCGTTTGCGATGGCCAAAATCGACCGTATGAGTTTGCCCGATCTGTAGTGTAATAGTGTGTATGCCTATGAAAATATACTACATGATGAATTGAATGATATTAATTTGGATTTCTAGATGTTTATAATTTTTTGTATAAACTTATACGTCAAACATCCATGATATACTAGCCTTCTCACATTTGGCACTTGTCTCAAAAGTAGCAACAAGAAAAACCATTAGGAAAGTGGTCCCCCGTGACTTTGAAGAATTGTCGATTCCGCGATGAATATATATTGTCTTAAATTTCGTAGGTTTAGAAGGTGGAGGTTTTAGTGTAGGTTTAAATTTTGTTCGAACTGTTGTAAAATATTAACATGTTGGGTTGGTGGTTGCCGCTACGGGCACCACCTCGTTATGTTGGAGACGTGTCGGGCACCCATTAAACCGGACATATTTTGAGGCGCTGTGGAGATGCTCTTGTGTGCTTCTAAACTTCGTATACAAATGTTTTCGAGATTTATCACGAAGTGAAGCACTAGCATTTCAGCCTCCTTTTAAGAATCCTCTAGAGATGGTCTGACGAAGATGCGGCCATCGCCAGACGACAGGTACATGAGATCGATGCGTTCACGTATGGTGTGGTGTGGAAAAGCTTCCGTCGTGGCTAAGGTCACCCACATGCAATGGCCCACCTTGGGCACGTCGTGATCCCGGCCAACACATACTCACTCCATTTCACAATATAAACTGTTTTATGCGTTACACATTTTTTTTTTGCGAGGAAAAGTACAGTACATCAACCAAGAAACTGCCCAGAAAACATAAAAATTACAACGAGGTCCCTCTAAACAGTGGCTTCGTCTTCAGCGAGAAGAACGCCGCGCCGGCGAAACCTGCCACGAAACCTCCATGGCCTTGGACTGGGAGGCTCCCCATCACGAGCAGGAAGTCGAACACTCCTCAGTGCCGAAGCACCTCCACTCTTCACGCTGGTCGACGCCGCCATCTTGGTCAACTGCACCACACTCTTCAAGTCGTCAGCCACCGGATCCGCCATCCCTCGGACTCCGGCGAAGGGGATGACCTCCCGAGCACTCCGAGGAGCCGCAGACGAGGTCGGAGCAGCAGGTCCGCGGCGAAGCTCCTCCGGAGCCGCGCCGACAGAGAGGTAGCCCACCGCCACCAAAAAGCACGCCAGCACCACCGCTACCACACCAGCGCCGCCAGCCGCCACACCCACACGCACACCTAACTTACATAGCACGGATCCGGGGATCCCCCGTCCTCCCGCCGCCGAAGCGGCCGCCGGAGGGCGAGGGATCCGGCGAATCGCCGGCCTGGAGCTGATGCGCGCGGAGGTCGCCCAACAAATCGCCCGATTTTACTGTAGATGGGGAACGGGTCAACAGGTCCAAGCTCTTATGCGTTACCCATATTGTCTAGATTCGTAACAAAAAAGATGAAAATGTACACTAAAATGTGTGTAGATACATACGTGTACATGTGAATGTGACAAAAGACTAAAATATCTTATATTGTGCAACAGAGAGGAAGTACTTCTCATCACCTCGGATCGATCTCGGCACGAACACGACCGACGCAGCTAGCGATCGAACAGGTCGGCGCGCGTCGATCAACGGCTGTGTATATTATTGTGCTGGAAGAACTTGTGAACATGCATATATAGCCGCATTTAGGTGATTTATATATATCACGATGCTCCGCCTCCTATATGCATGACCCTGCAATGTTTGTCTGGAACTGGCATGCAGTTCATATGCTGAATAAACTGTTGAGACTTGAGAAAATGCTGTACATAGGCATCCAGTTCCAGCGAGTACGTCCGTGCTTGGCTCCGGCAAGCACAGTTTGCAGTTGTTTTTGTAGAGCCAGTACGTGCATAGAATTAACAAGCAAAACATATGCCTCCGGACACATGCATCATGTCAAGACCTGTAGCTAGCACATCTCTATGAACATTTTGCGGATGTTGGCGCGCCACATGGTTCAGTTTTAGGACATGGGGCTAAGCCCCAAAGATGGTGGCACACTGGCACCGGATTTTGGGCGCGGAGCAGGTTTAGCGTCCGCTCCAAACCGTTCTACTGTTTCTTGGTAAAAAAAAACTTGCCTAAGATAAGTAGAAATCAAACTTTCCTAAGATAAGTAAAATCTTTAGAGGTGCCATCCAGAACAAACACTAGTAACAAGATTTGGGCGAAATCGGACGCCAGTGTCTACCAACCCTATAGTTGAGTGGTATGGCAATTTACGAGTAGTTTGTTTCATTAGAAATGATGACACAATCTTAAAAAAGATAACTGCAACTTCGTCATTTTCGTGTACCCATCGGACGACCCTAACTGTGAAGTAACCACGGAATATCAAAAACAAAACTGTTACCCTACAATTTTTCTAATCAAATTTTGCTGTTTGCTTTCCTGCTTAATATATATTAGGTTTTGAAAATGCTGATAAACATGTTCGACAATTTCTAAAAAAATATATATTTGGTAATAACAATAAACAAAGTAAAGATAACCGATGGTTGCCGGTCAATTGAATTATTTTTCAAAAATGCTAACGATTTTCTAATTTTGTTGTAACTAATCCAGTTTGCTAAACAACTTTTCTATGAAAACTCCACGTTGGATATAAGCACACCACAACACGGTTTCACTAACAACTCCAAGGTGAGCATACAAACCAAAATACGTAAACATAAGACAAATATGTAACCATTGTTGATAACCAAAAGAATTTTAAGCTTTAGCTATATTCATGTGGCACAAACACAAATCTCACACCATTATTGTGGAATTCTCGGTTACGTGGTCATCCTATAGGGTCCGCCGTAGAAGAACTGTCCATTGACCACGGGACTAACAGAGTACAAGTCTGGTCGACTCATATACCCGGGCAAGTCGTGGCTCAAGAGTGAAGCATGCCCGTTTTGATCAATGATCTGGATGTTTCTGAAAGACGCTGCAGTGGCCGTGGCCATGGTATCATTGGTCGGGAGGTAGCCGCTACCCATTGGAACCAGACCCGTATTTCGGGCCATAACGATGCTTCCAATGTGGATGTTGGTCGCTCCATCTCCAAAGCCACCGGTGAATAACGACTTGGGGTAACGACCGATCAGCGTGGTGTCATGGTTGTTAAACCCGTAATGAACCAGCCAGTCTCCAGATGCGCTATCCTGTATCATAAGTCCATGCATGCATGACGCCATAATTAGTATAACACTATATGTCAATAATTTTCGTTCTAATATATGTACTACTCATCATAAATTAGCGTACCTTAATGACTTTGATTGTGATGTTTTGCTTGATTCCATTGGGTTGGGAGACGGGCTGGATGATGTCACCAAGAACTATGGGTGCACCAATCTCGGGCTGGAAACCTACAGGACAATCGATGTTGATGCAGATATTTTGAGAGCCATTAGTCTGCATGGAAAACATCAAATTTTAGTACATGTACGAACGAGTGAAAGTAAGCGTTCAGTGCCGACTCAGTTCATTGAGATCACTTACATACCAAGCAGCAGTTAAATGAGCGCGTGAGTCACCACCGTAGGTTTGAGGGCTGACCTGTAGCAGGTTATATATTGACAACATGATTAAGCATACATAGATCGCATTGCGTCATACATGTAAATAGGATGGTTAATAGTATAGCTTGATTACCTCCCAAACGATCTCGATGGAGTTCAGACTGCCAGAGGCACCATCTCCTGCATCGAAGATATGAACGCCGGATAGACTGTACTGGTCCCTGGTTAGCAAGAGGTCGTAGACGTCCATGGTTACGCAGGGCCGGTCCTGATATTTTGGGGGCCCGGGGCGAAACTAAAATTTTAGGCCCTCAATATTAATAAAAAAGCACTGATAATTAGTATACATGTAAAATGTATGTTTTCTATGTAACACTAAATGCATATAAGTAGTACGTAAATTTTAACATATTATCTTAAAATTTTCTTCTAACATTTCTCGATGCAAAGTCACCTATCAAAATATATGTTTTCTTCTTGCCGGGCAGATTAAAAATTCTCATTAATTTGTTGCTCGCTCTTCCTCCAATGCCAACTCATCAATTTGGCTTTATCAAAACATCGGTATTACTTCTGAAATTTTGTGAATATCTTCTCCATGTGATTATACGAAGTCATCAACGCGTTTTACTCTTTAACTTTTTTTTAAATGAAGGCAAAAGTTTTGTCTTATTCATTAATTAAGAAGAAGGTGCGCGGTTTATTTATGGGAGAAGCGCGTTGATTCAGTGATCGGGATGACGTCGACAAATAATGGTGGAAAAAAACACATCAAATATTGAAAATAAATTGTAGTATCTACGCATCATGTATGCGAAGGTAGAAATTAGTGATTAGGACATAATAATTATATACCTCAATCGGTGAAATCAGTTATTTGCGCACTCGTGTACCCCGTCGACTCGCTCGGATACAGGAAAGAAAAGAGGCAAAACTGTCTGGCGTATTCTGGCGATTGGGGGCCTTGAGAATTGAAATCGACGAGCCACAGCCCATTGCCTTTTTTCTGCTTTTGTGGCCAATACTAATCAGTACTCAGTAACCATACGTATATACTGATATACATACCTGGGTGGGGCCCCTAAATTTTGGGGCCTGGGCGGCCGCCCACCCTGACCACCCATCAGGGCCGGCCCTGTGGTTACGCTGACCCGTAGTGATCCCCCGTTGGCAACTGGTGATCTGCCAACTACATACGTGATGGATTGCCAAATTAACAACGGCATTGAGGGGTATTTACTCTAAATTAAGATATCAATTAAAGCTGACGTGTCAGAAAAAAAATAGGGCGAGTAAACAAATGATCAGGACATATTAGATAAGGTTTTAGACAGGTGATTCTTTATTTAGGTTGTCCATAGTGAAAATATCATAATTAGTATCATGCATATCATGTTGGTACAAAGATGATGCGCCACGACAATTAATAAAAAGAGAAAAGATAGTGGTAATATCAAATACTCCGTAGATCTTGTACACATACTCAAATTAAAATTCTACACCATAATAAATAAAATGAGGTGATGATAATATCACATGATATTGTGCGTCATATACACTAATATAATAGACATGATACTAGTTGTATAATACTCCATGGTATAACTAGGCTTAGCATCTTTCGAATTGTAACAGGGAGATTTAAACACACGTACATAGCTTATGAGGGAAGCGGACGTATCAGTCGACAATCCTCGTCGAAGCAATCGAGCTTGAGCCAAAGAAGATATTGGTTCGTTGTTGGACTTGCGAATCAAATACTACAATGCAGTGAATGAAAGTAATTAGTGGATAAAACATACTGCAGGTAATCCGAGTACGGGATAAAACATGTACGGAGTCTTCTACATGTGTGGAGGTGGCTCTGCTCTCGGGTTTGCTGGCAGCTTGCCGTTTTCCTCTCCGGTGGTTTCATCGGCGTAGGGGATTGACGGCAGCTTTTCTGGTTGTTGTGCTGGAACTTGTGGTGGCGCTGGTTGTCTCCTCCGGCTCTACAGGAGAAGATCTTCTGGGATCTCGGAGTTCTTCGCCGGCTTTTGGCGCGGTGTTCTGGCTTCTCCGGCCAGCCATGGTGGCGTGGGTTGGAGTGGCTCTGTCAGCGTGCTCTGCTTCATCTTCGCTTTGTTCCTTCTTTCTCCGGCCGGCCGTGGTGGCGAGGGGAGAAGGTGTGGTCAAGGCGTGCTCTCGGCGGCGGTTCCGGCAAGCTGTGTTTGTGCTCAGTGCAGGGTTGGTTGGAAGAGGGGTGGCTGCGGGATGGAGGCGCCATGGCCGTGCGCGTTCAGCGATTTTCGGTTCCGTCGCTTGCGGCGGACGGCTCCTGCGGTCTTCTACATGAGTGGGGTGCTCCCTTTCCCGGGGTTGGCGGCGGCCTGGTGTCTTCTTCTCCGGCGGTGTTCGGCGATGGAGTTCATCTTCAGGCGTTTGCGGCAGTTCAGCGGTCTGCCTCCCAGGTTCTTCAGGCGCTGCTGTTGTGCTGAGTTCTTCGGCTTGTTCGTCTGCGTATTTCTGTTCTTCGATTTGTAATCTATGTTGAATACGCAGTGTGGATCCTTTCAAAAAAAAAAAGTACGGAGTAGTACTAAGTATAGTATATACCTGATCTTGGCCAGTTGGATCGAGACGTGCTGCAGTACTAGTTCTTCCACCTCCGAGAAGCAGCATAAGTACCGCGACCAGAGAAAAGCAACCCATCATCAGGCTAACTCGACGTCTGTGGCGATATTTGCAAAGATTTTGGTGTGGAATCAAAGTCCCGAGCCACGAATTTATAGGCCGGGTAGTGGTTTCGGTGATTCGGTCGTATCCCTCCCTCTGCAATCGTTTGATTTTGGCATGCGTAGATGCGAGCCGATCTGCTTATAAATGGAAATGATTCGGATGTGGGGGATTAGCCTTTTGCAAGCTCAAGGAAATGTATTTATTGGGTGTTGGGCTTTCCTTTTATAATTTTTTTTGTAGACGTGCTAGCAATTTTTACTAGTACTAGGAAATACTCCTAATCATGATACTTCCCCCTTAAACTTGGTATATCACACAATTTGAGACACACAGACAGGATACCGTTTTGGTCTTATAGTCAAACACATGTACGTTTTTTCTTGCTTGTGCTACCGCACGCAACTCAACTGAGTAGTGGTACGTGACCCACCTAGCGTTTCCTGAACCCTAGAGGCGACTAGGGCAGCAGCGACCACTTTGCCCCTCCTTTTTCAGCGAGATTGCAGGTCCTGCCTCCTCAGTCCACCGTTCCGGCGATGGCAGGGGGTGGAGACCTTGGCTTTGACTCCGACGAGTAGGTAGGGTTTGTGTTAGGTTTTTCCAGGTGCGTCAAATCGGTCGTGGGGATGACACCGCGTTGGAATAAGGAGCGGTGCTCTAATATGCAGTCCCGTCGTTCTTCAGATCTGACGAGACTGGTTTCTCGATATGTCGCTAACGTTTGTCGTTAGTCGCGGCAAATATGGCGGCCAGAGCGAGGCGGATGCTCTGAAGCGGGGATGATGGTCTAAAAGTGATGGATCAGTCGTTCTTTCTCGACACTGTCGATGGTATGCGGGGGATCAAAGCCAAGGTAGTATCGGGAGGTCCTCCGTTGATGTGCCACAACAACATGTGCATCGCCGTTTGCAGCGGGTCTGAGTCCAAGGTAGCATGGGGATTTCGACGTGCCATGACGACATGTGCCTTGCTGCTTGCGGCGGCTGTGTTCGTCGACTCACAAATGCCAGTTGGCGATGGTGGTTCTTTGGATCATACAATGGTGGAGGCTCGGCATCTTTTTCGGAGTGTGCCTCAGCGGTGGTGGAGTGGGCGGCAGCCACTTACTTTGGTTCATTTTGTATTTTCAATCCTTTAGGGGTTATATCTGTAACGTTTTTCCAGGGTCCATGTTCTAGTTTCCACGTGTATTGCTTCGTGTAACTTGATTTTCTATCAACGATATATGTGGTTGCTAAAAAAACAAGTAACACAGGGGTAAGGAAATGAAAGAAGACCATCTCCGGGCCCAGCATTGCATCGAGCATACGGGAGGAAGTAAATGTCGCAGGTTCTTGTAGGTGAGATCGGAGAGGGTATAATATATATCATCGAGGGATTCTGCAAGGGTTTAGACTTTGATGATCGCTTTAGAGGTTTAAAGCTGTCGTATCAGCCATCCGATTAGATAGAATATAATGTTATTTACAGAATTTTGGACCAGGGAAAAAACCCTTTAAAGTATCGCTTTAGAAAAGGTCGGCATTCGTGTAGTGTTGGCCGCCGCGCAGGGACGATCAAGCGCGGTTGCTTTCTTTGTTTTGCGAATGATTACGTGGCTTGCGCCACGACGTCACGGCGAGGCCCGACTAGTCCACGACTTGACCAACACTTTTTGAAAATTGAAAAAGTACATGATTCTATTACCCAGGAAGTCCACCTTATCCTTGTACTTGACGGCTCGTACGAGATTCTGGGCGTCGCTTTCCAGGCTGATTTGCCTCATCCGCACTTCCCCAGAAACGAATCTGAAGAACTGAGGCTTAGAGCGATCATCACAACTGAAGGTCGGTGGGAGGAGTGGTTAGTGTTGCCATGTTTGTGGTCCGTGGTTTTTCGTGTGTGGCTTTGCCGTAAAACTCTCTTTGCTCAATCATAATGAAAAGCCACGCAATTGGCAACCCTTTTGTCGCTCGTTGCTTGTTCTCCCAAAAATGCCGAAATTCGTTAATTAAACGGCCTAAACCAGAAAAATATATATACCATAAAACCACCTCGCAGAACTGGAGGGTTTGGGGTGTTTTTTTTGCGTTTGTTTTTCCTTCTAATGTCTTTCATGTCGTCTGTCAACCATATTCATCGATCCTACCGACAGGCCACCACATTTTTCCTTCCGCTGCATGCAGGATCCGACTTCCGAGTACACTGCGGCTATCCAGACGAAGCAGCTCTGCTGGGTGCGGGCGAAGGAGGAGATCATCCGTCACCGCGCTATCCAGACTGCGGCGACGGAGGCGTACGAGCATGGCGCATACCGGGCACACATGCATGTAGCATATCGACCACGACACCCTTGGTGACGACGACCAAAATTAATACTGGAAATATTAAATCGCTGCAAACACTTACTCCCTCCGTCCCAAAATATTCAACACGGATTTGTCTAAATATAGACATATTTTAGTGTCTACGTAGTATTTTGAAACGGGTGAGTACTTAATCTCCGACCGCACCTCCCCGCTGACACGCACCACTGCAGTCGCCACGCCACGCAGATGTTTACCTGGTGCCGCTGTGACGCCCCGTCCTATGTCGGCCTCGCCCTCCAAGGAAGACACACTCCACATGACGAGGCCAAGATGTCAAGAACCGGAGCTCGATAGTGATGCACAACCACCACGTACATATGAGAAAATTTCAGTATGGTCATCGGACTTCAGAATATCCGGAATACGGTCATTGAAATCGCTTAACTGGCTCAGCATAGCCATTCGTGGAATTTGTCTACGGTATTTTGCTGATTTGGCATATGCGGCATCGCGTTTTGCTGCACGATGGTGGGCATGACGGACAAGTCGTCCATGACCATCATCTTCATCTTGGCGCTCAACGTGGCGGTGATGCCGATGGTGGGCATGGGGATCGGCGTCCTGGGCAAGCCGAAGAGAGCAGTGGCGCCTAATGGGGCTGCAGCATCACGACCCGACCAAGGAGCTGCGCCTCGTCGCCGGACTCCACAGACCCGACCAAACTCCCCCGAACATGACTTTGTTTGTGTACTAATTTGGTATGTGGTCTAGATCAACAATAATATGTATCAAGATCCATCCTTCTTTTGAAGTATTTATAAGAGAAAACTATACACCACGTCAATTCTTGACTTATATCTTTCAATGTGGAATTTCTTACTTCAACCACATTGCGAACGACTGAACGAAACCTCTTATGGAGCTCGAATTTAGAAAAAAAAACAATTTTTTATTTTCACAACTAAAAAATATGTCTACTATGTACATATAAATATTAATCTAAATTTATTTTTATTTATGATCCGAACAAAAAATAAAAGTGTGAGGAACCAAACCAAGTTCTCCTTTTACGTTCATAGAGCCAAATTTAAGATTTTTTTTAGCCTAAAGTATTATTTAACAAAAATTCCCAGATCTTCAAAAAACATGTTTCCATGGAAAATGTCACAATTTATGAAACTATTGGACTATAATTTTCTTCAAACAAACTAGCTCGGGATCCAAAATGCCTCATGCCTTGGGCTCTTTATTAGTCTAACACAATCAATGTAAAATTCAAATGAACAATGCTAGCATACCAAACTCGTTATCGTAAATACCCATTAATGATTTGATATGATGAAAGGATCTCGCAAATAGGCCTAGAACTAACTACTTATCCCCCAATAACAAAGAAAGACAATTTGAAGAAAAGGGCACTGCCAACAACTCAAAGCAAAAGAGGAGATTTGAGGACTGAATATAATATCTACTTTGTTACAAATAGACATATCATTTTGAATTCCGCATATCTATTCCAAGTTATTATCTAGACCTATATTTATTCTAATAACACTCTACCTTGTTCTATGATATTTAATGATGTCGTGGAATATGATACATAGACAAACACGTTTTAAAACATCAAGCGATATAAATAAACTAACATTAGGATGAAACCATGTATAATAGATGTTTTTACTAAACTAGACATAATTTCTGTAACAAATAATATTTTAGGTTGATCAATACAAAAGTACACTAATGATAAATATGACAATTGAATAAAAAATGTGTACCTTATAATTACCGAGATTTTTGAGCTATTAATGATACTAGAAATACAAAATATTAGTTGCCACCATTTTTTAAATAAATATCAGTAAAATATAATACATTAACTACTAACCCAGTTATTACGATGTAAAAATGTTCAGTATAAATTGATAAATACGTCGACTCGTGTTGGTTGGGTGCTGCAAAGATCTTCATAATACGTAGTGTCCGCGCTAGCTGGTCGCTTTAGTGGTCCGCATCTGTGTAGTGTTGGCCGCCGCGCAGGGATCAAGCGCGGTTTCTTTCTTTGTTCTGCGAATGATGATCACGCGGTTGGTGCCACGACGTCGTGGCGAGGCCCGACTAGTCCATGACTTGACCAACACTTTTTGAAAATGGAAAAACTTCATGATTCTATTACCCAGGAGGAAGTGGAACAGCATGATCCTTGATGTCTCTGGACGTACTCTGTAACTCTGGAGACAAATCGAAGTCCTCCTTGGACTTCGACGGCTGGTACGAGATTCTGGGCGTCGCTTTACCACTTCCTCGGAAACGAATATGAAGAACTGAGGCTGTGTGGGAAATTGCAGGCCAGTGAGCGGTCATCACAACTGCATGCAAGTCGGTGGGGGGAGTGGTTAGTGTTGCCATGTTTGTGGTCTGTGGTTTTTCGTCTGTAGCTTCGCCGCCTCTATGTAAACAATATCTCTTTTGCTCAATCTTAATGAAAATGCACGCAATCATTTGTCGCAGGTTGCATGTTCCCAAATGTCAGAAATTCGTAAAACGGCCTAAACCAAAAAAAAAAAATTAGGAACCATAAAACCTCCTCACGGAACTGGATATTTATTGGTTTGGGATGTTATTTTGCGTTTCCCCTCTTCAATATCTATGGGTTTGGGAAATTCTTAAAACGGCCTAAACCAAAAAAATAAATTAGGGAACCATAAAACCCCATTCTTCGATCGTACCCACGCATTCCCCTCTTGTTTCGGCCACCACAGTTTTCCTTCCGTCTCCGAATCCGAGTACACCCCGGCTGGATCTACCTGTCTCCCCATAGTTCCGCCGGTCTCGGCACCCTGCATTGCCGCACCCATCGTCGCCATGTGGCCAAGGAGGATATGCACCATGCACACTTCCAGGGCCGGATCGAGGGCCCGTACGAGCGGCTTTTCCCAAGTGTGTCGGCTCGTGAGCTCTGCGAGCACGCGAGGTCGCACCCGCTCCTCACCCACCCAAACACGTCTACCGGGGGTGGAAGTTGGCTCGAGCTTCCATTGTAACTGCCATAGTCGACCACTAAACTCTGATCGTCTCTGGCTCCCCTTCCACAAATGTGTGTAATTTGAAACGGAGTGAGTATAATCTCCGACCGCTGCAGTCGCCACGCCAGGCTGCTGTTTTCCGGGTGCCGCTGTGACGCCCCGTCCTAGGTCGCCCTCGCCTGGGCTACGGACGGCGCACCAAGGAAGACACTCCACATGATGAGGACAGGATGGCAACAACCGGTGCTCGATAGGGATGCACGACCACCACGTACACATCTCATGGCCAAAATGGCTATTACAGTATTACAATCATTTTTATTTTCTCATCCAAAATCTCGATCATATGGTTCCTTGCACACATTTCCCGTCCAAATCTATTAATATGAGAGTTCTCATTTTCCTATTAATTCTTATCTTTATGAAGTTATTGGGATACATGCTTCAGAGATTAGGTTATATGCCAAGTGTTTGTTGGAATCTACAGTGGTTCTTTTTTCATTTTTTATTCGTCTGGTCATGCCGGAGTTCACATATTAGAACTATGCCATTTGTTGTTATAATCTACAGTTGTAAACTTCCCGCCTTTTCATCCTACCAACCAAAGCCGCACGATCCGAAGCCATCCCACAAAGAGAACTTTCCTGTGGCAAGATGGTTAGGTGGGTGGTTGTACCCCCAGCCCACCAGAGTTCAAACCCCAGGTTTGACGCTGGTGTTTCTCATTTAGGCGGAATATTCTTCAGTGGGAGGCGACGTTCCCGTTGACAGCGAGGCGCCTGTGGTGACTTCGTCAATCTCAAGACCCAACCGCCGGCTCAGTCTCTCGGAGGTGCTCATAGGGGTAGGGTGTGCGTGTGTGTGTGTTCATAGGGGTGAATGTATGCGCGTGTATGTGAGCGTACCCCAGGTTTGACGCTGGTGTTTCTCATTTAGGCGGAATATTCTTCAGTGGGAGGCGACGTTCCCGTTGACAGCGAGGCGCCTGTGGTGACTTCGTCAATCTCAAGACCCAACCGCCGGCTCAGTCTCTCGGAGGTGCTCATAGGGGTAGGGTGTGCGTGTGTGTGTTTATAGGGGTGAATGTATGCGCGTGTATGTGAGCGTCTGCGTTGTACTGTGTTTCGCAACAAAAAAAACCATCCTACAAACTTCAGAGCGTGTTTACCACGATCCTATTCTGAAAGGAAAACTGGAAAACCGGCCTGATGCAAAACAGGTGCATCTTAGGCCTGATGGAAAACCGGCGTGTTTACAATCATTTTTATTTACTCTGCCAATATTTTGATCATATAGTTCCTTGCACCCATTTCCCGTGCAAATCTATTAATATGGGAGTTCTCATTTTCCTAATAAATTCTTTTCTTTATGAAGTTATTGGGATACATGCTTCAGAGATTAGGTTATATGACAAATGTTTGTTCTAGTTCTAGTGTCTACAATAGTTCTTTTTTTCCACTTTTTATTCGTCTGGTCCTGCCGTAGTTCACATATTAGAACTATGCAATTTTGTAACTTGTTTTCACTCAGTTTATAGGAATTCCTCATATGCAAGCCTGTACAATGATAGTGGTAACTTCTTTGCTAAAAAAACTATGGTGAAAAATGGTGTAATGTTTGTGTCCTCTATAATGATCGGTCAAGTTTGTATAAATTTAGTTCAACATGCATTGCACGTGCAATATTATTAGTGTATGAAATTTTGCATATCTATTCTGACAAATAGGCATCGCACATCGAAAAAAGTGACTCTGCTTTTCGATATGAGCTTTACGGGGTCTCAATTGGTCGCACGCAATTCACATGCGGTGTATACCCCAAGGCCCCAACCGGGGGGGGGGGGGGGGGGGGGGAGAGACTTGTATAGGATGTGTACTTTAGGTGCAATCGTAGGATCATGTCAAAAAACCATATTTACAAATTGATAAAAAATCTGAAAAAGGTTCACAACATTCCTGCAGTCTAGGTCTACAACTCCAAAAACTTTCAGCTCCAAATTCGATCTACAGTTAGACAAACAAAAAGGCGAAATTATACTGTGAACAGTGTCAGCTTTGAGTGAATAGTGTTTGACAGTATTCGGACCGAAGCTTCTCTTTTTTACCTCTCTAAGTATAGGTTGAATTTGAAGCCGCAAATTTTTGGTGTTCCATATCTAACATAGAGGTGTGTTGTCAATTTATTTCAAAATATTTGAGCATGTTTTGTCCATTCAAAAAAATTGATCTCACTGATCCTATCTAAAGTTAGATCCTACCCAAGTCTCCCCAAGCCCCAACGACCTGTCCAAGGTTCTGATCGTAGCAGAGCAACGGGCTGGCCTGCGGCCCGCCGGAGTTGAAGCACAGGTCAGCCGCAAAGCTCGCTTTGGATGTTGCTTCCTCGGTCCGCGTCGGGAGCTCCTATAGGACGCTCTTAGCGTTGCTTGGCAAGCGGACGCCTAAAGAGCTGCCCCGCGTGGGCCGGCCCAGGTAAGCTCATTTGCCAACTTAATTTTTTCCCTCTCTTTTGGCTTCTGAATTTCAGAAATTTGAAAATGTCTCACGAATTTGAAAAATGAACGCTTTTGTAATTTGAACCATTTTTAAAAATCTGAACCATCCTAAAAAATGAACATTTTAAAAATGAACAAATTTTTAAAATCTGAAACCATTTAAAATATTGAACATTTTTGAAACTTAACCATTTTAAAAAATAAACAATTTCGGAATATAAACCATTTTCAAAACTGAACCAATTTCGGATAATGAACAAATTTCGAAATATGACCATTTAAGATACAAACATATTTCAAAAAATCTGAACCATTTTCAAAATGAACATTTTTTAAAATGAACCATTTTATAAAATGAACCATTTTTGAATAATGTAAAAAAATCGAAATATGAACCATTTTAAAAAATGAACAAATTTCAAAAAATATGAATCATTTTCAAAAATGAAGATTATTTAGAAATGGACCATTTTCCAATTTATACCAGTCAAAAAATGAATAAATTTTAAAAACATGAACCATTTTCGAACGAAAATTAAAAAATGAATCATTTCAAAAAATAAACATTTAAAATGAACAATTTCAAAACTTAACATTTTTTCAAAAATATGAACATTTTCGATATCTGAGCCATTTTAAAAAATGAACACTTTTCAAAAAATATTCAGGAATTAAAAAAGCATTAAAAATGAAAAAAAATCGAAAAAACGTATAAAACGGACCGGAAAACAAATACAAAACCAGTAAATCGGAAAAAAAACATAAGTTTCTAGAATCCTCCTAAACCGGACAAAACCGAACTAACTGAAGTGGGCTGGCCCATTTATCCGGTTTGTGCGTGTGTGGTGCAGCTAGGGGTGCGCGTTGCGTCTTTTTTTCCAACGCAACGGGCGTCCGTTAGGGATTGCCATCCACGTCCGGGCCCGCTTTGACTTACATGGCAGGGTCACACGATAACACGCCGCTTACTGTAAGAAAGGGCCGAGAGGTGTGTGCATGTGAGCTTGGCTACGCCTCAGGGGTCCAACTATGTATCGCCTTCAGCGAGTTGGAAGGCGTTTCCTATACAACGCAATGTGGTTAGCCAGGAAACGCGTACCCCTCCACCTGCAGTGTGCTTCCACCCGCCTACAGTTTTACGTTTCTTCGTTGGCTCAAAGACATCGTACAGTTACTTCGTAGGTTTTCTGTTCCCTGTACCACTCGTGTCGTACTCATGTTTTCTTTTTCCATTTCCCCTTTATGTTTCTTTTTTTTCGTTTTAGTTTTTTTTTTGTTTCTCTTCTTTCCTTTTATGTTTTTATTTTCGCTTATTTTTCCTTTTTCTTCTTTAGTTTTTATTTCTTCATTGGTAATACATGAATATATAATTACGTAGTATTTAATTTTTATGAATCGGCAAACTTATTTTAAAACCGTTAACATTTATATATCAGATCGGATTTACAGTGATCTTTTTACAGATGACACGATCGAACCTTGTTGAACATGAACATGAAACTAACTAACATGAAACTAACTGCAAGCACGTAGTAGATTCACGAATTTTTACACATGGTTTCATCGGGTTGCACGCGGCCGGCGACAGGCAGGGTGGGCAATGGGATATGTTTAAATACACATGGTTTAACTCTTGTGATAAAGCTTAGTGCAATACAGGGGGGCCAATGCCCCCCCCCCCCCCCCCCCCCCCCCCCAAGCTTCGCCACTATTAAACTCCCTCTTAGATACATTTGTATTCTTGAGTACAATACTTGAGTTGAATCAAATATTTCCACCTCCCCTTGTGTATGTATCTATGATGTCTAAATGATTCCAGAAAGGTATGTTTTACATATCAGACAGGTATTGGGATATATTTTACATCTATTTGAATTAGTTTGTTATTTCTTACAAAATAAAAAACCTAGGGATACCTAGTCCGTGTGTATCCTAAGCTATCTAAAGGTATATATGTGCATCCCACTAGCTCGTTATTTTAACTTTTTATTATGATGTGCACATTGGGGAAGCATGGAAAATGAAGCTTGATTGAGGGAGTGAGCAGGGGACGATCATAAACTTGTAAAGCAGAGATTGCACATGGGACTAAGAGGGGGGACGGGGCACGGTCACGATCGTGACTTCGGCCATATTAGGAGTAAATCACCCGTGTGACAATTGTTTTCATAAATATCGACATGTTCAGAGGCAGCAAGATATACCTTTCGATAAGTAGACCTGCTCTGTAGTCTATACTACATGTTGATTTTCCAAAAATTTGACGACTAGCTGCTTTATGATCAAAGTATATGCTTACTCCGTCCATGAAAGGGCGCACTTCCATCTTTCTTGGAAAGTCAAATTATTTCAAACTTTGACCACATTTTCATAAAAATATAACAATATTTATGAAATCAAATACTTATATGATTGAAATATATTTTATGAGACTAATTGGTTGTATAAATGTTAGTGCTTCGTATAAAACACGGTCAAACTTATAAAAGCTTGATATTGCAAAAACTATTGAAAGTACGCCCTTTCATGAAATGAGGGAGTATCTAATCACTTAAATTTGGTTTCCAGCAGCCATTACTGCACCGATGCGCTTACCTCGCAGATCTTCTCGGTCAGAGTCGGCAACCCAAAACATGTTCTCCGTCAGTCGCTCCATGTGTACCATTTGGTCACCAAATCATAAGCACAACTTCCTTTTCATAAGCACAAGGTTGACTACCACAAAAAAGGCGAGCATTGTGTAATCTTGTCTGATTTCTCCCTTCTTAATTTTGTCACTCTTGTTGCTGCTAGTGAAATTCAGGAACATAAGTAATCTACTACTGAGGTTACGTGCCCCTCTGCACCTGCACATGTATCTCCATATTTTTGTTTGTTATAGAACACGCAGGAGACGCGCGTGTCATTTTATAAGATTGAGAAGGGAGTATTTACAAGGTGTTACAAACTCGTTATATTGAGTAATTGGTACCATTCTAGTTTTATAAGTCCTGTTACGGATACATTTCTTTTTATTTCTCATTTATGTTTTTTTTGGGTACTATGCTGATCTGATTATGCTGCCTTGTCCAGTAGTGATTTCAGTACTTGAAAATACCATATGTGGATGGAAATTTTATATTTGACACCACCCAACATTTGGGTTCAACCAAGGCTGAGGCAGCTAGCTAATCATAATCTTTGATGCAGGTCTAGCCATGGTTTCAAGTTTCATTAAGAGCTCGGTTGATTCCCATCCTTTCGTTTTACTTGGCAGAAATAAAATAAATTACACACATTTAGTTTTTTTAGATAAAGAGTATATATTAATATCGCGAAGAACACACACACATTTAGTTTCATTTGGTAAAAATAAAATGATAGAGTTAGGGATAACAATTGACTTAATATATTAAGACATCCACTGGGGTTACAACAATTTAAAATTACGTTTCCAATTTCATGACCTTCAAACACGTTAGAGACGGAAACTCGGTTAAATTCCTTGATTCCAGCCCTAAATGTTGGCTATCAAATGAGGTCTAATATTATTTGCTCTCTTACTCATGTCCAATCGAGGTCACCGTCCGCGTCCCGCACCTCGACGTCGACGGGTCATGGCCGCGTGATCACCAATGCTGGTAGCTGCTACGCAGGGGTTGTCGATCAGCTGCACACGGCACGCACCGTGGTGGGCTGCCTGCGTGGCGCGGCGGCCGTGCGGGACGCGTCTGCCACTACCGCGACTGTCGCGTCGAGCTCCGACGCGCCTCCAAGCACGTCCCATCTCAGGTGCCCCTCCACGTCCGCCTCCCAGCTATCGTTGCGCTGCTCATTATCTCCATCTCGGCGCGGGAGCAGGTGATGCCATCCCCAGGCATCCTCGACACGACTGCCGCGGCCAGCGGGCCAAGGAGTATGCGGCCGCGCACCACGCCGGGGGACCGTCCCGCTGGCCTCCTCTGTGTCGACACTTGCCGCACCATCGCCGATTCGCCGTCGCCAAGCGGCCCCTCTTCGCCGATCTCATGGCCCTCCTCTGTGGCGCCTGAGGGGCACCCGCGCCACCCAAGGACGCCCTCAAGGTGCTCTTCGGCGTGGCCTCGAGCCCCATGAGTGGACATGCAACGATCCTGTGGCCGTTGTCTTTGCTACTCCGGCGAAGGCACATGACGCACAGCCGGCGGTCCGCCGCCTTCCTGCCGTGCTGATTCAGCTGAGTCACTGGCGCGGTTCCTCAGGGCGGCGTTCGTGTTCCTTCCGCCGTCGAGTCGTTGGCGTGGCTCCTCAGGGCGGTGTCCACGCCCGTGTCCAGGAGCGCGAATCCTGCTACCCGGCGGCCTAGCGCACGACTCAAGCAACACGCACGCACACATTTACTGAAAGAAGAGATGTGACCAACAAACAGTCACTGAACAGAAAAAATTCAGAGGACTCTGACAGCAAACGGCCTCATGCGGCTGCTGCTGCTGTCCGGCGAGGTCGCCACTCAAGTGCGGGAGCTGCAGCACGACCTGGCCACGCTGTTCGAAGGCCGATCTCCTCGCGCTGACGACGTGCTAATGATGGGATGGAGCCGCGCGTCCCAGACGCAGCGGAAGTAACTGGAGCTCAAGGCCCGTTTGCTCTGTGCTGATGCACATGCTGAGATGCTCATCCAACAAGTCAAGGGTGAGATCTTGCCGGAGCCGGAACTACTAGAGGCCATCCGGGAGTACATATACGAGCTCATCGTCCTCGTGCGCCAATCCGTCAAACACCCTGTGTGCGCTCCACAAACTCCATGGTCTGCTTCGTGTCCGGTTCTCGGCATGTGCATGGTCCTCGGCAGATGCTCATCCAGACATCCGACGTCCCCCGTCCCCTACAGCTTCAGCGACACCTTCATCGGCACCGTGAGAGGGAGAGATACCCATCGCTTCGCTCCAGTAAATCCATTTGCAGGACCCCTTGCCGAGAGATGGACACGGCCTGCTACGCACGCTGCGATGTGACTGACGATGCGCAGGTGGCGGCCACCGTGGACCTCGCCGTGGCGCGCCAGGCGCCACAGCCGCCTCGACGTCATGTTCAACAGCGCCGGGATAAACTACGCGGGCGCGGCCCGATCGAGTCCATGAGCATGACCAACTTCGACCGCGTCATGGCCGTCAACCTCCGTGGCGTGGCCGCCGGCATCAAGCACGCAGCACGCACCATGGTGCCGCGGCGAGGGGTGCATCATGTGCACGTCCAGCATGGCTGGTGCGCTGGGCGGGTCGGGACTCGGGACCCACGCGTACAGTGTCTTGGGCGGAGATGGTCATTGCCTATGTTTTTTTTTTAACGGGACCAGCAGGCGCTCTGCTTTTTCATTATAGAAGGGGGAGAAAAAATGTTACACATACACAGGAGTTCAGAGAACTCAACACAACTCAACGCCGATTCTCAAAGGAAAAGGCACACACAGAAACCCACACGCATGGAATCAGACTGTGGTAGCCAACTCTAGCATACCAACATCTTCACGAACCATCGCGGCCAAAGCCGGAGGACTTAAACTCAGCTGCTGGAAAATTTTGCGTCCTCTTTCCTTCCAGATATTCCAGACGACATAGATGGACAAGGTTACAATCTTTCGATGTGCCGGCTCCTTCTGGCGAACCGGGAGCTTGCTCCACCATTCTCCAATCGAGGAGGAGGACATGGCAGTGTGAGCCACACCAGGGTGATCACCGGCGAACTGAAACCAAACCTCCTTTGCGTAGGGGCAATCAAGAGCAAGGTGCAGGGCCGTCTCGAGCTGTTGATCGCAAAGGCAGCAAGCGTCATCATGAGGCCACCCTCTCGCTTGTAACATGTCAGCAGTCCAGTTACGGTTCTGCAGCAATAGCCAGATGAAGAATTTGACTTTGCCTGCCACTTTCATGGACCAAACCGACTCAAGCTCAGGCCGCTTGATTCTGCCCACGAACTGAGCCCCATAGGCGGAGCTCGCTGAGTAAACCCCGGTGGCCGAAGTGTTCCAGACAATCTTGTCTGGTTCCTCTGACAGCTGCACATTTTGGAGAATAGTCCAAATGTTTATGAATTGGTCTATAAGCTGCTCTGAGTTTATCCACTGAAGACCACACATCCATCTCCCATTAGCCAGTGCAAGTTTTACAGACAGGTTCTGCGCCTCGCGAGCTTGTACAGATCAGGAGCTAGTTGGCGAGGGGATTGACCAGCCAACCATTGATCGCTCCAAAACCCTGCACGCTCACCGTTCCCCAGGACAATGGTGGTGCAGCTAGCAAACAAGGCCTTGTCCGTAGCGTCGCAAGGAATAGGCAGCCCATGCCATGGTCTCTCTGGGTCCGTCCAGCTCAGCCATTCCCACCGTAGTCGCAAAGACCTACTGAAAGCCTGGGTATCCTTGATTCCAAGGCCACCATAGCTTAGAGGAGCGCAAATTCGCTTCCAGTTCACTAGACATTTGCTTCATGTCGCTTCCTCCTCTGGTGCCCAAAGAAACTTCCGTCGAATCTTGTCCAATTTCTTGATCATCCATGCATCCGCAGGAAAAGCCGTTAGAAAATAAGTTGCTGTGGCAGTTAGCACCGAGTTAATCAACGCAAGCCTGCCTTTTCTGTTCATCAGCCGGCCTTTCCACGCCTTTAGCTTTCCTGAGATAGAATCAAACATAGGCTGTACATCGACTCGTCTTGGTTTACGAACTCCAAGCGGCAGCCCAAGATATCTGCACGGCAACGCACCCTGTTTGCCCCCGAAATCAAGAAGGATTGTGTCGAGATCCAGCCCTTGGCATGCAACTGGATAGGCTAGACACTTGTCCAGGTTGGTGCGCAATCCCGATGCATCCCCAAAGAGCTGGAGAAGCTGGTGGGTAGCCCTAATGTCTGCATCAACAGGGTTCAGAAACAGCGCGGCATCATCCGCGTAAAAGCTTGTTCTTAGCCGGTCTGCCCTGAGACAAAGAGGAGAAGGATGCCGCCTTCAGTGGCCAGAGCGAGCAGACGCTGCAGCGGCTCCATGACAATAATGAAGAGCTGTGGGGACAGAGGGTCCCCCTGCCGTAGGCCTCGACGGTGCAGAAAGGGTCTCCCAGGTTCACCATTCAGAAGGATATGTGAGCTTGAGTTAGCAAGGATGATGGAGATGAGGTCCCGCCAGCATTGCCCAAACCCCATATGCTCCAGAACACTCAGCAGGAAACTCCAGTTAACTGAATCAAATGCTTTCGCAATGTGCAACTTCAAGAAAAGCAGAGGGGATTTTGAGGAGTGCGCTGCTTTGATGACGTTTCTGACATAAAGGAAATTATCCTGGATCGATCTCCCTCTGATGAAAGCGCTCTGCCCACTGGATACCAACTCATTGATCTCGGGAGCCAGCCTATTTGCAAGAATTTTGCAGAGAATTTTTGCAACGCTATGCATTAAACTGACTGGTCTGTAGTCCTTAGCATCAGCAGCATCTGTCTTCTTAGGCAGCAACACAATATTTGCAGAATTAAGCAGGTGCCATTGCCTTCCTTTTAGCTTATGCATTTGGTTTAAAGCGGCTAGCAAATCCATCTTGATTATGGCCCAACATTTTTTGTAGAAACCACCTACAAACCCATCGGGCCCGGGGCCTTCTCAGCATGCATCTCACGAATTGCCACGTGCAGCTCCTCCATGGTGAATTCGTTGTCCAGGTGGGTCAGATCAGCTGTTGGGAGGCCCAAAGCTGTGAAATTAAGCCCAGCAGACGCTGGGATAGCAGTGCCCAAGAGGCTTTTGAAATGCTGCAGCAGAATCTCAGCCTTCTCTTTATGATCATGAACAACACGTTGTGGACCTAGCAGAGAAGGGAAGTGGTTCTTTTTTTTTTTGCGAAGACAAACACAGATTACAGCGGACAAGTTACAAAGAGGCCCTCGAAAGAAAACAAAATTGCAGCCCAGTCCTTTTGCAACTCGACGACGCCGGAGACGACGAACGCTGTCGGTGGCGCGCCGCTGCTCAAACTCCGCTTGAAGCCTTGGATCCGGAGCCCCCCTAAGCAGGCGGGAAGTCGCCGAGCACCGATCCCGGAGGATCTACGCCTGAAGACGCCGTCATCGTCACGCCGCTGCACCTCTGTGTCGATCTGGTGTTCATGCACCGGATCCGCCGTCTCGCGGAATCCGGCGAAGGGGAAGACGAGCCGAACGACGCCGAAGGGTCGCGGACTCGCTGTAGGCGGCAGGTCAACGCCGGAGCTCCGCAGAGCGCCACCGTCGAGGAAGAGGACCACCACCTGCAAAACACAAACCGACTGCACCTCCTCCGCCATGGCGCCGCCGGCTCCAACACAACTCACACCTAATACACATAAGCACAGATCCGGCGATTCCCCGTCCTCCCGCCGCCGGAGCGGCCGCCGGAGGGCGGGGAATCGCGCGGATCGACGGCGCTGCGCTGGTGCGAACTGAAGGTCCAAAAGGTCGCCCCCTCTCTACTGTAGACGGGTAGGGGAACGCTCCAAGGTGCGAGTGACTTCTTTTGAAGGGAAGTGGTTCTTGCGTCTTCTTCCATTAGCTTTGAGGTGAAAAAACCTTGTGCTTGCATCCCCTTCTCGAATCCATGTGACCCTCGATTTTTTGCCTCCAAAGGATTCTGTCAACTGCTGCAAAACCCACCAGCTTGTTCTTGAGGAATCTTCTGAAATCACACTCCTCTTGTGATAAAACACGCTCCTCCTGGGCCACATCTAAGCTGAAAATGATTTCATTTGCCACATCCGTTACAAACTTCGTCCATCTAACGCATTCTCTGTTCCATTGTTGAAGGGCTTTAGCAGTTCTCGAGAGCTTGATGTGAAGAATCCTGATTGGGTCAGCAGCCCTGACCGGCTTTGCCCATGCCTTTTCCACCACAGGCAGGAAATCCCCACGCTTCAACCACGAGGCAAGGAACCTGAAACCTTTGAAATGTCTCGTTTGCATTGGCTTTAACAGAAGTGGGCAGTGATCCGAAATGCTCGAGGAAGCCAGCATAAGCTGATAAGCTGGGTAGCTGCTCTCTAGGTCATTGCCTTTGAACGAAGTCCCCCAAGGCGCCCTACACCGACGTCGAGGACGCAATGATTAATCGACGACGAACGTTCTAAACCACATTGTAGGTTTGCTTTAGCTTCAGCCTTGGATGCTTCCACGTTCCATTCTTAAGTTTCATAATGGAAGCTCGAGTTTCAGGTTCTTAGTTTCAGGCAGCCAGAACTGCCTCGATGCATTTTTTCTTTTTCTTGAAGAAGTGTTAGCACAACGAGAATACTGATTTAATAAGTAAGCAGACAAATTTACTCCATATCAAAACTACTCGTAATTGTTAATCCCACAAGATGAAAATAAAATGGCCAACGACACGACAAAATCTTAGTAAATCTGTACCCGAACTAATACAATTGGGAAAATAAAGAAACTGCACGAAACAAACATAATCTACGGCAAAAAAATCTACAGAAACAAGATCAGTCAAGCAAACCCCCAAGTACAGACACGTTCGATACTGGGCATGGCACACTGAAACAAACAGAAGCGTATGTTTCCAGAGTGACAGACAAGACTGCATAACGATGGAATACAGAAGTGGAGTACCAATACATTGCCACGAAAACAGAAGCAGTACCATAACATTGCCAGGGACATAGGAGCAGTTCAATACAGACGTAGTAAAGAGCACTAGCAAACATCACACGAGACACTAACTAATCTTATCTTGATCATACGGACAATTAGGGACAGACAAACTGGAAAAACTGCAATAGAAATAGTTTAAGAGTAAATTGCATCTGATTGAACACACGTATGTTGTGGCTTTAAGACAGCAGTCACATTAAAATCTCGATCACGCTGGAGGGCCCGCTTACATGCAGCCAGAGGTGGAGGAGGACAAGGAGGAGGAGGACGGGGTCGACAATGTCGAGGGCACGACGTTCTCCACGTCGATGGCGGGGTCGTGGCGACGGCGACGGGGCGCTTGACCTTGCGGCACCACTTGAAGTACGATAGGATGGTGACGACGACAAGGAAAAGACGGGAGATGCCGCCGATGATCCCTCGCCGGTGTGATTGTAAGAAAATTATATATGGTTGGATCTATTTGGTCTACCCTCTTTCTCTGTCTTATCTGTGGTGCTGCTCACAATGATCAGGATAGGGATTAGGGAGCTTTAAATAGTGCTAATTCTGGTTTTATTTATACCGTAATTCGTAGATAATTATTTCAGAAACTTCAGGCTAACCAAACCAACCACGATCATTAGTAAACATCTAGAAGTCTCAATCTGCAATAAGTCTATGTGAGTCATAAGGAGGATTTAATCAATTCATATAGTCAACTTATGAACGATCTGACTTTCCACTCTATATTGTTTCCGGATATAATTTCAGCATATTCATATACACTTCCAGTGTATCCGTACCGGCTTATTTAAGTATATTTCTTTAAGTACAATTCTGCATTATTAATTCGCTAGTATTTCCATGATACTTCCACATGAAGTTTAATTCCAAACAATGTAGTACATATATAAAATGTTGCAAGACACAAATTGCTACAGTGATCCGAGACGCCGGTGTCGCCGTTGCGGCCTAAGCGATGGCGCGCGGCCGAGTGTTGGCCGGGGCAGGCGGCTGGCATGCACGGCGGAGACTCCGGACATTCTGGGCAGGCGGCGCGATAGCCGCCGAGAAGTCCTCGAAACGGTTGGGTGTCGGCTCCTGCTGCTCCAGGATGACGACGACGATGACGCACATTGGTTGGTTTGTGCAAACCTGCGACGGTCAAGCCGGCAGCGCTGGGAAGGACGAACACGACGCACAATTCTGCTGTGCGTCGGTGCCGGTCGGAGCTGGCGGGGTGGTGTCCATGCCTCGATGGGCGCATTGGCGGGGCGGACATGGGAGGATGGGAGAAACCGCGACGAGGCTGGCTGTGGCTGACTGCTTGTCGATGGGACATGGGAGCTAAAAAACAAGCTTGGTATAGACAGTTATTTATTTATTTATTTATTTATGCTGATCTTTTAACCTCGCCACAACTCGGTTAACCATTTATGTATTTTTTTTATTTGATATATTTTATGGGCGAATAGTAAGGTACAATTCCCTGCGAAAAAAGAATAAGAAGGTACAATTTTTTCGTACAATTTCCATATATATCATTAAAAATACATTTGTGTTGCTAATTTCAATTTTTTTAAAAAAAATTATATGAAATAATTTGGTTGTTTAATGAAAAACATTTGTTACATGAGGTTTCACCATAAATCTGAGTAAGAAAAAAATTTCACATTATAACACCAATTTGTTTATAACTTATGTTTATTGTGTGTTTGTATATATATGTACATGCTCAACGGAATGGTTAAATATCTATAGAAGATGGGAGTGTTCTTTAGACTATGGATCTAGCAAATAACTTTAATTTTCTCGACTATGCATCTAAAATTCTATATGTATGTCATTTCTATTAGAAGAGATCATCGAGACCGCGCAAAGTACAAAGCACAAACCAAAGTGAAAGGAAAAGGAACAATAGAGAAATAGTAAAAGAACTGTATAGCTACACTAAGCAAATAACTTGGTACATAAATATGGAAGTTCAAGACAATGAAATTTAGATGTAAGTAAATGGATTATGCATCTGGCTCTGCCTGCTAGTACATGCGCTCATCAAACTTCAGCATGATCATATCCGGCGTATCACGCATCACCAGAAAATCAGTGACCGTTAACACCCAATGTTGTCTCCACTCGGCGTTGTGTGATCTTGTACATTTCACATGGTAATTGTGAAAGAAAAAAGAATTTGTCGTGCTCTCTTCAGTGGATGCGATGCTGTCAGCGAATGGACCAGAGCAGAGCAGTGCTGGTGAGAAAGTGAGGGCTGGGGGGGGGGGGGGGGGTTCCCGTCACGGATGGGTCGAGGCAGGAGGCCGTGACCGTGCCGGAGCTCGGTGGGGTAATGATCTAGTTGTGGCTTGTGGGCGATGTTGCTGCCGCCGGTGACGGGCAGGGTGGGCAATGGGATATCTTTAAACACATATGGTTAAACTCTAGTGATAAAGCTTAGTGCAATACATGGGGGGCCAATGCCCCCTCCCCAAGCTTCACCACTATTAAACTCTTGTCGACGAGGATGCTACAAGCTAGCTATCTCACATGCACGTACAGAGATTCCTCGGCCTTTACGGGCTTCATCGATTTTTTTTTGTGTGTTTTTGATTTATATACACAAATAATATAATTACAGTATGCAACTTGACTCCAACATAAATTGACTCAAAATCAAACAAGGGCTACGACCTAATTTTTTGGGATTTTTTTGTAATTTTTTCTAAGACATAAATATGCAAGCGGACGAACAGTGGCGCCAGACATAACGATGAAAACATGACTCAATGCAGATTTATTTGCTGATGCTTGCGTGGTGCAACCGCAATACACAATCTATTATACTGAATATTTTTATCTCGTCATAACTGGGCTAACCGTTTATGTATTTCGTTTGATTGAGAGTTTATTTTATATATTTTATTAACGAATACTATTTGTGTTAACTAAAATATTTACAGTTATAAGGTACAAATTTGTCATCTAAGTCCTATATTTATCGTTATAAATACATTTGTATTGCGAACTGAAACTTTGTTTAAAATGTTAATATAACGTTGTGTGTGTTTAATTAAATATATTTGTTATGGGAGGTAGAGTATATGGATCTAAAAATAACTTTATTTTTCTCAAGGACACATCTTAATGCATGTCATTTGTATAAGAAGATATCACAAAGAGGGAGTCAGGGACAACACGCCAATTCAATGGATGGGCATTTCTCCATCACGAGAATGAAGTAACACCACCTTCTCATTTACACTGGAGGCAAGGGTAACATCTTCCCCTCCATGATTATCCGGCCATGACCCCTGGACAACTTTGACACCGATAGTGGCCTCAACTGAGAGAGGCAGAAGTGCGAATTTATACTGAAGCCTGCAACGCTTGTGGTATTCAAATCTAAGAGACCCATATTTACCATGAGATCTTTCACGTACATCAAAGGTGCCGAAAGCCAACATTTCATCTTCAGAAATCAGACTCTCCTTTGCCCTTTACTTTTAGCTCAACTTCGAACGCAATCGGATCAACTAACACAACTGCACGAGAGGGGCGTGTTAACAGCAAAAGTGGATCCTGCAACGCAAGTGTCACCGTTAATTAGTCAACTGAAAGACTATTAGAGATGACCTGTTCTGTGAAACAAACAAGGAAGCAGCAGGACAGATCCAACCAACCAATCCCATTAATCTAAGGTAGACGGTTTTGGTGGTTAAGAATGAAATTAGACAAAATGAATGTAGGTCAGTGCGACATGCAACTATTCCATAAACATGTGGTTCTATACACGAGAATTACTGAAACTACTACCGGACAGGGCAATCAGTATAATTAGATATACTAGGATGGCTAATAGGATTTAACGGATTATATAGGACTCTGAATGTTGGTAACAATGATATGGAAAGACATGTAAAACTACACAAGAGAACACCGGATTAGGAGGCTAAAAAGTATTGGCGGCAAGATAATCACAAAGAAGGTAAAACAAACAGATACAGTTAGATAGTGCTCAGCTCCTCGCTGAGGGTCTGGCAATTATCCTTGTGCGTCTGAAGAGATAGTTGCGATTATGATCTATCGAGTCTCTCTGATGGAAACATAGTCGTGGACATTCAGCGGCCACTCGAGACCATCTGTTGGGTGCGGACTCTAATGAAGAAAATCTGCAAGGTCTATTCAGCCCTACCGCTCCATTGGCACCTTGCAGGTCTTCTCCGAAACATGGCCTACATTGGCCATAGACTTGTTGGATCATAATCGCAACTATCTCTTCAGACACAGAAGGGATGTCTGCCAGACTCTCACCAAAAAAAACAAGCATCGTATAATCCTGCCTGTTTGTTTCCCTTCTTAATTTTGTCACGCCATTGCTGCTAGGAATATTCGGCATTATCATGTACTGAGAGTACATTACCCCTAGCTCTGCACTTGTTTCTATACCATTTTCTATTTTTCTTTGTTACATCAGTCCTAAGCAATCAACTATATGAACTAGCTGAATGCACGTACGTTGCCACGAAGAAGCAATACAATGTATAATATCAACAAACCAAATGACATCCCCCCATGTTGCTATATTTCTCCCTCTCGGATAGTCCAGTCGTCCCACTCCGCGTCATTACTTTGGTATGTGCACACATTTTCCCGGTTAAAGTCGCCTTAAGTGAGCTCATCTCCTAGATAGCCGTCGGCTCCAATCCGCCGTTTAGTCTGCTCGACATTGCTTACCCTAGTTTGGGAAATCTTTGGCAAAGTTCAAATCACCTCTAACGTCATCTGTTTCCACCTCTGAACTCTACCTCCAACTACTTCGTTGCTCTTTCACTATAGCATCATCTCACTCCACGTCGCTTTGACATCACATATATAGGAGCACAACAAGGACCTGTCACTTGATCTTATCATGATAGAACATACATTTTTTCCAAAAATGAATTTTTGTACGTGTCCTTGCAAAGAATTATAAAGCTTCATTATTCCAAAATCCAGAAGCATTTACTCATTAAAAAATGGTTCTGCATAATCTGACAGCTGCATTCATCCTTTTTGTCATTCTAGTTGCTAGGGGAAGCAAAAGAAAACTTAAAATATCAAAGGGGGTATGCTGGAGCAGTACACTTGCTAGTAATAATTAATTGGGTGCAGTGGATTCATGGACATATAAGAGAATACGCAATACAGAGAGATATTTTCATTGAAAAGTTCAGTCCAATGCCAAAATCAATTAATTTACGATCGTGTACTGTTCCAGTCTCTCATGAAATCAATTGAGTGTAGAAAAGGAAACGGTGTCCCTGACTTCCACGCGCAGTTACAAGCCTAGACAAAGGTAGAAAGAGAAAGATAGATTGCTAAGAACTGAGTATGAAGTTGCAGGAGACGCACATATTGGATTGTAAAAGATGTGCACGTCGAGATACAGAGGGAGCCTTAGAAACCTGACTGCATCAACATCTTCATTGCTTATCCATCTCTGCCGGTACCGGTAGACACACGCATCGCACAGCACAACCTGCAGAATCGGAGGATCAGAGCTGACCATCGAAGAGTAGAACGTCAAGAGACCGTGATTCTCGTCACTCCCACCTGCTGCGACCTCGCGCCGCAGTCGCCATGTCCACGCCCCTGTGAGGAGGAGAGCGGAACATACCGATCTCCTTTAAGGCGCCATACAGAAGCAACGATTCCATGCCGCGCAGCAGCCCGGAGGGCACCTCCACGCGGTCGTCTCCTTGCGCTTGACCTCCACCACTACCCGATTTGTGGCTGGCGTCGCGGACTCGTCCTAAGACGTTTAGGGCACGGTGCCGGCGCTCTGCTCCGCCGTCGCCCCTCCCGGCGCCTCATTCCCTAACCTTTACTATTAAAGCTGAGTCTGCCGTGATGGTACTCCCTAACGTGTAAGGCCTTACAGGTTAGGTCGCACAAGTTCAACTGAGCAGACTGAACTCATTGGCTACAGCAAGAGTAGATAAAAAGAAGTTGCTCGGTGGCATGTGTCACTGAAATCCCGAGTACTGACATCAAGTAGACACTGCAACACTCTGACTGAGACTTTCAGTACACTAGAAAGTTTACATACTACACTCGTTAACATTAGGATTTAGGACGCATGATCCTTAAACATATGGCCAATGAAACAAGTTTCCATATTAATTTAGCCACATGAAACTAATTGGCATCCAGCGAAATAGCTAGACAAACAAGAAGAATAGTAACCATGTTCTCTGAAAATTACAAATGCATAATCTCTAAGCTTATCAGGCGTTGCTCCAAACAGAAAATAGAGCTAGCACGAGTGTGAGCACCAGCTAATACGAACAGTTCAGCCTAGAGAAGAGCCAATTCTTGGAGGAAGCACGATCTTGGGTTGTATATCAACGCTACTGCCCATCTGCGCCCGCGAATGAGTCTGAAAACAGTGGTACATAGGGCAGAAATTGCCATGCCCTGTTCTTCTCAAGCTGAAGAATACGGCGAAATTCCGACGTTGCATATCGAATGATGCCAATGTATCAACATCACATGAATCCAAGAAAATTGTGTCACAGTCTGGATGAATAGCAGCCACCTTGTAATTTTCTGTCGTTATGCTCCGCAACTCATAATCACTGATAGTATGCTTCAGGACCCATTCTTTAGTATCATAATCCTTCATGCACCAGACTAATGCTATCTTGGTGGCTAGGGATGTATCCTCCTCCTCCTTCTGTTTCATTTTCTTCTTCTTCTTCTTCTTCTTCTTCTTGATTTTGTTATTGTCCCTGTCTACAACAGCTAGGGGTGTGGTAGCATAGTGCAAGCAGCCCTGTGACAATCCAATTTTACCAAAACTCAAGCCACCTGACGGCACGCGGATAGTCTTCCACACCCGTCCCTCCATGTCCAAGGTTACCAGCACGGCATCGTCGTCGGCGTTCATGGGGTGCAACCAGCCAAGCAAGTGCAGCAACCCATGAAAGTAGACACTTGCAAGGCCAAAGTAGAGGCTAAATTTCTCAACCATCGGGCTTTCTCTATGATTCCAGGTTCCAGTTCGCGACGAGTATATGTCCACTCCTGTGACGCAGTCCTGCTCATCCTTCTTCGCGAACTGAAAAACATGGAAATGGGACGAGACTGCCGGATCAAAAGCCAAACGAGCCGTGATGCGGCCACCAAGCGGTACCTTGGGGTGAGGGGGCAGGTCGACCCACCTCTCGGTTGCCGGATTGCACACGACGTAATGGGATTCGAGCTGCGCATCGTCGTCCACGGAAGGAGAGGAAGGGGCCATGTAGGCGAGGCAGAGGACGAGGCCATTGCAGGTGTCGAACTGGGGGACGTACATGTACTCGTCGGATGGCAGGAAAAGGAGGGACGGGTCGACCGGCGGGTACTCGTCGGGTGGCAGGAAAGGGAGGGACGGCTCGGCCGCTCCGGCGGAGACGTTGGCGAAGTGGAAGTCCTGGAGGTGGGGGTTTGCCCTGTTGTAGGTGCTGTAGAGGAAGCCGGCGAAGGCGTGGGGCAGCTTCTTGCGGTGCGCCGGGTCGGCGATGAGGTCGCGCCAGGACGGGGAGACACACTTGAATCGGTGGACGGACCTGGCGGGGAGGCGGGAGAGGATCTCCAGTATGAGGTCGTCGGTGAGAAGTCTGGCCACCTCCGCCACCGCCGGCACTGCCGCTTTCGCGATATCCGCCTCCGCTTGTACTACCGCCTCCTCCGGAAGGTTGGTCGTCCTCGCCTTCTTCTTCCTAGTATTCTTCTCCTCCATGGCGCGGCTTAAAGGAACAAGAGTGGTCAGGATAAATCAATCTGGGCGAGAAGGACGAACTGATGGGCACTATCTCTCGTTCTTTTCCATCTGCGCAGGCGGCGGCGATTGTTCCCGGGGACGCGGCGGCGGCGGCGGCGATTGTTCCCGGGGACGCCGCGGCGGCGGCGCTGCTCGGCTGGAGCGATGGGGAGTGGTTCTTTTTTTTCTTTGAGCCAGCACTCAGGAGTGGGTGAATGGGAAAAATGTTAACCGTAGCAGTTGGCTATGTTGGGCTGCAACAGGCTTAACAGTGAAATATTGGGCCTCATCAGGCCCGCCTGTAACTATCGCTGCCTGTGTGAAGATTTAACGGTAAAAAAAAGGTTTGAGATAGATAGACACTTTAAAAGCTTTCCGTCTGATAAGAGAATATCTCGTGAAAACCAACTTTATTTCGGTGATAATCGGTGAAAACCATGGAAAAATCATGTTTAAAAGTTTTCAAAAATCTCAAAAAAATGACATGCAAATTTGTAAGTTGATAATCAAATTTATTTAGGAGTCATGAAAATGACAAAGTCAGTAATGAATAGTACTCTCTCCCATCCCTAAATATAAAACTTTCTAACCTTTCTTGGTTTTTCCTGATTTGTACCTATGTATAGATGTTTTAATATGTAGATTCACTCATTTTAGTCCGTATATAGTCTACATTGAAATGGTCAAAACATTTAATATATTTTGAAATAGAGGGAGAGTTCAACAATTTATTGTGGAATTTTCATTTTCATATCTCCTAAACAATTTTGAGCTGCAACTTGCAAATTTGCATGTCTATAGAATTCTACCTTCCCAGCGTAACACACTTTTGTTGAGTACTTTGTAGAACTTTTAAACATGTTTTTTGTGTGTTTTTCACCGGTTTCCATGGAAAGATGGTTTCCACGGGATACTTTCTCGTTGGAGATCATGGTAGCCAAGGGTTATAGCTGACGTACGGGCATCGGTCTGAACATACTGCAGACCAAGCCGTATACATGCAACATTTTGATGTCGTGTCTATGCCAAGCCGGCAGCTCGCCAGTTCGTGTTCAGCTGCAAAGGTGCGTGGCGTACACACCTATAACATCCTAATCCATGAGTTCTATGGTGCCGGAAAGGAGGATGGGTTTGGTTTTTTGTTTTCTGATGCCAATGCAGGGAAGATTGTCCCATATACAATCACCTACAACACGCTGGTTGATTGCCTCTGTAGGTATAGCAGGAGGACCAATGCAACCATTTTGGTCAGGCACATTGATGACGGCCACCCTACAAAGCCCGTAGCGCATTTGATGTATTGGTTGGTCTGGTGTGGACATGTTCTAGAGGCCTTGAGGCTCTTTGATGAGATGGGAGTTGCTTTAGATCGATAGTATGGTTTTCGCTAATGTGATCAAGGCATTTTGCAGAAAGGATCCAGTGGAAATGTGGAATGCAGAGACATGACAGAGTGATGCTTGGGATTGGATGATCTGTTTGGCCTCATTTTTGAACTTGCATGTATTAGGATTGAAAGTAAAAAAATAATAGTTTGGTTTTATTTTTATGCAGTTCTTTGACATTGCATATATCAGCATAATATAATCTGTCATACGAAAAGATGGTGTTGTTTGCCAGGAATGTAGCCTGCTGAAGCTGAAGCAAACCTGCAATGTGGGTTCCAAGCAGCACAGCAAACCTGCAATGTGTCGTCAACGAACATTGCAAACCACACTGCTGGTTATGCATTCATAGGAAGTCACAATTTCCCAGCACATCGCCAGGACAAACTAGCTTTAAAACTTCACAATAGTACTCAAGTTTCAGGTGCTTAGTTTCAGGCATCAAGAACCGCCTCAGTGCAGATTTATTTGAAGAAGTGTTAGTACACCGAGAAAACTGATTTAATAAAAAAAATGTATTAACATAAAAGGACCATAACATTCATTTACACTATTACATCATTAAGCAAATGCATAAGAAAGTTTGGGTATCATAACATTATCATAAGCTTAGCCACATACATAGTTAGACAACTGCAAACTAGTTGGACGACGCTCGAGCACACACAAACACTAAAGTAACATAAAGGATCAAACAACTATAACCCAAGATCAAAGCATGCCGTGACTCGTGCAAGAAAACAGGGTAGAGAGGCGTCCACGGCAAACGGCGACTTGAAATCCCGATCATAGTGGACGTAGACGGCGGGGCGGCTTACATATAGTCGCAGCACTCGTCAGAGTTGGAGGAGGACGAGGACAGCGCGGTCGGGGGCGCGGCGGCGACGGTGGTTACGGGGAGCCTTGCCTTGCGGCACCACTTCAAGTAGGATAGGATGGTGGCGACGACGAGGAACAGGTCAGAGATACCACTGTTGATTCCCTCGACGGAGTGATGAGAGGCCGGTGCCGCTACGGGAGCCGTTGGGGCCCTGTGCGACAGTGCACGGCTGAGTGTCGGGGAAGGCAGTCGGAAAGCAGGGCGGAGGCTCCGGACACCCCGGGCAGGTGCAGCAGACCTGGGTCAGCCCCGTCGATGGCACCGGGTTTGCGCCGGCAAGACGTGGAACAAGTTCGGTTTGGGACGATCATGACGAAGCAGGGCGGCGGATTCGGGCAGACCTGTGGCGGGCAAGCCGGAAGCGCCGGGCTGGAGGGACACGACGAACACGATGGGCACCGCCCAACAATTTTCCAAAAATTCAGATTGAGATACGTTTGAGCACATATGGTTAAACTCCAGTGGCGAAGATTGGTGCAATCCAGGGGGGCTGCCCCCCCCCACCAAGCTCCAGCAGTATTAAACTCTCTCGTAGATATATTTGTATTCTTGAGTACAATACTTTCCTCTGAATCAAACATTCCAACCCTCTTGTGTATATATCTATGATGTCTACATGATCCCACAAATGTATGTTCCCATATCAGAGAGGTATTGGCATGTATTTTACAAATATCCGAATTATTTGTTATTTTTACTAGAAAATATAAAACCAGGGATACCTATGGGGTATGTGTCCCAAGGTATCTGAATGTATATTTGTGCATACTAGGCACGGACTCGTTATTTTTACTCAGGGCAAACGAAGCAGGATGTTTTGTCCCAAGGTCTATGATGTCTACTTTTTTTTAGCTTAATCACCATTGTCCTTTTCTATCTTATTTTTTTGCATGTTTTGTGTTTTGTTGAAATAGCGGTTCAACATTTTCAGCCCCATGCCTCTATGAATCTACATAACATGGTTTACCGCGAATCTACATACCATGGTTTACCGCGGTTATGAATTGGACAAAAATGCAGAATGCCTTAGCTATGTTCTTCTCCAGATTCACATGTTCAATCCAGGTTCAGGCATTTAGTTTCAAAAAACTGTTTGACTTATGAGCCAAGTCACATCGGACTGGGATACATGATATAACAGAATTTCAGTCGATTTAGTAGAATTCGACGCAAATTAACATATAGATCCTCAGATCAAAGAACATAATGGCATATGAATGAAAGAATCATCAATAATTAGAAGAAAATCCAGGTTCAGATCACCATGTTCGGTTGAGCTTCAGGCATCCCAACAAACATTTTAGACTCCATGGAGAATAGACATCACACTCATATACACATCGATTGTCCACCCAATTCAAAGAAAACGAGGCAACTTAGAATTTCAGATCAAGAACACAATATAGTATATGAATGAAATAATCATCTATGATAAAACAAAATTCCAGGTATTCTCTATAAACGAACTTGCAACTAGTTGCACCTGCACCCCATTATCGGATGCCCCACTTTAGAGTTTTCAAAAATTGTGAAATAAATCATGATCATAGAATATGTTGTGTCTTGTGCACCCATAACGCTTGGCTGTGCAAAAAAGACAAATACAATGTGAATATCACATGATACTATTCATTTATGTATTTCTTATTTTTGCATAGGTCACATATGGCTATATTTTTGGATAAAAATTTGTGGGTGCTCAAGACACAACATAATCCATGTCCATGATTTATTTCACAATTTTTGAAAACCCCAAAATGGGACATCCAATAATGGGGTGTAGGTGCAACTAGTTGCAAAATATTCGCACTCAACTGTACACTGCTACATATCGAGCGAATTGGGAACATCCCCAAGAACGCCAACCCAAAAAGAATAAAAAGCTTCCAAATAACCAATCTAAATTCTACCGAAAATGATGTTGGAGTTGAACAATTTAAGCATCGTGCAGACATCCATTTGCCCCACAAAATGAAGAGCTTTAAAACCTTACAGGTGAATCGTGGCTGTAGACGACGAGCTACCGCTGTAAAGAATACTCCCATGGCCGCCAAAGACAGAGATGCCATTTCCCGCGATTCACCTCTGCTTTTTGTGTTCGCCCAACTCTGCTAGTTAAAGTTTCGTAGGGTCAACGTTGGTGCCGCCACCAACGCCGGCCACCGTCGCCGGCGCTGGACACCGCCACGCAACCCACCCATCCATGGCCCTCATCTTCTTCTCCATGGCTCCCTACTGCTCTACTCCTCCCGTTTCGGCCGATTAGTTCATCAGGTATCTCGTTCTGGTTCGCTAGTCGCGACAGGACGACAGGTTGGCCGCTGTTTTTTTTTTTTCAAAGAAAGCCATGCGGCATGTTTTATTGATCGACAACACAGTTACATCGTTCGCAAGCTTCCCGAGAATAAACTTAGGAGGTTCATCGACCCAAATAAAATAAAAGGATTACCAGAAAAATAAGCATCCCTCGCAAGCTCATGAGCTACTTGATTGGCTTCCCTATTGCAATGTTCTACGGACTCCACATCGCACAACAATCATCGTATATCGCCGCCGCCGAGAAACCTCCATCCTTCATAGTTTCGACCACTTGCACACAGTCTGTTTGGATAATAAAATGATTACTTATTCCTTTCAAAAAAATGATTACTTCCAATGAGTTGGGCCAGCGTCAAACCTTCTCTGGAGGCATAAGCTTCATTAATGAACTCAAGTTGTTGTGAAGGAGATTTTTCTCTCGAAACATTTCCGAGTCCTCTGGTGGCGACTGGCGACATGCCGACTCCCTCTCCCTGATGCTCTTCCCTTCCGATTCCTCCCAAAATCTAACGCTATTTCTTCCGATTCTACACCTTACTCTTCTCCCTGGCCCTTGATCTGGGTCTCCCTTCGCTCAATCCAAAAATCCCCAAAACTTTAAGCCTACGAATCTTCTAGAAGCAAGAGGAGAACCCTGCTACGCAACCTTGCTGCTGCCCTGCCGCCTTTCCTCTTGCCCATCGACCTCTCCAACTGTTGCTGAGCATCCCTCAGCCCACCCCACCGGACCCATACCATTGTAGATCTGGCGCTATTCAGGTTTTCTTTTTGGGTTGGAGAAGAAGAAGCAGAGTAGTTGTTGCAGAGCTCCACCAGAGCCTCTGATCAGCCAGATCCGTTCCTACTCAAGCTGTTTCGGCCGTTGCCCTGGCTGGAGCTTTAGTCAGAGCCTCTGCGGAGATCCCTTCTGTTGTCTAGCCGATCTTCATCTGCAAGGAGGATGGTGCCAGCCTCAAGGGCGGCCGGTCGCCATGAAAGCTCTCGGATGGAATTGCCAAGGGATTGGCAGGGCTCTTGGCAATCCTAAGATGCTTCACCTTGCCCGGATGATCGTCGCTACACAAGCCCAGGTAATCTTTGTTTCTGAAATCAAATCCTCCAAATTCTCTGCAAATGAAGTTACAACTCGTTTTAACATGTCTGATAGCATTGTAGTGCCTTCTCGGAAACGTTCGGGAGGGCTTTGGCTGATGTGGACTGATGACATTCGCCTCTCTGTTCAATCCGCTTCGTTTTACCTAATCCTAGCAGTAGCTACTGATAGATCCTCGAATCAAAAGTTTGGCTTAGTTTGTATTTACGGGGACCCCTACCATCGCCAAACCGCAGCTATTTGGGAGCATGTAGCCCATTTTGTGTATGATAACAGCGACTTGCCTATCCTTTGTTTAGGCGATATGAATGATCTGCTGTATGCCTCTGATAAAAGTACTTCTAATGTTAATTATGCTAGGTTGTCTGCTTTCCGTTCTTGTATCAAATCTTGTGGTCTCTTTGATTTGGGTTTTAGCGGTTCTGCGTACACCTGGACGAATAAACGCTTCTCTTCAAGACCGCTGTTTCAGAGATTAGATAGGTGCTTGGTCAATCATGAGTGGTGTGCAGCTTACCCAATTTCCAATGTTTTTAACATGCCTTTGATTCATTGTTATAGTGACCATGCTCCTATTTTGCTTTCCACGGATGGTACCACTAGAAAGGTGAAGCTCTCATTTAAATTTGAAAATTGGTGGCTCAAAGAGCAAGATTTTAATAACTTTGCTAAAGATGCTTGGATGCAAAATCCCTCTGAAAGATTTTCTGATCGTACAAAAAAGCTTTCAGCAAATCTCAAAGTGTGGTGCAGAAAGAAAAAACCTTTGCAGGATGAGCTCAAGGAAATTGAAGCAAAAATTCAGGAAATTCAACAAAAGCCTACTCACCTACAGGATCACAGGGAGGAACAAATCTTGTCACCAGGTATGAACAGACTATGACAAAGCTGAATGATTTTTATATCCAAAGAGCTAAAAAACACTGGATAAAAGATGGTGATCGGAACACTGCTTTCTTTCATAGATCAGTGGCAAAAAGAAGAAGGAAAAATACAATTATGTCTGTGAAAGATGAGAATGATGTGCTTCAATTTATGCCTGATCGTATTGCAAATACTTTTGTAACCTATTTCAGGTCAATTTTTGCCACTACGAACACCAGCAGAGACAAACCCTTTGATTCTCCTTTGCCTTCTTCTCAAGATGATCCTACTTATTCTATTCCGGATAAAAAAGAACTTTTTGATACTCTCTCTGATATGAAAACTAATGCCTCTCCGGGTCCTGATGGTTTTAATGTCGAATTTTATTTAGCTACTTGGGATTGGATTGGTGATGATGTTTTCCGTTTGGTTCATGATTTTTTCACATCTGGCTCTCTCCCGCAGCATATTAACGACACTCACATTGCTTTAATTCCTAAAAAGCTTGTTCCTCTGGTTCCGGCTGATTATAGACCCATAAGCCTTTGCAATGTCATCTACAAGCTCATAGCAAAATGTCTTGCCAATAGGCTTAAGCCGCATTTGCCGGATTATATCCATCCCTCTCAACAAGCTTTTATTAAAGGTCGTCGGATCAGTGACAACATTATTATTGCACAAGAAATTACTCACTCCTTTGAACTTTCTTCTTGGAAACATCAAGCGTTTATGCTCAAAATTGATCTTGCTAAAGCTTTTGATCGTTTGGAATGGCCTTTTATTGTTGCTGCTCTCACACGTAAAGGGTTGCATGGTCATTTTATCAATCTCATCCATGCGTGCATCTCCTCGCCGACTTTCTCTGTGATTATTAATGGTCAGCCTTTTGCGAGATTCGTTAGCGACAGGGGAATACGACAAGGATGTCCTTTATCGCCATACCTTTTTGTCCTTGCTATTAATGAATTGTCGCTTGCTTTGCAGGAAGCTCTATCCTCGTCCTCTCTCACAGGAATTGTTTTGGGGCCAAATTGCCCACCCATCCATTCACTTCTTTTTGCAGATGACTTACTTATATGTGGGAAGGCATCAATGGAAGAAGCTCAAAAAATGCACCAACTACTTCATTCCTTCTGTGCTGCGTCGGGTCAGCTTCCGAATTGGGCAAAGTCAGGTATTATATTCAGTAAGTGGGTCTCTCCTGCCAATAGAAATGATATCTTGTCTCTTTTTCCAGTCCCTCTTATTGATGGCTCTTTTATCCACCTTGGCCACCCACTAATCTTGCCTTCAAAAAAAAGATCTGATGCTTACAATTTTATTCTGGACAAATTTAAAGCTAAACTCGCTACTTTCAAAGCAAACACCCTTTCTCATGCAGCAAGGCTAGAATTAATCAACTCTGTTTTTGCTTCCATTCCGGTTTACTACATGTCCAACATTATTTTTTCACGGAAGTTTGTTGCAAAGTTGAATGCCATTATCAGAACTTTTTGGTGGTCTGGAGTCTCTTCTGAGCCCTCAAAAAAATCCCTTTGTTTGAGAGCTTGGAAAGACATTTGTACTCCAAAAAAGAAGGTGGGCTTGGTATTCGAAATTTGCAAGCTGTTAACCACGGGTTGATTTTAATGGCTGCTTGGAGAATTGCTCAAAACCCATCGGGCTTTCTCTCCAAAGTTCTTCAGGCCAAATATTTCTATGATTCTTCCATTTGGAGGCCTAAGCCCAACGTCCCTAAATCTGCTTTCTGGTCTTCTGTTCTGAAAGTTATTCCCCTTTTGCAATCTAATTCGTTTTATCAAGTAGCCAATGGGGATTTATCGATCTGGAATCAGCCTTGGTACCCTAGTTGGATTACGATTTACGATGATCTTATTATTCAACCGCCTGGTTTTTCCTATCCAGCGAAAGTTTCTGATCTTTGCCTCCCGGGACAAAAAGTGTGGAATGCTACTTTAATTGACTCTCTTTTCTTACATCCGACAGCTTCTCTTATAAAGAGCATTCCCATTTTACCTTCTGACTGTGACGATATCTTGTGTTGGAAGCCAACCCAAATGGCAAATGTAATTCAAATCTGCATATCGTATTTGCTTGCAATCCTTGTATGATGCAGGTCTCCCAAAACCAAGACAATTGGACTCTCAAACAATCAAGCTTCTGAATATGGTCTGGAAAAATAAGAAGATGGTCCCAAGAGTTAAAGCCTTTGCTTGGAGGATTTTAAGAAAGGCCATTCCATCCGGTGAGCGAGCTGCCAGATTCTCGACTCATATTGACCCCTTATGTTGCAGGTGCGGCATTTCTGAAAATGACTTTCATCTATTCTTCACCTGTCCTTTTGCGAGAGCGGCTTGGTTTCATCATCCTTGGTATATTCGCCCTGACATTTTCTCGCAAAACTGTGCTTCTTTCACACAAATCATTTTCAACTTTTTAAAGCTAGATCATCCGAATGTCTCTCTTGAAAACATTTTCACCTTTCTTTGGTGCCTTTGGAAATCAAGAAACGTCATTTGTTTAGTAGGAAACGGGACAACCTTACCAAATACATCTAAATGCTGCAGCGCTTTTAAATGACTTGGAAATACAGCAGCCCGCTCCTGTGGCTGACTCCCACAATCATGTGCTTCAACTGCCCTCAAACATCTCCCTCTCTAATGATTTATCTGTCTCAGGCAACAAGATTTATTGTGATGCAGCTTGGAAGCCGTGGAGATCCTCCTCTTCTCCGCCTGCCGGATTAGGAGTCTACCTTCGTCTTCCTGAAAATGGCCGTGTTACAGATATTTTCTTGCAGGCAGTGGCACCTGGGATTTCTTCGCCTTTGATGGCGGAGGCGCAAGCCCTTCTTCTGGCGGGACACATGGTGAAGCTGCTCCAAATCCCTGATCCAATCTTCTTCACTGATTCTCTTCTTCTCGCTCAAGCAGTGGCTGCGGACTCGCCAGCGAGTGACTCGGTGCATTGGGAGATTCGACACCATGTTGCAAATTTCCTACAGACAGTAGCTCCCCTCAGACATAGTATTTTCCATATCTCCAGGTCTCTTAATGGGGTAGCTCATAATTGTGCGCATCAGGCAAAACGATCTCGACGATCTGAGCCTACTAGTTCTTGCAGGAACTCAGCTCATAGCTCATCTGCTTGCCCAATTGTTGCAGCCTCTGTTCATCTGCAAGCTTTGGGTTTTGTAATCCTCAATGTAATCTGCTTCTGAGCTGAATGAAATTAGGCACTGCGTGCCTGCCCTTGTTCAAAAAAAAAGTTGTTGTGAAGAAATGAGAACTGAAACCACGTATGTGCTTCTCCAGCCAATCACCCGCTCCGATTCAAGCGTGGCCCACCTGCCAGTAAACACGTGCATAACATGTCTACCATGAGGCCTCTACTGTGTGTCCCGAACAATTAATGTAGGAAAATATGCATTTGCCAAGTGACGTAAATACAATTGTCAAAATATACTCCGTACGTATTAGGCACGTGGCTTTGCATTTTTCCTATTGCAAAGAAGAGTGACGCCAAAAGATGATACCGTGCCTCTCTCTACCTCCACAAACAACCATGAATGCGTCTTACATCATGCCAACACTATTGTTCTAGAGAATACCTCTTTTACAAAAAAATATCTCTTAATTCTAAAAAAGATACACACATATCTAGTTAACATTGATCACCATGCAATAGAATAATATTGTTAATGTGCATGATTGGGACGTTTAAGAAGAGTGCATTTCTCACGCGGCCTTTGCCAAAGAAACTGCACACGTCTATGTACTGTCACCACTTTGCGCTACAAAAAAAAACCTACATACTACTCCCTCCGTTCCAAAATACTTGTCTTCCATTTGTCTAAATTTAGATGTACCTATACACAAAAATATGTCTAGGTACATCCGAATTTGGACAAATGGAAGACAAGTATTTTAGAATGGAGGGAGTAGGAACAAATGGAAACAAAATGAAAAAGAAGCTTGACAGAACAACTCACTTGGTCGCGAATAAAGAGGAAGGGATGGGAAATACTACTCCATCCGATCCCAAAAAAGTGTAGCCACTTGTACGTGAACCGTTCGTTTCCTCTGACATTTATTCTGAATTGGAGGCAGTATTTTATACGTTTGGTATATATGGACCTACTTTTGTTATTTTGTATAATTGGTATTTTTAAGTATTACAAAAATATTTGAAATAAAAATCATGTGCATACTCTATTTAGGCTCTTTTTTTTTTTTTGAGGAAAGGATCTGATTCAAATATCAGGAAACTCAGAACAAGTTACAAACAGGTCCGAAAAGAAAAGAAAAATACAGAAAGACCACACAACTTGCAGAGAGCACCCCGAGCCACCTGGAAAGAACGCAATCAGATCCACCACTGTCGCTCCCCAAGTTCCTAGTCGCAACCAGAGAAGCCGTACCACCGTCCGCCGGGAAGAAGACGCCACCACCTTGTAGAAGACCGCAGACGCCATCCGCCGCAAGAGACGGAATCTAACCTCGCTGAAGGAGCACGGCCAAAGCGCCATCTTCCCGCTTCCGCCCAGCTTCCAGCCGCCACCGCAGCGCCTAGGACCACCACCTCCAGCACCCACCTCCGCACGGTCGCTCCCCTCGCCACCACGGCCGGCCACTCTATTTAGGCTCATTTATTTGTATGCAATGTCAAAAGACCAGCATCATCCGCAGAGGCAGTACAGAGCTGGCTTATAAGCGTAGGGGTCAGCTGACCCCAATGGAAAACACCAAATTTTCACTAATTAGCACTAGCTAATGAGTTTCTACAGAAGATGACTCGAGTCAAAATAGATGGAAGATGGACATGACCCATTGACATTTTTCTCTAGCTTCATTCATGTGCAGAGGCTATGAGAAAACCAGAGAAACGACAAGTGTCATGGCACAACATCAAAACGATCTTGAATAAGAAAGTTTACATGGAAGTTCTTTGGATCCTCCTCCCGGCATCGCTAGACTCATGTGCTTAGTTATATGATGGTTGAAAAACATAAAATCATTTTTGCATGAATGAACGCAAGTTGTTCCAAGGAAACGATGCCACGTGAACTGAAGAGGGAAGACCACGTCTCTACCACCTTGTACAGCCAATCACGTGCTCCGATCCAAGTGTGGCCCACCTGCCCGTGTCTGCTTATCACTACGCGACCATCCACGTCAGTCAACTGCCCCGGCCGCATTCCCTGGCCCACAGGTCAGTGAATGAACCAACACGGATATCCATCCAGATCCCCAGACCCGACCCACCTCCAGCATCCATCGTCTTCCCCGATCGATCTCCCAGATCCACCACCACCACCAGACCAAACCACACGAACGAACTCCACTCCTCTAAACCCCCCGCGCGGATGAAACCCTAGCGACCAGATCTCCCGCCCCGCCCCGCCATGGCCGCCGCCGCCGCGTCCGCGATGCTGGGCCCCCTGCTGCGTCTCAAGACGAAGCAGCAGGAGCTCCTGCTGCGCGTCTCCGCGCTGGCGCTCATCTACGTGCTCGCCTTCGCCGTGCGCCTCTTCTCCGTGCTCCGCTACGAGTCCATGATCCACGAGTTCGACCCCTACTTCAACTACCGCACCACGCTCTACCTCACCCAGCACGGCTACAAAGAGTTCTGGAACTGGTTCGACGCCGAGAGCTGGTACCCGCTGGGCCGCGTCGTCGGGGGCACGCTCTTCCCGGGCCTCATGGTCACCGCCGCCCTCCTCCACCGCCTCCTCCACGCGCTCTCCCTCGCCGTCCACATCCGCGAGGTCTGCGTCCTCACCGCGCCCTTCTTCGCCGCCAACACCACGCTCGTCGCCTACGCCTTCGGCCGCGAGATCTGGGACTCCGGCGCCGGCCTCGTCGCAGCCGCGCTCATCGCCGTCTGCCCGGGTACATCTCCCGCTCCGTCGCCGGGTCCTACGACAACGAGGCCGTCGCCATCTTCGCGCTGCTGCTCACCTTCTACCTCTTCGTCCGCGCCGTCAACATGGGGTCTCTCGCCTGGTCGCTCGCCGCCGCGTTCGGCTACTTCTACATGGTATCCGCATGGGGAGGCTACGTCTTCATCATCAACCTCCTCCCGCTCTACGTCCTCGTCCTGCTCGTCACCGGGAGGTACTCGCAGAGGCTCTATGTCGCCTACAACTGCACCTATGTGCTGGGGATGCTGCTCGGGATGCAGATCCGATTCGTCGGCTTCCAGCATGTGCAGTCCGGAGAGCACATGGCCGCCATGGGAGTGTTCTTCCTGCTGCAGGTACAAACTCTCACAAACATCTAGTACGTGAAATGCATTGCGCAGGTTTGTTTGTGAATAGAGACGACTAGAGCTAATTTTAGATGGCTTAAAAAGAAATGGCCCTGTTAATTCATTGTAGTCAGTTCGTAGCTTCCTTGCCTTGGAAAATTCATTTGATCACTCTGATTTCACAATTCGAGAACAGAAAATTATCTCGTTTGAATGCTGATCTATCCTGGCAGATACACAAAATATCTAGATGGCTTTATAGTAGAACATTAAAGCTTTATTACTTGAACAAATTAAAAGGTGTCCTAGCTAATTAGGGTGTTTATATTATTGATGGAATTTCATTAGGCTTCAGTTGATTGAAAAGGGGAAATTGCTTTCAGATTCAGGTTAAAGTAGTATGGACATTATATGGACAAATTAAATGTTGTCCTAGCTGTTGTGTTCAGAATAAAGCTGAAACATTATTGTGAAATGCGAGGGAGATATTTGCAGATAAAGCTGAAAATGTTTTTGGGCACTTTATTTGAAGGAATGGTTCAGATGAAATGGTCCTGTTGATATCTTAGGCACTTTGTATCGTTAGGCTTCTTTGACTTAGAAAATGTGGGCAAATCATTTCTGTTTTTTTGCGGAGCAGATCATACTAACCATGTCCATGCTTAACATCTTTGATATCTTGCCATAAAAAACAATCAGTAATATTCTAGATTCTCAAATTTGTAGCGTCAGCAGTCAACTAATTGAACTCATAAGTGTTCTGATGTTTACTGCTTATCTTTTCAATGAAACACCTGAAGGCTCCCCTCCTCTCTCTTGTCTTCAGGGAAAAAAAATGCAAATTGTTAATTTTTTGAAACTTAGCGAGTGTAGATCTTATGGTGTACTTGTTTTTTGGATGTGTATTTCGTACTGTTGGTATTATCATTCTTTCTCAACGTTTATCTATTTTGTTGAAGTTCTTCTTCTACTTTCTGTAGATACATCATTGAAAAGAAAAGCTAACATAAACCATTTTGTTCTTTTGCAGGTTTTCTTCTTCTTGGATTGGGTGAAATACATGCTGGATGATGTTAAACTATTCAAGTCATTCCTCAGAATTACTCTGACATGTGTTATAAGTGTTGGCACACTTGCTCTCGGGATTGGTACTGCATCAGGTTACATATCCCCTTGGACAGGACGGTTTTATTCCCTGCTTGACCCGACCTACGCAAAAGACCACATACCGATCATCGCGTCTGTTTCTGAGCATCAACCAACAGCATGGTCTTCCTTTATGTTTGATTTCCACATCCTTCTTTTCCTGTTCCCAGCGGGCCTCTATTTCTGCTTCAAGCGCCTCTCAGATGCCACCATATTTATAGTTATGTATGGCCTCACAAGTATGTACTTTGCTGGTGTGATGGTTAGGCTAATTCTTGTCGCAGCACCTGCTGTTTGCCTTATTAGTGCAATTGCTGTATCTGCTACAATTAAAAATTTGACAACATTGATCCGGACTAAAAGCAAAAGTCCACAGACTACTGGAAAAACAACAGGTTCAAAGGCAGCTGCCAAGGTATTTTTTCACGTATACTTGCTGTTATATAATTTTACTTTTGTATGTAGTGGACATGTAAATAAGTAACTTTGATAAAGGTTCATAAGAAAATCCAGTCTGAGAATCAAGTAGTACAATCAAATAATCATTATACTCCCTCCGTATCAAAATATAAGTCTTTCCACCAACTTTTCACACACATGTATGTAGACATATTTTAGTGCAAGATTCATGTGAACCTTACACTAAAAAATGTCTAGATACATGTGTGTGTAAAGTTGGTGTAAAGACTTATATTTTGACACGGAGGGAGTACTTTACATCCTTTATAGAAGAGGCGTGAAAAACTATATTTCAGTGTTTATCATAGGAGTAAATAAGATGGATCTAAACCTTATTTAACAGTTCTTGGGCCAATCACAACCGTGTTGGATGTGGGACTGTACGTTTTCCAGACTAACTGATACAATAGTGATAAGAACACAAGAACTTATGATATGAAGCTTGGTCCTCACAAAAGATGTGCTTTTGTTGACAACATGTCAATTTCCAACTTTTAACTTGAAATCGCAGAAGATTTTGAAATTGTTCGGCCATTTCTGCCAATTGTTTTATATTTTAATTTTCACTTCACTCTGCAACTGACTGATTTGGGTTCTTGTGTAAACAGGGAGCAGTTGATCAACCCTTGCCTTTCCAACATAATGCAGCTATTGCCTTACTTCTGGGCGCTTTCTACTTGCTCAGCAGATATGCAATACACTGCACTTGGGTGACGTCTGAGGCTTACTCTTCTCCTTCTATTGTTCTGTCAGCAAGGGGACACAATGGAGGAAGAGTTATATTTGATGATTACCGTGAGGCATACTATTGGCTTCGTCAAAATACTCCTACTGACGCCAAGATTATGTCATGGTGGGACTATGGATACCAAATTACAGCCATGGGTAACAGAACTGTTATTGTTGATAATAACACGTGGAATAATACACACATAGCTACTGTTGGACGGGCAATGTCATCTTACGAAGATGAGGCATATGAGATAATGCAATCATTGGATGTGAATTATGTGCTTGTCGTGTTTGGAGGTGTTACTGGGTACTCCTCTGATGACATCAATAAGTAAGTTAATCAACTTAATCATGAGTACTGTACATATTATGTAATGTCTGTATGCCTCTGATTGGAGATGGGAGTGAGGCAATTTAAATCGAAAATCAGATTCTCTTAGCTGCTCATTTCCAGGTTCTTATGGATGGTGCGTATTGGTGGAGGAGTATTTCCTGTAATCAAAGAGCCGGATTACCTTGTTAATGGGGAATATCGTGTTGACAAGGGGGCATCACCAAAAATGTTGAATTGTCTAATGTAAGTACTGTTTACAAGTGAAGTACTTTGTTTGTGCTGTGATTCTGCTTTCTGTCCTTTCTTCGTATGTGAGAAAAAAACACTAGTCTGAGAAGGAAAAATTGTGGTATTATCACCCAAATTTCTGATGGGGTTGATAACTTTTCAACGTGAACAGATATAAAGTTCTTACTCGGTAGCAAATTCGCTAAGAATTTTTTTTGTGCTGTGTCATGTGTGATGCCATGTGGGGCCAGTAGCATGCCGGCCTTGGCAAGACTTGGGACCAGCAGCAGCCAAGGCTTGACCTCTTATCTTATAGTTTCCTTATTTATCAAGTTAGTATTCCATGGATAGAGTTTGATTATAGATAAGAAAGCATCAAGGGTTAGGAAAGGTTTAATCTGACAATCAAACTAAGTACTGTGTAAGAGGATAAAAAAACAATTAATAAAGAAACCAGAAAAGGAGGGCTTTATCTGCACCAAACCATACCTCATGTACAAACACACGGTAAACCTCCCCTGCACAAATACGCTCTCAGGAGGTTAGGTCATCTTAGTTGTGGTCGGTTGTTGAATAGGCCTGGTACTTCACCTTGGCAGTTCCATATTCTATTCCATGACGGAAGATGCTTATCAATGATGAGTTTCCTGAATATTTAGTTATTTTGCATTATCACCCGCCTTTTTGATATTGTGAACCCATGCAAAATTTCATAACATGTGTCTTGTCTACTCTATATACATTTGCCACTGTTATTGTTCAAATAGCTATGGTTACCCATTGCTGTTTCTATGTGCCTCATCTCCTTAATTGTTTGGCAGGTACAAGCTCTGTTATTATCGATTTGGAGAGCTGACCACGGAATATGGAAAACCTCCAGGGTATTGTACATCATCACCACTGACCACTGTTATTGTTATTTAATGTGCCTATTTCAATTTCAAGATTAATCAGTTCCAAATGGAAATGTCTCTACTTGATATATTTATTATATATATAAAGTTAGATTAGCAGCTTCTGAGCTAACTGTAGCATGCATTATCCAATCTCTTTTAGGAAGACTAGTATTTTTTCTATGACACCTGTAGTCTGTAGACAACATCCGTAAGATGATATGACCTATCTTGTTGTGTTCTGATATTCTCAACACAGGTATGATCGAGTGCGAGGAGTGGAGATAGGCAACAAAGACGTGAAGCTTGAGTACTTGGAAGAAGCATACACAACATCAAACTGGATAGTGCGCATATACAAGGTCAAACCTCCAAAGAACAGATCCTGAGGTTTCTCCCTGGGAGAGAAGCGGCAAGACCTACATTACCTTGGACAAGTGAGAAGGTTTGAGGAGATGGGCGACTGTTTTGATATTGACACCAGAAGTGTCCCTGAACATGAACTTTTGTTTTGGCTGTGACTGACATTAGTAGCCCAGAGTGTCGTTTTGAATTTGAGAAGATGCAATCGTGACAGCCGCTGCCATATTTTTTTTGGATTGAGCATGTTATGAGGGAATGTTAGATGGTTTTGTAAACCTTTGGGTAGTAACTTTGGAATTGTGTTGACCTGGCACTCGAAATTTATCGGTGCTGGATACAACTAAAGAAAACACTGTTGGCTGTTCAGTATTGTTTTTCTCCTCTAAACAAGATTATCATCGTAGTTGCAACTTTATTGTCCACTGAGTGACATACAGCCCTTGGTCTGCTTGGTCTTGTATGCATTGGAACTCTCAGTGCTTCCCTAGGATGCTCATTTGCCTGTTGCTGATAGGGTTCTTGCAGCAGTTGTCCACGATCACTTTGGGTGACGGACGCCTATCTCTGTTTTGGCATGAATGGTGCCCAGGGAGCGGCGTTTTGGTGCCCGGGCACAGATACACCTGGTATCTGGACGGCTCAGGTTGCGTTGAGGCAGGCTGCAGGCTGCGGCAATTTCGACCTGGCAGGTGGGGTATGGTCGTGACGGACGGCAGCGCGCGGAGGACGTCGCTCTTCCTGTGCTCTGGGGGCATGACGCTTGATTTGCCCGTCCCTGCGGACCAGATAACATCGGTGTCAACGCAACCACCCTCCCCACCGCAGTCGCGGAAGCACGATGGGCGTCGACTCTGAGACTGCGGAGGCTGAAACACTTGAGTGGCGCAAGGAAATCGGGGCTAGTGCGGTCGATTCTTTGGAGATGGAGGTGGTGGCGGCAGCCAGGATGAAGATTCTGGATGGTCGACCAGTATTGTTCGACGGGATGGAATTTCTGCTAGATCCAGTCGACAGGTGAGTGAGAACTACGCGCCTTCGTGGTCGGGGACCAATCAATCTTGACCCTCTCTTGTATTTCAGTGGTCTTGTGTTCTGCCCGCAGGTTTCCGACGAGGGAGGCAGCGGGTGATACCGGCAACGGGATGGATCTCCTCAAAGCGGTGGCTCAGAGCAGAGAGAGTTCCCGGATGGGAGAGGAGGTTTGTCTCCCCAGAACCTTTCAATTCCATTAGTGCCGTGAGTATTGGAGCGGAAGTATGACCAGAAAAAAGGGGAACCACGAAAAAACAGAGTAAAAGAAATTGTGCAATTTAAATCTGTCTATGACTTCATGGTTTTGATAGTATGACGGAAGTAGAAAGAAAGCTGAAATCCTTTTGTGTATCCCATCCAAGCAGACAATTTTCATTTTGCATTTTTGTTTATGGAGTGTTGGGACTGCATGAGTAGCACAAGCTGAAGCTTTGGGAAAAATGGCATATTATTAGGCACATTCTGCATGTTTTTTTAGGTAGAAAATGACGTAGTCTAACCACGACAGTGCACTGAGCTAAATCTGATATGTTTGTGAGCGTCTGTTGGTAGAACATAGGTGGGTGTGCTGAAAATTCTTCCATCTATTCCATCCCACACGAAATTTCATTCTGCATTTATGTGGCGTGAGTGTCTGGTATATAGCATGAATGATATAGTTTGATGGAATTGTGTTGTTTCTGGGCCAGGAATTGGAAAAAAAATGGTGGCCGTTATAGTTGTCTGAAAAAAATGCTCGGGAAATTAATGGTGTCAAGTTAAAACTGTAATTGCAGGGTTAGAATTGGGGATGCTCTGGAAGAAAGACCGATATGTGCTGACAGGATGGGGGCTCTGGAGAAATCGGTTAGGGATTATGCGGAGAATCTGACGGAAAGTGTTGTGAAGCCAGAGTTGGGGACAAGTTTCGACTCGCTGAACGAGGGTTATGACTTCTACAATTTGTATTCCTGGGAGCATGGATTCGGAGTGAGGTATGCCAAGAGCAGGTTGAACGCGTCGAGAACAAAGTGTGTGCAGAAAATTGTGCATGTGATGCGCGGGGTGATAGATCGGATCTAACACCGGTAAAGGGTAATCTGCAAATTTGAACAGTCTTGGCAATTCAGCCATAACTTTTGCATATGACCTCGGATCGAAAAAGTTTGTGAACGAAAAAGCTTTGTATCGAAATTTTGATCTAGAAAATCCTGTGATCAATTGAAGAGGGTCAAATTTAGATTTGGCAAATTCGATTCCTAAAGAAAGTTTTTTTTGGGTTGCAAGTTTCGGCGTTAGAACGTCTAACTCGTTTTTGCAGATTTGTGTTTTGTGACCAGTATGGCCCATGTGTATGTGATGCATGTGTGTAATATTTTCATGACCTGCGTGTCGTGAGTATGTTCAACACGGCAGGAGCCAAGTGTGTTGCCACTTATTGTAATTTGCGGCCTGCGTGCCGACTTGTGATGATCAAATCTACCATGTAATTTACATTACTAGCTGTTAGGTGTAATAGCTTGGAGTAGTTCTTGGAGGACTCATCACTCGGAGGGATGGCGCACATGTACCATGGAGATGGAGATCATCATGGTGTACAGGTTCTATGGAGATGGAGATCACCATGAGAAACGGGCCATACTGTGTCACAACTATGTGATTGCTATTCCTTTTGTTTTACTCCTATGCATGTTAGATTCGTGGAAGTAGAACGATCCCTCACAAATGTTAAGTTCTCATGCCCCGCCAACTAAACCTTGCACCATCCCATGTCTTCTACGATCGATGGTGGGCCTATGACAGTAGGGTGCCATCGGTTTTCGTTGACTAGATGAGTTTGTATCGGATACTTACACGCATAAGAGTTGGTTAACTTAACAAGGTAATCTTAACGGTTAAGCGCCTTGGGGCATAAAGGTTGGCGTTTTGACATAGAGATATCACCCAACAACAAGAGTCATATGTGATATGATTAGCAAAGTGTTGCTTACCGAACTACCTTGTTTTCTAGCGGTGAAGCGTCCGGCTCACTAGGAGACTTGTTCGTTGCGGATCTTGAATCACTAAGTACCAACAGAGGGATGTTGGTTTTAGTGGGAGTAGACTCGTTAAATAGTTTAATGTTTTACTCTATCATGGATTTTTGTCTTAGTATTTTGCATGTTTTTCTGTTGTAGATCAATGGCACGTAACCCACCCACCCCCTTTGCTTTGCGTTCCATCCTTGAGAAAGAAAAGTTAACTGGAACAAACTATTCGGATTGGATCCGGAATCTGAGAATTGTTCTCAGGGCTGATAAGAAGGAAAGTGTTCTGGATACCCCATTACCAGATGAACCTCTTGACACCGACACTGCTGCAATTAGGACTGCCTACAAGAGAGCATGTGATGAGTCTCTTGAGGTCAGCTGCCTTATGCTTGCTTGCATGGAACCCGACCTTCAAAAGCAGTTTGATGGTCAGGAAGCGTACGATATGATCGTTGCGCTTAAGGACATGTTCCAGACCCAGGCCAGGACTGAAAGGTTCAATGTCGCTAAGGCTTTTGGTGAATGCAAGCTAGCTGAAGGAGTGATGACTCCCAAGTGCAGGAGATCAATTGTAGTACCTTTCAAATAGAAAAAGTTGTCGAACCCACGAGGAGCTGGAGGTATTGGTTAGTAAGATTGATAAACAAAGCAATGAAAGATGCAACTGTTTTTGGTATTTTCGGTTGTATAATTCCAATGCAGCAAGTAACAGTAACAAGTGAAAGCTCTCAAAGAGAGAAAGTGTGGGGACCCCAGACCGGCAGTCTGAGACCTCCAGTATGCATACATTCACGATCCCATGATCAGTCAGTCGTGAACAACATACTTAAGTTGACATTGCAGATACATCATCCATTACATAACGAATACACGTTTCTACAAATGGTCACATGACCCAGACAAAAACAACTGGCACGCAGGGCATAGAAACACATAACACAGCGGAAATCTTAACACACAAACGTGGCAAAGCCCAAGTCATGCCTTGACTACCTACAGGCAACTGACTGGGAGACGTTCCTAGTTCGCACAGACGTCGACGAACTCTCGATCTTCCGCATACTCCTCATCTTCGACGTAGTCTTCTCAATGAAAATCTGGACATTGGAATATCCAGGGCACAGCCATGAGTACAATTATGTACTCGCAAGACATCCCGAATGAAGCTTATAAGATGCAATCATGCTTATATGGTGGAATAGGTAGGCTGTAATTAGGGTTCACTACCCATGATGGATGAAAGATTCATCATGGTTGATTAACATCTCTATATCTTTATTGAAAAAGATACTTCAAAAGATAAGTTTTCGCAAAGAATATTGAAGAGAAGAGCAGATTTTTCTTTGCAAAACTTCTTGGAAAACACTCATCAGGTTTCCATCATCAGCACCTCCCAGGTACTTAATCCGCCTTTCCAGTACCTCCCAGGTACACTCCTTTCCAAAACCTCCTTTTTAAAAACATCGACACAATGCTAGACGACATTGACCATTCAGCTGTCCATGACCGCGGACGCGGCTATTCGAATAGTTTTGACTCTGCAGAGTTTGTACACTTTCACCACACCATCCGGTACATCTGCCGTGAACACCACGGACTGCCCGCGACAGTATGCGAACATCAGATAACCGATCATAACTTCCACTATGTCTATGCTAGTATGCGATTACCTCTTCAGTGGGTTTGTTCTCCCCGGCACCGAGTGAGCTAGCCGTATCGATCCGGTTGCCCCTAGACATCACACCGCCATGGCAGGAGACCCACTGTTGCTTGCCGGTGGCACTCGCAGTCCACACTTTGTATGCCCATATCCAGCATTCGGTTCCGGGGACTTTAACCCCTTCTAGCCAATTGAGGTAAAGTCTCACACTAACACAAACAAGCTTCCATTAAGCCCGTGCCCATTTTGAGTGATGTGGTTGTACGGTAGGGCTGTCAGGCACAAGACTAGTCTATGTGTCGTTTTCGAAAAACATTTCCAAAACATCTTCTTCACAATCCTCCCGTGGACAAGGTCCCACCTTTCCCGGGTTTTTCTTTTAAAACCTTTGTTTTTCGAAAACACACTTTTAGGGGTGTCCACTTAGGGACTTCAAAATTATTAACTTGTGGTGGTAAATATTCCATATGGTGGCTAAGGGCTTGGTAACACCAAGTTGTAACTAATGGCAATGTAATAATTTATAATAACACTAGTAGTAATGGCCATATCAAAAATAGTTTTGTTTTTCCAAGTTTTTGTAAAACTTCAGAAGTAAATCATGCATGATATAATGATAAGTATAGTAGCAAGCATTTGGGAGCTTGCCTTGGTACTGGTCAAAGTCTTGTCCCTGAAATAAACAGGATTGACAATAGGCCTCCTCAGCAACAGCTTCTTCCTCGGGTTCTAGCGTCGCAAAAGAGAGTAACCACCAATCAGTACCAACTAAAGGTACATACTAGCAACAAGCATCACATACAGCAAGCAAACATCATTGCACAACAATCATCTACTTTTCAAAAATAAAAATCTACCACATATTTTTATTTGAAAAGAAAACTAATAGAGCTATGCTCTAGTTTGAGAATTTTATTCTCAAACCAAAATGCAATGGGGTCAGTGGGTGTACCACTATCAACCAAAGCATAAAGAGGTCATTTAGCCTCTGGTCATTTACAAAAGTCACCTAAACACAAGCTAGACAAAAATCTATTCATACTAGTGAGTCACAAATATTATCAAAAGTAATATTCTAGTTAAACATGCTTTGCTAAGGGCTAAGTAATATCCAAACAAGGGTGACATGCTATTCAACCAGTAGCAACATAACAAGCTACTGATGTTCACACAACACTCTCTAAAGTCATTCCATATAAAGGATTTTTATCCTCATACAATCCCTAAATGCTAGAAAAGTCTAGGAAATAGTCCTACTAGTGATAATATCCTCTCACAACACATGAAGCACTCAACTTCTCCTAGCATGTTATCAATATGAAGTAACACAATCATAACAGAGAATATCAAACCTACACATGCTAGAAATCACAAAAAGAATACTAACCCATATTATAAAACTAAATAAAACTATAAATAATTATTATCAGAAAAGCATAAAATCTAGTTTTGCTCACCCAATTAAATCTACAGCTCAATAAATCACACCAAGATAGGATTAGGTACTCCTAAACATATACAAGCCAACACAATTGGATTCACTTCAAAAATCATCACCAAATAATTTCCAAAAATCCTAGAATAGCCTACTGGACATTTACAGAAATGCATGCCATTTTAATTAGGTTGATCTTTAGCAAGCAAGACCAAGTTCTACTGCTAGGTAACACTTAGAGCTTTCCAAAACAGTTGAGTTTGCATTTTTGTGATTCTTAGAAAAAAAGATATTTAAGTTTTAGTGAAAACCAGTACTTCTGCCTCTCCATTTATTTCTCCAAAAATAATGACTAAAATGTAGATCTACAAGTTGGGTGTGTTTAAGAACTTGCAGAGGTACTACCCAGATTTTTGGTTTGATTTTATTTTGCATTTTCCTATTTTAAACGGATTTAAACCAGAGACACATATTCTGCCAGTTTCTAAAAACTGAAAATCACAGAAAAGAAAAAAAAAACGGCGCACGGGCCGAATCTCGCTGGGCGAGCCCAGCTAAGGCCGAAGCGGCCCAGCTAGGTGCGCGCGCGTGGCGCGGCGCGGGAACGGGTGGCGTTCAAAGGGAGCCGTCGATCTGGAGATCGACGATCCAGACGCGTCTTCTTCCTCCTCTCTCTCTCTCTCTCTCACCGCGACACGGGAAGATCGAGCTCGGGGATAGCTCACCTAGGGGCGACGTGGGGCGGTGGCGAGTGGTTGGGGCGGTCACGCGAGCTTGAAGCCGTGCAGGGGTGGCGGCGGCAGCGGCAACGGTGCCACGGTGCAACTCCGGCGAGCTCGAGGTCCGGCGGGACGTCGAGGACGGCGGCGGCGCTTCTGCAGGCAAGAGGCCAGGAAAACGTGTCAGGGGCGTGTTCTGGAAGCTCGGCGGTGCGATGGTGCAGAGAGGTAGGAGAAATCGGCAGTGGAGCGGCGGCAACCTCCAACGCGACCTCGCTCGGGCTCCGGCGAGTTCTTCCTCCGCCTCGCTCGCAGAGAGCGAGAGGTAAGGAAAAGATGGGGTGGGGCGGGTGCGGTGGATGTGTGGAGGTGGGTGGCGAAGTGTGAGAGGCAGTGGTGGCTTAAATCCGAGGAAAACATCCTCTCCCCCACTCGGTGTCAACGGCCGGGCGGCGTGGGTGTGTTCGAGCACGCAAACGTCGGCTCTGGGCTTCCTCAGGGCGTCAACTGGTGTCCTCTCCGTTGAGTGGGTTCTGGGCAGGGCAAGGACGCGAGGAGGAGTGAAGAAATGGGCTGCTCTCTCCTCACGGTCCACTCCCGAGTCACATCACGGCCACCTCCATGTCTCCTCTCCTACTGCTCCTCGTTGACCTCAACGAAGCCATACAATGGCATGGAGATGAAGTGGGGACATGGGGGAGTAGAATGGACATGGTCGCTCCCTCTGGTTCGCACGAAATCAACACGAAAACGTGCTCCAAAATTCTGCCCGTGCTGTGAACAGTAATCTTCAGAAAATTCAGTTTTTCAGAAAAACGGCTAAGTGTCAGGGCAGTCAACAGATAGCAAAAGTTGCTGCTTTAATCACCTAGCAAATCAAGTCCAAATGGAAAAATTTAAATTGGTAAATGATCTCCAGGTTGAATACTTCCATTTAATATTTTTGGTCCATTTTTGAAAAATGTTTAAGGGCAGGGAAACATGCTGGTAAGTGGGCTACTCTCTGACTGTTTCTGACTTTTCTGTTTTTCTGTTTTTTTTCTGTTTTCTGTCTTAATCTTTAGCCATATAAACATGCATGTATCTAGGGGTTCCAAAGGTACAAAAGGTGATCCAAGGGCATGGAACCAATGTCCACACACCATAGATCATCTCCAAACTCAAATTTTCCATAATTGCACATTTTAACCACATAAAATAACATGTCCAAAACAGCAAGTCTTAACAGATTTCAGAAAATAAAAACCTAATTAGAAAATTCTAAAAATTTGTTTTGCACAAACCACAAGCACTAATATTTCACACATGGATGATCAAGAGTACAAGCACAAGTGGGTTCACACATAGGTTCATAATTTGGAGTCTCACTTATATTCTACAAAAGGCTAAAAATAAAAACGGGGGATTAAAAATGGGGGTGTGACAGAAAGCCCAATCCTCTTATGTGACAAGAGGACAAGCTCAAGTGATATGTGACTTATATGTGGAAAACGTTCCCAAGGGTGGCATGGATAATGCTAGGCATAGAGATTTATTAAACAACACGTTGAATATCTTGTCAAGTTTTAATCTTTTTGGACGAAGCCATAATTCGGTATAGCTAAATAAATAGACTACAGCCCCTTATGATGGATCATGTGGCCAAGTAAATGACTGCACAAGAGTTATTAAGACATAAAGTCCCACCATAGCATTACACTCTAAGGTCCCCGATACTAATACCCTCATACTATAACTTCAAGATTCTAACTCAGGCTTACGTGTCCTCCCAAGTCTTCCTCAATTCATTATACTACGGTGTTCTCCTATGAGCCCATATAGGCGAAGTGTTGTGCAGTCGACGTTTGCACAACACCATCATAGAATCACATAAAAGATAAACTCTTGACAAAATACCAACACATGTCATATATAAATCATTGCCAATTCATCCTATGCCCTCAGGAACATACGGGAACTACTCACAACGTGCAAACATGATCATAATCAGTGGCATAAGTGGTACAACACAATCTGAAATTATAACTTCACCACCAAATAATGACAAGTACTCAATCACTAACATGAATAGTAGCACAAGACAAGTATCTAGGGTATAGCAACTCTCAAACTGCGAGGGGAACGGAGTGGATCACGGTGATGATGATGGAGATGGTGCTGGTCTTGATGGGGGTGATGATGTAGAGGCCTCCTCCCACGCCAAGGAGGAGAGGTGATGATGCTGACGATGATTTCCCCCTTCTCCGGAGCTCCGGAGAAGCAGGATCTGACCCCCCTCGGAAGGGATCAGGAGTTTCGCCGCCGCCGCGACCTCGGATGGACTTGGAAAAATTAGGGCGTTACTTTTCGGGCGAGACGAAGGCGTCGATAAAAAGCCCCAGGCGAGGAGGTGCCCGAGGCCACTTTTAGTGGGCCCCACGCAGCCTAGGGTTTTGGCCGCGTGGGCCCACCCCTTTTGGGCCTCGTGGCTCTCCTCTCTCCTCTCTTCGGTCTTCTTCCCTCTGCCTTTCTCCCGATAAAAACTGACGTGGTATTTTTCCTTTTATTATTTGGGTTCCTGAAACTCCTGAAACAATAAAAACAAGAAAATGGGGTTTTCTGCCTCCCAGATATTAAATACCAAAAATGGGGACTTTGTGTGAAAGTCTCCAAAATCATCTAAAACATGTAAAAACAATCATATAATCATGCAAATAACATTCTAGTATGATACTAAAAGTTATATAAATGATGATATAAAATGCACGTATCAAGGAGCAGCAGTAGGCCCGCACGTGATCAAGATGCTTGGTTACGCGCAGACTTTGGACAAACTGGGTTTTCCATTGGGCCGAGAGTTGGCCACTGATTTCATTTTAGCGTCACTTCCAGCCAGCTATGGGCACTTCATTTCGAACTACCATATGCATGGGGTGGAGAAGGACCTTAATGAACTCTGTGGGATGCTCAAGACGGCAGAATGTGACATTAAGAAGTGTGCAGGGCATGGCCAAGTGTTGGCTGTGCAGAACAAGCCCAGCTTCAAGAAGTATGGTAAGGCCAAGGGAAAGGGAAAGGCTAAAGATACGATCTCCAAGCCAAAACCTAAGCCTAAGGATGGACCTAAACCTGACACAGAATGTTTCCACTGCCATGAGACTGGACACTGGAAAAGAAACTGCAGCAAGTACCTTTCTATGAAGAAGAGTGGAAGTAAGACTTCTAGCTCAGGTACGCTTGTGGTTAATGTTATAGAGATTTTTCTCGCTGACTCCATTATTAACTCTTGGGTATTTGATACCGGATCGGTTGCTCACATTTGCAAGTCGATGCAGGGGCTGGTAAGGAGTAGAAGCGTGAGACAAGGAAAAGTTGATCTTCGCGTCGGAAATAATGCAAAGGTTGCAGCGTTGTCCGTTGGCGTCATGCAACTGCACCTCCCTTCAGGATTTGTGATGGAATTGAATAATTGTTATTACGTTCCAGCTTTGAGTCGAAACATTATTTCTCCTTCATGTTTGATGAGAGATGGTTATTCATTTGCGAGTAAAGACAATGGTTGTTTAATCTCTAAGAATGATATGTTTGTGGCTTTTGCATTCATTGTGAATGGGTTGTTTATTTTGAATTCTGATGATGCTCATGATGATGCGCATGTCTATAACATAAGTGCTAAAAGGCTTCGGCCTAATGATTTGAATCCCACCTATATTTGGCATTGTCGTTTGGGTCATATAAGTGAAAAACGCATGAAGAAACTCCATACTGATGGTATTCTAAATTCGTTTGATTTTGAATCATACGAGGCATGCGAAGCATGTTTGCTTGGAAAGATGACCAAGTCGCCTTTCAATGGTTCTCCAGAGAGGGCGACAGACTTGTTGGAACTCGTGCATACTGATGTATGTGGACCAATGAGCACGACCGCACGAGGTGGTTTTCACTACTTCATAACTTTCACTGATGATTTTAGTAGATATGGATATGTCTACCTAATGAAGCATAAATCTGAAACTTTTGAAGTGTTCAAGGAATTCCAGAATGAAGTTGAAAATCAACGTGGCAAGAAAATTAAAGCTCTACGATCAGATCGTGGAGGAGAGTATTTGAGCCATGAATTTAGCAATCATCTGAAGAGTTGTGGAATAGTTTCACAACTTACGCCGCCCGGGACGCCTCAAAGAAATGGGGTGTCCGAACGACGTAATCAAACTTTGTTGGACATGGTTCGATCAATGATGAGCCATCAGATCTACCATTATCGTTTTGGGGTTACGCTCTAGAAACAACAGCTCACACACTAAACAGGGTGCCATCTAAATCCGTAGTGAAGACACCATATGAGATGTGGAATGGGAAGAGTCCCAAGTTGTCTTTTCTAAAGATTTGGGGATGTGATGCGTTTGTCAAGCGACTCCAGTCGGACAAGCTCACACCCAAGTCGGATAAGTGAATATTCGTAGGATATCCAAAGAAACCTTAGGATATTACTTCTACAACCGAGAAGAGGGCAAAGTGTTTGTCGCTCGGAGCGGTGTTTTCCTCGAGAAAGAGTTTCTCAAGAAAGAGGTAAGTGGAAGAACGGTGCAGCTTGATGAAGTTCAAGCTAAGCCAATCGGGGAGGACTCAACGAGCGATGCCGTCATGGCAGAACGAGTTGAGGAACCCGTGGCAAGAGATACACCAGCACTACGAAGGTCGGAAAGGCTCAAAACGCGCGAGAAATATTATTGTTGGACAATGAGACGCGTGAAATATTATTGTTGGACAATGATGAGCCTTCGACATATGCGGAAGCAATGAAGGACCCAGACTCTGAGAAATGGCAATGTGCCATGAGATCCGAAATAGAGTCCATGGATGACAATCAAGTTTGGAACTTGGTTGACCTGCCCGATGGCCATAAAACCATCGAGTGCAAATGGATCTATAAGAAGAAGATTGATATGGATGGAAATGTTCACATCTATAAAGCATGGCTTGTCGCAAAAGGTTTTCGACAAGTTCATGGAATTGACTACGAGGAGACTTTCTCGCCCGTAGTGATGCTTAAATCTATTCGGATAATTTTAGTTATTGCTGCATATTTCGATTATGAGATATGGCAAATGGATGTCAAGACGGCTTTCCTAAATGGAAACCTTGCCGAGGACGTGTATATGATGCAGCCCGAGGGTTTTGTCAATCCTAAAAATGCTAGAAAGGTTTGCAAACTTCAGAAGTCCATCTATGGACTGAAGCAAGCATCTCGGAGTTGGAACATTCGTTTTGATGAAGTGGTCCAAGGATTTGGCTTCACCAAAATCGAATCAGATTCTTGTGTTTACAAGAAAGTTAGTGGGAGCTCGCTCGTATTTCTGGTCTTGTATGTGGATGACATACTCTTATTGGAAATGACATTCCTATGCTTGAATCCATTAAGACCTCATTGAAGAATAGTTTTTCGATGAAGGACTTAGGGGAAGCGGCATACATTCTGGGAATTAAGATCTATAGAGATAGATCAAGGAGGCTAATAGGATTAAGCCAGAGTACATACATTGACAAAGTGATAAATAGATTCGGCATGGAAGATGCAAAGAAAGGGTTCTTGCCCATGTCTCATGGCATACATCTCAGCAAGACGCAGTGTCCTTCGACTATTGCTGAGCGAGAGCGCATGAAAAAGATCTCATACACTTCGGCAATTGGGTCTATTATGTATGCAATGATTTGTACTCGCCCAGATGTTTCTTATGCTCTAAGTGTTACGAGCAGATACAAGGCTGATTACGGTGAAAGTCACTGGACAGCGGTAAAGAATATCCTTAAGTACTTGAAAAGGACTAAGGACATGTTCCTAGTTTACTGAGGTGAGGAGGAGCTCCTTGTAAATGGTTACACCGATGCTAGTTTCCAAACCGATGTGGATGATTCCAAGTCGCAATCGGGCTATGTGTTCACATTGAACGGTGGGGCGGTTAGCTAGAAGAGTTCCAAGCAGGATACGGTTGCTCATTCTACAATGGAGGCCGAGTATTATGCTGCGGCAGAAGCCGGCATGGAAAGTGTTTGGATGAAGAATTTCCTTACGGATCTTGGTGTTATCCCTAGTGCGTCCAATCCATTGGATCTCTACTGTGACAATAGTGGAACCATTGCGATAGCGAAGGAGCCAAGGAATCACCAGAAGTCCAAACACTTTATGCGGCAGTTTCATCTCATTCGACAGTTCATCGAACAAGGTGAAATAAACTTGTGCAAAATACATACGGATCTGAATGTGGCTGATCCGTTGACAAAGCCTCTCTCACAGAAGAATCATGATAAGCACACAAGACGAGATGAATGATATCATCCACGATGTGGACCAACAGATGCACGCAAATATCAAAGAATGCGGGCGGGAAGTACATCTCAAGCTCGCATAGTATCACAACAGTCTCTTCCTGCAGCGTTGAGAGTCTCTTTGCGGTGATTGACTTTCGAGAGATCACGTCAAAGAAGTTACAGAGTCCAAAAAGGGTCTCACGGACGTGCTTGTCCATTATTCCTCGGATCGCAACTGGGAATATATGTGTCATCATCACGTGACAATCATGAGACTTCATACCGCTGAAATTCTTTTTCTGCCAGTCTAAGAATCTGCTTATCAGCCCCGAGTAACCCAAAGGCACTTTGACTCCTAGAAGGCACTTCATCAATTGTTTGACCTCCTTTGGACTAAGAGTGAAGCAAGAGGGGGACAATAATAGTCATTCTTCTTAACCCTTTTGGCATTGTGACCGTCCGTCTCCTCATCCAACTGGTCGTCTACCACATTTTTGCGCTGCGCATGAAGCTCTTCCCTGATGTTCATATGTTTAAGGTCAAATCTTGCTTTTGGCCCATCTTTGGTCCTGTCCGCCATGTGGAGCACAGTGCCAAACATACTCTCGAACACATTCTTCGTGACATGCATTAGATCAAGGCAATTTGGCGTAGTGTAGATGGGCCAGTATGGCAAGTCCCAAAACACAGACCTCGTCTTCCAAACACCACAGAGCGGTTTTGGCGCCTTTCGCTTCTTTCCCGGCTCAGGGCACTCTTGCCATTCATTCAGCAACTCGTAAATGTCATTGCCGCTCTTCTTAAGTGGAGGTGCTCGGAGCTCATCTTCACCGTTGAAAAGGTCTCCACGCCATCTCCATGGGTCTTCATCGTTTAGCCACCTTCGATGGCCCATGTAGACGGTTTTCGAAGAACCAGCTTTCTCCAGCTGGTGGAATGTCGGATCATCCAGGCACCTGACACATCCGAAATATCCGTGGCACACCTGGCCGGCAACGTATGCGTAGCCGGGCAAATCGTGCACTGTACACAGCAAGGCAGCTCTCATAGGGAAATAATCTTCTGCAACGGCGTCCCAAGTGGGAACCCCTTGGGACGACCATAACGTGTCTAGCTCATCTTTCAGTAGCTTCAGATACAGATTGATGTCGCTGCCAGGTTGTTTCGGCCCTTGAATTAGCATGCTCATGTGTATGTACTTCCTTTTCATACACAACCAGGGAGGTAGGTTGTATATCCATACAAACACGGGCCACTTGCTGTGTGAACTGCTCTGGTTGCCAAACGGATTGAGACCGTCGGTGCTGCAACCCAATCTGATATTCCTTGGCTCGTCTCCAAAGTCCGCATCGAAAGAGTCTAATGCTTTCCACTAGCTTGCATCCGAAGGGTGTGTCAGAATTATCTTTTCACTCCGGTCTGAATCTTGCACCACTGTCGCCTTTCTTTCCGCGTGCCAGCGCATAAGCTTTGCTTCCTTACGGTTTGCGAAATATCGCTGCAGACGAGGAATGAGCGGAAAGTACCACACAACTTTGCGAGGGGCTTTCTTCCCAGTCTTGTATCGATCGGCATTGCACACTGGACATTTGGTCATTCCCTCGTCCTCTTTCCGAAATATGTAGCAATCGAAGATGCACACATGGTACCTCTCATGCGGTAAATCAAAGGGGCACACGACTTTCTTGGCTTCGTCACAACTTTTAGGACACGTGTTGCCCTTCGGAAGGATACCGTGCAAGTATTCCAGGTTAGCGTCGACGCTTATATCGCTCAATTTGTGTCTTGTCTTCATCTGCAGAAAATCAAGCGATACTTTCAAGCGGGAAGCTTCTGGGTCGCAGCCTGGATACAACGGAGTATTTGAATCTTTCTCCAATTGCGCCAGCTTAGATTCCCTGTTAGCCGTCTTCTGAAGAAACAATTCTGTTAGATGAGGGTCCCGCACGACTGAAGTTAGCGGTGTCCGTGTGTCCTCCTCTTCTAGTACCACATGATCATCATCGTCTTCTTCTACTTCATCATGTTGCACGGGATCCGGATCAGGCTCTTCGTCGTTTGGCCCCTCGTTGTTATTGTCTTGCTGCCCTTGATCCTGATTATTTCCTTCCGGCGCACCATCATTTCCATCATGTTCATCATCTGTTAACCAACGAGTGTGGCCATACATGAAACCACGGAAGAGCAGGTGTTCCAGCAAAGTTCTGGTAAATGGACTGATGCCGACCTCGAGTTTGCATGCGCGACACGGACACTGTATATCTTTGCGCTTATTCTGCAACATGTCTTCCGTCGCGTGTCTCAAGTATGTATTCACGACACGTTCACTCACAATAACCATTATCACCTGCACGTTGTATAATCAAGACAATAATTAAGCACCATTTAATATTTTATCGGGTTTCACGAAAAAATTCGCCATAACCTTCCTACAAATAGGACCCAAGGAGAGTGCCAAAAGTTGCCGAAACGGAAAATGAATCAACATTCCGGCATGGTATTGGCACCCTCATTAATTTTCACACATCACAATAAAAATTTATTCATCACAACTGAATTTCACACATTCCAAGCCATTTTTCATCCAGCATTTCGCATGGTTACGGCGGGCGCATTTATCCGACCAAATTAATTTTAAGAATGTGCTTTAACTTATATATCGCTAAAAGATCACCTTAAGAAAGTTAAAACACACGTCAAAATAACCGCGGAAGTCGGCCGAAGATGAAATCTAGATCTTGAGATATGAGTGACTTGAGTGGATTTCTTTTGGTCAAAGTAGGATGTGGGAGAGAGATCTAGTGGGATCTATCAACTAAATCATCTTTTTGTTGGCTAAAAGTGATTAATTTCATGGGGAAAGGAGCCACAAATGGGGGAAACTCGAGCTAAGAGAGAAGAGTGAAGTGCAATAAGTGAGTAAGGGTGGTAGGTGCGGCCGCACTTATGTCACTTTCCCAGGTTACCGCTGGCGGACGCTTCAGCGTGCCCGCCAGCGGTACTGAACGGACCGCTGGCCTATGGTGCAGTCCGCCCGCGAGCGGTACTGTCCCCATTTTTTTTCCAGCTGAGCTCAGCCGCGGCAACTACGGCTGGCGGGCCCTGTCTTTCGTCCGCCAGCGATACGTTTAGTACCTCTGAAACGTACCTCTGGCGGGCACGTATTGTGGCCGCCAGCGGTAGTTTGCTCCGCCTCCTCCCAGATTTCTGCTCCTACCGCTGGCGGGCAGTGTTGGTCTCCGCCAGCGGTACGTCCAGAACCAGTGACGGACTAGAAAAACCGTCCGCCAGCGGTCGTAGCGCTGGCGGACGAAAATGTTGTCCGCCAGCGGTATGCTGGTGGTTATAAGCCTTTTCCTACTAGTGTGAGCTCCAAGATCATGTCCTGGAGATACGCCTCGACCTCTTCTACGGGCTACATGAAGAACAGGAGTCGGATCAAGAAGCTGCCAGGACGTCGCCAAGCCCGCCGTTCAGTCCGAGAGCACGTCGTCGCCAAGATCTACAAGCACGGATACAGTCTAGGGACCAACCTGCCTACATGAGACGACGGGATGGCCCCGTCGCGCCAGGGGCTCCCGTGGAGCCTGAGGCGCTATCCCCGACGCCGACGCGACACACAACTCCCATGCTTGGCTCGTCGCCATGGCGCAGCGCGGCCGCCAACATCTCGGGGGCACGGATGCTGGCCACCGCGGACGACGCGGACTCCCCCGGCTGCGGATGCTAGCTAGAGAGAGAGCTGAGCTCATGCGATCGATTGGTCAGCTGTGAGCTAGCTACGATGTGTTTCAATCGATCGAAGGTTGCCAGCTTGGCCAAATTGTGACCGATTTTTTTTTTTTAAATTGACCGATGAATTTAATGTTACCGGTTACTTGCAGATTCCAAATTTTAACACCGTTAGATATGAGTGGATGAACGGTTATTAAAAATAGCAATCATTATAAAACTTGTACTACCTCCGATCCATATTAGTAGGCACAACTTTATCTAGATACACATGTATCTAGTCTAAATACTTAACTAGATACATATGAATTTAGACAAAGCTATGCCCACTAATATGGATCGGAGGGAGTATTAAATTTAATGTTAGTGAATGTATGAGCATCGTTGTGTGACCAAATGCCAAGTCGGGCTGAATTAATTAACGGAGTCACAACTCGAAGAAGGAATTTTTGAGAGCAATGTACGTTGCGGTTGTGTACGTGCGTACTCTCCCGGCCGTGCAGCCGTGCAGGCAACGGATGGATCAGAAGGCAGCCAGAATCCAGCAGATCGACGTGTACTGTTGTTGGCCGGCCCAAGCTACCGATGCGGGCGTTCCAGCTCGCTAAAAGCGATACATAGGGTCCTGAATGATTCGACAAGCAGGTTCTACTTTGGTTCCTCGTTTCAGCCCACTAAGGCCCAGCAAGGTTGAGGTAGTCAGAATTGGCTCAAGTATCCTGTTTTTCCTTTGTTTTTTTCTAGAAGATCAGAAACTTGAATATACAAACGAAAATGCCCATATATTTGTAGTTTGTTTTGCCAAAAATCAAGGTACACAGGGAGGCCGCCATACCTTGACCTGTGGGGAGCTTCACCCTTGGGCCCCTAAGCTGTTCCGGTGACAACGTGGAAGCTTCACGGATGGTTTCTACTGTACCATTTTTGTCCTCTCTTTTGCCTCTCGCGATCTAATATCACCCTCACCCAGACAGAAGAAGACATCATCGGCTTGGTCCTATTTTGGAAAACACCATAGAGCAAGACCAAATTGTTGGGTTGAACAATGCCACCTCTTCTCTATAAATGGTGCAGTAATCTGCTCTAATCGCATTGCTGCTCACATTTATCACTTTAGAATCCCCAAACCATGTGACGATGAAGTGCCTTTGTGCTTTTCTCATATTCATCAATGCTCATTGTAGCGCCCCTTATGGCCAAATTCAAAACAAAACATTGTTATGGGAGAGGGGGGGCGACTGCCCCCTTCCCTTACCAAGTTTCGGATACCGACAAAAGAAAATACTAAACCAAATGAGCCATGCATATGGTGGAGAATACGCTGTCGGCGACTCCACCGACGACACGAGGAGGAGGCAGAGGAGGAAGGGTAGGAGGCGCCGGTACCGTTCGGCGTCGCCGGGGGCTCGGGTGGTGTCTCCTTCGTAGCCGGCACCGGGACGACCTCGGGAAATCCTGGGTTGCCAGTTTCCCCCGCCGGCGGTAGCTGCTGATGATGCTGATTTTGCTGCACGACCACGCCGGGGCAGAGCTGCGACGGGCAGGGCGGCGGTTAGGGGCAGTGGAGACAAGGGGGGCAGGAAGCTGGGCACTGTAGCGCATCGCAGACGGCCGGCGTCGACACGAGGAGGAGGAAGGAGATCAGGGTGAAGGGTAGGAGGACAGCCATGGTGCTCAGCTCGCGGTGGGGAAAGCAGGGGAGGCGAGGAGATGATCGAGCCGACAAAAGTGTGGTCTTTCTGGAGCCTGGAGAAGAGAGCAGGGGCAGGTGCAAGCGGCGGGGAGGGAGGACCGAGGAGATGATGGCGAAGAATTTCTAATTCTGCTCTCACTTCACCAAACCAAGCCACCAAAGTCTCTGAACTCTCTCTCGAATCCTCCTCCCCTCCTTCGCACTCTCCATTCCATGAACGCGTGATCACTTTCCCGTTTTTGGTAACACGCGTGTGATGCATCTGTATTTGATCAGAGATATCTGTTTTTGTCACAAGATAACCAAGCTAGCAAGCATCGTCAAGCTACTGTCAAAACTGCAGCGCAAAAATGATAAAAGTGTGTAGCTTCTGCGTCGTGAAAACCTCCCATAGGTTACCAACCATAGCGTTCCAGCGTCCTAGATTAGGGCACTACCCTCTGGGACTAGGATTTTGTGAGGACACCCAGTTAGATGCTCTTTGGAGCCTCTTTGGAGTGGGCGCAACGTTGCCCCGTCGACAAGGGCATAGCGCAACCAAGTTAGGGTGCTATGATGTACGGAGCACTAGATAGCGTCTCACACTAATGAGTGGTTCTTCAAGGTTCTTTTTCAAAAAAAAAAAAATGTTCCTAGTATGTAGGTTTCTTTGGTAACGCGAGGTGGTGAGATTACATAGACGTGTGCAGTTGCTTTGGGCAAAGGCCGCGTGAGAAATGCACTCTTGTATAAAGTCCTAAGCATGCCAATTAACAATATTGTTCTGATGCATGGTAATCGATGTTAACTCGATATGTGTGTAACCTTTTTAGAATTAAGAATTTATTTTTGTAAAAGAGGTGTTCTCTAAAACAATAGTTTGTCATGACTGTAAGACGCATTCATGCTTGTTTGTGGAGGAAGGGGGAGGCGGCACACCACGTTGTCAGAAATTCACTTTGCATCATATGCTACTGTTACATTAAAACATATTTAACAAGTAGTAAAATATTTTTTCAATTTCTGAATTTTTTTGGAGGCGAACACATAACCAATTTTCAACATATGTGCCAAGTTTCGTGGCGAAATGACATTTGATATGCCTTGTGCAAAAAAGATAAATCAGTGGTCGAATGCAATTTGAATTACACATTTTTTAAAGCACTGATTTTGTTATTTTTGCACAGATCACCATACATGACATTTCATCATGAAACTTGACACATATTTAAAACTCATCACAAAAAAAACAGAGTTTTTTGAAAATGTTTTACTATTTTTTATATCCTATCCTACATCCTATATAACTAAATAGTTCATCCACACTACCTATTTCTTTCAACATGCAGCCTATTCACCTCAGCATATCTGCCACCTCAGCTAATAAAATGTCGTTTCATTTCCCTTCCGTTCATTCGACGAGCGATGATGTTCTCGTGCTAAACTATTGACCAGTCGGTCCAGTCCATGCCACCAAATATTTTAGCCCACATGCAACAGCCCAACGGCCTAGCCTACATACAGCCCATTACCTTCTGTGATCCCGGAATCGCAACGAACACCCCATTGTTGTTTATCATCTCCGTTGTCCCACCTTTTTTCTTTCCCGTTGTCCCACTTGTGCATCGACGACCATTGTTTGCTTCCTATTCCCCATTATCTTCGTAGTGGCGCGTTCTCATCCTCTTCCCCACTATCTTCACGATAAATAATTGCATACAAAAATGTTAGATGCATAGGAGGGGAGTTTGGCCCAGTATTTTCCCATATAAAGTGTCATGTTCAATCTCAACCCTCTTAGTTGACGTCGCTTCCTTCCGTACGGTTGGCGTATGCCACACGGGAGACGGCTCATGGCGCTGCTGGCTACCCACTCCATCTCCCTCTCCTCATCTTCACATAATATTCCCGCCTGTACAACCCAATGTCATGATGAGTCTTGCAGCCTCAAGCAGGGCGGCGGTGCCGTCTTGAGTGCAGCCCAGATCCATTCATAGGAATTGTTGCTCTGAGAGACCATGGGGTCCTCGTGTTATCAAAATATATGGATGAGATGTATCGTCTGTTTCAATGTCAAACAATACCGGTGCAAGTTGGAGCCGTGTCCTGTTATGCCATGAGCAAGCCAATACTTACTCTATTGGCTGATTCTGTTGTGGGGGGAGATTCTGTTGTGGGGGGAGTATGATGATTCTCTGGTATGTCACCTTTCATCTTATTGTACTCAAGTTGTTTCACATGCATCATATGTTGATTATTCTTAATTCTTGACCCAGATGAGTGAAACTTAAACAACATACATGCATGGTTTCATTTTTAATGGTACTCGGGGGTTTCAACCCCATTTCAATCAATGGAAAAAATATGTACAAGGTTAAAAAAGATGATAGATATCTAAGCCGTTCAATGGATCTAGGGAGAACAAATATGAAATATTTTCGTGCTGGAGACTTGGGAATACCGTTTACCTCTCTAATTACTAGTGTTGAGATATGTTACGTATTGTTTTAGGGGAGACACACCTCTGTGTTCTTACGATGTGGCCTCTTTGTAGCTTCATTGTCTGTTCAATGTTGTAACCTAGCGCTGGAATTTGTCAGTATTGTTCTACATGAGCTAGCTAGGAACTGCATGCGTATGTTTTGAACTGGCATGATTCTGTTATCTACATATTAGCACCGGTGGTGTACGGTGATCAACTGCCGAGCGTGCAGCATAAGCTATTTGTATACGCTTTGATCATTGTTGCGTAGCAGTTTTCTTCGGAGTTGTCGGTGGCTTGAAGTTGCTTGGTAATCTTGTGACAAAAACAGGCACACACGGTTTTCCAAATCTAGATCATCTCCTTGCATTGCACTGAGACTTCGGTGGAGGATTCGAGAGGGTGGTGGTTTGTTTGATCTCTGTGATCACGTGTGTTACCAAAAACGGGAGAATGGTCATGCCCCTGGTTCTTGGAGTGGAGAGTGCGAAGGAGGAGGAATCTACTAGTTCTGTTTGGTTAGAAGAAGAGCTTCTGTGAACATTTGTGAACCTAAGACGAGTAAAATTATTTACACTAAACATTTTTATTTTTCATAATATTCTAATTTAATCAAATATATATTGTATACTAATTAGTTAGCATTCTTTACCATAGAATAGTTTTCTCAATTGTTTTATGTATGTTGTTCCACCTTATATCACTAAAAATGTGTTTAAGTTGCATAAAATATTTTTTTGTGTCAGATATTGTCCTTAACAAGATACAAAACCATCATAAATATGAAAAAAGGAAAAAAAATAACTACTTGATTTTTTAATTGATGAACTTCTAGCTAACTTGCATATTATTGTGTCAATACTCCTCTCTATTTTAACGTTCTTAAATATTTTTGTAGAGATTTAAAAGAACGTAGCAAATATCTTAACAAATGTTTGTAGTGTAGGTTTATGTATAAACAAATACATAGAATTTTCAAGAGTATAAATTGAACTTTTAGCATGATCATTTTCCTTGGTGGATTGATAATAAGTTGATAATATTTTCATGATTTACACTTATAACTAAAGTATAATTTATTATAGTAATCGTCTATGGACATGAAATATTATGGGTTCTACACTTTTGCACACAACATTCAATTATTATTATTATATACATACACATAATTGCATCCCTATACATAGTTGATCCTGATAGTTTCTCGATTTAAAAATTATACATGAAATTAAAAATTGAAAATATATCTACTATTTTCATTATAGCATATCTAAGACACATCTATAGAGTAGATAGACAAGCAGCCAAATTAAACTTGCCACCACAAATCTAATTGGGGTGTTACTATGTGTATTGGTCCGTCGTGTGCAATTGTTCATGTAAATTAAGGTATATTTTATTTTACTTATAAATAGTAATATAATTCCAAAAAGCGTTACTATTTAATACCCTCATTCTGTGTGGGCCCCAGACGGTCGACCTGTTTGCACAGCCTATAGACCGGCTCTGGTCTTGACGCCACCTCGATGGTGACATGAGTGGCTATGTAACCTTGTGCCGTTTTCTTCAGTTTGCTCTACCTTTGTACGCCATCTTGATAGGGGACACATTACTTTATTGGTTACCTAGTTTTTTTTCATTACTGTAAAACTCGTTGATGCTTAGGTTAATAGAGGTTTTTGCTATTGCCCATGATTAATACTTCCTTTTGTTTCTCTGCCTAGGACCTGTGTGGCTTTGTTGACCCCAAAAATGCGACGATCTACTTGTTGGACTAATCATGTTGAAACCATACGTCGCCTTTTCTTTAGAGAATGATGCTTAACTATATAACATTGTGTAAAGCTTGATCCTTCCTCTGTCGCTCCATTTCTGAGATACACTTCAAACTTGGCATCAGTATTCCACAGAGAATACTCATTGATACCTTACCCTTGCTTTTCTCTGTGATATCGTCCTATGAAGCGACCTTGTCTCTCTTGGCCTCCGTAAGACTTAACTATGTGCTGACAGTCCATAACCGAAATCGGACTTCCTTGGGGAAATGGTGCTCATAATTACCCCTGGATCATTGATGCATGTAAAATGCATACATGAACTTTGCATTGTTTTACTTATATTTCAATCATATTTGCATCATATAAGAGTTATATCACTGTTTATAAATGATTTTGGGAATATTTCATTGTTTTCCTATTTTTATGGAATTAACCATGCACAGGCAGAAAACCCTATTTTCTATATTTTGATGTTTCAGGGACCCAAACGACATCCAAATGACCTAATAATTTAAGAGCATCAGTTTTTGGAAGGAACAAAGCGTAGGAGCAAAAGAAGCCAACAAACGAGGCCCGTGGGCCAAAAGAGGGTGGCCCACGCGGCCAGATTCCCTGGCCGCATGGGACCCACCATCTGGGCCCTCGAGGCTCCGTTGTCGTCGATCTTTTTTCCACCAACTCCGTCTTGACCTAAAACCGACTATAAAATAGTCCCCGACGCCCTTCGGAAAGGAGCGCCGCCGAAACACAGAAACACCGAAACAGAGACCCGGAGCTGCAGATTGGAGGGGGAAAACTCCGGCGGGGCGTGATACGTGCAAGGCACACGTTCGTTGGGAGACCCCAAGAGGAAGGTATGATGAGTGTAGCAGCAATTTTTTCCTCAGTACGAAACCAAGGTTTAATCGAACCAGTAGGAGATCAAAGACACTTCTGAAGGTTGTTGGTGAAGGAGTGTAGTGCGGCGCAACACCAGGGATTCTGGTGCCAACGTGGAACCTGCACAACACAATCAAACTACTTTGCCCCAACTTAACAGTGAGGTTGTCAATCTCACCGGCTTGCTGAAAATAAAGGATTAGACGTATAGTGTGGAAAATGATGTTTGTTTGCAGAGAATGAAAGAGAACAATGATTGCAGTAGGTTGTATTATCAGATGTAAAAGAATGGACCAGGGTCCACAGTTCACTAGTGGTGTCTCTCCATAAAGATAACTAACATGCTGGGTAAACAAATTACAACTGGGCATTTGACAATATTGAAAGTGCATAATAATGCATGTACAAGTTATGGTGTCTACTATGAGATTTAATTGGGCATTACAACAAGGTACACAGACCGCTATCCAGCATGCATCTGTGCCTAAGTAGTCCACCTTCAGGTTAACATCCGTACCCCTTTCAGTATTGAATTGCAAGCAACACACTATTGCATTAAGTAAAGTGCATAATGTGAGCAACACAATTATCCTTAGACAAAGCATCGCTGTTTTACCCCTAGTGGCAACAGCACATCCACAACCTTATAACTTTCTGTCACTGTCCCAGATTAAATGGAGACTGAACCCACTATCTAGCATAAATACTCCCTCTTGGAGTCACAAGCATCAACTTGGCCCAATTATAATTAATCTGTCACGTAACAAAAGCCCCAGGTCCCTATTTTTCTGTCACGTACACGGAGTCCGGAGGAGAAACGAAGACCGAGGCATCCTCACCACGTGGCGGTACGGCTCCACCCTCTGTCGCGCCGTGACGTGGTGAGGGGCCCACGGGTGCCCACCGACGTTGCCCCTTCGCCTATAAATTCACCTGTTCGGGAAAACCCTAAATACCCTAGTCATATTCCACGAAAAGTTCCAGAGCCGCCGCCGCCGTCAACCCTAACTTGGGAGGGTTCTGAAGCTCTTCCCGGCACACTGCCGGAGAGGGGCATCACCGGAGGGCTCTACATTGCCATGCCTGCCTCCGGAGTGATGCGTGAGTAGTTTATCCTTGGACTATGGGTCCATAACAGTAGCTAGATGGTTGTCTTCTCCTCTTGTGCCATCATGTTTAGATCTTGTGAGCTACCTATCATGATCAAGATCATATTATTCTAGTGCTACATGTTGTGTTTGTTGGGATCCGATGAATATTGAGTACTATGTCAAGTTGATTATTGAAATATCATGTGTATGTTATTTATGATCTTGCATGCTCTCCGTTACTAGTAGATGCTCTAGCCAAGTTGATGCTTGTAACTCCAAGAGGGAGTATATATGCTAGATAGTGGGTTCAGTCTCCATTTAATCTGGGGGAGTGACAGCAACCTCTAAGGTTGTGGATGTGTTATTGCCACTAGGGGTATAACAGCGATGCTTTGTCTAAGGATAATTGTATTGCTTATATTATTCACTTTACTTAATGCAATAATCTCTTGCTTGCAACTTAATATTGAAAGGGGTGCGGATGCTAACCTGAAGGTGGATTATTAGTCATAGATGCAGTTGAATTACGGTCTATGAATCATGTTGTAATGCCCAAGTAAATCTCATAGTAGACATCATGACTTGTACATGCATTGTTATGCACTTCTCTATTTTGTCAATTGCCCAGCTGTAATTTGTTTACCCAACATGTTAGTTATTTATTATGGACAGACACCACTAGTGAACTGTGGACCCCGGTCCATTCTTTTACACTGATAATACAACCTACTGCAAACACAGTTTTCTTTCATTCTTTGCAAACAAACATCATTTTCCACACTATGCGTCTAATTCTTTATTTTCAGCAAGCCGGTGAGATTGACAATCTCACTATTAAGTTGGGGCAAAGTATTTTGGTTGTGTTGTGTGCAGGTTCCAAGTCAACCGTCAAGACCACCCTTTCGACGCAAGCACTCTTTCTGGCACCATAGCCAGGGAGAAGAAGCACCTCTATTCAGCAAACCTCCATCTCCCATCAACACCACTTTTCCTGACGCCGTTGACACCTTCAGAAGTGTCTACATCTCCTACTGGTTCGATAACCTGGTTTCATACTGAGGGAAAACTTGCTGCTACACTCATCATACCTTCCTCTTGGGGTCTCCCAACGAACGTGTGCCTTGCACGTATCAGTTCTCAAAGGTTTGCTCCTCCAGAGATGGCATTACTGACATCGACCGTGTTACCAAAACTGAAGGAGTGGCACGCGTTGTTGGAGATGCACGAGAATCCGGTTTGGTTTGGTGTGCGATCAGTTGCACATCAATTTCCTAGGAACAGAATAAGAAAACGGCAGCCGACTCCAACCGTGCTTAGCGGTTGCCATCATCTCCTCCTAGTCTTTAGCATACACAAGAGGGGGTGGAAATCTTTGATTCAGATGTACTCAAGAATACAAATTGATCTAAGAGAGAGTTTAATAATGGCGAAGCTTGGGGGAGGGGGGCATTGCCCCCCCTGTTTTGCACTAAAATTTATCACTAGTGTTTGACCATGTGTGTTTAAACATATCCCACTGCCCACCTTGCCCCTAACAACTAATGTACATAACATAGTGGATTTACTAGTCATGGTGGTAACTACACACCACGGTTTTCCCCTCATTTTATGAAAAAAAAAACATGAAAATATGTCAAGAAAGTTGCAACCTTCGGCACATTTTATGTGCATCGATGAAACCTGTTGTCGCTCAGGTAACTACAGACCTTAGTCTGACCGTCCCGTATACGCACGAAAAAAGAGAATACTCAATGGGGTGGGGGATTTCAACATTAGAGTTGATAGATTTATACAAAACTATTTTGTAATTTTTTCAGTTCATATCTCGGTTGTTATGATTATTTTTAGAAGTCAACGAGAAGTCAATTCAAAGTCGACCCTAAAATGACGACAAAAAAATTCTTTTTTTCAAAATTCTTAAACCCGTTTTGAACGCCAAAAATTTGTGCTCTATCAGGATATCAAGCTAAAACAGGTATGTACGGCTTACATCTCCGTCTAATGCCATGGTGTGTAGCTACCACCATGACTCGTAAATCTAATATTTAGAGCCAAACTAGAACACACCTATAAATAAAATTTAAATTACTTTCAAGAATTTTACTACTCCCTCCGTTCGGAAAAGGATGTCACAAAAATGAGCTATTCATTTTTGTGACATCCTTTTCCGAACAGAGGGAGTAGAATTTATTTAAATGGGCTATAATAGCTAAAAAGCCCCCATATATTCTTAATATTGGTGAATTTGCCATATGGCCATCCAATATTGTCTTATTTCTGTGAAAAGTTGAGAAGTGTTATTTCAAACCATGCTCATTGCAATTGATTTAAAACCTCATTGTTTACAATTAGAAAGTAAAAAACCCAAAAAAAACTCATTCTTTAACCTGTGTGGTCGTCCCATAGCCCCCATGCCCTCGCTAACGACGCGCAATTAAATTTTGATTATTTATGGTAGAAATTTTTATATCAAATTCTTCTTTACTCCGTCATACAATGTGTTGAGGGATTTAATTTAAGAAAGTCGATCGCATGATGAAAATGTGGTTCAAGTAAGGTCGACGGGGTCATGTGGGGATATCGCGATCCTGACGCGCCGTCGACATCGTCATGTCCGACCCCTCCCATGTGAATTTTATCCTCCCTCATCTCGCTTGTTGTCTTTCTTCCACCGGCCACCCTCAATATGTAGCACTCCTCGGTTTACTGTGATTTCCAGTCTCTTGTCGACTTCGTTCTCTTTTGTGGTCACCATGCAAAAAACACTAACCCCTGACATGTCGAATGCCGACGAGACGCAGAACTGTGCCAACGTTGGATCCCTGCTTGTACACTCTGTCCGAAGCTGTCGGCGTGCCCGCCCCAGCAATACTCGATCTTGTACTTGCACGACGGTGTTGTCGGCCAAACATATTCCGTGCAAGTCGGAGATGCAGGACACACGAGGCAGTAGTAGTAGGTCTACATGCCAGATTGGATGGTGGTGAGTTCAGTGGCGAAGGGTTGTTGTCGTTCAAGTTGGGAACTTGGTGGGGACGAGATCGTCGTCAGTGAGGGCGGGCGGCCGACGCACAACGTCGAAAGCTTCATCTACCACATTCAAAATTATGTGGTTAAGATTCAACATAATCGTTTAACAATATCTATTAAGAAAATACCACTGATATTACTCAAATGCATACGGTTATAAATAGAACAATATTAAAGAAATTTTGATATTAGGGGGGGGGGGGGGGGTGGGGGCGGTAAACTCCCATACCATCCCAGTTGATGATCGTCAGATCATACATATTGTACTCTTTTTTCCTTTGATGAGTTTTTCTCAATGGTTCCTTATAAACGGTTTTTAATGAGACAATATAAATACAAGGGTTCGGATATGCCATTTTGCTGTTCTCCTTATATTTTTTCCACTAGGTTTTAGAATACTATTTTCTTATTTTCTCATAGGATCTTGGGGAGAGATTCTCCGATATAAAAAAAATAAGGACTTTACAACACTCAAGACTATGTAAAGACTTCATGTGGTATACATGATTAGCAAATAAAATCTGATAAACAATCAAGACTATGTGAAGACATTCAAGGTGGCGATTGTCCCCTAATTCTCCCAATCTCTAGTTCTATATGAAAACAAATACAAGAGCACCTAATTCTCTCAATCTTTAGTTCTCAAACGTATACATTCGATTGTTTTCAGTGGACAAATTCTTCCTATACTACTAAGCCTACACATTTGTTCTGTAACCATTGATGTTGCAGGCACGCACGTTCATTCTCTGAACTCGTTTCTCCTTCCAATAATCTGAACGAACCCAGCCACGGCGGCGCCGATGACGAACCAGGTCACCCCGGCCAAGACGACCTGGAGCTCGAAGCTGTTGACCACTCCCAGAGCAGCCGCGCCGCCGATGTGGTCCTCGATCACGCCTGATCCGGCCATTTCCTCCCTGCTGTACCCGGCGATCCCCGCGGCAACGACCCCCATCAGCAGCGGCACCGTCAGGTCGATCCTCGCGCTCCTCACCGGCGCTCTCCTGGATGCTGGTCTCCGCGGGCGGCTCTTTGACGGCGCGGCAGTTTGAGCGTCCGGCGTCGGGAACGAGGCCGAAGATGGCAGGTTAAGCTGCGGGGTCCAGTACTCGTCGCGTTGCCGGGCGTGCACCGCCGACGCCGTCGTGCCTTCCGCTTTGCGCCGCGCGGCCGCTTCCTTGAGCCTCTCTGTCACGTCGTCGGTGGCATCTGAAGAAGGTGGGGGCGAGGACGGTGGCGGCAGCAGGCGGAGAGGAGCGGGGACGGTGGCCGTGGCGGCGCCGGCCGGAGCTCTGAAGGGCCGCCAGTACCACCAGTTGGACATGGACATGATCGTCTGGACCGCGGATGTCCTCGACTGCCGCGATGCCTCCGATTCCTGCGCATTCATCAGTGACCAGATTAGCTGAGCTGAGCGTGCGCATAGGCAGAGGAGTGGCACTTGACACTCTGTCAGTAGTCGATCAGCAGAGCACGAGGCAGCTGGAGGGGATTTAACTATGATTACCTCGGATTGCCTGGTGGTGGACCTCTGCTCCATCTCCTGGAACCTGGCCTTGAACTTGCGGACCTCGGCGAAGATGTCCGGCGAGCCCGCGGCGTTGGCCTCGGAGACCCGGACCCTGCGGCGCGGCAGCTTGGACATCAAAAACTCCAGCGCTGCCAGGTCCGACCTCTCGACCATCCTAACGGATGCACAGAAATCAGCTCAAAACGTTCATGGAGATCATCAAGAAAAGCATAGACTGAATCAGAAGCGTACGAGATGCAGTCGACGGGGCATGTGCTGATGGCGTCGGCGATGCGGTCCTCGGGGTCAGCCCACTGCGCGACGACGCGGGCGCGGCCGTGGACGGACTCGATGGCGAAGGTGCTCCCGGCGTGGAGCGCGCACTTGAGGCAGCCGACGCAGGCCACCTCGTCGACGAACACGGCGCGGGACTCGGCCTCGGCGCCGCGCCACGACGAGTAGAGCGGGCGGCCCGTGTAGCCCTGGAACTCGGACCGCTTCGCCTGCTCCCGGTCGTACGCCTGCCGCTGCGCCGGGTCCGACAGCAGCGCGTACACCTCGTTCAGCACCACCGCCATGTCGTGGTTGGCACCCGCCTCGGTGCCGCCGGCGACGTCCGGGTGGCACCGCTTCTGCAGCGCCCGGTACGCGGCCTTGATCTCCGCGTGCGGCGACGACGGCTCCACCCCCAGCAGCGAGTACAGGTCGTAGTCCGTCGCCCACGACGACCCACGCCCACCGCCGCCGCTAGAAGAACTCGACGACGAACCGCCGGTGCTGGTTGAAGCAGCCTGGCATCGGTGATGGTGACGGGAGGAGGGCCTGGAGCAGAAGGACGGCCTGGGGTTGGCGAGGGAGACGGCGGTGTTGAGGAGAAGCGCGGGCATGGCTGCTTCGCTTGGCTCTCGATTTGCTGCCGCCTCCCGAATGGTGGGAGAAGCTTGAGCAAGGCGATGCGTACACGTTGTGTGAGCGAAAGTTACAAGAGATATTTTTTCGCTGCTGCTTTGGAACTTTTTGCTTGCCTTTTACTTCTGCCCAAGTAGGCACTGATATTTTGGACCAGAGTAGCTAGGCTCCAGAAATAAGGACGAGTTCCTGTTATCAGATTGAGAAATATAAACCGAAGCCGTGACAGCTCCATGATCTCGTCAGCACGAAAGTGAAGTGTTCAGGAGTTGCAAGGAAAACTAAACGCTTTCAGCAGCAGATACAATGAGCCTGAAAGAAAGAAAAACCTGAAATGTCATGCAAGCATCTTGGCAGCTGTATTTCCAGAAGCCTTCGGCCATGAAACAGGCCAGCTTGGGGTTTGCATCCATGATAAGATGCTCGTGTCATGTCGGAACCAAGCACTGCTATGACGAGTTAGAGTGGCAAGAGACTTTGCAACGAACCTGCACTATAATGTGTTGTGGCTATACAAGAGCTAGAGTTAATATTTACACAGAGACCCATTGTTTTCCATTCTAGCACATCATGGAAAGCACACACTCGTAACATCCAACAGATGTCCCTAAGATATTTTCATGGCCTGAATATTTTCATCGTTCTGGATACTTGTGTCCGGCAAAATGGGCATCGTGACACAGAACTAGAGCATCTATTACAGAGGACGTGGCCGCACGGTATCAGAGTCATGTTGACCTCGGCGTTCAGGCAGATGCGGCATGACCATGCTGCCTTGGCAACATCAGCTTCTTTAACCGCCGACTCAGCTTTCTCCTACAACAATAGTTAAAACAACTTTCAGTTGGAATTCAGAAGAGTGCTTCTACTAGCTTCACAATATGCTATATTGCTATGCGGTGCTACAGTTAAGCGGTTTCCACCTAGAGTATTATGTTGTTCAAATTCTGAACAAAGGATCTTTTTCCGGGTTGGTGCGTTGAAACCCCTATGAAAATCTCCTTAAAACATGCTTACACAAGCACACAACCTGTGTTCTAGTGAAGGTGACTGACAGGTGCTACTATCAGGAGAAATGCATTCAAGACAGACAAGAGATATTGCAGTGAACGAACCTGCTCCATCAAGAGAGACACTTGAGATTCTTTAAGCTGGTCTTGCAAGGAAAGAGTACTCTGTAGCAGTGTTTCCTTCTCAGCATCCATCCTTACCCCTGCAGCTGAAAGCATATCGTGGACGGCCTGTACCAACTCGGCGGAAGATACTTTCCCGTATTCAAGCCCAGCAGCCTGTAAACAGCAAAACTATTTTATGGACACAGTCCAGCTTCCAAAGAGTAGACTGCAAAGAAAGGAAACTAACCATATCGCCTGCGATTTCAGTTCTAGCGCTAATGGACGAATGGCCCGGTTGTCCAGCTTCTACCACTCTACCACCATCCAGTTGGAAAGGTGCAGAAGAGAGGTCAGCCATTGAAACACTCTTAAACGAGTAAACCTGACTGGAGAGTAGCATGCGAGTCTCGCCGGGAGCTGTCTCTACCGGAAACCTGTAAAGCGCCTGGCCGGCTGATGGCCTTACATCTTCAGGAACCCTACCATACCTAAGCTTCTCCCCTTCTTTTCTTGTCTTCCATGCCACAATTTCTCCGCTATAGAATGGTCGTAAAGGAAGGAATTGTACCTGGCGAGCATCTTGTGATAATAACTCTGCTCCCACGGAACTGGCATACCTTCCTTCACGTTTTGAAACTCCAAAGTCAGTGCCTAGATGGAGTATTTCAAGGACTTCTTTCTCTGAACCATCTGGGCATGCAAATATCGAAGCAATTGGCAAGATTACCGGTGCCCCTAATTTGTGGCTAACAACAATTCCAACAACATCATGTATTGTCAAAAAACTTGGGGTCTCCGCAATTAGAATATGACCCGTGGATTTGTTGGCAAAATAAATGCTTCGGTGCTTTCCGTTACTTGACCATTCAGGAATAGAAGGATGCTGAGCAGTTCTTGTAACATCTTGGAGATTGGGAAGCAAAAGAAAGCGAGTATGGACATATTCAACAAACTGCAGATTCTCTGATATATCCTTCAGTATACTTTCTATCTGCACTATACTGAGGGCTTCAAAAGAAGGGAAATGATTGGTTATACCGATCATCACAGTCCTTAATGCATCATGCAATGATTTACTGAGCAGCTTCTTTTTTATTCTATCCAGAGTAACTGAGCAAATGCTGTCGAGAACCTGAAGTGCTTCTTCTCCGTCAAGTTCCTGACAAGGGAAAAATAAGTTAATATGGAATTGAAAATCAATTTAACATTGCTTCCACAATCATTTAATTGGCAAAGAAGTATCAGATCCCATTAGAGAAGTATACCTCTACAATGACATCCGAGAGTTTCTTTATGCCCAAGGCCTTGCAAATGTTCTGAGGAAGATCTGGATGAGCAAATCTTATCCTTGATGTATTTATATTACTCAGCAGATGAGAACCATATGGGTCAATATACACACATGATGAAGCTGAGACAAGCCTGCAGCCATCATCTGGTATTACAGAATCAAAAATCCCTTCTGAACAATCTGAGATAGCCTGGTTGCCTCCTGAACACATGTAGTCCAAGATTTCCATCACTGCACGGAGTTCGTTTGGGTTCAGGCGCTGGTAACCACATGCCTTTTGGATATCCAAAAGAAGTTCCTTCGCATACGAGTTTGTAAGACTTTCCTGCATCCCAATTTCTCTAAGAATGGAGACAGATGGAAGATACAGGGTTGGAAGTTCGAAAGCAAAAGGTGACATGTTGATAGTCAGACGCACAAAAAGTGATTTGGCTGCTATTAAGCGAGTACCATTTGCAACTGGTATAAATGCCAGATTCTGCAATTCTGTTTTTTCTGCAAAGACCAAGCAATAAAAAAATCAGTTTAGAGTAATGGCTGGTCTATTTTGACAAAGCAGCAAAAGCTCATTGCACCTTTCCCTTATGTGGTTCTCTTTATATAGCCTAGCGACGAAGAGCAGGCTCAAGGGAATGTCTTAGTAAGTTCATTATTAACGATTTTGGCTTTATGGGTATGCGTTATGACTTCTTACTGCCGCCATCAAGCAAAATTGATAAGTGTAATGAAAGTGATCATCGTACAACTGTTCAATTCTTCATGATATCAGCAAGAAGTAAATCTCACTGAGCAACGGAATGATTCTGGCAGAAAAAAATCAAGATACTGAGTGGGTGCAGAACAAAATATTTCACCATATCCTACACAGAAATATGGGAGTATCTACAGAGCTGTCCTCAAGTTTTTGGTGAAAAGGAAATTTAGTTAGATCAAATCTAGATATTTAGGAGAGTCGCATATCCATTTCAGGTACAAGTGTGGTCTGGCCATACAGGCCACACAAAAATTTGCATGATTGTACTCAAGTATGAATCCTCACTGAACAGAATCAGGACTGGTTGCAATGTTAAGTATAGCATTAGGTGTCTTCTAGTAAGAAAAATAGGAAAACTTCACCACAAGTAACTGAAATTACATTGAGAAGGTGAGGAACTAAAGATATTATTACAAATGGCAAACAAATATATGACATATACAGTGAGGTAAGAGTAATCAGTTGAGTCTTTGTGCTACCTGAAGAGGATATTGTCCCCCAAACTTGATCCAAGTACTGCAAGATCCTGAGAAAGGCATCTTCCACTGTCATTATCCCTGATGAAGATGGCCAGTGTGCCAGCGTGTCCTCACCATTGCCTCTCCCAACAGTCTGTTTAGTTTCACACAAAGGTAAGGAAGAAATCATTCTGATATTAACACGTAAGTATTAAACGACATTGACCTGCAAGTGCTTCAGAACTGTAGAGAAGGCAGGAGGACTCCGAAGCCGAAATGCTCCCCAAGAATAATCAGGGGGAATAATTGCTTGTTTGGCCAGAATTGGAGCAGAACTCCACGCTAATGGCCAGTCTTTTGACAAGATAGCTTCACTATAAGAGGCAAGTACCCTCTTACCTCCCGTCTTGCCACCAATACTTGGAAAGCCTTTTTCTGCAGGTACAAATACAATTTTTCCAATCTTTTGGCAAAAATCACTATTATACAAAGTAGCAAAATTTGTCAAAATCACATTTACAACAGATTCTGCCAAAGACCATAACTCAGAAGGAATTTCATTTTTTCTGTCTGACAAGTCTGCGTCGAAGTCATCATGATTTTCTATAGATGACATCACATCATTTCCCATTGTTTCAATTTTCGTCGCACATTGTACTATCATATCAGGCTCTGTGGATGTTCGAAGGCCCGCTTTTCTGAGTATAGCAAGCCAACCATCTGACATGAACCTTTCGCCAGGAAACTTATTTCTCTCCCCAAAAAATACAGAAGCCAGCAAAGCATCCGAAGGGTCAAGTAGTTCCTTTGGTTTGAATAGCTCTGTAGAAAACTCATTTGCATTTGTCAGAAAATTAGTGTCCCTCAACATATTTACTGCAGCTGAATTCAGTTGCAGATCTTTCCAGTTTGCATACAAGTAAGCTAAAATCTCTTCCTGCTCTTGAACTGTTTTACTCCCAAAGCCAGGCAAAGCAAACCTCACTAGTATTTCCTGATCATTTAATTGTTCAACCCCCAAGGCCTGAAGAAACAAATTTCCATCATTTGAACAAGAGAGACAACGCGAATCACTGGGTTGAAAGAACGCTGTAGGAGAAATAATGCAATGATCAGACCCTACGAGACTAGTGTATGTTCCTGTAACTGTTTTGTACATTGGAAGTTCTCTCAAGACGTCCAGTTCTTCTCTCTGATAAAGGTGGCTGCTAGATAATCTGAACTCTGAGACAAATAACATGAACAGTCTATCACAATCTTCGCTTGATAGACTGAGTGATGAAGGTAAATGAGCAGCATTTTTTGATGAAAGTAACTTAGAAGCAATTGTCTGTCCAAGAGCTCGATCATGTGAAGGAAACAAATTGCATAGGGCAGCACACTCTGGGAAAGACAAATCGAAAATTGGTATGTTCAACTGATTAAGCAGAGCAGGTAACCATGGAAACTTTGAGTTCATTGACTCAAACGCAGCATCAAGTGTGCTCTTCTGTTCAACTTCACCAGTATCATCTCCTTGTGGATCAGATGTGCCAACCTCTCTAGCCGCATCATCAACAACCCCACTAACATGTAACATCTGAGTATTTGATTCAACGGCCGGAGGTACAAATATTAGTTGACATTCTTTCACAGAGCACAGAACTGGCCTGTTTAGAAAAGCAGGAATCAAGGGCCAGTCAGACAAAAGGGAAAGGTCACCATTCAAGGAGCTAAATATGTTCCAGAAGCTTCTGATCCATTTGGGAGATGGCCCAGTAGACGATGAAACAGCATTACGGTCCCAGGGAATCCATTGTGGCTTCCTCGCAACTGCACGTACCCAATGTTCGTCAAATATTTGCTTCAAATGGCCTGATAATAATTGAGGAGAAAAACTCTTCAACTTCAGAGGCGCATGAATAACCTGAGTGGAGAGCAGCAGAGCCAAGAAGGGTTTTTCTAAACATTGATGATGGATAAAGCGATCCAACAAGGGGCGCATCAACAGCTGCTGCTCCTCACTGGCAAACCAAAGTTCGGTAGCTCCCAGCCTTGTCAGACATTTTGTTGACGTTGGAAATGGGACACCTTTGAGTTCAGATATGATAGATGACAAGACACTATTCTCACCAGCTTGGGCTCTATGGGATGCTGGGCCACTGGTCTTGCTGATATCCTCCACAACCCCCGACCAAAGTCATATAGGGCCTTCCCGAAGTATGTCATGATTTCAAGTGCGTCACCCCCAGAAGTACCTGGCCTCTCTGTACTTGTGTGGTAAGACAAGGAGCTGCTTGAAGATGGCATAAAATGTGGTACAGAAGAATTCACTGGTTCAGCAAGTTGACTGTTAAGGTGTGACTGCTCAGGTCTATGTAGATCTGAAAACCGGTATGGGTCCATATCTGAGAAGCAATATGCAAGAACATCTATATATGTTTCAATAGATCGAAGTAAAATGGTTGAAGACTCTTTTAGTAGATTTCTAACCATCTTAGGCCTGATCTCTCTTACAGCAACTCCAACTGCTTGGATTTCACTAACCAACTCCCATGGAACAGAAAACACAGGATAGTGCTCTTTAATGAAACTACAGACAGTAGCAGATGGTAGGTTATCATCATCTCCACTCCCTGAGTGAGACAAGAACATACCCTCACCCACTTTAACAAGATTTCCCCGGTAAAGTTGCCAAACAGGGAGATCAGCCACCCGTAAATAGAATGGTCTTATCACTTGCTCTATCAAGGATTGCCAATCTGCTTTAGATGTTCTTGGTGAATTCAAATTAGAACCATGTCCAGTGAGTGCAGCTGCAGGCTGTCTTGATCTTGGCCAAAAAGAATATACTCTATCACCATAAGCCTGTAAAATAATACTCAGAGACTGTGCACACCTTGACTCAATAGCAGAAGATGCAGGATCTTTCCTAAGCTTTTGAAATTCTAAGACCATCTCAACATATGAATCACGCACACAGAGCATAAGTTCCTCATTCCATGCTTCAACCAATTTGTTTCTGTTCATTTCAAGTTCTCGCAAAGATCTATCATGTGTGCTGCCAAAAATGTAGCGCCCGCCATCATGCCTCACAAGGAAATGGCCTAAGTCGTGACTGGCATGCTTATTGACCCAGATAGCGGTAGAGGAGATAATATACAACTGGATGCATTTATATTGGTTGGTACTCCATTTCGAGCTATGTGTGCTGCTACCCCAGCAACAGGGGTTAAGTTGTAGGCAAGATACCGTCTGAAACAGAAATAAATCAGCATGACAAAGACACTTTCATCAGCAGACAGATTTAACAACATTCGTGGAAGTTTCTTGGGAATTGGTTAAAGTAGGTAAAGCAGATGGAATTTTAATATACAAAAGGTTCACAACTATAGTATGATCTGAAAGAGACAAACCTGTCAAGAGCCATATTCCGTGTCTGCCCTGATCCAAGGCAGAGGGCAACAAACCATTTGTCAACATAACTGCAGCCACTCTCAATCACATGCACATCTATAGCTTGCATTTTGACAGCTGCACTTGTACTTGCAAATATTCTGGATAACTGAAACTTTCTCCATTTCTTTTCCGAAAATGGGTTCCTCAGAGTAGCTACTGATGGGTCAACAAGCACGGAATAGTTTAGGGTCGGCTGAGAGGCTCCATCCTCCCATGTTGATAAAGATACCTGATCCAAAACACATTGAAAGCACTCAATAAATGCAGAGGATCATGTTTGAGTTTCATAAATTATGTCGTCAAATCATCCACTGAGGCATTATCATCACTATGTCTGAAATAGATGCCATGTACTGTATTGTAACTGTGGTTTTTTAGTAGTTCCAGCTTCCAGCACTCCATATTGCAGTCACTATCGAGTGGATGCAGTAAAAGCCTTTCAGTTGTGACTACAACCGATAACTAGACTATACATGATGGCGATGTACAATAAAAACAGTAACTTTAAGTTCATACAAAAAAGTAACCATGTAGCAAATACTGTTTGATAAGTTAGTCTACATCCAGAAGGTCAACAAAGACAGGAAGTGCTCTGGCATTTCTGCCATAACATTGTAAATCCTCTTTTAGCCCATACCAAATATTGTCACTCTGATCCAGCTCAATAACATGTTCACATCATACACTGAACAAAACCTACTAAAACAGAATAGCATTTCCAAATAATCCAAGAGAACTTAATAAAACAGAAGAAAGGATAATACCAAACAACAATAGGCGAAACCCTTTCCAATGCTTTATAAGCCCATGCTTAAAAGTGTATCGAATAGAGGAAGTGCTTGCTTATAAATTTTGGAAGAAATAGAATATGGATTTTGAAATATAAGCTAGGCTCCTAATCAAACAAAATACAAACAACGTAAAACTTCATCCTAAGGGAGCAAGATGTAAATGAAAGGGTCTTATCTGAAGTACATTAACGTGGTCACTTCATATGAAATAAGATAGTAGAGTAACTAATTCTGAGTGAAGAAACACACCAGGTGTAACACTTTGCAGCAGAAAGACTAAACGGAATGTACAAAAAGTATTATGAGTTACTGCTTCAGTGTGCAAGCCATCAAAAAATAATCCTTACCTGAATGACTGACCTAAGGGACAGGAGAGTACTGGATGGATTCTGTATAAACCGATCAAAAATCTGATTTACTCTGTTGCAACCTGCTTCAAGTTCTTTTAGACATTTTGATGATAAAGGCATCCGAATAACCGTGGAGTTTGCAGAAGACAATGAAGCCTCCTGTGTAACACGCATTGGGAGGAACTGATCACGAAATCTCTCAACCAAGTCATTTCCTGAAAAGCCAGCAGTGTTAACTGTTAAGGGCTTCATCCAAATTATTAAGCACGAGTTGTACTAAACGAGAACTATATTCAATATATATTAATATGGGTCTCTCTACGTCTCAGCTGACTGAGACGACACCGTTTTTGTCTAATTTCCAAAAGGAGTTAGTGCAGATCAGCAGATGATGAAACATATTTCTTTTAGCTTCTTGGTTTTTGTCTAATTTCCAATCATGTAAAATCAAAATATAACATATAGGATGGCATATCTTTATCCAAATTTAAGCTGGTGGTCCCTGCGACTTACAATTATGCATACAAAAATTGGTCTTATCTAAGGATTAGCATCTTGATCAGACTCATAGAAAAAATTCAAAGTCTTTCAGCAAATTGTGACATAAATTATTCTCAATGTTCAGTGTTTAGTCCATTAATACTGAACATTTTGAATGAAGCATACTTCAAGTGATTACACTATTCATGTCATAAGAAATTTCTTCCACAAAAGCCTATAAAGTTTCTAGTGGCAAAAAAATTCTTCAAGGTTTTGTAAGGATCCTATATATGCAAGCCTCATTTGCCTGGCTCAGATCTTATTCTGGATACTTGAGTATGCTTCCTAACCAACCAAAATGTGAAAATTTATTATACAAATGAATTCAAAAAAGTAATAATTGAAGTAATAACTGCACCTATTAAAGAGAAGAATCTGGCAGATGATGTAGCAGTGGAAGTCACACCATCAGTCAAGCCCAAAGGATCGAAAACGTAGAAATAGCCAGCAGAAAGAATAGTCAAGGCATCACACACAAAATAGCTGCTAAGAAGTCCCAAACCATAGTTAAGAATGTTTCCCCTCAGTTTCCAAGGAGGAGGAAGTTGGAGGCTGCAGACTTCTTCTCGACTTATCATGGTTCCTTCAAAGACCACCGTCAATGAAGAACCCTGGAGGTCACCTAAAGAATTATTTTGGAAAAATCATTAATCATACATTAAATAGGTCAATATTTAGGTAATTAACTTCGCAGTCATACGATTAAGTGTATATTGATAAGAAAGAAAAAAGATAACCACTGATCAGAATGTTTTTGGAGCAAGGAAAAATATCATTGAAATAATTGGACAGAGGCAGTTTATAGCATACCTAGATTTTGCTGCAACAAGGACTGCTTCGGATGATCTCGTTTATCATATATTAGGTGCACTTTCTTTGCATTGCAAGAGTCAGCTAGCTCTATAAGGTCAAACAAAAGGAATCACTCTCACCATATAGAGCCAGCAACTCGCTAATTTTAGCGTATTCCATGCATGGCAAATCCCTCATCAGCTCATCATCCAGTAATGAAGATCCGCGAAGAGATCGTACCCCTAGTCTATTAGCCAGATCATTACCAATGCTATGATGCACGAAATGCTTTGAACTGGTATCAGTATCCATCCAGGGTGCATCATTATAGACAAGGTTTCTCGAAGATGTCAGGACACCAAATGAATCTGGAATCACCAACGAACTCAGTAAAGCATCAGCTGTTTGACTATCAGGATAACAATCCACAAATGCTTCCAAAACACAATGAACAAAACTCAGTTGCTCTGCAGACAGTTGCTCTCCTTTGGCATCCTCTTGTAAGCGACGAAGTACATTGAGATAATCTATCGCATCAAATGTCTGCCTCACACCCAGCTTGAAGAGTAAAGTTTTATATTCCGAAAGTTCAGATGGAACTGCATAAAGATAAGGATGATATTTTACAGGTGATTCAAATGCAAGTGCATCTGGAGGCACAAACCTGTCCCCTATATAAACCCATGGAATTCCATCCAGATTCTCTTTTAGAATGTTGACATCACCACCACTGTCAACGATATCTTGTAATTTTGAATAGAATGGTTTGATCTCCTTTTGTAGGACAGCATCGATGGCTGTGTCTTCAGATAACATCTTGAGTTCATCATAAGACTTGGAAAGCTCAACTAACTGGGACAATAGAATGTTCACATTTAGTGTGTCTAACCAACCAAGTTTTCTTTGCAGATACATGGAACAAGAATCAGCACTCAGTATTCGCATTTTTGATGAAACAAGCCACATTTGTGATCTGGGCCTTGTAATGACTGGAGTTGCTATATTATCTTCGGATATGAGCCATGGAAGACCTTTGAGTAATGGTGCAACATGGACAGGACACCAAGAAATGTTTTTCAGCTCTGACCAAAATTCATGTTCTGGTATGTCAAGATCGAAGTTTGAGAACGAAGACATGATAGTTGGGTCACAACTATCCCCTTCATTTTCTGCTTCCAAATTTCCATCAGTTTTAGAAGCTTCCAGATCGCCATCCTCATTGAAGGTGTCCTTGTCCTCCATGTTTGACGTCTTCAGTTCAAGCACATTTAGATAACTAAGTAGCATCTGTCCACGCGCAAATGCATCATCGTCTACTCCTGAATCGTGCACCAATGAAACTGACCTTGCAATGTCAAGCAAAGTACTGAAACCCATTTTTCTTTTCAGTCCAAAACTTGCCAATAATTCAATCATTTCAGTCGCCATGAACTTTTCCGAAGGAAAGAAGGTTTCTTTGTGCAGTAACTTATGGAACTCTGGCACACAAGGATCATAAAGCCTGAAGAATTACAAGTGTTACTTTATTTATACTGAAGTCTAGAGTAAAAGAACAAAAGGAAAGGAAATAAAAATCAATGTTTCAGTTATTGACACCTCATCCTAGTGGAAATGCAAATAAATAAGCTATTCGAGCATACAAGAAAAAGAAAAAAAAGGTCTACCAACATAAATAACATTCTCACATCAGAGAGAGAGAGAGAGAGAGAGAGAGAGAGAGAGAGAGAGGGAGAGGGACCTGGAAGGATGTAGCCATGCTCCACTAGCTGTTAACACAAAAGGGGTTTCAGACAATATAGCTCTCACAGAACTATCGTTTTCTATCAACAGATTCACATCACGAACAATTGCTGAAAGAACAGCTGGCTGTGATAGAAACTCTGACATCCGAGGAAGCACATGGTCCTTGTAAAATTCAGCCTTTTCGGGTTCCCTGATACCAAAATATGATACTAAAATCGACTTTTCCTTTTCAGATTCAGTTCTTATAAAGCTTCCATTCAACAGATCCTCATGTACACCATCAGGTTTAAGCCACTTTCTAGGATTTGTCAAACTAACAAGCTCCCTAGATTTATAAGATTCAAATATAGGGAGGTTCCTGATTGTATTCATATGTGATGCATTTATCTGATTTCCTGAAAACCACTTTGACTGGAAAATGAAACTGCGGAGCTCATGTGTTTCTGCCAATGAAGTAGTCTCGAACAGTTCTTTAATATCCTGGACATTAGAAGCAACAGAATGCAGAGCATTAAGAACACCGGCTGCGGTGGATTCCTGAACAAAATTAGCTAACTGTGGATGCTCTATCTGCAGATCAGGTCTCAGAAAGAAACAGCCCAGTTTCTGAAGCAATGAGTGCATATTTTCACTCCAACCATCATCTCTTATTACATTTGAAGCACTGCCAAGTTGCATAAGCTTGCTATCTACAAGCGGTAGTATAGGCCATTTTGCAAATATTGAAAGATCTTCACATGAATGAAGCAAGAAATTCCAAAGTGACATCATCCATTCCACGCTTGGCTGGCCTTGCTTTTTTTTTTTTTTTTTTTTGAACAAGGATTTTCATTGCAAATTCAACACAGATTACAAATACAACATAAGAACAGGAATTTGCAAACGAAACAAGCAGAAGCACTCAGCACAACAGCAACACATGCTGATCCACCGCAGAAGCCTGACGAAGAACACCAACGCCGAGCACCGCCGGAGATGGAGCCTGCAGGACGCCGCACACCCGGAGAGGAAGAACCCCACTCATATAGCAAGCCGCAGAAGCTGTCCGCCGCAGGCGACGGCACCGGAGAACGATTAACGAACACGGCCAAGCTCCTCCACCCCGCAACCACCCAACTTCCGTCGAACCCTGCACAGAGCACAAACAGCTTGCCGGAGCCTCCGCCGAGAGCACGCCTGGATCACACTTCCTCTCCTTGCCACCACGGCCGGACGGGGAAAGAGGGAGCAAGGCGGAGATGAAGCACCACGAAGAACGAGCCGCTCGAAACCACGCCACCATGGCCGGAAACTTGGCTGGCCTTGCTGTTCAGGAAACCAAGATATCTGCTTGGTGTGCTGCCATTCAGGCGGCAAAATTCTGGGCAACAGCTCGACAAGGAAACTGCAAGTAAATAAGTAAATGTTTGACCGTGCAGAAGAAGCTATGTCAAACAACTTCTTCAAAACGCCATCTGGCAAAGAGTTGTCAATAACAAGATGTGGTATGGAATCCTTAAGAAAGTCAAATTCCATTTGTGAAGTGAAGAATACTCTTTCACCCTCCCCTCGGTTATTAAACGTCGTGAATGATCCATTTGCCAAAGGAAGAAGAGTCAGTCCATGCAATTTATCAGAAAGGGAAGGCTCATCGATATCACTCAAGCAATACTCCAGAGCAAGTATGCCCTCTTCTCTGCTTCTGAACCCACGCTTCCGCCGGATCAATAAATTCCTTAGCAAATGAGGATTCAGAGATGAACTGATGGATATGCATTCATGAAACTTTCAACTATCGGCTTGGATACAGATACCAAAGGCAAACCAGCTTGCGAGAGAACTTCTGCCAGCTCAGTTGCCTTTGAGAAACTGAAATCGGGGAAAATTGCTTGCCTTGTTGACACCCAATGGCCACCTCGAGCTTTTGTATACAAAACATGAAGTCCAAGTTCTGCAATTGATACATACAACTTCCTAACCATGGAAGACCATGGCTCCACACTTACAGCAATAGGCCAAAATGAGAGAAACAGGTCAGAGGGACCAAGCTCTTCTGCCATGGCTGCAAGGAGGTGGCCATAAGCAGGAGCAGCTACATCTTCAAGCAGTGCAAGATTCCATTCTGATCGCACTCTTCCTCCCCCGGCCATGTCATTTCCTATCCAGATATCCCTCCGATTTGAAGATAGTTCAAAATAAGCATTTACATGCACTGGTATGCTAGTATTAATTGGTAGAGGAAGAAAGCAAAAGGCCCGACCCTCAAAATATTCCTGCCCTGAGAAGACCGAAAGCTTGCTTGAGAACAAAATCGTCACGGTTGACTTCAGCTTCACCAGACAGTTCTTTGGTATCGTCCACACTCACAGAATGCAGATATGCAGCAACAGATGCCCAGGAACAAAGAAATGAGACTTACTATCAGAGGCAGTTGACAGCTTTCTAGCATGACCCCCACCTATACACTCGGTTAAGATCCATGAATGCACAAAGTGAGCAGTAGGGCTTTGCTCAAGAATAGCAACTTTTTGACAACTCCAGGGTAAATCACTGTCTTTTGTCTTGTTCAACTTATTGAAAAAAGTATTCTATCCATTCCTGATGATTGATTTCCATGTACATATGCAAGCATCATATTAAGCGAATGTGGCTCTTTGGACACCTCACAACTGTTATGCTTTGAGGCACGATGAACAAGTCGCATCTCCTGGGAGTCGTGTTCCTTGACGTACAAAGTTATCTTTTTAACGTTGCGGAGAAAAAGTAGAGCCTCAGATACAACTTCAGAGAATGAAGAGAAAAGCGTCTCTACATCTTGGGTTGCATATTGTTCACGCTTTATTTGACTTCTAGAAGCAGCGGCTTCATTCCTAAGAGGAAACCGGAAAAGTGTACCTGGAAATGGCTGTTGCAGGTCACAACCGAAGTGTAAGAATGGTGTGAACTGATCAGGGAACTGTTCTAAGATCCTCCGTCCTACAAACTTTATCCTTAAACCTGGATGAGAAGGAGATATTCCTGGTAAATAACTGGCATGTGGATCAAACATGACAATATTCTCACCAGAAACAAACCCAGGCATGTCAGTGAAGTGATAGACGCAATTGAAGCCAGACCAAACCTTCCTATGGCAAAAGGTTTCTCAAGTTTACTGTCTTGACCAATTCGTGAGATGGAATAAAGGTCTTGTGGACTAAAAACTGAATCATTAAAGCAGTAGAGAGCAGGCCCCTGCCATTCAGCCATTTCAGGTGAAAGAATGGATGAAGTACCATACTGGGTTTTATCCAACAGAAACACAACCTCAGAAGCTTTAGCATCTTCCGCATTCTGCACCAGCTCAAAGAGAATCCCAGGACCATCAGCATACATCTCAACAATATGCTTCAATCTTGTAGTCAAATCTTCATGTTGTCCAAAAGCCTCAGCAACCCCTGATAAACTCAAATTCATTGAATCGGAACTCTCAGCAAGCAAGAGACGGCGAAGAGAGCGAACACCAAGCCTTTCTGCCACATCATTAGAAATATTACCATGCACAAAGTTGTGAACATAATTTTCGAGCTGAAAGCAATGCTCGATGCATTACCAATGATATCATGACCAGAGTCAAGAAGCCAAGGGGCATCATTAAATACTAGTTCAGAGATAGACAGAGCCTAGCCGAAGAATCAGGTAAATATATCAGTGTTTGCTGATCCTGAAACCGGAACTCAGCTAGATGCTGCACCACCAAGACAGCTGTTCTTAGTTCTTCAGCTTCTAGGGAAGCCGTGGCTTTCCTCATGGCCATTCTGGTCAGAATACTAGCATAATCCACAGGGTTGAGATGCTCCTTTATGCCAAGATCCAAAAATAAGTCCTTGAAAACTGCTAAATCAATTGGAATAACACGAATGTAAGGTGCGAGGTGAAGGTGGCCACTGAGAACAACTTCCTCAACTTCGCAAATCCATCACCCACCCAAATCCATCTGCATCCCTCTAAAACCACTTTGACAATATCCATTTCATCAGAACCAATCAAATTACTCAGTAACGAATAAATCTTAGGCATCACCAAAGCTAATTCTTGCCGAAGGATTTGGTCAGTCACAATTTCATTGTTCTTACCCAGCTCGAGCAACTGAGCCGCGATTACACTTCCAGAAGGAGGAGATGACCAACCTAAGCTGTAAGACAAAGCTGAGGAAGTGCATTCACCATCAAGTATACGTGAGCTAGCAGAAACAATCCACATATCTTCCTGCAGCCTTACTTGCTTAGGTGGAGCAATCATTGAGGATACTGAAGGCCATGGCAGCGCTGGGCTTGGTGCAGTGACCAAACAGGACACCAACAAATCATTCTCAAGTCACTCCAGAATTTATCTAGATCAATCCCCAGACGTATCGCGAGGCCTCAAGCAGTAGTAACTTTCACAAGCATATTTAACTTCTTCCGGACATCAAGTGTCTTATGTACATGCCACTTTTGAGCATGAATTTCAAGATATGAAAGAAGCACTTTGCCCCTTGAATGAGCCTTCTCCTGATCTTTGTGCACGAGCGAATCAATTTGCCGGGCACTTTCTATTATGGTATCAGTAGAAACAGAGGTTCTAAGCCCCAAAGAGAGCATCATATCAAGAACTTCTGGGTTTTCAAATAAGCCACAGGGAAAGCAGTCTGATTCTGGAGAAGAGCATAGAGTTCTTCCACCCGAGGATCATAAAGAGATTGAGGACTTCTCAAGGTCCCATTAATAGTTGGGACAAATCTAAGGACTTTCAAACCTTCCTTAAACCTTGGATCCTCCAAGGAGAGCTGGGGCAGATCTTGTAAGATGGTTAGTACAACTGAATCACGAACCTCTGTTTGCAACTGATCTAACTTGTTCAGAATATACCTCTGGTAGAAGATTGATTTTGACATGCGCTCACACCATAGTACCTCATTATGATATCTTCGTTGCTTGGGGAGATACAGAACAAGAAATCAGAGTTGAGTAGGTGCTCAGGAACACCAAGAGGTGGCATATACTTTCTTGAATGGGACAAATCGGAGAAACCATAAGAACTAGGAGATCCTCCATCAAATACTCTGAATATGGGTAACTCTTTGCATAGCTTTATGTTCATGTCAGAAAGGCATACTCCTAAGTACCATTTTGGATCCAGAAGAAACTGATAAAGTTCATTTTTCTCACCAGGCGTGACGCGTTGAAACAGCGCATGCAAATCGACTCCCTCTACTGAAACAATGCCAAAGATTGAATGAAGAACTCCAGCCGCATCACCATCATACACGTAATGAGACAGCTGTTGATATGCACTTAAATACTTGGTGTCTAGTATCTTGCAACCTAACTTGGTCAAGAGTTCCTTCATCAAACTAGATAGAGACTCTGTGTCAATTAACTTTGATACTGTAGATGCTCTGTAAAGGTGTCCAGAAGTAGAAGGCAGTATAGGCCAGTCACTAAACAAATCAAGGTCATAAGAGTGTTCCCCAATATACTGCCAAAAAAGTTTAAACCAGTCCGCCGTAGGAGATGATCCACCTGATAATTGATCCCAAGGAACTTGGTTTCTACACTTCCATCCAGGAGGAAATAGCATGGGGAAGAATTGAAGAAAGATTGGACCATCAATGAGTGAAATGTTAGCCTGACAGCTTTTGGCTATCTGATGCAGCCTTTCTAGTAGCAAAGAGGGGATACTTCGGTCAATTATTCTGTCACCAACTGCAGAAAGAAGCTCAAATTCTGTCTTACTGCAAACATAGTAGTGGTTCTCTTGTGAAATGTCAGAGAAAATCCCATACTGCTTATTTGCTAGTGGAATCAGTGGGAGGCCATTCATGCATTTACCAATATCAGAACTATCCAGGTCATTAAGGCAATATTCCAGCAAAATTAGCTTATGAGATTTTTCCAACGTGCCAAGATTTACAAAATCTTGGAGATAATGTCTTACTGTAGCAGGAGTGACTCGTTTTAGCATAGACTTCACATAGAATTTCGAAAACATATCAACAATTCCACTTGGTACACGAACAACAGGCATGCCTAACAACACAAGAGCTTCACTGAGATCATCGCTCCTCGAGAACCCCTCATCATGAAGCCAAGCATCAGCTGGTGATATCCATGTCCCACCTTTGATCTCTGAGTGCAAAACTGGAGAGGAGTAGATAACATTATAAATTTGTTCCACCAGAATACTCCAGGGTTCCTCGTACACACCAGTTGGCCATAAGGAATAATACAATATTGTGGAGTCTGAAAGTGTCCGCAACGCCAGCAACAGTTCTCTGAATAATGGAGAAAGAATATCTTCCAGCAATAGCCTGTTCCAATCAGAGCGAAGCTTACCACCCCTGTCCATGTCAGCTCCGTACCAAATGTCACGTCGGTTGGACGAAACTTCAAAATAACCATTCACATGCACAGATAACCCTGTCCTTACTGGCAAAGGAAGAAAACAGAATGCATGACCTTGTCTGAGATTACTATCCTGTAAAATTCAGTAATTACCATAACGCATAAAAACAGCAAATTTAACAAATGAAAACTAAAACACTGAACTAGTGTGCCGTGCCTTAGAAACATGTGCTATTGTGCCAGACCATGACATTCATTCTGCAAAGTAAATCAATACAAATAGACTGCAGTTCTAGAAACTATGACTCACCATTGTAGTTATTAAGTCTACAGACTTCAGCGAACTTTTAAAAAATAGTACATATTACACAGAACCCTCTTTTAGACAAGGGCACTGCTTTTGGTGTGATTTTTTTTATAAGCAACAGAAGATAACAACAGGCATGGCCCAGCTTTTGCCACCGGAGAGAATAATCATGAATGAAAGAATAGTCATTACATTAGCCATAGATAATAGACCAAACAATTATCTACAGCTCTATGTGGTCTAGTCACGTACCCGTGTTGCTAGTTCAACTGAAATAACAGATGAAAACAAACAAGCTTTACAGTCAATACAACCACTCACAAGTTCCATTCCATTAACAGCAACAACAAATAATTGCTGACATGCATGAATGAGAACTAATATAGTCTAGAATCACGAATCAAAAACAGAAAACATGCCAAAAGGTAACAATAATGGCAGTGGTCCGTAAACTGACCAAAAGCAGTTCCAAGATGGTTGGAGGGGCATATCTAGTCTAGGTTAGAACACTAAGAGTGAATTCAGGCATTACCTCAGGACCCAATTTGGAGATGCAAGCAGCAACAGAAGCCCAAGGCAGCAGATGAAGATCATATTCCTTGGCAGCATCAGTTGCAAACATACCTATTTTACTTAATGCGGATGCCATTCCCTGTACAATAAAATAGGTGTGGCTCTTTTTCTCAAACTTGTCTCCCAGGAATGCCTCCGATACAAAGTCCATAGCAAAGGAATCTATGTTCTGCTCAAAGGATCCAGTAGAAGTGCCAGATAACCTGATCAGAGCTTGGCGATGCCATGACAAATTGTCATCCTGTGATCGTAAGGAGCAGGAGTATACTAGTTTTGGCTCACTCATATCAGATTCCCACACGTACATTTCAAGCGCGAGGACATTCTTAAGAAAAAGCAAATTGTATACAGCTTCTTCGTACAGCTGAGCAAAAAGAGACAAGACGTCATCTTCCGTGTACACTTGTCTTGATAACCGACTAGAGGATGCCTGTTCGGCATTCCTCAACGGGAAACGAAACAGGGTTCCTTGAAACGGCTGTTTCATGTCGCAGCCGAACGCTCGATAGGGGGAGAGCTGATCACTGTACAGTGCAACCGCCGTAGAGCTGACATAGTCTATGCGCTTTCCAGGATTTGCCGCCGACACGTTCGGGAGGTAAGCGCCCTGGGGATCAAACATGACGACATACTTGCCACTGACAAACGATGGCAGGTCGGTCAAGTGGTACACTGAGTTGAAACCAACCCTGCAGAAACATAAATCACGGGGTTTTGCATTAATAAAACAGTTACGAATGAGTCACGAAATACAGATAATTAACATGCTTCGGAAGGTTTCTAAACAGCAATAACTTGCTAAACGCATGACCTGAGTTCTAGAACTAGGATAGCAGTAAAAAACATTCTCATCCATGTGTGTGCTTCAGTAGAAAGGCACATAGCATTGCAAAACGAATGACAAGGGCAGAACTCAAACCAAACCCAATTGTTATAGAACAAAGGAACATCTGCAAGGTCATGATCACACTATCCTTACTGAGCATGCTGGTACATACATTCCCTCATAAAATCACTAGTGATCATGCCCATCAAACCCATCGCAATAGTCTGGCATCAGAACACAAACCAGCAGCATCATAGATGATTATATGCCACGCGACCTGGAAAATGAACACCCTATGGACACTAGTTCAATTTCACTAGTCTGGACGCTCAGATTTCAAGTGACGGCTCCAGGCAAGCTTGGCATTGACAACTGACTACTGAGAGGAGGAAGATGGCGGTACCCGAATCGTCCGGTCTTCCAGGCCTGGGAGACCTTCTTGCTGTCCCCGATGCGGGAGATGCTGGCGAAGTCGTCGTCGGTAAAGACGGCGTCGTTGTGGCACAGCAGCGCGGGGCCCTGCCACTGGGCGAGCGCCGGGGCGAGCAGGGAGGAGCCGGCCCCGTGTGTGCGGCGGTCGAGGCAGAGGCGGACGCGGGAGGCCCCCGCGTCGTCGGCGTTCTGGATGAGCTCCCGCAGCGCGGTGGTGCCCTCCGGGTAGTTGGCCAGCACCTCGCGGATGCGCCGCGTCAGGTCCACCCGCTGCCCGAAGTCCTCCAGCAGCGGATCCATGGCGGGCCGGCGGGCGGATGATCGGGGGCTTAGCGGGGCATTGGCGCTAGGGTTTGCCGAATTTGGGCGTGGTCGTTGCTGCGCCGCGGAGGAGGGAGGAGGAGGGCGGTTTGGTTGGTTCGTCTCTCCCAGATTTTGACTCTGACTCTTCGCCGGCTATCGCCTGTTTTTCCTTCCTTGGAGGCGAAGCGAGGAGAAGGGATTGCAGGCTGCTGACTGATCGGTGGGACCCGTGTTCCGGCGACAAATTGTTCTTTCTTGAAAACGGCAGGAGCCCGGCGAGAGATACTAGAGAGTTTTTTTTTCTTGACAATTTTAGGAGGGTGTTCCTTAGGGAGAAGGAGGGACGTGTCGTGGGCCTCGGCCCCCTAGATATATCTCCTTTTGGTGTCTTTTGCGGCCTTGGTTAGTGTTACAGTTTCCTCTCAAAAAAAAAGGTTAGTGTTACTACCTCCGATCCATATTAATGGCCTCAACTTTATCTAGATACGGATGTATCTAGTTAAGTGTTTAGACTAGATGCATCCGTATCTAGACAATGTTGAGACCATTAATATGGATCGGAGGGAGTACAGTTTTTTTCCGGGTAAACGAGATTCTTTTTATCTAAGAATCTTTGAATCAGTTCATGAATTCAACGAAGGCTTCTAACTGAGCCTTCTGCCCTTCTCTATCTTCAAAGATGCATCATTTTCGGTGGTGGCATACATGGGTGGAGCTCGATTAAGACATGTGTGCATAAATATACAACCATAATTATTGACAAAAGTCAGGGGCGGAGCCAGCGTATACACGTTGGGTGCACATGACACCAACGGATTTTGCCGATCGAAGTAATACTATGTGTGTAGTCAGCTGGTTGAACCCAATAAAAAATCACGTCTGAACCCATCAAGCCGTCCAATGAGCTAGCTAGAAGGCTTTTGGCCCATGAGTCACGATTGACAGCCCACAAGTAAAACACATAGTCTCGTATAATCTACAGAATACGTATCAGCAGCCACACATACCTTACTCGATTAGCTTCGTCAGCGCCGCAACACCGAAAGCAAAAGAACGACGGTTCATCTCTGAACCCTGGTTCTCTGAATCTCCGATCTCTCGTCTCCTGGACGCCGACGGCCGGCAGCGGCAAGGGTACCACAGCGATCAAAGTCTGTATTTCGCGATCTAGGCAGGGATTTAGCCATCCAGGTACGATTGTGAATTGTCTCTTCTTCTTTTTAGTCTTGTGAAAGTCCTACGTAGCCCTAATGCTCTGATTGTTTTCCTTAAACATTGTTTGATCCTAGATCATGGAACGGTATTATGGGAAGGCAAAAAGGTCAATGGATTCAGTTACTGATGAAGGTACTTCAAGGCCGTCCGTCAGACGCAAGCAATCAGATGCTGGTAATGCTAGTCTCATTTCCAATCAGAGGGAAATTAACCTAGACGAACTGCCTTATGATCCTGCTGATCGAAAGAGAATTTCAGAGTACACTCGTAATCCTCAGAAGCAAGATGAGATCAGGAGAAGATATTTAACCAGGGGACCAAACAGGCCACCACCTGGTTTTAAGTATCCACATAGGCTTATTGGAGATGACCAACGGAGATTTAATCCACAATGGTTTAAAAAATATGGTGGTTGGCTTGAGTACAGTGAGAAGGCGGATAAGGCTTTTTGTTTGTGCTGCTACCTTTTCAGAGATTACAATGAAGGACAAGCTGGGACTGATGCATTTGCAATTAAAGGTTGGAACAAGAAATCGAGATTGGATACTCATATGGGTAAGGGAAATGTCAATAGCTTCCATAATGTAGCAGTAAAAAGATGTGATGCTTTGATGAATCAAGATCAGTCAATTCAGGTTGCTCTCAATAAGCAAATTTTGAGTGAACCCATCGACCAAAAATCCTAGCTCCGCCCCTGACAAAAGTTCATGTTTCTATGTACATTGACATATGCTCAACACATATAGAACAATATAAATATCAATAAATAAGGAGAAACCTAAGTAAATGTGACTTTTAGTGGACTTTGCTGCCTTGGTAAAACCTAAGTAAAACCCAGCTCACACAAAGACCGGCACGTAAATGCTTGTACATTGACGCACTCTGTGACCGTGAAAAAACCATCATCATCTACATTTTCACGAACGAGACACGTTGCAAGGCCCTCTTGGCAAAGCTGTCAAGCAAACACCCACTAATTTGCCTGATATTCTTCCCGAAGTCGTGAAACCTAGTAGATTGTGTTTGTATTACCGTTCTACATGCTTATGCTTGCAAACTAGGTCGAGATCAACTCTCTAGAACTTTGGTTTTGTGGTGGTGGCTCTTAACGAAAGGCTTTTTTTTCCTTGCACCCATGGTCTTTGCACGATCCAAAGACGCTTTACTTTGACTTCACTTAATAAAAATACTTTACTTTGGTTATTATCTCAAATTTTATTTTTATTTTTCCGATTTGGTGTTGGGTTGGGTTTGACGAATTTCTTCTTGAGTTTTGTGGATCGTGCCCGTGTCACCTCAGAAGTTGAGAGTTGTACGTCCTCGTTGGGACCATTATGATGTAATTGTGGTGAAACAAAGTCCTTCATATCAAAAAAAAAATCTCATCCTCATTATGTACAAACCACATGAAAACCAGCCAAATAATCTGCTTTAAGTGGTGCTCTCGCACATATTCTCATGATTTGTTCTTAAACTACATTGTGGATTCGATAATTCCTCTTGAAGCCTTGAAGACACGTACGAGTTGACCAACCATTATATATACTGTATCTAACCCAACAAATAGAAGCAAACAACTCATTGTATTGGTCAACCCATTTATGTGAGGTTTCTCAATAAAGCATTAGAAACGCCGGACATACGTGATCCCACATCTTCGAGGCTTTTGTACGGCCAGAAGAGTCCAAGCTCCAATCCCAAGTTCAGATGATACCACAATGCACCTCAAACAATGATCAACTAATGTGTCTTGAGAATCAAATTAATGAATAATAGTATTGTAATTATTCAAAAGTTATTGTGATTATCGCAAACAAGAAGAGTTTTAATGGTCAGCCGTTTTTAAATGATCCACGGAAATCCCAGCAAGATCCCAGCCCTACCGATCGGTATCTGACAGGAGGACCCCACGAGATCCCAGCCCTCTCCGTTGTGCGTGCGACCATTTCTGGCTTCAAGACGTGCATGGCTCAAACAGCCTAGTTCGTCTCCCCTCTGCCCCCTACGTGCGAGGCACCACGCACCACCATGTCGGTCGCGGCGGGCCACTCCTGGATCCACGAACCCCGTATAAATCCCCGCCCGCCGCGCCGGACACTTACAACATTACCACGACGGCGACGACGGCATTGCCCCCGACAAGAACGACATAGCCATGGCGCGGCCGACGATGATCAACAGGCTCGCCGCATCCTCGGCGGTGGCGCTCCTCCTCCTCGTGGCGGCGTCGGCGTCGCCTGTTGACTACGGCAGCGCGTTCGACAAGTGCCTGCAGTTCTTCGAGGCGCAGCGGTCCGGCAAGCTCCCCGCCGACCGAACCGTGCACTGGCGCGGCGACTCCGGCCTCACCGACGGCTACTTACAAGGGGTACGCATGCCGATCCAGTCGATCGGACCTCTCTGCACGTACGTACATACATACATTTGCTTACGGATGTGCATATGTGTCCAGGTTGATTTGGTGGGCGGGTACTACGACGCCGGCGACCACGTGAAGTTCGGGTTTCCGATGGCGTACGCCGTGACGATGCTGTCGTGGGGCGTGCTGGAGTTCGAGAAGGAGATGATCGCCGCCGACGACCTCAACCGCGCCCTCGACGCCATCCGCTGGGGCACCAACTACTTCCTCAAGGCCCACACTCAGCCCAACGTTCTCTGGGTCCAGGTACCACACACTACACCTCCAAATTAAGCCCAATTACTTCGTGTATACCTAAGCCCACAGGCAGCCCAGTCTGACACACGACTGTTTTTTCTTGAATGAATTAATCCAGGTGGGTGACGGGGACAGCGACCACCTGTGCTGGGAGCGCGCGGAGGACATGTCGACGCCAAGGACGGCATTCAAGATCGACGCCAGCAGCCCCGGCTCGGAGGTCGCCGGAGAGACGGCCGCCGCGCTCGCCGCCGCCGCCAAGGCGTTCAGGCACTACGACTCCATGTACGCCGACCTGCTGCTCATGCACGCCAAGCAGCTCTTCTCCTTCGCCGACACGTTCAGGGGCAGGTACGACGACACCCTGTCGTGCGCCAAGAAGTTCTACCCTTCCGCCTCCGGGTACCAGGACGAGCTCCTGTGGGCCGCGGTGTGGCTGTACGAGGCCACCGGCGACGACAACTACCTCGACTACATCGTCCGGAACGCGGAGAGCCTCGGCGGGACTGGGTGGGCAGTGCGCGAGTTCTCCTGGGACAACAAGTACGCCGGCGTGCAGGTGCTGATCTCTAAGGTGCTCCTCGCCGGCGGTGGCGGCGACTACGCCGACACGCTGAAGCAGTTCAAGGCCAAGGCCGAGTTCTTCATGTGCGCCTGCCTCCAGAAGAACGGCGGCAACAACGTCAAGACCACCCCGGGCGGCCTACTCTACGTCGCCGACTGGAACAACATGCAGTACGTTTCCTCCTCCGCCTTCCTCCTCACCGTCTACGGCGACTACCTCGCCGAGTCCGGCGACACGCTCAAGTGCCCCGACGGCGAGGTCAAGCCGGAGGACATCGTCGGGTTCGCGAGGAAACAGGCGGACTACGTCCTGGGGAAGAACCCACTGTCCATGAGCTACATGATCGGGCACGGCGACAAGTTCCCGACGCACGTGCACCACCGCGGCGCGTCCATCCCGTCGATCTACGCCGTGAACGACACCGTGGAGTGCATGGAGGGCTTCGACGCGTACTACAACAGCCCAAGCGCCGACCCCAACGTCCTCTACGGCGCGCTCTTGGGCGGGCCCGACGCCAACGACGCCTTCGTCGACGACCGGTGCAACTACCAGAGCGCCGAGCCCACCCTCGTCTCCGCCGCGCCCATGTGCGGCGTCTTCGCCCGCCTCGCCGCGGACCCCGGCGCGGGTGACAGCACCCCTGACTACCAGCCGCCGGCGTCGCACCAAGGAGGCGCGCCGCTGGAGTTCGTGCACACGGTGACCAACACGTGGACGACCAACGGCGTGGAGTACTACCGGCACGCCGTGACGGCGAAGAACACGTGCGGGCAGGCCATCACGGAGCTGAAGCTGCGGATCGAGGAGCTGACGGGAGACATCTACGGCGTCTCTGCCACGCAGGAGAAGGAGATATACGGGTTCCCGTCGTGGATCAAAACGCTCGAGGCCGGCGCCAAGCTCGACATCGTGTACGTCCAGGAGGGCGGGCCTCCGGCCAAGATCTCCGTCGTCCAGTACAAGACGGGCTGATGTGTCGTGGAAGTACCATAGGAAACATCCTTTAAATGTTCTTTTTGTTTTTTTCTTCTTCTTTATGAATTTTGCGCCTGCTTTTTTCTCTGTGTTCGTAATATTGTTATCGGAGGTTGAAGAACAGAAGAACATCTTTGAACTGTTTGCTTTTTACAACCGTTTGGATTAAGAATTGAGACGAGTGCGAATGAGAGGATTGCAATTTTGTGCCGGGTGATTTTGTTATGTGTCACAAATGGAGGTGATGTGATGTGATTTTGGTCAACAAAGTCTGCAAGTGAAGTGGTCAATCACGACGTGGCCTCGTGGCCTAATCGAGCGGGCACTGACCGAGAAATAAACTGGCCGTCTTGTATTACTAGACCGAAATTTAGCACTGACGCTGCGGAAAAGCTTCTGCGTTCTACAGTAGAAATAAACTGAAGACCCGCGAGAGAACCTACGAAGTCACATTAATATTCTTCAAATATAATGATGATGTCGCCAAAGTGACCTTGCAAAGTGCGGCTCAAACATTTCGTTTCCGGGACCAAAATGGCCGGGAGACTGATAAGAGAAAAGTCACATCTAAGAATTGACGGGGCAAAAAGCTTCTAGAACAGAGTCGAATACAGGAGTGCAAGGGAAACTGTCGTCACATTTGTATTCCTCAGGATGATCTCTCCAAACACAAGAGTAATCAGAGAAAATCGAGTGCGTCTACTATTGGGGTCCCGAGCTCCCTAGAGCCCCCGTATTTGGGAAAAAAGAAAAACAAATCATATTTAGAGGTTTTCCATAAAATTGATGTTTTGTATGAGGAATCATACTGATATGATCTATGTATCTGCAAAGTTTTGCTACGATTCTGGTGTATTTTGAGCTAGGTGTTTGTAGCTCTAATAAATAAAAACGAAAACTCATTTTTGTATCCCCACATATGTCTTTTTTGTGTAAATCACGTATACTCTGTATTTTGACGAAATTTGTGTTGTATATGCTATAGTATAGATTTGCTTGTATGTATTTTCTTTCCGAATTTTTTGAGATTTCTAAAACGAAAATAGGAATCAAATGCAGCTTTAGAGGAATCTAAAACACATGAGAGTATTACACAAGTTTGTTTGAAAAAGGATGAAAGGAAAATCTAGGAATTGAGATTTATTAGGATAACATATCATTTTATTGTACCTCATTTTAGGAGTGCAATGAGTGGGTATATCACATCGACAATCCTTTTAAACCACGACAAGAATCCAGAGCTAATGCTTCGAGCAAAAGCTTTTGTGTTCTTGAAATAAAACAAAAATGCGTGAGGGATAACTCAATTCACATTCAGGACTTCTTTGATTCACAGAATAGGAAAAATCTGGAGATAGAAAACCCACAAAATTAGAACCCCATGTCTATTTGAATGCTATTGGAAGATTAACTCTTTTTAGAACTTCTTTGACTCAAAAGAATAGGTTAGAAGTTTTGGAGGATTTGGATCTTTAGAATTCTTTCCTACAAAGTTTGTTAGATTCACAACTATTACAAAATTTGAAATTCCAACGAAGGATTCCTTTACACTCTGCACTGTAGGAAATTTTCCTTCACTCAAACTTTTTTTTACATGGATCCAAAATCGTGTAGTTTTCTAATCTGTAGAATTGAAGAGGACATGTCATTTCAATCCTTCTTTTTTTCGTGTTTTGAAAATACTTTTAATCAAAGGATCCCTAATTGTGTTGAAACAATTTTCCATGAGATCTAACCTCATGTTTTTCCTAAAGAGTTTACGCTACAAGATTCATATGCGATTATTTCCTATGAGACATGCTCCTATGAATTAATTGGTTCCCGTAGGATTTTTTCATAGGATTCAATTCCTACGCAAATTGTTAGAAAATCCTATGAATAAAACGAGCCGTTATATTATATATATAAAAAAATGATGTCGTCCAACCACATGGCCTTCTTCTCCTCCTCCTCTTTCGGCGAGACATGTTGCGGCCGCCCCTGCAACCATCACCAGTTGAACCGTCGTCCTCCCCGCACGCGGCCGCGATGCCTCCCCGCCACGCCTCCTCCACCAGTCGAGCTTCACCCCAACCAATTGTCTAAGTTTTGCCACCACCCATTTCATCTGCAGCGTGGCGCGGCATAGGAGTACCCGCTCCTATAACGTTGTTTCCTCGCATCCGTTGGCGCCGTCGCTTCCGGCCAGGTCACGGCTCACCGTCACCTCTCCGCCATGGTCAGCCGTGGCATCACCTCTCCTCTAAGTCTAAAGTAGTGTATACTTCACATATAACACAACAATCCGGCACTAGTGGGAAAACCCTTATAGGTAGGTTATATTTCTGTGGCGCACCTGGCTTGGTGCGACACAGAAAGTTATCCGGGGGGCGGGTTAAATTTTGAAAAAAATAATTCTGTGGCGCACCTGGCACGTGCGCCACAGAAAGTTGACATTCTGTGGCGCACTACATTCTGTGGCGCACCAAGCTTGGTGCGCCACATAATTATTTTTTTCAAATCCCACCCCTGTGAATCGCCTTTTTTGTCTTGCAGGAAGTAAAAGAAAATGATAAAAAGTTCAATAAATAAAATCCTTTGACATGTAGTTAGGTATGACTGTATAGTTTGTATAGAAATTTTGAAATATGTATTTTGACCTTTTTTTGCAAAAAACAGAAAAAAAAAAATTGAACGGCCATAACTTTTGCATACGATGTCGAAAAAACGCGTTTACCCGGTCAGCAATTCACAGAATCCTCAAATTCCAAAAGAAAAAAAAAGTTATTTCAAACAGACGATTTTTCGCAGCAAAATCAAAAAAAATTCAAAATAATAAAAAATTTCAAAAATTCCAAAAAAGACACAGAAATGTATAAGAAAGAGGATTGTTGACTTTTCTTGACTTTTTTATATTTTTTTGGATTTTTATATTTTTTTGGGATTTTTTTTTTTTTGGATTTTTGGATTTTTTTGATTTTTTTTGGATCTTTTGAAACTTTTGAATCTCCTTTTGAAAGTTTAGAAGCTTTTGAAAAATCTGAAATTTAAAAACACACGTTTATAAGACTTAAGATGATTCATATGATATATATATCAATAAGAACTTGAGTAGCACAAGGGTAGTGAAGTGGGTGGAACTTAGAAGGGTGACCTAGCGGGAAGGTATCAGTTCAAAAAATTCAAAAAATCTGAAAATGATTCCAATAATTAGGATTTTTCATATTATTTCATATTTTGATTTTTCTGATTTTTTTAAGCTTTTTTTTTTTTTTTTGCAGTTTTTGAATTTTTTTCAGAATTCTGTGGCGCACCAGGCCAGGTGCGCCACAAAAAGTGGATTTCTGTGGCGCACGCTCATGGTGCGCCACAGAAAAAAAAATTAGTGACGAGGATTCTGTGGCGCACCCAGCAATTCTGGGGGTGCGCCACAGAATTCTAATTTGGTGCGCCACTGATAGCTGCTTTCCCAGTAGTGCGGACACGTTGACCAAACGGCTGAGCCATTGACTGGATCCCTTAGCTGAGAATTAGTGAAACCGTATATTCATATTAATGACGATCTAGCCAAGATGATGACCTAGACAAATCGGACCTTGCAAAGTTCAGCAAGAACTGTCGTTTTCCAGTAAGAAGATGGGCACACGGGAGAGAAAATTGCCGTGCAAAGAACCGCCGCCGGAACGAAGAGCTTCTAGAACAGAAAGGACGACGGCGGCGCGGCGCAGGGAAGTGAAGGCACACTTGTGTTCTTCAGGGCGATCTTTCCACACGGAGTGGACGGTCCCATTTGATTTGCGTCGAGCAGCAAGGCCGCAAATCACAAAGCCGTAATTCGCGATCGATCGCTGTCCGGTCGATCCTCGTCGTCCTCTCCAAATGCTACTGTCCTGTCCTGCAGGTCGTGCTCGATCAACATTATACTGTACACGGTTGGAAACAAAGCAAAAACTTTTTTTTTAGCTAAAAAAAAAGCAAAAACTTTGGATCGCTGTCGGTCTGAACTGCGCGCTCCGGTCCTGGTCGGTCAAGCACAAATTCGCAACAGTGCCATCCGCCGTCTGCATCGCTCCTGCCCACGACGATGACGTCACGGCTGACCTCGTGGATTTTTACACCGATCCGATCTAGACAGATTAAACACAGCGAGATTGGACAGACTCACGGACACTCGGTAACTGCTTTTTTTTTTTTTTTTTTTGCTGAGAGCCCACAGCTCACACAACTCTCTGAAAGCAACACTTCCGTGCATCACGTGCTTGCCCCTAATAAGTTCTCCTAGATAGATAGAGCTCATCCATTAGGCTACGGGTACTACTACCTTGTCATGATCACCATCGTCTATTGGGAAGAGCAATCCAAATACTACGTCTTTCGAGTATGTTTTGCAATTTTGTGACGCTTTTCTTGAAAAGAATGTATTGTAATAGTGAAAAAGTGCAAGTTGTAATTTTCACTAAGCTAATAAGCTGGACCTTGGACGCTTCCCTTTCCCCGTCTACAGTGCGGTCAGGGCGATTTGTAGAACCTCCCGATCTCTCCACCTCGCCGTCGCGGGTCGACGGCGATTCCTCACCCTCCGGCGCTGCTCCGGCGGCGGGAGGATGGGGGATCCTCGATCCCCGACGTGTATATAGTGTAGGATGGTTTAGGGTACTCCCCGGCGGCGCTTCGGAGGCGATGGTGTGGCTGGGTGTTTTGGTGGCGGCGGTCCCCTCCGACGGCGGAGCTCCACGGAGCTCTGCTACTGACTGCCTCCTTCCCCCGTGCGTGCAGGTCTTCGGAGCTGGCAGGTGCGGTCTTTCCTCGCCGGATCTGGCTGACGGCGGATCCGGATGTGGAAAAGCTGAAGGTGCTGCGTTTGTTGACCATGGCGTCTGGCTCGACGGAGCAAGGTGGAGGCTCCATGGAGTTCGAGGACCGGTGGCTTCCCGTCCGCTAGGGGACACCTCTGATCCAAGGTTTGGGAGGTGCAGCGGCGGCGCGTTGCCGAGTTCACGTTGACGAAGATGGGATCCAGGAAGGACTTGTGTGTTATTTTGCAATTTGTGCTGGATCTTTCTGTAAGAACTATGGTTAATATTTGTAGCCCTTTGTTCGCAAAAAAAATAATAAGCTGGACCTTTTCTGAATCTTACAGGAACTCAGTAAAACCATGTCCTATTGTCTAAGACATACTCCAAATCCTTTAAGCGGCATCCTTGTCTTACGTGCGCTATCTTTTTTCCTTCTTTGTAAAACACGCGTAATCGTAACCGTGCAAGAAATTCCATAGTAACATCTCCTCTATGGTATAAATTCTCCTCTATGGTATAAATCTTCGCAACACGAAATGATGCCCAGGCTTCAGTAAAGAGACTGCACTTGGACTGGAGTAGCAATATTGTAACTCGTTCACCTACACGAACTTGATTAACGATAAAGGTTTATGAAAACCGGTTGAGTCGCCCATCCAAAAAAGAAGACATGAGCGATGACTGTGCTTGGGCCGGGACGATCCCCTAGAAGTGTTGATCGTCGAACCACAAAATTTTCACTATAATGTCGAAAAAAGATTCCAACTGCACAAGAATAAACCGATGTAATCACCATGACACAGTAATATAAACTCACCTAACAGGATACGCGTAGGATAAAAATTTCCCTACTACATGACACCACCAAATTAATAGAGTAACTTTCTTCGCAAAAACATCACGACCACCACTACACGCTGACTAAGAACGCAAAACTCTGAAAAATCTGAGATCCCCCACCTCTCAATGCCAAGATGTCAGCCAAAGGTGAGGGGATCGAAAATATCTCACACATCCGTTAATTTTGGTAAACCAAGTTTTCTTTGTACAAAGACTATACCATCAGATTCATATTCCGAAAAAAAATTGACGGTAAAATTCTTATGACACATATTGCCTATTTTACGGTTAAATTCGATGATCAAAACTGGAGCGCGTAGAACAAGGACGTCACTTAAATAGGTACGAGGGAGTAATTTGAAGAAATTTATATTACTCCTTCCGTTCACTAATAAAAGGCATTTGACTCAACATTTTAATTTTCTTGATTCAGATGTACCAAGACTTATTTTTTTAGATAGATTAACTCATTTTAGTATGCATGTTATCAAATTTGAAATGGGGCCCAGTTCCTTATATTAATGAACGAAAAGAATAATTGTTTAATTTGGAACACTATTTATAGTGTTATGGTGTTTCTATGATTTACTAGATATCTTTGAATATAGTAATTTTTTGATCTACTCGAGATTATTACATGGCAAGTATGAGCCGATGTTTACGACTCGATCTTTGACTCGACCCAGTTTAAGCTCTATCAGACTGGAGTATGAGCCGAGCCGAGCCCAATCTTACCCGATCAAACTCAAGACTGGACCTCCATTCCAAAATATAAGACGTATTTCGTCTCGTTTGACCAAGACTTTGACCAAAATTTAGTCTATTAATATGTGATATATATGACATAAAATTGATACCATTGTATTCCTATTCAAAAGTACTTTACGATGATTATGATTTGTTTCACATACGTCACATGTTAAATGCGTAATATTTGGTCAAAGTCTCAATCAAAGGAAACGAAATACGCCTTATATTTTGGAACGGAGGTACTAGGATGTTTGATGTCAAAATGTGTACTAGTCCAAAAAGAAAAGGTTGGTCAATCTTAATATTATAGGGAAAATAAAATGGCACCAACCAAATTTTTTATAGGGAAAATAAAATGGCACCAAGCGAATTTTTTATTGGGAAAATAAAATGTCACCAACCAGGTAAGGTAAGAGAATCCAACCAACTGGTAATCTAGTAATCTGTTTGTCAGTGCATGACGATCTCCAGTTATCGTTGATCAGAGGGGCATGTGTTGACTTTGACCACGGGTGCTGAGAACAGAGGGCAATGTCTTGACTTGCTAGTGCTTGACCGTGGCCATGGATTCCCATCGAGCGGCTCCTGTTGCGCCTCGTTCCTCCTCCTTGTACCGCACCGTGGCCTCGCCTTCGTGGGAGGGAGACCAAGCCTCGTGTCACTCGCTCTGATCCGCTGAGCCTGCTCTGTCCTCCCAACAACATCCAGCCACGAGCAGTAAGTGCCCGTGCAGCTCGCAGCTGACGTCGTCGTCGTCGCTCCGGATCCGGCGGCCATGGACAAGCTCGGCGCGAACCCCGCCAACTCGTGCCCGCTCACGCCGCTGGCGTTCCTGGAGCGCGCGGCCACCGTATACGGCGACTGCCCCTCCGTCGTCTACCATGACACCGTCTTCACCTGGTCCCAGACCTACCGCCGCTGCCTCCGCCTCGCCTCCGCCCTCGTCTCCCTCGGCGTCTCCCGCCGCGACGTCGTAAGCACTCGCCCATGCATCCCCTGTCGATTCTGCAACCAGGCTTATTGAATTTGAATTGGATTGAGCTGAGCTGATCCGTGCGCCTTCGATCGGTGGCGCGGATTGATTTCCCCAGGTGTCCGTGCTGCTGCCGAACGTGCCGGCCATGTACGAGGCCCACTTCGGGGTGCCGATGAGCGGCGCCGTGCTCAACAGCATCAACACGCGCCTCGACGCGCGCACGGTCTCCGTCCTGCTCCGCCACTCCGGCTCCAAGCTCGTCCTCGTCGACCAGGCCCTGCTCCCGGTCCTCGACGACGCGCTCCGGCTCCTCCCGCCGGGCCACCCGGCCCCTCGCGTCGTGCTCGTCGAGGACCCGCACGAGAAGGAGCAGTTCCCTCCGGCGCCCACCGCGGCTCTGACGACGTACGAGAAGCTCCTGGAGTCGGGGGACCCGGAGTTCAAGTGGCTGCGGCCGGAGAGCGAGTGGGACCCGATGATACTGAACTACACCTCCGGCACCACGTCGGCGCCCAAGGGCGTCGTGCACTGCCACCGCGGCATCTTCGTGGTGACCTTCGACTCGCTGGTGTCCTGGGCGGTGCCGGAGCGGCCGACGTACCTGTGGACGCTGCCCATGTTCCACGCCAACGGGTGGAGCTTCCCGTGGGGGATGGCCGTGGTTGGCGGCACCAACGTGTGCCTCCGCCGCGTCGACGCCGCGGAGGTGTACGACACCATCGCCGCCCGCGGGGTCACGCACCTCTGCGGTGCGCCCGTGGTGCTCAACATGCTGGCCAACGCGCCTGAGGGCGTGCGGAAGCCGCTGCCGGGGAAGGTGCGGATCCTGACGGCCGGCGCGCCCCCGCCGGCCGCCGTGCTGCACCGCACGGAGGCCATCGGGTTCGACGTGAGCCACGGGTACGGGCTGACGGAGACGGGAGGGCTGGTGCTGTCGTGCGCGTGGAAGGGGGATTGGAACCGGCTACCGGCGTCGGAGCGCGCGCGGCTCAAGGCGAGGCAGGGCGTGCGCACCCCGGGCATGGCGGAGGTGGACATCGTGGACGGCGAGACCGGCCGCGGCGTGCCGCGGGACGGCGCGACGATGGGCGAGATCGTGCTCCGCGGCGGGTGCGTGACGATGGGGTACTTCAGGGACGAGGAGGCGACGAGGGCGGCGATCCGGGACGACGGGTGGTTCTACACGGGGGACGTGGGCGTGATGCACCCGGACGGGTACCTGGAGATCCGGGACCGGTCCAAGGACGTGATCATCAGCGGCGGGGAGAACATCAGCAGCGTGGAGGTGGAGTCGGTGCTGTACGGGCACCCGGCGGTGAACGAGGCGGCGGTGGTGGCGCGGCCCGACGAGTTCTGGGGCGAGACGCCGTGCGCGTTCGTGAGCCTCAAGGAGGGGGCGGCGGGCACGGTGACCGCGGCGGAGGTGATCGCGTGGAGCCGGGAGCGCATGGCGGGGTACATGGTGCCCAAGACAGTGGTGTTCCGCGCCGAGCTGCCCAAGACGTCCACCGGCAAGATTCAGAAGTACGTGCTCCGGAACCTCGCCAGGGAGATGGGGCCGACCCGCAGGGGCGTCAGCAGCAGCAGCAGCAAGATGTAGTTGTACTATTATGAATTGGTCGTCGTCTTAAATTGCTGGAAAAATCCAGGGTTGTTGTCGTTGGCATTGGCATCGTCAGTTTTGGAGATCCGCAAAGACTGCTGCGACTGAATAGATTCTACTCTGTACTTTGTGCGTGATACCAGTCTCCCTCCCGATTCTGGAAAATAGGATACTGTTGTGATAAACGTGTGAATTAATGAATCGGAATTGTTAATCTGTGTCGTCTGAACTCTGAAGCCTGAAGAAACGACGCTGGCGGCAAGAATCCTAGGCTGACGTCTCCTGCTCTCTGGTACTAATTCATCCGTTTCAAATTAGATGACATCCATTTGTCCACATGTGAATGTATTTAGACATGTGAAAAGTATAAATACATCCGCATGTGAACAAATGGAAGTCATCTAATTTGGAACAGATGGAGTAGTACCGTAGAGAAGTGATTTGTCAGACTAAATCATTTGTTGGAATTGATGAAACAGGGAGAAGGGTCAATGAGAAGGTCAATGTCCATACTATGTGCCTTTTTCACATTTTGTTTGGGTTTCATTGAGTTTAATTTTTACGAAAAGCTAGATTCAGGGGGGTCGTAGACGAACACAACATAAACCAGGATACTAGTGGTTGGACACATCGTCAGCCAAGTGTGGAGGTGAAAAGTGTCGGCGAGTAGCAGATTCATGTTGGTGACTGTCTATCGAGACCGGGAGATAGATGAGAATTGCCGAGGGAGAATCTTCGAAAGTGGATGAGGCGGTTGTTAACGGCGAAATTTCTTCAAGTTTTCATACATGTAGTCAGCAATAGAGAAAACTATGAGTTCAGGTTATATGTGGCACCCAACAGGCGAGTTGTTCACTTTCATATAGATCAGGGACGAGGCTACCAGGGCGACGATACAACGGTGTTCTTGAATATGGTGACTTTAAGACCAATGTGTGATGTCGGTGGACGGGCACTCTGGAAAATTGGGAGCACAAGACAAGAGTGTTGAAAATCTTAATTTTTGTGGGAGCATTGTGCTGAAGCATGAGAGGGAATACGATTGCAGGTGGAGTCATATGAAAATCAAGAGAGTAACACCGGAGCTCATGATTAATGGTTCAAGTTCAGGTACACTAAGATTTGGGCACGACGGCTTCAAGATGGCAAAGGTTATATTCGCCAATTTTGAGTTTGCTACAATATGTATCAAATATATGTACGAGTTATGCTAGAGTTGGAATCGTAATTAGCGGAAGGTTCGATGTTCGAGCCGAACATGTGTAATCTGGGCCTGATATATAAAGGCATCATGAGTAACCAAAATAGACCAGATGAAAGGCTAGGTTAGAAAGAATCCCATTGAACGACGGTCCATGCTCGTGGCACGAACGCCGGAGCGGCATGCGTTCGTTATCTGGTGTATCTGTATGCCAAGGCGGGCTTGTCGTTGTCGGTACTATGATTAGTACATGGGAGGAGCGTCCTGTAAGAATGCCCCGCAGATGTAGGTGTTGATCGCTGAACTACGTTATCAAATCTCGGTGTCATTGATGTGATTGCTTTTTTTAGAATCATTGTCGTGATTGCTTGTCCTCCGTAGATCCGTATACGCCTCTACGATCTGGAAAGACGAAATTGACTCTTTAACATACCTCTACGATCTGGAGAGACGGAATTGGCTCTTTAATAGACCCCAAGTGTGTCCTGCTATTGAGGGGGTCGAGCTAGGCCCCGGGCAACTAGGGCCATGGCTCGGGGCGCAGCAAACATTCGACCTATCATCTTTTTTTTGAGGGGCATTCGACCTATCATTTGTGAAAAAGAAAAATGGCCGAGTGTAGCTAAGGCCTGGCCCAATTGGCCTCCCTTCGCTCGAGCACGTGCGTCCATTCGTCGGGAGCTCCTATACCTCGCTCTTAGCGAGCGCGAGGGTCCGCACGCCTCGAGGTTCGACAGAGGTGCAGGTTTGGCCCGGCTTTGGTCTAGCCCTTTAATAGGTATGATTTATTTCTTATTTATTATTCTTTCTATTTTTATCTTTTCTCATCTATTTATTTTTCGTTTTTCATGGATAATCCTTGATTTTTTAAAATCCAAACTTTTTTCGAATATTTTTTAAAATCTGAAATATTTTGAATGATGAATATTTTTGAATCTAAATATTTTTGAAATCTGAACCAATTTTAAAAATGAACATTTAAAAAAAATCTGAACCATTTTCAAATATATATATTTTTAAAATCTAAACCATTTTCAAATATATATGAACTATAAATCTGAACCATTTTAAAAAATTGAATTTTTTTTTAAAATTTGAACCATTTAAAAATGAACTTTTTAACAATTTGAACCATTTTCAAATAAGAACATTTTAATTCTAAGCTTTTTTAAAATTGAACATTATTCAAATTTGTACATTTTCAAGAAGAACTATAAGAAAAAGGAAGGGGAATTGGATAAGATTAAGAAAGATCGTGGGTTAGAGGTATAGAAAAGAAAAAGTAGAAAGCGATTCAAAAAATAGGGAATTCCTAGATTTCGAACTCCGACGGGATTCTTATGACCATAGGAACCATAGGAGCTAATATTCCCAAGTTTCTTAAGAATGGACACTCAGTGGATTCATACTTCCACCGTTCTAGCTTCTTTTCGTAGTTCACTAGAATGTATCGAGCATATTTATCCAGATCAGGAGGCTTTACATAAATTGCTACGATTGCTAAGTCGAAAAAGATGAACATATTAAAAATTTGTAACATATTTCCAATCTTAACATTTTCTAAAAACAGAAAAGAAAATATAATAAAAAAGAAACAACAAGGGAAATAATAGAAAAAGGAAAAAGAAACAAAAATATAAATAAAAGGAAACATGAAAAACAGAACAGAAGAAGAAAAACAAAAACGAAAAAAAAAATATAACCGTAAATGGACCGGCCCGTCTGGGAGCTGGTGCGGGCGAGGCCGTACTCGAACTCGCGAAAGGAAAGAAATAGTTCTCCCCTCGCATCCCCTCGCTCGCTTGCTCGCCGTTGTACGAGCGCGCCGCCAGGCCCACTCTTGCCGCCCGCGCCGCCCCACAGACCCCGTTTCGCCCGCCCTCCTTGCACCCCGTCTCCACGCGGTGCCGCTCCCCGTTGATGACCTTGCCACCGCCCTCTTGGCTCCTGCGCCGCGCGCCGTCGAGTCCTCTACCATTTATACAGTTCTGGTTTTTCTCCGTGTGCAGTTTTTTGTATCCGCCGGATCGGAGCTATGTCGATTCAGATTGAGGGCTTTGCTTTAGCCATGCTGGCACCAACAAACGAATTTTGCAAAACGATGAGATAAGTCCTAACCAAACTCGCACTTAACCGCACATAAACATCCTACATACCCAACTCAATTTTTTATTTATTTTAAACCTACCCTACAGCTGACCGAGGGCGTGCGTCTCCCGGGATACCTGATGGACAGCCTCCTCGCAGACCTGCGGAGCGGGGTGGAAGTGTTCGACGTGACGTTGAAGAAGCTGTCATCCGGCGGCGATAACTTCTTGGTGTCATGTGGATCCAGGAGAGTCGGGGACGTCCTCGCAGAGTGCACTTCCGGGCATACCTGCCCTGATAGCTGGGTCAAGACAACAAGCAGTACCCCGTTGATATACTAGACTTGCTACATTTTTTTTTCGAGGAGGACGGGGGGGATTGCTCCCCACCCTAGACTTGCTAGATTGAAACATTGTCTGCTTCCTCTTTTGTAGTGCTTATGTTTAAGATTTATTCTTCGGTATGTCTGTCAACGTTTAGAGGACACACATGTTCACCGTTCCATATGTCTGTCAACTTGAGCTGTGTATCTATACTACTATTAAAAGAGCAAACTTGTTGGGATACATTAAATCTGTATCGTTCAATATCCGATCAAACAGTCCAGATCGTCCCAATGTTTGACAACTCAACAATGTCACTTTTGTACCGTTTTGCCCTCCCACTAAATCACATAATACGATCAAATTGCCACCGTACCGTTTCGTTTTCTTTTATTCTTCTCTTCCCCGACCGAACGTTTTTGGTCCCAATCCTCCCGTGCTCTGCTCCCCTGCATCCGGCGGATACGGCGGCAGTTGGCCTCTCCCCTGCACACCGACGTGGTGCTTTGGATGAGGATTAGGAGTTGAGGCCCAAGATCGAAACGAATCTCCAACGGAAGAAATAGAGCTCGGCATAGACGTCTGCATCCTGCCGCCACCATGGATCTCCGGCGACCGGTGCAACGTCCCTTATCCGGCGGCAGGAACGGATTCGTGCACCACTGACCCCCTCCCCCGATATCCGGAACGAGCCCGGCCGCTGGCCTGGACGCCGCCTCCACTCGCCTCGGTGCCCTTGACGCTGCTGGGATCGCCCCATGCAGGGGCTGCCGCCGAAGGCCCTCGCAGCACCCATCCCGTCCAAGCATCACCATGGACGAGTAAGAGCCATCTCTATCACTAGGTAGAAGCTACCGGCAAAGGCAGAGCTCGACTAGCCACACATCAAGAAAGGTCCAGCCAAATCCATCCAGGCTGCGGACAACGCCGCTTCCCGATTCCGGAAGCGTCGCGTGGCCAAGGCCAGAACCTCAACTGTGCGCGACCACCGGTGAGTTCTTTCGTTCATCGATTAATTTTTTCTTTGGGCTCCAATATCCGCACGTATGAGGACTTGGCTGAATTGTTTCAGCGAGGTGTTGTTTGAAAGCGTCCCCGGACAGTGATTTTGCAAGGACAAAGAACTGCAGAACCAGATGTGGTAACACATCATCTAGCCTTTGTTTTCTGTAGTGCTGAGCTATACTCTGCACATCAGTAGGTTGTTAGGATTGGAAGTACCAATATCTATAAGTAAGACGTCGAGGAATTAATAGAAGTAAACAGCCACAAGAAACAGAAAAAAAAAACTACCTTGATCTATCTCATCGTTTTCCGAGCAAACATCTAAATACCGCATAGCTTTTATGTACTTTTTTGAATGCAGCCTTATAGTCATGTTTCTGTACAGAGGTACAAACTTCTGCTGTAAGTTCCAAGTAGGAGGTACTATACATTAATACATTAGTATATATGTATAATAAGATAAAAATATTATAAATCAGCCACAAAACAAACAACTTCCTGTTCTGTGAGTAACAGACTCTTTTCAACATATGCATCACTTCTTGCATATCTTGGTCGCGGGTTTTTTAGGGATCATGGTCACATGGGGAAGAAACTAAGTAAGAGTTCAATATGTTATAAACTTTCTACCGCTAATTTGCACCCAAATGACTACACTTCATCTGGTCCGCCGACTTGCCCTTCGCCGCAGCGTCACAACCATCTGGCTATATCTCCTCGGGTGGGGCTTCCACCGCGTCGCTCCGACCATCTCTCTCGGCGAGCTGCAATCGTCGGAGTGGCACTGCCAGCCTATGGGAAGGTCACTAAATCTCTTCTTTCCTTGTCGGCGGGTGTAGCTAGCTTCGGTGAGCGCCACTTAAATCCCATGGGCCAATGGCATATTCTGCGACAACAACGACGAGGATGGCGACAATTTTCATGTCCACGGCCTACTCCGTGCACTCTTTCTGTTACCCTCTACATGCACGTGATGATGCCCGAGGCGGTGTTTCCACCAAAGGTTGTGTTGATTGATACGTGGTGACATTGAGGACATGACATGATTTGTGCCGAGAAGCCGCCCAAGGACCACGTCTTCTTCGGCACACCAGTTTCGTTGGCTTGTTGGCTTCCTTCTGAGATTTGTATGTTACATGATGCTTACATAAGCATGGTTATCTTTGCAATATAAAATCTACAACCGGTGAAAAATGAAAAAGAAGTAATCCACATATATCTTGGTATGGTATTTTCCTACTTGTAAATTGCCGCCTTAATTGTAAAAACGTGCGTTGCACGTACATGCCAACTAGTAATAGTAAAGGGATAATGTGCTCCTCTGCTAATAGAATTCAGTGTCACATTGTTATTTTCAATAAATGATTTGACTACATTCATCAAAAGTATACAGAACTTGCACCAGCTAGCTATATTAATCTACAAAATTGATCTGTGCTTCCAAAGTCTTTCCGTGGTTAAGTTTTTTCGCGAATGAGCGGAAGCTTTATATTTATGAAAGATATGCGGTGTTTACCTGTGGTGGATGATGGCGTAGGCTTCAGTCGTCTGATGGCTTACGCTGTCTTATTTTTATGTTAAACGATTGATATCATGTTGGTGATTTTTTTAATCCTTGTAAAGAGTTTTATGTATCTAGATATGCAGAGGTTGGACTTGAGTTTCTGCAAGAGAGGGACAGGGAAATACTCAAGAACATTCCCAACAAAGCAAGGTACTCCTCTGATCCGGAATAATTGTCGGAAGCTGTATACTAATTTTGTACTATCGCAGTACACATTCTGTGACATTTAAAGTGGACCAGAGGTAGTATTAGACATTGGAGCAGTCTTGTCCTTGCAGCTACTTTTTGTGCATGCAACTTATCGCCTTCTCAGTGTATATCAGTTCATGCAACACGAATGTCGTCCTGATTGTTTGGTTTTCTTCCATGTTTCCTTCAAGGTAGAGTTGCTGTTCGAGAAAAACAGAGCTCTCAACGAAGCACACAAAAGGCTGGTGAGTTGACTGGATAAAGAGCAGAAACAACGTTCTAGAAGAAAGCATTCTTCCAGCAATTCCACCAAGGTAATAAGCCAATTACATGTAAAAAAAGGGTAATAAGCCAAGTGTTACTGATTTGAAAACACTTGGAGATAATTGTTGGTAGAATATTACCTATTATGTGAATATCTAGATTAGAAGGTTGGTGTGATGCAATAATTGTTTTGCTTCTCTTGCAGCAGAAACGCAAATCATCGATCAGAGGGACACGAGCCCAGTGAGCCTGCCTATCAATTTCAACAGTGCGGATAAATGTGTCTATTGTCACCCTTGCCGCAAAACTCTACAGACTGCAGGATGCACGGAAAGTGAATCTGGTCGATCTGACATCTTCTTCCAGATGTACCACTATATCTATTTTGAGAACTTCCCTGTGGTTGTTTTGATTTTCTGCCTGTAGTTGATAGCCCCCTTCCTTCCATGTTTGTCACGGTGGCCTCGGCAGAACACCGTAACCACCGGTTAGCTGCAACGCGAGTGTAACAGTAGAAAGAAAGCGGGGCCGCCTGATGACTTTGTAACCTGTCAGTACATCTGTAGAAGGTCCGATGAACTTATGTTTTTTTTTTTGGTCCATATGCAATCTCTATTTTTAGCTTTCGTCTTGTTTTTCGACGCATTTACCGGTGTATTCGCGGCTCGCTGGTCTTGAAGAGTTGGAAGTAGGCTCTGCGCACAATGGAATCATTCACGAAACTACCAACTGGTACCACTATGATGCTTTTTTTCCAATGACTATTACATCTACAACAACTGGAAAGGAGAAAAACATGGATTTGAAATGTACTCGTATATGTTACCTGTTCCTAAGATGTGTTCTGAACTCTCCTTTGAATGTATCTTCTGCTGGATCTGGGAGTGCTCCGCCCTACCAGATCTCTCCTCTTTTTATTTGCTGCTTCTGTATTTCGCACCTACATGTAATTTGAAGCTGGAAGCATTGTGGGGCTTGGAATCTAGCCTTGTTTCGTCTTTCGTGCTTATTCGTCCTGCTATTTGCGTGTTTCCCGTCCCCTTTCTATTTCAGGAAAGCGTGGGGGGCCACGTTTCCATTTCTGGTTTTCCCTCACGCGCACAGTACAGGCAATCAACATGCACGACCGTTAAGATTTCCATGTTTGCACTGCATGCTCTCCTCCAGAGTCCAGACATAGCCGTTGTCGTTACCATTCCTGGCGCACGACCTGCCTAGTATGCACCCAACTCCAGCACATATAAGGCTGCCGGCACAAAATCACTATGAAAATCTATCAGGGATCTACGAAATCTCTCAAGCCTCACCGGAAGGATCTTCGCTAGATCATGTCGTCGACTGGCGCCAGCAGCGACGTGGAACTCGACAAGGAGGCCGCGAATCCCAGGAGGTGCGCGGCGTGCAAGTACCTACGGCGGCGATGCGCGCACGACTGCGTCCTCGCCCCGTACTTCCCGGCGTCGGAGCCCGACAGGTACGCCTGCGTGCACAGGGTCTTCGGGGCCAGCAACGTCATCAGACTGCTGCAGGTAATGCTCACCAATTGATCAGCTATACGATGATACTGCTACTGGTAGTTAATTGTTAAAGCTCACATGCATTTCAGTATACTGAAATATGTCATGTTTTTGTGGGCGTGTTTTTTACGTTTGCAGAGCTTGCCGGCGCCGGAGCGCGCCCGAGCAGCGGACACGGTGGCAATGGAGGCGCGGTGGCGGGTGCAGGATCCGGTGTACGGCTGCGCCGGGATCATCACCGGGCTGCAGGAGGATATCCGCGCCGTGCAGTGCGAGCTGGCCAGAACACGGGCTCAGCTCGCGATCGCCGTGATCGGCGGCGGCGGCGGCACGGCGCACGGGCAGCAGGGTGTAGCTCTTCCTCCTCCGTTGTGGGCCGGAGCCCAGCACGTCGACACGCAGATGCACGGGCACAACGGACATGAAGCGCCGTTGCTTGACACGGACGAGTTCCTCGATTTCGATGGTTTTTGAACTTTGATCGACGTCGACATCGACCGCACGCACGCATGGATATGCATTGCTAAGAAATGTCCTTTTGTAACGGATACTTGTATTGTAGCTTGTTCCCTTACTTTTCTTTGTACCCCGGCCTCTCTATCAGAGGATACTGCACAGAACCTCGTTCATTGCAAAGTTTTATAAGAGTATTCGAGTATCAAACCAACATAACATACAACTCAATTATCAATTATCAAAACAAGCCTATGCATCTAGAATTCTATTAGTGTGCCACCATCCATCCTGTCTGAAGATAGCCCGAACGACCGCCTTCATTCTAGTGTATCCAGAATCCATATGTCCTTGTTGCTCGACTGGCAAAAGGAGAGATAAGAGTTGGATTCAATACAAAGCTTTGTAACCTGCAAAAAGCAAGGAACTATTGATTTGTTAAAAACCACATCATTGTGACAATTCCAAATTATCCACATAAGAGCACAAACACATATTCTAATACGTGTCTTAGTGTGGTTATCAGTCTCGTTCAACCATTTACCAAACATATTTGTAACATTCGATGGAGATGGGATATTAAAGATAAAATGAACCAAGCGTCAAATAGAACTAGCAAAAGAACATGATATAAACAGGTGTTCCCCTGATTCCTTCAAACCGCAAAACACACACTTTTTACCTTCAGTCCATCTTTTCTTAGTAAGGTTATCCTCTGTAAGGAGAACTTTTTATGAAGAAACCACATAAAAATCTTAATATTTAAAGGCACTTTGAATTTCCATAAATATCTTTGTGGAAATTTATTTTGATTACTCATGATGTCCAAATTCATGGATTTAACCGAGAACACACCCGAGGTGGTTAAGTCACAAAAAAAGTATCCTCATCCTCTGAAGGTGAAATACCCATTATTTTTCCACATGGTTTAACCAATCAGACTACTTATTCCCGATCAACACCATCCTAAACTAATATTCGAAAGCACAAGGGACATGACATTTGCAGCGGTAACATTCTGAAAACATGATAATATGCGAATTCACAAGACACGGAATGAATAGTTGAATAGCTTGTGACCAGATATGAATAATATACATAACTAGCTAAATACCCGTGCTTTGCTACGGAGTAATACATTTTTTCTTTTCTGAAAACATACTCTGTTTTATAAAACTTCGGCTAGAACATCACACTTTTTTCCTGCTTATTTTATACTAAAATATTGGAATAATATTTAAATCTTTTCAGGTCTTGGGCCCATGCATCAGAGCTAAAAGTTGAGACTCCCCATTGGAGTCCCAATCAAATCGTGCGCAATGCAACGGATGATGCCTTTTATGCTGATGTTAAAGTCAAATCATTTTTCGATTGATTTTTCACAACCATAGTTTTTTAGGGTTTTACTTTTTTTTAATTATTTTGTGTGTATTTCTGTGCAGGTGGAATTTATGGACAAATCAAGATGAAAGGAGACACGTGAGATTAATCCGAAGAAGTTACATGTACGAGATGCAAGAGTGTCTTGAAAATTATGATCATTTTTCACGAACCCAAAATGAAACTCCAATGCCACTGGGTTGTGGGGCTCATCCATATAAATCCAACGAGCCAAAGAACAACCATATTGGAGTTCATATGAGAAAATAGCGTCCAAAACATTGGAGACACCATCAGAGATAACGAACAGTGGTAGGACAATGGATGGTCATACCGGCGACTGTATCGAACTTTTTCGGGTTCGTGACGTCAAACCAAACATCTTTCCCGTGAAGGGTCCACCTACCTATTTAGTGTGGAAAACTTCAGAAACCCCGAACCGACCTGCTGGAGCCTATATATTGGGAGGAAGGTTAGCCTCTAATCATCCTCCATTCCAGCCATCTCCCGGAAGGCTGCCGCCGCTCGGCTCCATAGCTCCACAGCAATACACCATCCTTGCGATGAGAATAGAAGAATTGCGGCATGGAGGCCACGACACCTACATCAACACCGCCGCCATGGACATCCTCCATTGATCTCTTTGTAGTCCTAAACTGTATTGTAAATTCTTTCGTGTATTATTTTAATCAGTCATCCATATTCCATATGATGTCTCTATGATTCCTTGCGGCCCCATTCCTGAGTAGGTTCATTAATTATTGGGAAGATGTTGAAACCATAAAATTGTTATAAATTAAATAAAGTTGTATTTATTTTTATTGTCTGAAGTGTAATAATGGTCTTCATGATATTGTGTGAATGTCGACTACATAATATTTTGCCTAAGGGATATGAAGGTCATTAACATTGCTGCAAGATGAGCCATTTTAGGGGCACGCCGGTGACTGAAGTTGCCCCTATCCTCTGTTGACTATCAACGTGATCATAACGGAGATACCAAATTGTTACTCCACATACACGGGATACCTTAATTACTAGTGTATTATGGCTGATTTGGCTTATTTGCGGGACTAGTAGTGGTTGTGCGGGGTGTGTGACTGAGATTTCAAGACACGTCTTTATGTGGTACTCCGCACGTACATGACATACGCATAATACCCAGTATACACCCACTCAATTCTGTCATATGCTAACGGTGAAATTAACACTCTCTGAGAACGTATTTAGCCAGTTCCGAAACACTTCCGCCATTGCTCTCATTCCACTTTCAGTTTTACATTACTCTCTTTAGTTTATGTTTGTTATTATTTAGTAGTTACTTTAAATCACTTTATTATTGTCATTCTAGCAACTTATAGAGTAGACTATTTCCTGTTTGTGTGCGAAACATAACTACAGGTGCGTTTATACACGTGGCAACGTAGTTGTGGGGGTTAGTAGTAGCCTTCCATTTTCTCTCGTGGGTTCGATATACAATGGGACAAAATACTTTCCAGGCATCAGCAACCTACACTCCCAACACTAAAGAAGTTTCGATTTAAAAAAACCAATTATTTACTGAATGCTCCAGCGTGCAACTATCAACATGCATGACTACAACATGGGATACTATCTTGCCAATGGTATCTATTCTCAGTGGAGGACATTTGTGAAGATTATGACCAATCCACCCAGAACAAGAAGCAGATCATGTTCTCAACTTCCTTTAGATGCATCGACAATTTTCAAAATTAATAAGCGCATGTGTGACTTCTCAATGATCTTGTGGAAGCATATGTGGATCCGCACTGGAAATCAGTGATTTTATTTTTGAATTATGCACTACGTATAATTTAAACTATTTATGCACTTAGAATACCTGTGTGTAGATTGAACTATTTATATGTGACTCTGAATAGTTTTTGTATGATCTACATGGATGCCTTGCATGGATCTGAGGATTGAAATTGAGGTATGTGATTGTAGGAGGCAATATATAGAGGATGTCTGGGCCTATCCGCGGATAGGTCCGGACGTGTCGGTGGACATATAAATGGTCAAATTAGCATAGTCCGATTGTAGATGCTCTAACATTACAACTCCAACCCACTTGCGGCCTTCTCTCCAAGTTTCATCTATTCAATGCCAAAATCATGTTCCACAAAAGAAGAGCAATGGTGACACAACACGTTGATTGTCTGCAGGAGTAACCACTCGCAGCCAAGGTGAATCTTTCTGATCATATGGCTTAGTTACCGTGTGATCGTTGCTGCACTTAAGTATATTGTGTGTGTGGCAACAGTCGATGCAGAACAAGTAGTTACATTCTAAAACTTCATCAAAAGTAAAATCACGACCAACAGACTCTTTTTTACGAAAGGCTGAATGAGAGTTAAACAATATTTCCTTAGTAGAGCTTCTTTTAATGTCGAGAATACTTTCAACACTCGGGTTGGAAAGGATGTTTGGTTAGATGACACCGCTCCATCAATAACTCCCATCCCTTTGTAATATGTCCGAGGAAAAAATTTGGTGGTCACTTGTCAATCGGAAGCCCTACGAAATATAGTATTTAGAAGGGAATGGAGCGGGAGTAAATGACTAATAAGATGGTTTCATTTGGTTTAACGGTCAATGGGTATCGAATTATCAGCCCACCAAGATGTCTTTAGATGGCGGTTAACATTATCGATTTTTTTTGTCAAGTAAAGGTATCTTCAATTACTAAATAGTCGATTTCTGCATAGGTTTATTTGTAAAACGAAAGTTCCACTGAAAATCAGGATTCTTATGTGGTTCCTTCAATGTAAAGTGCTCTTAACAAAATATATGTTGGCAAAAAGGAATCGGCAGGAAAATAAGAAGTGTTGTTTATATGATAAAGATGAATCAGTAAAACTTCTGTTTTCACCTGAATTAGTTACATGGAATTGATAAGAAAGTTGAAATCCAAATCTGTATGAGAGTTTGCGCGCTTTATTTTGAGACATGAAATGTATGCAATGATTTTATTTCTAGCAAATCAAAAGTTTTTTTTTTTAATCGATCGATGCAGAGGTCAAAGCTTTCCCTTTTTCGAAAACAAATCCTCGAGAGTCTGCAGTGGTCTCAACAAGATGGTCACCAGTCGCCAATATCATTGTCATGCCATTGCCCTCGTACACTACATCTTACTAGTGCTGCCTCTGCGGGTGGGCCCCATCTCCTTGGCAAGCTTCCGGAGGACGTTCTTCCGGATCTTCCCGGTGGACGTCTTGGGCAGGTCATCGCGGAACACGACGGTCTTGGGCAGCGTGTAGCCCGGCATGCGCTCCCGGCACCACAACATGACATCGGCCGCGGTTACCGCCGCGCCGTGCTTGAGACTCACGAACGCGCACGGTGTCTCGCCCCAGAACTCGTCGGGCCGCGCCACCACCGCCGCCTCATTTATCGCTGGGTGGCCGTACAGAACCGACTCTACCTCCACGCTGCTGATGTTCTCCCCGCCGCTGATGATCACGTCCTTGGACCGGTCCCGGATCTCCAGGTACCCGTCCGGGTGCATCACGCCCATGTCCCCCGTGTAGAACCACCCGCCGTCTCGGATCGCCGCCCTCGTCGCTTCCTCGTTTTTGAAGTACCCCAGCATGATGCAGCCGCCACGGAGCACGATCTCTCCCATCGTGGCGCCGTCTCTCGGCACGCTGCGGCCTGTCTCGGCGTCGATGATGTCCACCTCGGCCATGCCTGGGGTGCGCACGCCCTGCCTCGCCTTGAGCCGCGCCCGCTCCGACGCTGGTAGCCTGTTCCACTCTCCCTTCCACTCGCACGACACCACAATCCCTGCCGTCTCCGTCAGCCCGTACCCGTGACTAACGTCGAAGCCGATGGCCTCGGTGCTGTGCAGCACGGCCGCCGGCGGAGGCGCGCCGGCCGTGAGGATCCGCACCTTTCCCGGGAGCGCTTTCCGCACACCCTCCGGCGCGTTGGCAAGCATGTTGAGAACCACGGGCGCGCCGCAGAGATGCGTGACCCCGCGGAGGGCGATAGCCTCGTAGACCTCGGCGGCGTCGACGCGGCGGAGGCAGACGTTGGTGCCGCCCACCACGGCCATCCCCCACGTGAAGCTCCATCCGTTGTTGTGGAACATGGGCAGCGTCCACAGGTACGTCGGCCGTGCTGGCATCGACCAGGCCACCAGCGAATCCACGGTCACCAAATAGAGGCCGCGGTGGCAGTGCACAACCCCCTTGGGCGCCGACGTGGTGCCGGAGGTGTAGTTCAGTATCATCGGGTCCCACTCGCTCGCCGGCCGCACCCACGCGAACTCTGGATCCCCCGTCTCCAGGAGCCCCTCGTAGGTCATCAGAGCCGGGGAGGGCGCCGGGGCATTCTCGTGCGGCTCCTCAACGAGGACGACGCGCGGGGCCGGGTGGCCCGGCGGCAGGAGGCAAAGCGCGTTGTTGAGGAGTGGGAGCAGGACCGGGTCGACGAGGACGTGTTAGATTTAACTCCTCATTAGGGAGGAACTTAAACTGATTGCGAATAGAACACCTAATGGAATCTGAGAGGGAGATTAGGGGATGCACTTACGGGTGTTTAAAGTAGATGGGTTTGCCTGCTTATTGCAGGCAGTTCTTGGGGTTGTCGATGACGAACTGCTAGTCGAGGTAGTCGTTGCCGGAGCGCCGTGGTCGTGGAGGAAGCCATGACGCCGGCAGCACAACCTCTCCTGGTGGCTGCGGTGGAGATCGGTCTTCCAGCCCCTTAGCACAACTTTCGGATCGGGTAGTTGGGTGGATAGGCACACTTCTGTGTGTTAAAACCATACGTGGGCCTTCCCTTATATTTATACAGGTGCTGGAGCTGGGGACCGAGTCCAAAGCGTTGGTTATTAGGGGCCTCCGATCAAGGCTCCTACGTGAATAGGTTTGGGATCAAACCCCTGTATTTTCTCAGGTTGTTAGGCTGAGATCAATTCCAACATTCTCTCCCTTGATCGTAAGGATAACAACATCATAAGCCACTCGTAATAAAAATAACAGACCAAAGTAAGGTGTCACAGTGACCTATCAAATGACACTAGACCTCAGTACTTATGGTATATTATTCTATTTTGAAATGGAAAACATATTACTTTATGGGAGTTGGATTATTTGACGGTCCTTATTCCAGAATCAAAAAGGCTTTCCAGCAACCCATGCCGGCAACATGATCTTAAAATTGGGTGGTAAGCCTTTAGTGACGGATCCATAAAACATATAAAACTTATTTATATGCTTAACATCATAAGCTTGATTCTGGATTCTATCTTTCACAACTTAAAATTATTGTCAATGGTTTTGGCAACACCATTTGACTTGTTGTTACTCGCATAGAGAACTGCGTGTTCATATTGCAGTAGGTGGTTTAAAAATGTTGTCTACCACCATAATTTTGGGATATAAACTTCTTGACATACAATCTGCTATCTAGCCTCTTAACATGCCACATGATAAATTGCATCATATTACTGATGCCTATAAAATCATTCTGGAGCTTTTCCACAATATAGCTCCATATGCGAGGGTGAGGATGTAACTTAACGTGGAAACTTTAATATCCACACATCTCGCAGAAACAGTGTCTGAATAACCCACGATAACGAGGTTACTAGACTTCTTATTAGTGAGCATGTACACTTTATTGCCTTGCATATTTGCAAGGCTTTAGGCGGCCTTTTGAGTGGTCCACTTATGGACTTTCTTGAATATTTGCCAATTATCCCGAACAAAAAATAGGGCACGTTCAGACTTGAATACTTACATTGCTTCTGACAGCCGAAGCATAAGGAACCGACATTATCTGATCAGCTCATAATGGTTCCTTGGACACTAAAGTGTCCATCTTTATTGCCCTTAATTTTTATTAGCAGGTGCGACAGAGTACTAGTGCATAATATTTTCTTTCGTACTCTATCGACGTATGTCATCATAATAGAACTTAGGCTCCTTTTGAACCTGTATCTTGGAACACTCAGTACAAACAAAGTACTAAGCATCACCGAGATCCTTTGTCTTAACTAGAAGATAGAAATTTCTTGGCTAACCAAAAATATTCCATCTTTATAAGGTAGTAAACTTACTCCCCCTCATCTTATGGTATGAATGTTATAACGCTCGTCTTATTTCATAATTGAAATTCTTTAGGCAACATACCTTATGTTAACTTCAACTGTATGACAAAACTTTACGGTTGAGTCATACATACATTCTTAACTTAGTCAACACAACAACATGTTATAATAATAACACAAGCGTCATAACAACTCACTGAGGAAACTCTGTTGAGTCCTATACATCATTAGAGGCAGAAGTCTCTAAGATGACCATTAACACACACATTTTCAATCACAAGGAAATTGTTGATTATCAACACCAAGTGTGCATTATGTATTTCTTCTCAACTTACCTGATGCATATGAACAAAGATCTAATGGAGTTATCCTTAAGATTCATGTTCATACGCTTCAGGTTCCCTGATAATCACTTTATTTAGAAGATGGAAAATATTTCCAAAATCTTGATAACAATCACTTTAGTTCAAAACCACAACACCGTTGGGCAGAAAATGGAAAAGAACTTCATGAGCTGCAACACATGATCATAAAACGACGTTGGTCATAAATATAACCATGAGCCACATGATACTGACAAACTTGCCACTTGACTGAAGTGTGTGACAAATGATTATAAACGACGTTGGTCAGAAATATAATCATGAGCCACATCAACATTAGATTAGCAAGCTTGTCACTTTAACATTCATGTGTGCTTCATAATACTCATAAGGGAATAAATCCACATTAACTCGATAAAACGAGTCCGAACATTCTTCACTATAATCATTCATTCTTTAAAATAAGACTTCTCGTTGGTTCCATCCTACTTGGAGAATTACATTAAAATTCTCATATTTAATGAGACATTCCATTATCATTCATTCTCCAAAATAAGACTTCTCGTTGGTTCCATCCTACTTGGAGAATTAATACAAATACATTCAACTTTCTCATGTTTAATGAGACATTCCATTCTCCCCCTCGAAATGTGGTAAATATGACCACAAATTCGACGAGGTCTCATTATTCACTTTCATCTTAAGAGTGCCATGGCACATATCAATACACAATTCATTCATCGAGGACATAAATATTCTCAACACATGGTAAGACAACATCAAAGGGTTTCATTACGCAGAACAAAAGGTTTATATAAATAAACAAATTGTCTTCTAATGCTTTATTCTTTATTGTCCTCCTAGCAAAACCCCTTAAACCCCATTTTAAACGGGTAATACATCCTTAAAATATTCCTCAATAGAGGCCAAATAATCTTTGGCATATACTGAGTCGGGACTTGCATTCTTTATCTCAGAGAATATGATATGCTTCATTATAAGGAGTGAAACATGGTTCGTTTCTCCCACTCAACTTCTTTTGGTCATACTTTTCATTCTCCTGCATAATTCAAATAAATGAACCCTATGTCTTGGTCCATTGCTAAAACAAGGACACCATCTTTATGAGCATCAATAAGAAACATCAAACTTGAATTGTTCTAAAACAAAACAAGCTAATCTTGTTCTAATCCGTATCACCGTTGGGCTGAAAACGGAGAAGAGAACTATTCATTCAAAAATGGGACATGACAATAATCAACGTTGGTCAGAATACTGTCACATACCATACAACTTATGCTCATAAATGAAAACTCAAATCAAAACTTCTCGTTTTGACTATAGAAACTTCAAGCACATAATGATCAGCAAAACTCTTTTGCTAAATTAATAGCCAACTAACGTAAAACACACCATATATGAAGTAGACACGTGGATTCATAATTTATCACTGATCATTTTCCATCAAACTTTGACATCGTAATTTCAATAACGTCAATAAAACATGTCAAAGCTTATCATTAAAACTTTCAATGATATGATAACAAAAATATCATTCATTTTAAACATTCTCATCATGACATCTCACTGAGTAAACAATAGATTGACATCCTCAGTGGAAATGACATTATAAACATTCTCCAAATAAAATTTGGATATTACATCACAATCTCACTGAATAATAAACTTTTAATAGTCAATAAATGACAACTTATGACCATGATATCACAATAAAATTCTCTAAACGTCATTGTTGAGAGAATTATCATGCTGAGCCTCCATCGCCTTCTGTCAGTGCATGTCAAAAGACATTAATGCATCTGACATAATACTTTAGCATTATGGCTCATCATTATTAGGCTGCATAGTGCGCTGCGGAAAAACGAACCACACAGCCATAAACATTTTCTTTAAGGTGGCCTCAGCCCTTTAGAGATGATCACATCATTAATAAACGCCATAAACATGGCATCAACATAAAACTTAATTCTCAATTAAAATCTCCGAACAAAATATCCAGAAACTCTAGAGAGATACTCATAATTGTGCTAAAAAATAACATCATCTCATAACATTCATAACTTATCCCCTCTTAAAATCTAGGCATTTTCCGATATAAACAGTGCATAAAACTTTCTTTGAAAACTTTAAACCCAATCAATGCACTTAAACCTAGAAAAGCCTAAATACTTTATCATACAAATGGGCCAGCATCATTATCAGATTAAATATCAATTATACCTTAATAATCAACATTCATTGATATTTAAAATGAGACTCATCCTTTAAACATATTCTAGGCAATTATTTTCTGTGCATAAAACAGTGCATAAAACTTTAGACATATAACTTTAATTGGCACTGAAATAGAAAACAGAAACTAAAACAGAGGAATTTCGAACAGAAAATCCAACTGTAGCCCAGCCCCAGCATTAAAAAAAAAAACTTAATCAGAAGCTGGGTTAACTTAAACTTGGACCGCAGCCCATCTAATATTTGGCCCAAGAAAACAGCCGAGGCCCAGAAAATTGCCCGCATCACGCTCAGCCGTAGGATGAGATCCAATGGTTGGCCATGATTTGCGGTCGAACAAAACTAGCAGCCGTAGACGGAAAAAACCCTAATCCCCTTCTCAGTCTCTTCTCCCCCCGATTCTTTCGCTACAGCTTGAGAGAGGTAACCGCGGCGGCGATTCGCTGCTCTCCCCTTGCCTTCCGATGCGGTGGCTGCGCTCGCCGGAGGAGCGTGCGCTGGACCAGGTCCCGCGCGCTCCTTCGCCGAGCGTTGCTGCCTTCATCGTTCTCAAGCGGGGCGGAGCATCGGGGTGGGCCGCCGTGTGGTGGCGTGCGGAGGCGGCGAGCAAGACACGGGGTCAAGCAGGCGCTCGTCTACATCCACGGCGGCCATTTGATGCAACGGCGGCGAGCACAGAGGCCCGGCATCGTCTTCTTCCGCGCAATCGCGTCCTTCCGCGCGCCCTCTCCTTCGAGGAACGGCGTCGCGGCGTTCATTTGGTGACGACGGCGACCTGTGGCGCGACGGCCAGGGACGCTCGCGTCCATTCCGCGCCGAGGCGCGTTCCTTTCGCTCGTCCTCTCCGTCGGGAGAAGAGAGCGTCGCGGCATCACCACGGTGAGTGCCCAATCCACATCTTGTGTGCAAATTCATTCGAGTTGGGGATTTTTTCCTAGGGGTTGGGCTCGAAATAATTGGGGACTTTGCTTCTGTGGTAAAGAACGTGCTCCCCTCTTGCCATTTTTATGGTAAAACTGAAAATTTGCTGCCATTCCCCTCCTTCTAATTGCTTAACCGAGTTAAAACAAGTGCTAATTGAAACATTAACTAAAAAATGTATTAACTTCGACATGATTAGCACTAACCCGTAGCAAATCAGAATAATAAACTTCATAATCAGGAATGCACATTGAATTTGGCCGAGGCTTAAAACCTTTCCCTAATCATAATTATCATACTTAGGGTACTAATGCAATCAGATTCGCTCTGATACCAATGTTAGATTTAATTCCTCATTAGGGAGGAACTTAAACTGATTGCGAATAGAACACCTAATGGAATCTGAGAGGGAGATTAGGAGATGCACTTACGGGTGTTTAAAGTAGATGGGCTTGCCTGCTTATTGCAGGCAGTTCTTGGGGCTGTCGACGACGAACTGCTAGTCGAGGTAGTCGTTGCCGGAGCGCCGTGGTCGTGGAGGAAGCCATGACGCCGGCAGCACAACCTCTCCTGGTGGCTGCGGTGGAGATCGGTCTTCCAGCCCCTTAGCACAACTTTCGGATCAGGTAGTTGGGTGGATAGGCACACTTCTGTGTGTTAAAACCATACGTGGGTCTTCCCTTATATTTATACAGGTGCTGGAGCTGGGGACCGAGTCCAAAGCGTTGGTTATTAGGGGCCTCCGATCAAGGCTCCTACGTGAATAGGTTTGGGATCAAACCCCTGTATTTTCTCAGGTTGTTAGGCTGAGATCAATTCCAACAGGACGAGCTTGGAGCCGGAGTGGCGCAGCAGGACGGAGACCGTGCGCGCGTCGAGGCGCGTGTTGATGCTGTTGAGCACGGCGCCGCTCATGGGCACCCCGAACTGCGCCTCGTACATGGCCGGCACGTTCGGCAGCAGCACGGACACCTGGTGAGAATCATCAGTTCCTGTGAGTGACTGCGGGGAATAGACGGAGGTAATTGATCAATGCAGGTGATGGGCGTGTGCTTACGACGTCACGGCGGGAGATGCCGAGCGAGACGAGGGCGGAGGCGAGGCGGAGGCAGCGGCGGTAGGTCTGGGACCAGGTGAAGACGGTTTCGTGGTAGACGACGGAGGGGCAGTCCCCGTACACGGTGGCGGCGCGCTCCAGGAAGCCCAGCGGCGTCAGCGGGCTCGAGTTGGCCGGGTTCGCGGCGAGCTTGTCTATGGCCGCTGGATCCGAAGCGACGACGACGTGAGCTACGACTTATTACACGTGGCTAGCAATTTTTAAGAACAAGAAAGCGAGTGACACGAGGCTTGGTCTCCATCTCACGAGGCCACGGTGCGGTATAAGAAGGGAGAGAGGCGCAACTGGTGCCGCTGGATGGGAATCGACGGCCACTAGCAAGTCAACGCACATGCCTCTCTGTTCTCTGCACATGCCACGCTCAAGTCAACCCATTACTCTCTGTTCTCATATTTTTTGTCAGATATTGCTTAAACAACATTTTGTTTCGCGACGAACAGTTCAAAATTTGTGAGATATGGCTTAAATCAACGGTACTAGCTCTGGACTTTTCGTTTCCAGTGTTTCGCGACGAACAGTTCAAAATTTGTGAGATACTCTGGACTTTTCGTTTCCAGTTCACAGTTCAACTGGGAATTATTTTTGTCTGCGGACAATTGGGAATTAAGTTGACAAAATAATAATTAATTAAATATCAATTTATTTAATTGATAAATATTTATTAGAAAAAATAATTAATAAAGGCAAATAAAAGGTGGCTGCCACATGGGCCCTAGGGGCCCACATGGCAACCGCGCCACCATATGGTGGTAGTGGGCCGAAACCTCATGGGGGGAGGGGGATACCCCCTGGCCGAAACCTAGTGGGCCCTTGGGCCCATGGGGGGCGACCGAGGCGGCAGTGGCCGCATGGGCCGGCTGACCTAGGTCGGTGCAACAACGGGCCCCACCCGGGGCGGATCAAGGAAAGGGGGGAGTCGAGTTGGAGGTGGACTCCAATTCCCCTCCCATGGCCGGATTGGGGTTGGGGTTCTACCCCTTCCCCAAGTCTCTCCACCCCTTGGTCATCTATATAAACCCCCACCCTCTCCTATTTGGAGACGCACAAGTTCCCACAAGTTTAGATCTACTCTAGTTGGATTAGAGGGAACCTCTGAAATTTAGAGGAATCCTCTCCTATTAGACTAGATCTAATCTCTCTCCTTCTCATGTGTTGAGATCTCCACCTTCATATATGTCAGTAGTGCTTCAAGCTTGGACCGCGAATCCCTGCTAAACCTTTCCCTGCGTATGCGTGCAAGCTCTCAGAGAGGAGAGACATCTGACCCTCACTCTGCTGGACCAAGGAGATCAAGTAAGAGAAGACGGCGAAATCAATCTATCAGGCTTGGTTGAGAGAATCTACTTCAACCTACTTCAACTACGTTATTGGCGCTTTTTCCGCAGCTTCGGTGCTGGTAACGTATTTAATCTAGATCTTCAGATCTTTGTATTCGCATGTATCTTCATAATATAGATCTTGAGATGTTGCGTAACATGATGGACATTTTTTTTTAATTTCTGTTGCGCAACCCAATACTCATGCCATGCCGGGAATATTAATTTGCAGCTTGTTGTTTCCATTTACAGATTTACTTCTCAAGTTCCATTTTTGTGTGAGATGCCAAACTGCTACACATTTTGACATTTCCTTTGGCAACGTTTCACATCCCGTGCTTTGCCATCAATCACCACGTGAGCACCAATTGTCTGGTGGTGTGGCACGATCAAGCGGAAGATGCCACCGGTGATGCATGTTCTTCTTAACTAATCATCTTTTTTCCGTTCGGTTTCTGATATCATAGTTTTTTTTAGATGAAGACATCCTAGTTGTTATCTATCCATCTAGCACATTTTTCTTTCTTTCAAAAAATAAACTAGAACCAATAACAAAGCGAAGAAAAGGAAAAAAAACAAAAAAACGACAGAGTAAACAGTGAACCTCACAAAAAGAACTTTTTTTTTTTTTGAGTATCTCCTCACAAAAAGAACTGTATGTCCGTTATTGGTTGGGCCCAATAAATGATAGAGCATGAGGAAACTAGATATTCCCGGCCTATTGCGGAAATGGAAAACCTGGCCTGTAAACTGTGAGGTTAGCTAGAAAATGATCATATAGAACTACGAAAAGGCTATGAGAGACGGACCATTCGAAGCACGGAATCCAGAAGGGACCCAAACCTGCGCTCGTGGACTTCCTCTAGCACCCAGGTCCACACTGGGCTCTAGAAGGCCGTGTCTTTGATTTGTAGCTTTCGACGAACCGCGTGCATCTGACAGCACAAATGACATTTTTTTTTGAAAGGGATTACAGCTGCGTATTCAATAGAAAAAACAAAGAAAGAACAGAAATACACAGCAGTACGAGCCAACGACACCCAGCACAACAGCAGCAACAGGAATCGCCGCTGAACCTCCGCGTCGCCTGAATAGGACCTCCACCGCTGAACACCACCGGAGAAGAAGGCGCCACGCCGCCGCGAACCCCGGGAAGGGAAACACCCCACTCATGTAGAAAACCGAATGTGCCGTCCGCCGCAAGCGATGGAGCTGAAGAACGCTTAACGCGCACGGCCATGGCGCCTCCTCCCCGCAGCCACCCCACTTCCATCGAACCCTGCACTGAGCACCACCACAGCTCGCCGGAGTCCCCGCCGCAAGCACGTCTTGAACACACCTTCTCTCCTCGCCACCTCGGCCGGCCAGAGAAGGAAGAAGAACAAACCAAGTCGAATCAGAGCACGCCGCCAGAAGCCCACCTCCCCACGCCACCACGGCCGGCAGAAGAGGCCTGAGCGCTGCACCAAAAGCCAGCGGACACCACCAGGATCCCAGAACGTCTTCTCCTGTATAGGCGAAGAAGGCAGCTAGCGCGAAGCACCAGCTCCCCGCACCGCCACAGCAACCCCAGCACCTCCTCGGTATGGCCAGGAAGAACCACACCAAGACGAAGAAGAGGCCGAGGTACCAAAACTCCACAAGACGGCCATCACTTCCGCCACGACGGCCAACCTTCGAGTACCAAAACTCACCAGACCCGAAGATCCGGGAGAACACCACGCCGTCCACCCGCCGTCGCCGGCCAGGGAGAGGAGGAACGGCCAACTTATTCTTCCACAGCAGCGACGAACTCCTCTCTGGAACGAAGCTGCAGGACCCTAAAACTACCCTAACTACACACCGGACGACGAGAAACGGGATCCCGACCTCCTCCGGCCGCCGAAGCGAGCAGAGGAGGCTAGGATCCACGCCCTCGCCGCCGGCGAAAGGGGATCTGGGGCGCCGCTCCCTTTTCGCCTCTGCGAGAACATTTTGTTTTTCTGAAGCCAAACTTTCTTTTGTTCTCTCGCTGTTAAGGTTACAGAAGAAGAAGCAACAACGGACAACGGCTAGAATCTCCACATCCCTGTGAATCTCGCTCATACGCCTCCCTTGCAAAGTGCAAAGTATCGACAAAAGCAGCAGAGACCAACAGTATGAACGCAAGCTGTAATATGTAACCATGTCAATGTGGCAAGCCAATTTGGGCGACACCAGCTTCTTAATCAGGAAAGCAAGAAGTATATTTAAATCCGATTAACTGAATAAGGGAACGCAAACATAGTTACATCCGACGTAATAAGGGAACACAAACATAGTTACATGCCGTCTAGCCGCCTCCCCACACTCATGTATCTTCGATATCTAAATATGCACCCCACTATCTCATTTTCCTAAGTTCGGGTGCAGTCACGTCATCTTTTTTTCTACCCACGGGCTTCTAGCTGGCTACATGTCCCATACTTTCTCTATGTGGGTTGGGCGTCCCTTTTTGGTACGTGTGGCCTGGATGTTTACTCACTCTCTATGTAAAAAGATGATTCGATAGCCATTCGTGTTTCTGATGTTGCTCTCCGCCGCCGCGACATACGGCTTCTTTTTTTTTTTTTTTTTTTTTTTGAGAAACACAGTACAACGCAGACGCTCACATACATGCGACATACGGCTTCTTTGCCTCCCCACCACAAACCTATAAAAATCAACAAAACTTCTTTCGTAATTTTAATTTTGAGCAACAATCCCAAGTCTATGCGAACGACATAGTTATTAAAGTAATCGACCAACAACCAAACAACTTGGTCGGTGTCATTGGGAGGGGGGAGACAAGAGTGCGGACCGCCATTGTCGAATATGTAGCAGCCGAAATGAATATTGCTAGGACACTTATCCTTGCAGAAATCTTAAGAAAGAATCCAAATCGGATAGACCATACATAGAGAAATTTAATCTTCCAGCACCATTGTTGACTTCGGGAACAAGATATCTTCGTCAAAAAAATGGCCAACAATGGTGATATCCCCATTGATGCATATCACAAAAAGAAAACGGCTAACAAAGCCCTTACCTAATTTATTAAGAACACTATTTTTATTAAAACTCTTCTCACAAGTCGTAACTTCCCCGGGAACGTATCAGGTGAAAATGGACAACATCCTGCAAATCTGCAAATTTTCGTCCGCGTCATCGGATTAACAAGGAACGGCCAGATCCTGTGTTCTGCTTCCCCCACCATGCAAATTGTAGAAACCCCCTGCACATCTATTCTCTGCCTTCTTCCATCCCTATATCCCCATTGGATATGGTATAGCAGATACATTGTAGCGCGAAATCCCCTTCTTCTCCAATTTCTCGTCAGTCCCCCATTCCCCATCTAGGATTGAGCTCGCGGGCACCATGGCAATGGTGGCTCAGCTCACCACCGCCGTACCAGCTAGGTGGTCGCTCGCACGCAGCTCGATCGAAGCCTTATTTCTCCGCCTCTGTGCGTCGTTAGGCTCTCGCTCGACGTTGTTCGAAGCCTCGTTCCTGCGTCGCCGGAGCGCACTTGGTCCACGCCGCCGCCGCAGCGTAGTCCATCTCCTCGAGCACCAAGTCCCTCTACGTTCGTGCTGCAATATGTACGCGTGGAGCACCCGAATCTAGGGTTTTTTCAGTTCTTACTCGACACCACGACGAGGTAAGTTTAATGTAGTTCAAGGAAAATAAAATTGCATGTTCTTTGTTCCGTATGAACTGTGTTAATTGCTTGTGTCATGATGATCTTGTGGTCAGTTCCGATATTACTTTAGCACATCGAGTCTAAGTTTAAGTATTTCATTGTTTGCATATCTTAACCATATCTGATCAGGTTAATTTACTTGTATTTTCTTAGAGCTGAGTTTATGAGAGAAAGCACAGAAGCATGTTTTGCTGCATCTGATGCGGCACATGGACGATGGGCTAAACTTCTAGGTGTTCGTGCTTCTATACATTCCGTGTTAATGCTTCAGCCTATTCATCTAGAATATAACAAAGGAACTTTATAGCTCCAACATACAAGGTTATTATTATTTTACTTCTTAAATAATATGCACATACATCCATATTAATTGTATGAAACCAATTTGTAATTTTATCTTTGCCTCTTGTCCTCTGATACGTTTCCAACGTATCTATAATTTTTTATGTTCCATGCATGTTTTATATCAAATGGCACATGTTTTGCATCTACTTTATGCCAGTTTTATATATTTTTTGGGACTAACCTATTAACAAGATGCCGAAGTGTCAGTTCCTGTTTTCTGCTGTTTTTGTATTGCAGAAAAACTAGTCTGGAAATATTCTCGGAATTGGACGAAACTTCACGGTGATCCCTATTTTACCAGAACACACCTGAAGGAGCAAAGGAGCAACAGAGGAGGGCCACCAGGAGGCCACACGCACCTAGGGCGCGGGCCCCCCCTCTGCCGCGCCCTAGGGTGGTGTGGGCCCCTCGAGGGTCGTCAGCCGCCGCCCTTTCGCCTACTTATTCCCTCCGATGCAAAAACCCTAAGTGCTTGAGCCAATATCCACGAAAAGTTCTAGAGACGTCGCCGCCGTCAACCCTACCTCGGGAGGGTCCAGGACTCTTCCCGGCACCCTGCCGGAGAGGGGAATTGTCATCGGAGGCTTCTACATCGCCATGCCTGCCTCTGAAGTGATGCGTGAGTAGTTCATCCTTGGACTACGGGTCCATAGCAGTAGCTAGATGGTTGTCTCTCCACTTTGTGCCATCATGTTTAGATCTTGTGAGCTGCCCTACATGATCAAGATCATATTATTGTAATGCTACGTGTTGTGTTTGCTGGATCCGATGAATATTGAATATTATGTCAAGTTGATTATCAATCTATCTTATATGTTATTTAAGATCTTGCATGCTTTCCGTTACTCGTAGATGCTTTGGCCAAGTAGATGCTTGTAAATCCAAGAGAGAGTATTTATGCTAGATAGTGGGTTCATGCCTCCAGTAATCTGGGAGAGTGACAGCAACTTCTAAGATTGTGGATGTGCTGTTGCCACTAGGGGTAACCTAACGATGCTATGTCCACGGGCATATGTGTTTGTTTACATTACGCGCTTTACTTAATGCAATTATCCGTTGCTTGCAACTTAATACCAACGGGGGACTCGGATGACAACCCGGCGGTGGATTATTAGTCATAGATGCTGTTGGATAACGGTCTATGTATCTTGTCGTAATGCCCAATTAAATATCATAGTAGTCATCATGCCATGTATATGCATTGTCATGCGCTCACTATTTGTCAATTGCCCAGCTGTAATTTGTTCACCCAACATGTTAGTTATCTTTTATGGAGAGACACCTCTAGTGAATTGTGGACCCCGGTCCATTCTTTTACACTGATTAAACAACCACAAACTGCAAACTGTTTCCTTTTCATTCTCTGCAAGTAAACATCATTTTCCACACCATATGTTTAATACTTTGTTTTCAGCAAGCCGGTGAGATTGACAACCTCACTGTTACGTTGGGGCAAAGTAGTTTGATTGTGTTGTGTGCAGGTTCCACGTCAGCTTCACTTGCATCTAGTTTATTTTTCGTTTAGTTTTTGTTATTTCATCATGCTTCTCCCTAAGTATACTAAAAAAGACATATCTGTGGGTAGTGGATCTATCATTGGAAGAGATAACATTGAGGAATTCTTTAATCATTTAGTAGGGTTAAAGATTTTGAAGATAGATCCTTGGTAGAACTTGCTCCGAATTATGAAATTGGTACAGCTTCTCTAGTTCACATGTTGGAAGCTCGGTTTGCAATCTTAGTCCCATAATGCAGCACATGTTTCTAAAACTTCATGATACGGAAGATGGTGAAAAGAAAGATTTTGTTTAGAAACCTTACTTAAAGAATTTGGTGATGTTGCTAGGAAGCTAGAAAAGTTTTTATTAAATATAAGATGCTTGGGTATTATATTGATGTTGTTAATACACTTGAAAAACTTGAAAAAGAGAGGCTTAAGTACACTAAAGAAACCAATTGTGAGGGGGAAGGTAAGATACCAATACCTTTTAAGCTTATAGGAATGCAGGAGGCACTAGAAAAGAATTTTGATTGGATTGTTCCTGAAAACCCATTTGATGAATATGATGAGCCTGAAGGTATTGAAAGGGGAAATTCTGAGACCTACATAGATAAGATACAATGCATTGTTGAGAAAACTTCCGACCTTTCTTTGGATGCTTCTTCACTTGATAATACTTGATGCATGCTTTGTGCCTAGCTAAAAGGCGTTAAAGAAAAGTGCTTATGGGAGGCAACCCATTATTTTTATTTCTGCAATTTTTCTTTATTTGAGTCAAGGAGGTTGTTTACTTCTGTAGCAACTCCTTTGTATCTGAAAGGACAAGGATGTCGCCTAGAGGGGGGGGGGGGGTGAATAGGCGATTAAAACTTTTCCGGTTTAGGCTTGCTAATTGCGGAATAAAACTAGGTGTTTAAATTAACAAGCCAACAACCTAAATAAACTAGGCTCACATATGTGCACCAACAACTTATGCTAAGCAAGACAAGCAACAAGGTGATAGCAATATAGAATACTTCAAGCACGAAGGCTATCACAATGTAAAGTGCATAAGTAAAGAGCTCGGGTATAGAAATAACCGAGGCACGCGGAGACGAAGATGTATTCCCGAGTTCCTCCTTTTTAGGGGAGTACGTCTCGTTGGAGAGGTGTGAGGCACCACAAAGGTCGATCTCAACGCCACAAAGGCTCACCCTATTCTCCGATGAACCGCACCACAAAGGTTTGGTTCACCTTCCACTATCGGAATCCTTCGAGGCGGAAATCCGGAGCCTTTCAACAACGATCCGGGGCACAACCCACAACGGGATTGGGGGCTCCCGAACAGCTACAAGTGACCACCAAGGGTCTCAACCACCACGCGGACGTCTAGGGTCCAAAGACCCAAGAGTAACAAGTTCACTAGCTTTCAACTTCCACGAAACCTCGTGGAGAGCACACCGATGCACCAAATGCAAAAGGCAAGAGCACAAGTGCTCAAATCCTTCACTCTCAAATCCCACCACAAGCAACTAATGCTTATGGGGGGAGAAGAGAGGAAGAACAAAGAAGAACTCAACAAATGGAACTTCAAGAACTAGATTGAAAGGGTTCCACTCACTTAGAGGAGAAATGGATCGGTGGAAATGTAGATCTAGGTCTCCTCCTTCAATCCTCCAAAGATCAACAAGTTTGGGTGGAGGGATTGGGAGATCTTGTAGTTTTGAGCTTGCAACAAAGAAGGAGAGAGAAAGCAAATCGTGTTGAGCAGAACTAGCTGGCTGGAGGTAGGTGGATGGGTATTTATACCCCTCCCAGAAAAAGAGCCGTTGCAGCCAGCTTGACACCGGAGTCTCCGATCCAAGTGACCGGATACTCCGGCCTGGGACGAAAACTCTGGCCTCCTGGGCCAGATACTCCGGCCCCCACCAGGGGGTGAACCACAACCAGCCACGGAGCAGCTCGGGCAGAGATTCCGGCCACAGAGGCCGGAGACTCCGGACCAGGGGCGGAGACTCCGGCCCAAGGGCCGGATACTCCGGCCTAGGCCAGGAGCAGAACCTCCAAAAACTTCGACAGGGAAACCCAAGGACCGGAGACTCCGGTTGAGGCGCACCGGAGACTCCGGCCTCGAAAGCCAGCAAAACTGCAAATCCTGAAATGCAATAACTTTCTCGTTTGAACTCCAAAACAGGTGAATCTAATTGCGTTGGAAAGGTAACGACAAGATACCACACATGGAAGGTGTGGACCTTATCTCGAGGAGGACCGGTAATATTTCCAACACCGAGAACGCAACAAGTTTTTCATCCGGACTCCGTTTTCTATGATCTTGGGCTTGTTCCGAAGGTAACCACAAGCACTACAAGATCATGCATATTCACATCATAGTCCATCATGTGAGGAGGAGAACACAAGAGGAGAGTTTGACCTCTCTACAAGAGACGAACCGTTAAAACCTCCAACCTCAAAAACATCACAAGATATTCAAATGGAATCCGTTTTTGATGAACTAGAGCTTGGTATGGAGATGAATGATACGTCTCAAACGTATCCATAATTTCTGTTGTTCCATGCTTATATTATACCATTTGCTACATGTTTTATATACACTTCATATCACTTTTATGCATTTTCTGGGACTAACCTATTAACAAGATGCCACAGTGCCAGTTCCCTGTTTTCTGTTGTTTTTGGTTTCAGAAAGTTACTTCTGGAAATATTCTCGGAATTGCACGAAACAAAAGGCCACGTCCCTATTTTTCCAACACGTACACGGAGTCCGAAGGAGAGACGAAGACTCGCCACGAGGTGGCCAAACCACAGGCCGGCGCGGCAGGGGGGCCCACCGCGCCGCCTGGTGGTTTGGGCCCCTCGGGGGTCCGCCGACATCACCCCTTCGCCTATTTATTCCCCGAGACGTGAAAACCCTAAAACACCGAGCCTTTCATCCAGAACATATTCGTTGCCGCCGCCGTCGTCAACCCTAACTCGGGGGTTCTGAAGCTCTTCCCGGCACCCTGCCGGAGAGGGGAATCATCACCGGAGGGCTCTACATCGCCATGCCCGCCTCCGGAGTGATGTGTGAGTAGTTCATCCTTGGACTATGGGTCCATAGCAGTAGCTAGATGGTTGTCTTCTCCACTTGTGCCATCATGTTTAGATCTTGTGAGCTGCCTATCATGATCAAGATCATCTTATTGTAATGCTACATGTTGTGTTTGCTGGATCTGACTTATATTGATACCTATGTGGAGCTGAATATTATATTATCATGTCTATGTCATTTGTGATCTTGCATGCTCTCCGTTACTTGTTGAAGCCTTGGCCAAGTGAATACTTGTGACTCCAAGAGGGGGTATTTATGCATGATAGTTGGGTTCAACCTCTATTTAACCTGGGATAGTGACAGCAAGTTCTAAGGTTGTAGATGTGTTGTTGCCACTAGGGGTAAAACAACAATGCTTTATTCAAGGATGAATGTATTGTTTACATTATGCACATTACTTAATACAATTGTCTGTTGCTTGCAACTTAATACTGGAAGGGGTACGGATGTTAACCGGAAGGTGGACTATTTAGGCATAGATGCATGCTGGATAGCGGTCTATGTACTTTGTCGTAATGCCCAAATGAATCTCATAGTAGACACCACAACTCGCACATGCATGTTTTATGCACTTATCAATTGTCAATTGCCCAGCTGTAATTTGTTTACCCAGCATGTTAGTTATCTTATTGGAGAGACACCACTAGTGAACTGTGGACCCCGGTCCATTCTTTTACATCTGAAATACAATCTACTGCAATCATTGTTCTCTACTGTTTTATGCAAACAAACATCATCTTCCATACGATACGTTTAACCCTTTGTTTTCAGCAAGCCGGTGAGATTGACAACCTCACTGTTAAGTTGGGGCAAAGTAATTTGATTGTGTTGTGCAGGTTCCACGTTGGCACCGGAATCCCTGGTGTTGCGCCGCACTACACTCCTTCACCAACACCTTCGAAGCAACCTCGTTTTCCTACTGGTTCGATAAACCTTGGTTTCATACTGAGGGAAAACTTGCTGCTGCACTCATCATACCTTCCTCTTGGGGTTCCCAACTGACGTGTGACGTTACACGCATCAAGCATATTTTCTGGCGCCGTTGCCGGGGAGATAGAAGCAACACCGCAATATATTCCCTCGTCAACTTAGCGCCAGCAATGAACACAAGCTCTAAATTCTCACATGGATAAATGCCAAATAAGAACCAAGAAAGATGATAATGCCAAATATGCAAAGGTTTGAGCTCTCCACAAAGATGCGATCAAGTTACTTACTTGAGAGCCCCTCTTGATAGTACGCCGTCTATCCTAAACCCGGTCTCCCACTAACACCATGAGACCGGTAAAATAGAAACCCTATCAAGATCATACCTTCGCCTTGCGCATTCCACTTGAGCTAGATGATGACGATCTTGATCTCTTCAAGTGGACCACCTTTCTTGATTGCGCTTTACTAGCACATGCTTGATGAAGACTTCTCCAAATACTCCCCCATACACCATTATGGGAGAGCCTCGCTTAGCTCCGACTTCATGAAGATGATGTCTTGAATCCTTCAAGACATACTTGCAATATGCTCAACTCTACACATGACCATTCTTCATGTAAACCCTTGAATAGAGCATTGATCATCATGTAATCTTCTAGAGTCCAACACATGAACTCCAAACTTCTCCTATGGACAAGATCTACAAGTGTATCTCAATGCAAACATTAGTCCATAAGGATTATCATTAATTATCAAAACCACGCATGGGGAAACACATGCACTTTCAGTATCTTTATTTTCTCGCATTGTTGTGCCAAGAGTAACCTCTAGTGTTGAGATGATGCTTAATTTTGATTGCTGCGCAGGAACAGATTTTTGCTGTTCACTGTACGAAATTCCTAAAATCACCAGATTGTTAATTAAATCTGAAAATTTTTGTGCGCAATCTTTATGAATGTCTGAATCTTTCATTAGTTCAAAGATTTTTGATCTGAGCGCTGTAAGTGCCTTGAAAGAATTCGTCTTTGCGGACTGTTCTGTTTTGGACAGATTATGCCTATTTTTTTTGCATTCTCTCTTTTACTAGTGTTGAGTGGAATTCTTTTTTGGGTGGAAGTGCTTCACATAACATCAGTGGCAGTAGCTAATGTTTAAAGTAACAAGTCATATTGCGTCTTTATAGAACATGTGAATTTTTGATTATGCACTAACCCTCTAATGAGATTTACTTTGAGTTTGGTGTGACGGAAGTTTTCAAGGGTCAAGAGAGAAGGATGATATAATAGGATCAAGAAGAGTGAAGAGCTTAAGCTTGGGGAGGCTCCCATGGATCTCCCCAGCATATTTCAAGAAGACTCAAGCGTCTAAGCTTGGGGATGACCAAGGCATCCCCTTCTTCATCGGCAAAATTATCAGGTCATCTCTAGTGAAACTATATTTTAATTTTTTCACATCATATGTGCTTTTCTTGGAGCGTCTGTGTGCTTTTATTTTCAGTATTGTACCTTTTATTTTCAATAAAGCTTGACTGGACCCTTGCATTCTTGATTGGGAGAGAGACACGCTCCGCTTTTTCATGAGAATACTCCTATTCTTCACTTATATTTGTTGAGTATTCATTATCTAGCGCTGTTCAGCTTTTAGCTCTTGTTTTCATGTATCTCTTGTCAGAGCTATTAGCTTTCTGTTGTAGAAAGTACTCTCTTGCTTCACTTATATTTGTTTGGAGAGTGGTTGAAATAAATTGATTGGTGTTTGGTTGGTACAGAAAATGTTGCATGTGGTAATTGGTATAAGAAAAAACTTGCATAATCTTGTAGATCACTAATTTGGATAACTTGATGCTTGTCAATTGTTTTGAGTTAACAAGTAGATCATGATTAAATTTGTGCATCATGTGAGTTAAGCCTATTAGTGAAGAACTACCGTAAAGCTTGTTGAAAATTTAGTTTGCATCGGTGGTATCTCTAAGGTCTAGATATTTTCTAGTAAAAGAGTTTGGTTAACAAGGAAGACGGTATGAAGTCTTATAACGTTTGCAATATGTTTGTCATATAAAACTTGGTGTTCGGTTGATATTCTTGTTTGATTACAAAATCTTGCTAGCCTAAACTATGTACTGAGAGGGAATGCTTCTCGTGCATCCAAATCCTTGAGCCAAATTCCATGCCATTTGTGTCCACCATAACTACCTATATGTGGTATTTCCTTGCCACTCCAAGTAAAATTTTCATGTGCTACCTTTAAACTATTCAAAATGTTATTATTCCCTTTTGTGTCAATGTTTACTAGCTCATGAGGAATTAGTGTGGTTATTCTTTATTCGATTTGTCAAATGGATTTTATACCTGGACTAGTGGCATATGATACCCACAAGTATAGGGGATCGTTGAAATCTTCAATGTGTAAGTATTAGTATCGATCCCACGAGGAGTAGAAGGTATAAGTATTTATCCTCTCAAATAAGAGTGTCACTTCTCTTATTATCTATGCACTAGACAAAGTAAAATGATGCAAGTGTTTTTGGGTTTTTGGTGTAAGAATGCAAAGCTGAAAATAAAATATAATGAGTGAAAGCGCTCAAAGAGAGAGAAAGCCCAATCCTCTATGCAGCAAGAGGACAAGCTTGAGTGGTGTTTCTTATGCGTGGAAAACATTCCCAAGGGCTACATGGATTTCATAGCATAAATATTTCTAGTACAACAAGGTAACCATTTTGTCAAGTTTTAATCTTCTTTGGACGGAGCCATAATTAGGTGTAGCTAAATAAATAAACTAAACCCCTTATGATGGATCTCATGGCCAAGTAAATGACTGCACAAGAGTTATTAAGACATAAAGTCCCACCAAAGCATTACACTCTAAGGTCCCCGATATAAATCCCCTCCTAATGTAACTTCATGACTCGGTCAAGGGTTTACGTGTCCTCCCAAGTCTCCCTCAATTCATTACACTAGTGTGTTCTCCTATGATCCCATAAAGGTGACACCATCATAGAATTGCATCAAAGATAAAAACTAGACAAAATACCAACACATGTCATATATAAATCATTGCCAATTCATCCTATGCCCCCAGGAACATGAGAGAACTACTCACAACGCCAAGACATGATATGATTCAATGGTATAAGTGATACAACACAATCTGAAAATATAACTTCGCCACCAAATAATTGCAAGTACTCAATCACAAACATGAATAGTAGCACAAGACAAGTATCTAGGGTATAGCAACTCTCAAACTACGAGGGGGATGAAGTGGATCACGAAGATGGTGATGGAGATGGTGCTGGTCTTGACGGTGGTGTTGATGAGACTCCGGAGGGAGCATGGAGGAGCCTTCGGAGGTGGTTCCGGCGGCGTTTCCCCCCTCCGATCTTCTCCGGCGGCAGCCTTCTGTCTCCTGTTTCTTGGTTTTGTTTTTCTCCACCGCCTCCCTCCGAAACTCCTTGGGGGACTATTTTTATAGTCGGTTTTAGGTCAAGACGAAGTCGGTGGAGCAAAGATCGACGGCCACGGAGCTCCGAGGGGGAAAAGAGGTGGGCCCACGTGGCCAGACACAGGAGGCCGCGTGGGACCCTCTATCTTCCAGCATGTTGCGCTTCTGGTATTCAATTTGAACCCATTGCGTTCTTCTCGAAAATTCTGAACCGTGCTCTTTGGCCTTGCCCTTTTTGGAGTCCCGAAGCTCCCGGAAAGTCTGAAACACTAAAAAAGACGTTTTCTGGAAAACAGGGTTAATTCCAAATAAATGAAAAAACTACGAAATATTCCCAAAATCATTATAAAACATTGATATAACCCTTATATGATGCAAATATGATTGAAATATGAATAAAATAATGCAAAGTTCATGTATGCATTTTACATGCATCAGCATCCCCAAGCTTAACCCATGCTCGTCCTCGAGTATGAAGGTGATAAAACTAACATGGACTTTGCATTTTAATACTATCAATGGATATCAAAGATGATTACTATTGCTACATAGAGTCAAATGGTTCATTCTTAAAAGGAGTAGCAATATGCAAGATAGTTTATGAAGTGATATCAAATATTCAATGTAAGGATGTTCAATGATAATTCACAAAGTGTAACATAAATGAAAAAGTACTATGGACTTCAAGTATGCATAATGATAAGTAAGAACATCCTACAATGGTCATAGAGTGTAGATGAAAATCTGAATATAAAAGGTGGACACTTTGGAAAGATATATATATGAGTAGAGGTAAAACATGAATAAGTTTCATCTAACTTCTGAACGCTCTTAAGTTAATGATTGTAATGTGGTATCCTTGGTGTCAAGCTCTCATTGCCCCTATCATAGCATCTTGAATGATTAAGTTTAAAGTGAAAGCAAATATGAGTAATGTGCTTGACAAAGTATGGGTTGAAAGTCTCATGCCCCTTGAATACGAGTACCTACTCCATGTGTTACTCAACTCGGAAACAAAGCAAGTTCAATTTAAATATCATTGTAAGTAAAATAGTATCATCAAGAGCGTCAACTGGGGTACCTCTTGTCCCAGGATATGGAACAAGCCCATATCAAAATGACAAGACAAACAAACATAATGAACAATCTCAACACCCTTTTTATTTACCATTGGATAGCTTTTTATTGTAAGGTGTATCACAGACGGTTCACCATAGCATGTAAGTAAATTTCCACCATGAATGATGCATGGCTTAGATTAGCGGCCCAGGCGTCTCTCTAACCATTATACAAACTCATTTAAACCACTTCATTTCCACTTTTATTTCACCCATGGTAAGCATCCATAAACAAAAGTACATGACATCAACTAATATAAATAAGTGCAATGTTGAAAGCGTTCCATGTGACAGCACATTTCTGCTAACTCTCAACCAAAGACATTTGTCAAGCTCATAACATCATAATTTTAATCACAATGGGTCATGTTCATTAAGTGCAATAAAAGTAAAGTGTGCATCAAGTTCGTGAGAGCTATATAACCAACTTTTCCCATAACAATCAACAACATAAGCATTTTAATTCAGAGGTATAAATAATACAAAATAACATGATAAAATACTCGGAATAGCATAAAGCTAATAGGTAGATATGGTGGACTCACTGGAAAAACTTTGGTTGAAGGGGTTGGAAACAAGTTTTTGCTTGTTGGAATTTTTGGGCTAGCAAGAGGGAGAAAGTTGACCGTCTAAAAGCATGCATGAGTGTCCATAGAACTAACTAATTCATTTAAACAAAGTAAAGTAATCATTCAGCATCAAAACATGAATGAAGGATAACTCTTAATAAAACACTAACAAATTATTACTCACTAACAAGCTCATGAATCATGCAACGATATGTATCTTTTAAAATCAACTCAAACATTCCTTTCCCAATCATTTAATAGCATCCAACATATTTCAACCCATATTTCCAGTAGCTCTCTCATATATAAATGATAATGTGGTGGTCTCTCAAAATAAAAATCAATCCTAAACAATCAAAAAGACGCTCCAAGTTTATGCGATAAAGTGCATTGATCGAAAAACAGAAGTTAGACGTGCGCAAACCGAGAGTGTGTTGGTCCAGTGGGTTGTCTTCACATCCCCAAGCTTATGGTTTTCACCATCCTTGAATAGCTCTTGGTGCATCTCCTCTAATCCCTGTGAAAAAACTTCAAAACACCGTTTCTCCCATTTCTTTTCTGTGGGGTGACATTAGTAGTGATAAACAAATAGGTTTCTTGCTGCATATAATCCTTAGACAAAAATTTATATGATGTCCAGTAAGTGTATTATGTTGTATGCCTACTCATAAACTCAATTGGATCTAAAGATTCAAGTTAAAAGTTCAAAGCATGCATCAAACAAAATGGGACAGAATCTGTCCAGAAAAACAGCAGCAGCAAAACGTATTTTTCTACCCTACTTAAATTTGTCTAAAAATTCTGAAAAAATTCATGAACACATAGGATGAAAATTGCTACTACAGTTAAATATCAGCTCATTCGGAGTTACATAATAGGAATTAAAAATCATACCGTGCACAGATTCGTGCTGGAATAATATCTCCGAATGCTATAAGCAACTTTTTCAAACCAAAATGGGTAAAACTTGGCACTTTATTAACAATTACAGAAACTAAACTATAAACCTAGTCTCTTGTTACAACAAAGGACACAAAGAAAATGAAAAATAAAAACAACCGGGTTGCCTCCCGTAAAGCGCTTTCTTTATAGCCATATAGCTAGGCTTACTCACTTGGTATCAACATGGTTGGAGTGAGGTGGCTTGGCATCCCAAGCTTGAATTCTTGTACTTATTTGAAATATGTAGGGTGAGCCTAGGGGTAACATCCCCAAGCTTGAGTGTTTGTCCACTTGATCATTGTTCATCACCCTCAACTCTTCCACTTGAAAATTTCTTTACACAAAACTCCTCATAAAACTTGATTAGAGGGGTTAGTGTCTCCATAAATTAAATCCTCATAGGTACAGCAAAGACATATCATGAGTTGATTCTAAACATTAACTACTGTTACTATGGTTGTGTATTGCTCTTTGATCAAAAGAACTACACAAAACAAAAGTAATGAGAGTAATGCAAAATAAAGACAAAATCTGTCAAAAACTGGACAGCCCGTAAAGAGTGAATTTTCAGAGGCACTTACGTTGCTCAAATCAGAAAACTTTGAACTAACGAAATGTGTAATAATAACTGAAGATTGCTGTCCTAAATTTCAGCTCAAAATTCCTTTTCTGTGATTTTATACATTTTTCGCAGTGAAGCTCAGGAATCTGTTTTTGGACAGCAAATCACTATTGTTTAATCCAACCTCTCAAAAGAGGTTATTCTTGCCATAAACACTCTTTTTATTTGGTTTTAGCTTTGGGAAAAGTTTTAATGATCGAGACTTTGCAATGGTTCCATTGGCATGAACAACACATGTTCAAGGTCGACCCCAACTTCTCCATTACTCATCCTTCTCATTTACTTTCCCAAATTTTATATAAAATGAAAATATTAAACTAATTGTCACAAAACAGTAGGTAAAGATATTTTACATGTTATAAAGATATAAAGGTGTGCTCAAACCGAATAGGAAATTAAAGCATAAGGAACACACCACATAATATTAAACAATTTACTTTTAAGTGTAACTCTCTTCCTATGCATTGGAATCTTGTAAGAAAATAAATCATTGAAACACAAGGCAAGTAGCATAGGAAGATAAAACAAGAGCAATTTCAAGACTTTGAACTTAAACAGAGGAAACGTAATAATATTGAAATGTTTAGAACCATATTTTCCCCTCTCATAATAGTTACAAGTAGTGGAAACAAATTTGACAAAGGAACTTTTAGATTGGTGCAACTTTGCAAGTTTAGGAACATATAGAGGATTATTAAAACTATCATGTAAGATATTAGCATGTTTTCCTCTCTCAAAATAATTGCAAAAGCACCATAAACATGATGGTTGTGGGTGAAATGGTTATTAGTGTAAGATAATTTCAGCCCACATAAGTACTTCTTAACATAAGCAAATTTATCCTCCATGGTATGACTAGGAGAATTTAAAAACAAAGTAGGACTCTCATGAGTGAGAGTATTGTCACAAGCAGCAAGTATATCATTTTTATCCTCACATAAAGTAGTAACAATTTCTAAACATGGAGGATCATCAAGCAAAATAGGACCATCATCCAAAGCATTATCATATAGCATATTTAAGCAATACTCCTCATTATCATCTTTAAAATTATTATCAATAATGTTCTCATTAGGCACAGGTTGGTATTCCTCCTCATCATCGGAATCATCAAGGAAAAGTTTATCATCAGCAATATATTGAAGATTACCCTTATCCATAGGTGGTGAAGGTGGAAGTTTCCTCTCTTCATTCTCTAGTTGTTCATCATTTTCTTCATCTTGGGGTTGCATGGGCATCCCCAAGCTTAGGTCTTTATCCTCTTCTTCACATACTTCCTCTTCCAAGCTTATGTTTTCATCATTTTCTTCCTGCAAAACATCAATGCTCTTTGGGAGCCTTATTATATTCAACAGCATAAATATTTTGAGAGAAGTTGTCCATGCAATATTCAAGAATAAAATCTATCTCTCTTCCAAATTTATTAGCTATAGGGCAAGTTTCATGTTTCTTAGCAAAGGTGTGCAATTCACTAGATGCATAATAAGTAACGAATTCCTCTACTTGTTCCATTCCTAAATAAGCATAATCACTAGTATGGTATGATGCAATAGTACATTCTTCATGGAACCTACATTGAAATTCAAAATGTTTATCTTTCTGTTCAGAGCAAAAAATACAAGTTACATCATGGTGTAAAAGCAACTCCCCAGCAATATAATTTAATTCCATCATGAAACCTTTTAGTATTTTCCCTTCCTTTGATTCTCTATATTCCATAGCAATCTTAGCAGCATTCAAGTGTCTAAACAATGCATCATTTATATCCTTACTTATGCCCATAGCACGAGTTTTTTTGGTATTTTCCATTTTCTAATTTTTTTGTGTTTTTGATATATGCAAAACTGAAAATAAATATCTAGTGCAAACAAGAATAAAAACTTAAGCGCTACACTCCCCGGCAAAGGCGCCAGAAAATGTCTTGATACCCACAAGTATAGGGGATCGTTGAAATCTTCAATGTGTAAGTATTAGTATCGATCCCACGAGGAGTAGAAGGTATAAGTATTTATCCTCTCAAATAAGAGTGTCACTTCTCTTATTATCTATGCACTAGACAAAGTAAAATGATGCAAGTGTTTTTGGGTTTTTGGTGTAAAGAATGCAAAGCTGAAAATAAATATGATGAGTGAAAGCTCTCAAAGAGAGAGAAATCCCAATCCTCTATGTAGCAAGAGGACAAGCTTGAGTGGTGTTTCTTATGCGTGGAAAACGTTCCCAAGGGCTACATGGATTTCATGGCATAAATATTTCTAGTACAACAAGGTAACCATTTTGTCAAGTTTGAATCTTCTTTGGACGGAGCCATAATTAGGTGTAGCTAAATAAATAAACTAAACCCCTTATGATGGATCTCATGGCCAAGTAAATGACTGCACAAGAGTTATTAAGACATAAAGTCCCACCATAGCATTACAATCTAAGGTCCCCGATATAAATCCCCTCCTAATGTAACTTCATGACTCGGTCAAGGGTTTACGTGTCCTCCCAAGTCTCCCTCAATTCATTACACTAGTGTGTTCTCCTATGAGCCCATAAAGGTGAAGTGAGGTGCAGTCAACGTTCGCACAACACCATCATAGAATTACATCAAAGATAAAAACTAGACAAAATACCAACACATGTCATATATAAATCATTGTCAATTCATCCTATGCCCCCAGGAACATGAGAGAACTACTCACAACGCCAAGACATGATATGATTCAATGGTATAAGTGATACAACACAATCTGAAAATATAACTTCACCACCAAATAATTGCAAGTACTCAATCACAAATATGAATAGTAGCACAAGATAAGTATCTAGGGTGTAGCAACTCTCAAACTACGAGGGGGATGAAGTGGATCACGAAGATCGTGATGGAGATGGTGCTGGTCTTGACGGTGGTGCTGATGGAGACTCCGGAGGGGGGATGGAGGAGGCTTCCGGAGGTGGTTCCGGCAGCGTTTCCCTCCTCCGATCTTCTCCGGCGGCAGCCTTCTATCTCCTGTTTCTTGGTTTTGTGTTTTCTCCGCCGCCTCCCTCCGAAACTCCTCGGGGGACTATTTTATAGTCGGTTTTAGGTCAAGACGAAGTCGGTGGAGCAAAGATCGACGGCCACGGAGCTTCGAGGGGGAAAAGAGGTGGGCCCACGTGGCCAGGCACAGGAGGCCGCGTGGGACCCTCTATCTTCCAGCCTGTTGGGCTTCTGGTCTTCAATTTGAGCCCATTGCGTTCGTCTCGAAAAATCTGAACCGTGCTCTTTGGCCTTGCCCTTTTTGGAGTCCCGAAGCTCCCGGAGAGTCTGAAACACTAAAAAAGACGTTTTCTAGAAAACAGGGTTAATTCCAAATAAATGGGAAAACTATGAAATATTCCCAAAATCATTATAAAACATTGATATAACCCTTATATGATGCAAATATGATTGGAATATGAATAAAAATAATGTAAAGTTCATGTATGCATTTTACATGCATCTGCATATACATCCGCTTATCTAATAACTTGCAAAAAGAGCTGGCAACGGGGTGCTGATACGTCTCCAACGTATCTATAATTTTTGATGTTCCATGTTTGTTTTATATCAAATGCCACATGTTTTGCATCTACTTTATCTCACTTTTATACATTTTTTGGGACTAACCTATTAACAAGATGCCGAAGTACCAGTTCCTGTTTTCTGCTGTTTTTGTATTCCAGAAAAGGTAGTCTGGAAATATTCTCGGAATTGGACGAAACTTCACGGGGATTCCCCTCTGCCGCGCACCTAGGAGCAAAGGAGCAACAGAGGAGAGCCAGGAGGTGGCCATACGCACCTAGGGCGCGGCCCCCCTCTGCCGCGCCCTACGGTGGTGTGGGCCCCTCGAGGGTCGTCAGCCGCCACCCTTTCGCCTACTTAATCCCCCCGAAGCAAAAACCCTAAGGGCCTGAGCCAATATCCACGAAAAGTTCCAGAGACGCCGCTGCCGTCAACCCTAGCTCGGGAGGGTCCAGAACCTCTTCCCGGCACCCTGCCGGAGAGGGGAATCATCACCGGAGGCTTCTACATCGCCATGCCTGCCTCCGGAGTGATGCGTGAGTAGTTCATCCTTGGACTACGGGTCCATAACAGTAGCTAGATGGTTGTTTCTCCACTTTGTGCCATCATGTTTAGATCTTGTGAGCTGCCCTACATGATCAAGGTCATATTATTGTAATGCTACGTGTTGTGTTTGCTGGGATCCGATGAATATTGAATATTATGTCAAGTTGATTATCAATCTATCTTATATGTTATTTAAGATCTTGCATGCTTTCCGTTACTCGTAGATGCTTTGGCCAAGTAGATGCTTGTAACTCCAAGAGAGAGTATTTATGCTAGATAGTGGGTTCATGCCTCCAGTAATCTGGGAGAGTGACAACAACTTCTAAGATTGTGGATGTGCTGTTGCCACTAGGGGTAACCTAACGATGCTATGTCCACGGGCATATGTGTTTGTTTACATTACGCGCTTTACTTAATGCAATTATCCGTTGCTTACAACTTAATACCAACGGGGACTCGGATGACAACCCGGCGGTGGATTATTAGTCATAGATGCTGTTGGATAACGGTCTATGTATCTTGTCGTAATGCCCAATTAAATATCATAGTAGTCATCATGCCATGTATATGCATTGTCATGCGCTCACTATTTGCCAATTGCCCAGCTGTAATTTGTTCACCCAACATGTTAGTTATCTTTATGGAGAGACACCTCTAGTGAACTGTGGACCCCGGTCCATTCTTTTACACTGATTAAACAACCACAAACTGCAAACTGTTTCCTTTTTCATTCTCTGCAAGTAAACATCATTTTCCACACCATACGTTTAATACTTTGTTTTCAGCAAGCCGGTGAGATTGACAACCTCACTGTTACGTTGGGGCAAAGTAGTTTGATTGTGTTGTGTGCAGGTTCCACGTCAGCGCCGGAATCCCTGGTGTTGCGCCGCATCATATTTCGCCATTGACAACCTTCAGAAGCGCCGCTGCTCCTACTGGTTCGATAACCTTGGTTTCATACTGTGGGAAAACTTGCTGCTAGACTTCATCATACCTTCCTCTTGGGGTCTCCCAACGGACGTGTACTGCACGACAAGCAACAACTTTTCTGGCGCCGTTGCCGGAGAGACAGCAGTCTTCTGCAAGGGGAGTTTCACGCTTCCAACTCTCTTTACTTTGTTTTTGTCTTGCTTAGTTTATTTATAGTTTCTTGCATCTAGTTTATTTCGGTTTGTCTAGTTTGCTTCTTGTTTAGTTATTATGTCTAGTTCTTTACTTGCTATCAATGGTTACTTTTATTGAAACTAGTCCTATGGCTGAAAACAACATGAGAGAACTTTATGAAATTTATCTTGAGTTGGGACATGAAGTGTTTGAAGAGAAAATTTAAAAACCTATGGAACTTTATTTGCATGATAGTAACAATATTATTACTATGAATTCTCTGAACACCATTATTGCTAATGCCATGGAAAATTCTAAGCTTGGGGAAGCTGGTTTTGATAAAAATGATATTTTTAGTCCCCCAAGCTTGGAGGAGGAAATTTGCTTTGATGATACTTTGCCTCCATATGATGATTATAATGATTGTGCTAGTTTTGCTCCCACTATTACTCATGAAATTGATTATTCTTGTGTGGAGAGTAATGATACTTTTATGCACGTGCATGATGATAAGAATGCTTTATGTGATGGATACATTGTTGAGTCTATTCATAATGCTACTGAAAATTATTTTGAGAGAGGAAAATATGGTTATAGAAATCTTCATGTTATTAAATTTCCTCTCTTTGTGATGAAAGTTTTGAGCTTTCTCTTATGTTGCTTTTATATGATGGTTACTTTAAAACCTACTGGTTATTATGAGACAGGGAGACACGGTTTCATATATCTCAATAATATTAAGTCTCCTCTCTTTATGTTGAAATTTTTGAAGTTGCACTTTTGCCTTCCTATGCTAGCCACTTTGTGCTTCATTGACTAGTTTTCTTACAAGACTCCTATGCATAGGAAGAGTGTTAGATTTAAACATGTTTTATATATGCTTCTTGATGCTCTGTTTTACGTTTCAACTCTCATCTTTATGTGAGCATCATAAAAATCACTATGCCTAGCTAAAAGGCGTTAAAGAAAAAGCTTATGGGAGACAACCTATTATTTTTATTTCTGCAATTTTCTTTATTTGAGTCAAGGGGATTGTTTAATTCTGTAGCAACTCCTTTGTATCTTTATTTTCTCGCATTGTTGTGCCAAGAGTAGCATCTAGTGTTGAGATGATGCTTAATTTTGATTGCTGCGCAGGAACAGATTTTTGCTGTTCACTGTATGAAATTCCTAAAATCACCAGATTGTTAATTAAATCTGAAAAATTTTGTGCGCAATCTTTATGAATGTCTGAATCTTTCATTAGTTCAAAGTTTTTTTATCAGAGCGCTGTAAGTGCCTTGAAAAAATTCGTCTTTGCGGACTGTTCTGTTTTAGACAGATTATGCCTTTTTATTTTGCATTCTCTCTTTTACTAGTGTTGAGTGGAATTCTTTTTTGGGTGGAAGAGCTTCACATTACATCAGTGGCAGTAGCTAATGTTTAAAGTAACAAGTCATATTGCGTCTTTATAGAACATGTGAATTTTTGATTATGCACTAACCCTCTAATGAATTTTTGATATAATAGGATCAAGAAGAGTGAAGAGGTTAAGCTTGGGGAGGCTCCCATGGATCTCCCCAGCATATTTCAAGAAGACTCAAGCGTCTAAGATTGGGGATGCCCAAGGCATCCCCTTCTTCATCGACAAAATTATCAGGTCATCTCTAGTGAAACTATATTTTAATTCTTTCACATCATATGTGCTTTTCTTGGAGCGTCTGTGTGTTTTATTTTCAGCATTGTGCCTTTTATTTTCAATAAAGCTTGACTGGACCCTTGCATTCTTGATTGGGAGAGAGACACGCTCCGCTTTTTCATGAGAATACTCCTATTCTTCACTTATATTTGTTGAGTATTCATTATCTAGCGCTGTTCAGCTTTTAGCTCTTGTTTTCATGTATCTCTTGTCAGAGCTATTAGCTTTCTTTTGCAGAAAGTACTCTCTTGCTTCACTTATATTTGTTTGGAGAGTGGTTGAAATAAATTGATTGGTGTTTGGTTGGTACAGAAAATGTTGCATGTGGTAATTGGTATAAGGAAAAACTTGCATAATCTTGTAGATCACTAATTTGGATAACTTCATGCTTGTCAATTGTTTTGAGTTAACAAGTAGATCATGATTAAATTTGTGCATCATGTGAGTTAAGCCTATTAGTGAAGAACTACCGTAAAGCTTATTGAAAATTTGGTTTGCATCGGTGGTATCTCTAAGGTCTAGATATTTTCTAGTAAAAGAGTTTGGTTAACAAGGAAGACGGTATGAAGTCTTATAACGTTTGCAATATGTTTGTCATATAAAACTTGGTGTACGGTTGATATTCTTGTTCGCTTACAAAACCTTGCTAGCCTAAACTCTGTACTGAGAGGGAATGCTTCTCGTGCATCCAAATCCTTGAGCCAAATTCCATGCCATTTGTGTCCACCATAACTACCTATATGTGGTATTTCCATGCCACTCCAAGTAAATTTTTCATGTGCTACCTTTAAACTATTCAAAATGGTATTATTCCCTTTTGTGTCAATGTTTGCTAGCTCATGAGGAATTAGTGTGGTTATTCTTTATTCGATTTGTCAAATGGACTTTACACCTGGACTAGTGGCATATACATCCGCTTATCCAATAACTTGCAAAAAGAGCTGGCAACGGGGTGCCCTGTCCCAATTAATTACAACTTTAACCAATTAATTCTCTTCACACTTTTGGCCCGATTCATCAGTAAGCAATGACAAAACAGTGAAATACCTGCATGTGTGTAAACCAAAGAGAAAGAGGGATGATCTGCCTTGCTGGTAGAAATAACGTCCTTCATGGGAGCCGCTCTTAAAAGTCCGTTTGACAGGTTGAATATTGTTCTCACCCGCTACCATTCGTTGACAATTAACAAACACCCCTAAAAAATAGATACTTCTCCATGGTATGTGATTGATGGAAGGCACCCGAGTATTCGGTTAGCCATGGCTTGTGTTAGCAAGGTTGGGAGGAGTGTCAATTATTTTATGCATCTCTATATGATTTCAAAAACCTAAAAACTCTAGCACATGACTTAATCCCTGTTTCCCTGCGAAGGGCCTTTGTTTTACTTTTATGTTGAGTCAGTTTTCCTATTCTTTCTGTCTTCCACAAGCAAACAATAGTGTCAATTTTGTTACAACACTTGTTATATGCTACGTATTGGACTTGTTATACTACTTTGTGTTGACGATATCCATGAGATAAATATGTTGAAAGTTGAATGAAATGCTGAAACTTAATTCTTCCTTTGTGTTGATTAAATATCTTTTATTAGAACTATTGCTTTATGAGTTAACTCTTATGCAAAACTGTTTGATTCTTGTCTCGAAAGTACTATTCATGAAAACGTTTAGCTTGTGTGATTCATTGTTTACTCATTATCTATTTGGTAGCAAACTATAGACCATTGACTTGGATCACTTCATTCATTTACATGTGCTTTACAATATTATATGATCAAGATTATGATGGTAGCATGTCACCTCAAAAATTATTTAGTTTTTATCGTTTACCTACTCGAGGACGAGCAGGAACTAAGCTTGGGGATGCTGATACGTCTCCAACGTATCTATAATTTTTGTTGTTCCATGCTTGTTTTATATCAAATGCCACATGTTTTGCATCTACTTTATGTCACTTTTATACATTTTTTGGGACTAACCTATTAACAAGATGCCGAAGTGCCAGTTCCTGTTTTCTGCTGTTTTGTATTCCAGAAAAGCTAGTCTGGAAATATTCTCGGAATTGGACGAAACTTCATGATACGTCTCCAACGTATCCATAATTTCTGCTGTTCCATGCTTATATTATACCATTTGCTACATGTTTTATATACACTTCATATCACTTTTATGCATTTTCTGGGACTAACCTATTAACAAGATGCCACAGTGCCAGTTCCCTGTTTTCTGCTGTTTTTGGTTTCAGAAAGTTACTTCTGGAAATATTCTCGGAATTGCACGAAACAAAAGGCCAAGTCCCTATTTTTCCAACACGTACACGGAGTCCGAAGGAGAGACGAAGGAGAGCCACGAGGTGGCCAAACCACAGGCGCGCGGCAGTGGGCCCACCGCGCCGCCTGTGGTTTGGGCCCCTCGGGGGTCCGCCGACATCGCCCCTTCGCCTATTTATTCCCCGAGACGTGAAAACCCTAAAACACCGAGCCTTTCATCCAGAACATATTCGCTGCCGCCGCCGTCGTCAACCCTAACTCGGGGGGTTTCTGAAGCTCTTCCCGGCACCCTGCCGGAGAGGGGAATCATCACCGGAGGGCTCTACATCGCCATGCCCGCCTCCGGAGTGATGCGTGAGTAGTTCATCCTTGGACTATGGGTCCATAGCAGTAGCTAGATGGTTGTCTTCTCCACTTGTGCCATCATGTTTAGATCTTGTGAGCTGCCTATCATGATCAAGATCATCTTATTGTAATGCTACATGTTGTGTTTGCTGGGATCTGACTTATATTGATACCTATGTGGAGCTGAATATTATATTATCATGTCTATGTCATTTGTGATCTTGCATGCTCTCCGTTACTTGTTGAAGCCTTGGCCAAGTGAATACTTGTGACTCCAAGAGGGGGTATTTATGCATGATAGTTGGGTTCAACCTCTATTTAACCTGGGATAGTGACAGCAAGTTCTAAGGTTGTAGATGTGTTGTTGCCACTAGGGGTAAAACAGCAATGCTTTATTCAAGGATGAATGTATTGTTTACATTACGCACATTACTTAATGCAATTGTCTGTTGCTTGCAACTTAATACTGGAAGGGGTACGGATGTTAACCGGAAAGTGGACTATTTAGGCATAGATGCATGCTGGATAGCGGTCTATGTACTTTGTCGTAATGCCCAAATGAATCTCATAGTAGACACCACAACTCACACATGCATGTTATATGCACTTATCAATTGTCAATTGCCCAGCTGTAATTTGTTTACCCAGCATGTTAGTTATCTTATTGGAGAGACACCACTAGTGAACTGTGGACCCCGGTCCATTCTTTTACATCTGAAATACAATCTACTGCAATCATTGTTCTCTACTGTTTTATGCAAACAAACATCATTTTCCATTCGATACGTTTAACCCTTTGTTTTCAGCAAGCCGGTGAGATTGACAACCTCACTGTTAAGTTGGGGCAAAGTAATTTGATTGTGTTGTGCAGGTTCCACGTTGGCACCGGAATCCCTGGTGTTGCGCCGCACTACACTCCTTCACCAACACCTTCGAAGCAAACCTCGTTTTCCTACTGGTTCGATTAAACCTTGGTTTCATACTGAGGGAAAACTTGCTGCTGCACTCATCATACCTTCCTCTTGGGGTTCCCAACTGACGTGTGACGTACAAGCATTGTTTCTGCTGTTGCCGGGGAGATATTCCCTCGTCAACTTAGCTAGCAACACGTTTTCTGGCGCCGTTGCCGGGGAAAACCGAATTGCTTCTGCAAGGGGAGTCTCTCACACCCAATCTCTTTACTTTGTTATTTGTCTTGCTTAGTTTATTTTTATTTAGTCTTGTTTGCTCTCTTTATCAAAAACACAAAAAAATTAGTTACTTGTTTAATTCGTTTGATTTTGTTTTTCAAAATGAATGCTCCTGAAGTTGAAGTTCGTTCTTTTAGGCAACTAGGAGGTGAAAATTTGAAAGATGCTTGGTATAGAATTAGTGATGCTCATCATAGATGTACTAAGAAACACTCTACCACTATCCTCCTTAGGAACTTTTATGTTGGTATCTCTAGTTGGTATAGGTATGTTCTAGACACTCTTACAGGTGGAAATTTCTTGGGTACTCCTGCTTTAGAAGCCTGTAATATTATTGAAAGTTTGGTAGGAACACCACCCACTAAAGATATTAAAATTGAGATCACCTTGGAGGATGTTATAAATAAGTTAGACTCTATGGAGAATTTTTTTCCAAATTTTCTTGATTGTATTGGTAAGACTAATGAATCAATAGCCACCATCAATGAAAGAATCACTGTTCTTGAGGATAATAATATCCATGACACCCAAAATCATAGAATTGATGAGTTAGAGGAAGCTATTGAAACCTTAAGTTCAACCTTTACTTCTCTTAAGTCTAAAAAGGAGAAAGTTTATGTGGGTAGAGAGCAAAAGTTTATGTATGTTCCTAAAGTGCCAAAACCAAAGACTCATTATGAGCTTAAAATTGATAAAACTTTTAGTACGGTTAAAGGTAATGAAACACCTCCAGGAACATCTAAGATACCCATTGTTACAAGCTGTGTGTTGGAAGAAGCTTTTGAATGATTTGCCACTTGACAACACTTGATTTTCACTTTCTGCGCCTAGCTGAAAGGCGTTAAAGAAAAGCGCTTATGGGAGACAACCCATCGTTTTTATTTGCTGTTATTTTTGTTTTCTTTGAGTCAAGGAGTTTTGTTACTTCTGTAGCAACTCCTTTGTATCTTTATTTTATCGCAATGTTGTGCCAAGTAAAGTTCTATATTGAAAGTTGATGCAAGATTTGGATTTCTGCGCAGTGACAGATTTTTAGCTGTCACGGATTTGAGCTTATCTCCCTGTAGAAAATTCAAAAAATTCTGAAAAAATCACGCATATTCCTGAGATATGTACGCAACTTTCATTATTTTAGGCCAGATCCATCTGAGCAACTTAAGTGCCTCGAAAAAATTCGTCATTCCAGACTGTTCTGTTTTTGACAGATTCTGCCTTTTGTTTTGCATTCGCTCTTTTACTGTGTTTGTGTGGATTTCTTTGCTCCACAAAGCATTGGTGGCTGTAGCTAATGTCCAGAAGCTTTGGGATTGATTGTATCATTACAGAATATGAGAATTTTTGATTATGCACTAACCCTCTAATGAGAACTGTCTTGAGTTTGGTGTGAAGGAAGTTTTCAAGGATCAAGCGAGAAGGGTGATATTATGTGATCAAGAAGAGTGAAAAGCCTAAGCTTGGGGATGCCCCCGTGGTTCATCCCAACCATATTCAGAGAGACTCAAGCGTCTAAGCTTGGGGATGCCCAAGGCATCCCCTTCTTCATCAACAAACTTATCAGGTCATCTCTAGTGAAACTATATTTTAATTCTTTCACATCTTATGCGCTTTACTTGGAGCGTCTGTGTGTTTTTATTTTTGTTTTTGTTTGAATAAATTCGGATCCTAGCAATCCTTGTGTGGGAGAGAGACACGCTCCGCTTTTTCATGTGAATACTCATGTTCTTCACTTATATTTGTTGAGTATTCTTAACTAGCTACTGCAGTGCTTTTAGCTCCTGTTTTTCATGCATCTCTTCGAGCTGTTAGCACTTGTTTATAAATACTCTCTTGCTGCATTATATTATCATTTGGAGAGTTTATGTTTAAATAAATTGATTGGTGTTTGTTTGGAAGAAAGAAAATGCTACATGTAGTAGTTGGTATTGGAAAAGACATATGCATTCTTGTAGATCATTGTCTTGTTTCGATTTGATGCTTTGCAATTGTTTTGAGCTCTCAAGTAGATCATGTTTAAGCTCTTGCATCATGTAGTTAAAGCCTAGTAGTGGAGAACTACCGTAGAGCTTGTTGAGACTTGGGATGCATATTTGTTCTCTCTAAGGTCTAGATATTTTCTGGTAAAATGTTTGAGCAACAAGGAAGACAGTGTAGAGTCTTATAATACTTGCAATATGTTTTTATGTGATTCTTGCTGTACCGGTTTATACTTGTGTTTGCTTCAAACAACCTTGCTAGCCTAAACTCTGTACTGAGAGGGAATGCTTCTCGTGCATCCAAAACTTGAGCCAAAACCCATGCCATTTGTGTCCACCATACCTACCTACTATGTGGTATTTCCTGCCATTCCAAGTAAATATTTCATGTGCTACCTTTAAACTATTCAAAACTTTATTACTCCTTATTTGTGTCAATGTTTTATAGCTCATGAGGAAGTATGTGGTGTTTTATCTTTCAATCTTGTCATTTACTTCTGACAGACTTTCACCAATGGACTAGTGGCATATACATCCGCTTATCCAATAATTTGCAAAAAGAGCTGGCAACGGGGTGCCCAGCCCCAATTAATTACAACTTTCATTAATAATTCTCTTCACATGTTTTGCCCTGATTTATCAGTAAGCAACTTAATTTGCAAATAGACACTCCTCCATGGTATGTGAATGTTGGAAGGCACCCGAGGATTCGGTTAGCCATGGCTTGTGTAAGCAAAAGGTTGGGAGGAGTGTCATCTATAAAGAAACTAAAATACATGTGTAAACAAAAGAGAAGAGGGATGATCTACCTTGCTGGTAGAGATAACGTCCTTCATGGGAGCCGCTCTTGAAAGTCTGGTTGACAAGGGGGTTAGAGTGCCCACTACCATTCGTTGACAACAACAAACACCTCTCAAATACTTATTTTGTGCTCTCTATATGCTTTCGAAAACTTAAAAAGCTCTAGCACATGATTTAATCCCTGCTTCCCTCTGCGAAGGGCCTATCTTTTACTTTATGTTGAGTCAGTTTACCTACTCCTTTCTATCTTAGAAGCAAACACTTGTGTCAACTTTGTGTGCATTGATTCTTACATGTTTACTTATTGCACTTGTTATATTGCTTTATGTTGACAACTATCCATGAGATATACATGTTACAAGTTGAAAGCAATGCTGAAACTTAATCATCCTTTGTGTTGCTTCAATGCCTTTTACTTTGAATCTATTGCTTTATGAGTTACCTCTTATGCAAAACTTTTTGATGCTTGTCTTGAAAGTACTATTCATGAAAAGTTTTTGCTTATATGATTCATTGTTTACTCTTTATCTATTTGTTAGCAAACTATAGATCATTGCTTTGAGTCACTTCATTCATGACATGAGCCTTGCAATATATTGATCAAGATTGTGTGAAAGCATGTCTCCTCAGAAATTATTTGTTGTTATCGTTTTACCTACTCGAGGACGAGTAGAACTAAGCTTGGGGATGCTTGATACGTCTCCAACGTATCCATAATTTCTGCTGTTCCATGCTTATATTATACCATTTGCTACATGTTTTATATACACTTCATATCACTTTTATGCATTTTCTGGGACTAACCTATTAACAAGATGCCACAGTGCCAGTTCCCTGTTTTCTGCTGTTTTTGGTTTCAGAAAGTTACTTCTGGAAATATTCTCGGAATTGCACGAAACAAAAGGCCAAGTCCCTATTTTTCCAGCACGTACACGGAGTCCGAAGGAGAGACGAAGGAGAGCCACGAGGTGGCCAAACCACAGGCGGCGCGGCAGTGGGCCCACCGCGCCGCCTGGTGGTTTGGGCCCCTCGGGGGTCCGCCGACATCGCCCCTTCGCCTATTTATTCCCCGAGACGTGAAAACCCTAAAACACCGAGCCTTTCATCCAGAACATATTCGCTGCCGCCGCCGTCGTCAACCCTAACTCGGGGGGTTCTGAAGCTCTTCCCGGCACCCTGCCGGAGAGGGGAATCATCACCGGAGGGCTCTACATCGCCATGCCCGCCTCCGGAGTGATGCGTGAGTAGTTCATCCTTGGACTATGGGTCCATAGCAGTAGCTAGATGGTTGTCTTCTCCACTTGTGCCATCATGTTTAGATCTTGTGAGCTGCCTATCATGATCAAGATCATCTTATTGTAATGCTACATGTTGTGTTTGCTGGGATCTGACTTATATTGATACCTATGTGGAGCTGAATATTATATTATCATGTCTATGTCATTTGTGATCTTGCATGCTCTCCGTTACTTGTTGAAGCCTTGGCCAAGTGAATACTTGTACTCCAAGAGGGGGTATTTATGCATGATAGTTGGGTTCAACCTCTATTTAACCTGGGATAGTGACAGCAAGTTCTAAGGTTGTAGATGTGTTGTTGCCACTAGGGGTAAAACAGCAATGCTTTATTCAAGGATGAATGTATTGTTTACATTACGCACATTACTTAATGCAATTGTCTGTTGCTTGCAACTTAATACTGGAAGGGGTACGGATGTTAACCGGAAAGTGGACTATTTAGGCATAGATGCATGCTGGATAGCGGTCTATGTACTTTGTCGTAATGCCCAAATGAATCTCATAGTAGACACCACAGCTCACACATGCATGTTATATGCACTTATCAATTGTCAATTGCCCAGCTGTAATTTGTTTACCCAGCATGTTAGTTATCTTATTGGAGAGACACCACTAGTGAACTGTGGACCCCGGTCCATTCTTTTACATCTGAAATACAATCTACTGCAATCATTGTTCTCTACTGTTTTATGCAAACAAACATCATTTTCCATTCGATACGTTTAACCCTTTGTTTTCAGCAAGCCGGTGAGATTGACAACCTCACTGTTAAGTTGGGGCAAAGTAATTTGATTGTGTTGTGCAGGTTCCACGTTGGCACCGGAATCCCTGGTGTTGCGCCGCACTACACTCCTTCACCAACACCTTCGAAGCAAACCTCGTTTTCCTACTGGTTCGATTAAACCTTGGTTTCATACTGAGGGAAAACTTGCTGCTGCACTCATCATACCTTCCTCTTGGGGTTCCCAACTGACGTGTGACGTACAAGCATAGTTTCTGGTGCTGTTGCCGGGGAGATATTCCCTCGTCAACTTAGCGCTAGCACTTCACGGGGATCCCTATTTTACCAGCACACACCTGAAGGAGCAAAGGAGCAACAGAGGAGAGCCAGGAGGTGGCGACACGCACCTAGGGTGCGGGCCCCCCTCTGCCACGCCCTAGGGTGGTGTGGGCCCCTCGAGGGTCGTCAGCCGCCGCCCTTTCGCCTACTTATTCCCCCGATGCAAAAACCCTAAGGGCCTGAGCAAATATCCACGAAAAGTTCCAGAGACGCCGCCGCCGTCAACCCTAGCTCGGGAGGGTCCAGAACCTCTTCCCGGCACCCTGCCTCCGGAGTGATGCGTGAGTAGTTCATCCTTGGACTACGGATCCATAGCAGTAGCTAGATGGTTGTCTCTCCACTTTGTGCCATCATGTTTAGATCTTGTGAGCTGTCCTACATGATCAAGGTCGTATTATTGTAATGCTACGTGCTGTATTTGCTGGAATCCGATGAATATTGAATATTATGTCAAGTTGATTATCAATCTATCTTATATGTTATTTAAGATCTTGCATGCTTTCCGTTACTCGTAGATGCTTTGGCCAAGTAGATGCTTGTAACTTCAAGAGAGAGTATTTATGCTAGATAGTGGGTTCATGCCTCCAGTAATCTGGGAGAGTGACAGCAACTTCTAAGATTGTGCATGTGCTGTTGCCACTAGGGGTAACCTAACGATGCTATGTCCACAGGCATATGTGTTTGTTTACTTTACGCGCTTTACTTAATGCAATTATCCGTTGCTTGCAACTTAATACCAACGGGGGACTCGGATTACAACCCGGCGGTGGATTATTAGTCATAGATGTTGTTGGATAACGGTCTATGTATCTTGTCGTAATGCCCAATTAATTTCATAGTAGTCATCATGCCATGTATATGCATTGTCATGCGCTCACTATTTGTCAATTGCCCAGCTGTAATTTGTTCACCCAACATGTTAGTTATCTTTTATGGAGCGACACCTCTAGTGAACTGTGGACCCCGGTCCATTCTTTTACACTGATTAAACAACCACAAACTGCAAACTGTTTCCTTTTTCATTCTCTGCAAGTAAACATCATCTTCCACACCATACGTTTAATCCTTTGTTTTCAGCAAGCCGGTGAGATTGACAACCTCGATGTTACGTTGGGGCAAAGTAGTTTGATTGTGTTGTGTGCAGGTTCCACGTCAGCGCCGGAATCCCTGGTGTTGCGCCGCATCATATTTTTGCCGTTGACAACCTTCAGAAGCACCGCTGCTCCTACTGGTTCGATAACCTTGGTTTCATACTGAGGGAAAACTTGCTGCTAGACTTCATCATACCTTCCTCTTGGGGTCTCTCAACGGACGTGTACTGCACGACAAGCAGGTGCCCAGTCCCAATTAATTACAACTTTAACCAATTAATTCTCTTCACACTTTTGCCCTGATTCATCAGTAAGTAATGACAAAACAGTGAAATACCTGCATGTGTGTAAACCAAAGAGAAAGAGAGATGATCTGCCTTGCTGGTAGAATAACGTCCTTCATGGGAGCCGCTCTTAAAAGTCCGTTTGACAGCTTGAATACTGTTCTCACCCGCTACCATTCGTTGACAATTAACAAACACCTCTAAAAAATAGATACTCCTCCATGGTATGTGATTGATGGAAGGCACCCGAGGATTCGGTTAGCCATGGCTTGTGTTAGCAAGGTTGGGAGGAGTGTCAATTATTTTATGCATCTCTATATGATTTCAAAAACCTAAAAGCTCTAGTACATGACTTAATCCCTGCTTTCCTCTGCGAAGTGTCTTTCTTTTACTTTTATGTTGAGTCAGTTTTCCTATTCTTTCTGTCTTCCACAAGCAAAAAATAGAGTCAACTTTGTTACAACACTTGTTATATGCTACGTATTGAACTTGTTATACTACTTTGTGTTGACGATATCCATGAGATAAATATGTTGAAAGTTGAAGGAAATGCTGAAACTTAATTCTTCCTTTGTGTTGATTAAATATCTTTTATTAGAAACTATTGCTTTATGAGTTAACTCTTATGCAAAACTGTTTGATGCTTGTCCCGAAAGTACTATTCATGAAAACGTTTAGCTTGTGTGATTCATTGTTTACTCATTATCTATTGGGTAGCAAACTATAGAGCATTGACTTGGATCACTTCATTCATTTACATGTGCTTTACAATATTATATGATCAAGATTATGATGGTAGCATGTCACCTCAAAAAATTATTTTGTTTTTATCGTTTAGCTACTCGAGAATGAGCAGGAACTAAGCTTGGGGATGCTGATACATCTCCAACGTATCTATAATTTTTGATGTTCCATGCATGTTTTATATCAAATGTCACATGTTTTGCATCTACTTTATGTCACTTTTATACATTTTTTAGGACTAACCTATTAACAAGATGCCGAAGTGCCAGTTCCTGTTTCCTGCTGTTTTTGTATTGCAGAAAAGCTAGTCTGGAAATATTCTTGGAATTGGACGAAACTTCACGGTGATCCCTATTTTACCAGAACACACCTGAAGGAGCAAAGGAGCAACAGAGGAGGGCCACCAGGAGGCCACACACACCTAGGGCGCGGGCCCCCCTCTGCCGCGCCCTAGGGTGGTGTGGCCCTCGAGGGTCGTCAGCCGCCGCCCTTTCGCCTACTTATTCCCCCTGATGCAAAAACCCTAAGTGCCTGAGCCAATATCCACGAAAAGTTCCAGAGACGCCGTCGCCGTCAACCCTAGCTCGGGAGGGTCCAGAACCTCTTCCTGGCACCCTGCCGGAGAGGGGAATCGTCACCGGAGGCTTCTACATCGCCATGCCTGCCTCCGGAGTGATGCGTGAGTAGTTCATCCTTGGACTACGGGTCCATAGCAGTAGCTAGATGGTTGTCTCTCCACTTTGTGCCATCATGTTTAGATCTTGTGAGCTGCCCTACATGATCAAGATCATATTATTGTAATGCTACGTGTTCTGTTTGCTGGGATCCGATGAATATTGAATATTATGTCAAGTTGATTATCAATCTATCTTATATGTTATTTAAGATCTTGCATGCTTTCCGTTACTCGTAGATGCTTTGGCCAAGTAGATGCTTATAACTCCAAGAGAGAGTATTTATGCTAGATAGTGGGTTCATGCCTCCAGTAATCTGGGAGAGTGACAGCAACTTCTAAGATTGTGGATGTGCTGTTGCCACTAGGGGTAACCTAACGATGCTATGTCCACGGGCATATGTGTTTGTTTACATTACGCGCTTTACTTAATGCAATTATCCGTTGCTTGCAACTTAATACCAACGGGGGACTCGGATGACAACCCGGCGATGGATTATTAGTCATAGATGCTGTTGGATAACGGTCTATGTATCTTGTCGTAATGCCCAATTAAATATCATAGTAGTCGTCATGCCATGTATATGCATTGTCATGCGCTCACTATTTGTCAATTGCCCAGCTGTAATTTGTTCTCCCAACATGTTAGTTATCTTTTATGGAGAGACACCTCTAGTGAACTGTGGACCCCGGTCCATTCTTTTACACTGATTAAACAACCACAAACTGCAAACTGTTTCCTTTTTCATTCTCTGCAAGTAAACATCATTTTCCACACCATACGTTTAATACTTTGTTTTCAGCAAGCCGGTGAGATTGACAACCTCACTGTTACGTTGGGGCAAAGTAGTTTGATTGTGTTGTGTGCAGGTTCCACGTCAGCGCCAGAATCCCTGGTGTTGCGCCGCATCATATTTCGCCGTTGACAACCTTCAGAAGCGCCGCTGCTCCTACTGGTTCGATAACCTTGGTTTCATACTGAGGGAAAACTTGCTGCTAGACTTCATCATACCTTCCTCTTGGGGTCTCCCAACGGACGTGTACTGCACGACAAGCATCCTCGTAGATTGGAAGCAGTTGAGGGATGGATGGAGTTTGGGCTTGCGCAACGGAAATCGACCCGCTACCCATCAAGAAAGCAGTGTATTCCTCCTGCCTATCGAAGAAATGGCAAATGGCAGCTTGCATGGAAAAAGTACGCGTCATACAAAATCGATGAGCGTGAATACATATATAGAGCAATGACAAGGAGAGACACTAATGTCGACACTTGTAGAAGCTATTCCCGGGTGAGTTCCTTTTCGGCTATGAAGGTGATGATGTCCTCGCTGCAGAACGGGCAAGGAATCAAGGGAAGAATGGGAGGGGGTGGCGGAGCATGAGACGACGAGGCTAAGGACGACATCAATCGACGGAATGTAAATCAGGATGGGGATTTGGGAGTGTGGTGAGGCGAAGCCGAAGGTAGACAGGTAGTGGATGAATTGGGAACAAATCTAGAGTTTGTTTTAAGTGAGGGAGTTGGACGCAACGGAACATGACAGTACAAGTTCGGTCCACATCGTTCGTTTCGACCTGTTCCGCGAGGGTTGCACGTTACCTTGGTCATAATTGCGGGACAGTACCATGCAAAAAAAAATGCGGGACAGTTGTGGGCCACGGGTTAGAATTACTATCTATACCTCTATAAAAAGAGCGAGAGGGGGCAGATCCAAACGATCATGGCCATACAACTTTCAATCTAAAGCTGAGATTGCTTCCGTCTTTATCGGTAAAACACTGTCCGTCATATGCTCCGCCTCGCCCTGGCCTCCAAATCATCGTAAAAGAAACTGATCGTCAGTTGATTCTCCTAAATCATGCCTGGACACCCTCCACGACTTCGGACCTCCAGCACGAACGCCTCACGGCGCCCGGTGCGCTCCCAGCCGTCCAGAACCCCCGCCTCCCTGCCTAGCCGTGCTCTCTGCACCAACCCGTGATGCCATCGTCCGTCATCGTCGCTCGCCGTTGCCGACGCCGCTGGAGGCGGAGGCGCTGCTGCCTCACGTGATTCCATGGTTTGGCCGCCACCGGTTTCTCCGCTTGACCCGCGGTTACAGGTGGATCCGGCAGAGGAAGGAAGCTGCCACCACCGGCAGTCCACTAGGAGGAAGACGATAGGCCTGCGCCACTAATACCCGTGCGCGTGCACTTCCATCCGTGAAATCGAGAAGACAGTGCCGCCCCACATCAGGCGACAGGGAATACAACGTTCTAAAAACATGTACGATCAGTCCAAGGTTCCATGTTCTGAAACCACCACTCACAAATCTTTACTTCAGTTGATGAAGCAGTTGATGAATTAATCCCATGATTGTTGGTGAGGAGGAGGTGTAACACATTACCTTGAAGCAGATCAGGTGTCTACCGCTCTCGGCTTGGCTGTTAGTGATATATGAACAACCTTCCACCAGGTTAATATGCTTTATCAGATGTTTTAATGTTAAGTAACTGTGCTTTATAAATTACAGTCACGGTGGATGAGTTATATTGATAAAAGTTCATCGCAGTCTCAACCTTCTCAGGAGTCTAATATGTGACTGAAAACTGAAATCCATACTGAAAGTCTGAAACTGTGTTCCTTCTCACTTTCTCGGGAGTCTAATATGCAGCAACGGAAAACAGCAGTCGTTCCTTAAAATAAGTTTTAGTTATCAGTTATTTTAGCACATAGCACATTTCAATATTTTGCTGCCAACCTATACGAAAATGTTGTCTGCATTTTCTAACCCAGCAAGGATTCTTAACTTTTTTACACGACTTAAAAGATTAGGAGATGCATTCAGAATGGTCAGATACGTCAGTTGTAATTCATAATCAGTTGCTAATGCATTTTTTATATTTTCACAGTTACAACGTTTTCTATAGTCGGTAGACCAACGGTACATAACGTATACTAGGGGACTAAGCGCGGCACCCGCCGCGCCCGTGGATTTTAAATTTTTTCGAATATGTTTTTTAAAAAATCTTGTTGAAATATGAGTATTATTTGAATTCGGAAAGTTTGCCGCGCCCGTGGATTTTAATTTTTTTCGAATATGTTTTTTAAAAAATCTTGTTGAAATATGAGTATTATTTGAATTCGGAAAGTTTGCGCTTAGAAGATTGTTGAGATTGTGAAAATTTGACGTATTGAAATGTATTCATATTTGTATTATTTTAATGTTTATGAAAATTGATCAGATTTGGAAGGCATTTGAAATTCTCGAATATGTAAATTTGAAATTTGAGTTGAAATGCTCAAATATAGATTTTAGGAAATGAACAATTTGGAATTTATTGAATTTGAATTTTTTTTTACTGTTTACGAATGAGAAGGTTTGGAAGTCTTATGACATGTCGAAATATTTGATTTGTAATTTGGGTTTGACTGCTGAAATATGATTGTTTTTCCCCTTTCTAAATGTAGGCCAATTTGAATTCTGGAAACTTGTTTGTTTTGTGTGTAAATAGTTGACAATTTTTTCACTAGCATTTTGATATATTTTTATGTTTTGTTTGTGTGTAATTTAAATTTTTCAAGTTTTGCAATCATTTTGAAAAGGTTGCGAAGTATATGTAATGATTATTTTGATTGTTACATATTTGAATTTTCAAAACTTATTTGTTTTGTGTGGAAAATAGTCACCAATTTTTTTCCCTAGCATTTTGATATATTTTTTATATTTTGTTTGTGTGTATTTTAAAATTGCAAGGTTTCCAATAATTTGGAAAAAATTCCAAAGTATATGTAATGATTATTTTGATTGTTACATAAATTTTAAATTTGCTCTGAATTGAATTTGAAATGAATTTGGAAAGTTGCAAAAGTTTTGGAAATTAGGAAAAGAAAACAGAAAGGGGAAAAAAAAAGATTAGCATTATGTAGATTTTTTTCCAAAATAATGTGGATATACTTTGGGCTTTTAAAAAAAAAAAGGGGAAAATCTGACAGGGTGGGCCGCGCCCGTGAATTTTAAAAAAAGAAATTGGTGCTGTGCAAATTTTGAAAGTATTTGTATATTTGATTTTTTGAGTTTTTGATGATATTTGTATAAATGTTTTCCAATTAATATAAAAAGATGTACAACTTGTTGTAATTTTTCCAAAAAAAAGTTGGTTAAACATGTATGGAGATGTTTCAGGTGTGAAGTTTTTTTTTTGCTCTAAATTTTGATTTTTTTGTTTGTGTTTTTCGATTTACGGTTTGAAAGTTATGTTCTTGTTGTAATTTTTTTTAAAGTTGGTTAAACATGTATGGAGATGTTTCAGGTGTGGAGATTTTTTTTCCTGTAAATTTTGTTTTTTTGTTTGTATTTTTTCGATTTACGGTTTGGAAGTTATGTTTTTTTTTGAATTTTAAGGATTGTCTGTAATTTTGTATCGCTGACAGGAGGGTCCCGCACGTCAAGGTTGTTTTTTTGGGGGAAAAAGGGTTTGAAATTGTGTGCCGCTGATGGGTAGGCCCGTGCTGACGTCGATATGACGTCAGCACTGCTGGAATCGCTGGAGCGCCGCCAGAGCTTCCGAGCTCGCGGCGGCGCACGCGCGCGAGGCTGGGACGGCGCGGAGAAGAAGCGAGAGGAGGCCGAGGCGCACCGGATGGGCGGCACGTCCGACCAAATGGCCGCCGGAGCGGCCGCCGGCAGCCGAAACCGCGGCGGCGCAGCCGGGGGACGGCGACGACAAATCCGGCCGATTCGGCCACCCCAGGATGCGTCCGTCGGCCAGGAGGTGGAGGTCGCGGCGGCGCGAGGCGTCGGCGCCGGCGGCGATACCGCGGGCGTCGCGGGAGAGAGAGGACAGGGATGGAGTCGTGGCATTTTTGCACGGAAGTCGTTGATGTTTTCGCAAATTACATTGCGGTCCTTTGCGGGGGGTGTCGTGGGGTCACTCTTCGACTACCCCACGGTGGGGATACCTGGGTCACGCCAAGCCCATCAGCCTTATGACGAGGGCCCAAGGAAGGCCCAAGGAGGACGACGTGCGGCCCAAGATAGTCGACGTAGGTCATGTGACCCCAGCCATGCTTGTAAGCGCCATCGGCACCGTTCACCTGAGACCTAGCCTACCATATAAAGGCTAGGAGGGTCCTTCGTCTAGGGTACGCTCATAGCCGCCACCACAAACCCTAGCGAGATTGCCATCTCGCCATTGTAGCCACAACTCGCCATTCAATACCAGACAAGCAGGAAGTAGGGTGTTATCCTCCGGGAGCCTGAACCTGGGTAAACGCCTTGCTTGTCAGCCGTCGTGATCACCAGCGCTCATCTCTCTCCCCTCAATCAACCCGGGGTACACAACCCAGGGATTTGCCGAGTCCACCCTCGTCAATTGGCGCCGTCTGTGGGAAAGAACGAGCGCTGGAACCATGGTCGCACCGGCTCCATCGACTTTGAAGACCGACGTCTGCATCACCAAGGAGCCAATCTGCTTCGGCTCCTTCGAGTACACCTTCCACCCGCCGGCCCACCGCTCGGTGTACGCCGATCTGCACGTAGGTATGTGCCTCACCTTCGGTACCATGCACTACTTCGTAGACAGCTGTGGAGTACTCAGATCCACGGCGATCGCACCGCCCGGTGGTAGCACCCGCATCTGCCGCGACTGCCCAACCACGCCCCCACCTGCTGGAGATCGCATCTGCTGCGACTGCGGCGACAGCATCTTCGACTGCTGAGAAGATCGCGTCCGCCTCGACTACACCGACCGCCTCCGCTGCGGCAGAGATCGCGCCCAACACGGCCGCCATCAGCGTCTCCGGCTGTCACGGAGATCGCATCGCTACGACTACATCGACCACCTCGTCGACCACCGCGCGGATCGAGTCTACTTCGACTACCTCGATCGCGTCGCTGGCAAGGCCAAGATCTACGTCAACTTCGACTACGTCGACCACACCTTCGCGCGCAACGGAGGTCGCGTCGTTCTATACCGCGCCACTCGCGTCTCCATCGACTTACAAGATCGTCAACAAGCCAATCGCGCCCACGTCGACGACAGCGACATCACTCCTCACGTCCGCGGCGAAGATCGCGAAACTCCAGGGAAGGAGCCTCGGCGGCGACTGTGGTGTCCACCACGTCGCACCCATTTTCAGCTCCGAGCACGGCTCGGACGAAGGAAGCAGCAGTGGCAGCACCCGTCCCACTGCCCAGATCTACCCCGCGCAAGTCTTCATGATCGGCCAGAGGCCGCAGGGCAACGACGACGAACCCGCATACCCACTGGAGGTGGTCATGCCGGACCAGGTGACGCGACTCACCATCACCCGCGACATGGCAATCAAAGCCCTGAAGCACGTCGAGGACGGCACGTACCCCCCACCGGATGCACCCCGGGAGGACCTTATGGCGGTCCAGTACCTGCTACGGAAGGAAGGCGAACGACTCCGCGCAGAGAAGGCCGAGCTCCTCCGACGCAAGGAGGAGGCTGACGCGTCGAGCGCCAGGAGGGCCGCTTACTCGTTCACTGCCTCAACAGAGGTCTCACAAGGAGCAAGGCGCCACAGAGCCCGCGTGCCCCTGATGACGGAGGCCGACCGCGCTAGAGTCACCCGCAACCTCGAGTCATCATACATAGAAGACGCAGACGGGATACCCGTCCCCAAGACACCCGGAGCCGCACTCATGGCAGTCGAAACATACCTGCGGCTGACACAGCCGCCTGAGGGCGACTCGCGCGCTCTCCTCCACAAGCAGCAGATCATGTCTATCAAGGCACTCGAAGACGCACTGTAAACAAGGCGCCGACAGAAAAAGCGCGAGAAGATCGAGATCGCCGCGACCACGAGCCCGCAGCACTCGCAGCCCCGGCGACAAGACAACTGCGACAACCGCAGCCAGGTGAAGACCTCCGCAACGTCATCACACAAAGGACGGTAGACCGCAGCCGCACCCAGCGGCCGGTCAGCACGTCCAACTTCGACTACGACCGCAACGACGGCGACTACGAGCCGTGCGGCGCCGCATGCTTCAGCTTCAACATACGCGACACAAGAATGCCCAAGGGCTTCAAGCTCACGGCAGAAGCAGTCAAGTACGACGGGAAGCAGGACCCGAGACTCTGGCTAGAAGACTACCTCATAGCCTGCAGCTGCCAGGGCGGTACTTCGACTACGGCCATGCAGTACATCCAGCTGATGCTCACGGGCTCTGCACGCGGGTGGCTCAACACTCAACCCAAGAACGCCTTCAGGACGTGGGACGAGTTCGCGGAGGCCTTCGTTAAATCCTTCCTGGGGACGTACTCGAGACCGACGACGTTCGTCGAGCTACAAGCATGCAAGCAAGGACGAGACGAGCCGCTCCGGTCATACATCCAGCGTTGGACCTTGCTCCGCAACACCATGGAGACCGCCTCGGAGGACCGAGTGATGGATGCCTTCATGCACGGCGTCTCCCGCCGCGACCTCCGCGAGGAGTTTGGTAGGCTCCGGCCGAAAAACATGATCGAGGTCATGAAGATAGCAAACCAGTGGGCAGACGGAGAGGACTCGGTCCGCAATAGTTCACACTACTCCCCGAAGGACGAAGCCGGACCAAGCAACTGGCGAGAAGGACGCCACAAGAAGAAGCCGCGTTACAACGGCAACGACTCAATCGAGCTAGTAGCGGCGGGATTCCAAACCCCCCGTGAGGATGAAGCGCGCGACAGCAGTCGCCAATACAGCCATGCACAGTACAGTCGAAGCGGCGGTGACCAGAGTCGCCAATACAGCCAGGGGCAGTACAACCGAAGCGGCGGCAGCAGCTACCGCAGCGACGGAGGCCATAAACGCGAGTGGCAGAAACGCACACTAAGCCCAGCGGAAGAGCTGGAACAACCCTGCAGGCACCACATGTTCAGGAACCCGGAAACGGGCAAGTGGGGATCCAACCACCTGTTGAAGGACTGTCGAAAGGCACGCAAATATACGAAGCCATGCAGAAGATAGTCACTCCAGCACCCGCAGCGCAGCCAGCCGCGCAGCTGGCCATCCAGGCAGCACCCGCACCCGCAGTCGCTAATCCAGCACAGGCGGCGGGAGCCTTTCTGCAGCAGCAGCAGCCGCAGCAAGATGCCCCACCGTGCCAGACGCATATCCAGCGGCACGCGGACAACTCAACATGATACAGAAGGGGCGCCCCTCAAACAGGACCCAGAAGATCATCACTCGCCAAGTTTTCCAGGCCATCACCTGTCCACCTGCAGTACCCGACTACCTGAGAGGGTCAGAGACACCAATCACGTTCTCCAGAGCAGATCACCCGCCTGCAGTACCACGACCCGGGCACGCCGCTCTGGTAGTCGAAGCTCTGATCGGAGATTACACCCTGAAAAAGGTGTTCATGGACGGAGGCAGCGGCATTAACATCATCTTTGCCGACACCCTCAGAAGGATAAACAGGCCAACGACACTTGGCGGCATCAGAGACCACCTTCCATGGCATAGTACCAGGGCAAGCAGTCACGCCCATGGGAACGATCACACTCGACGTCATCTTCGGCACACCCGAAAACTTCAAGAGGGAGTCGATCGACTTCGAGGTAGTCGACTGGAAGTCGCAGTACCACGCGATACTCGGGCGCCCAACCTTTGCCAGATTCATGGCGGTACCTCACTACGCCTACCTCATGCTCAAGATGCCTGGCCCAAGGGCGTCATCACGGTGCACGGCGACTTCGACCGCTCCAACAGCTGCGACCGCGAGTTCAGCAAGATCTCCGAGTTCTTCGGAATGGAGAGCACTTCGAGGCGATGGCAGTCGACAACGACAAAACCATCTTCCCGCCACGCAAGAAGCAGCCAAGGACGCCGCCTTCAACACGACTGACGACACGACAACTCATCAGGTCCACCCGACGGACGCAAACAAGACAGTCAAAGTGTCGTCGAGCTGCCTATCGCATAGGAAAGCGCGCTCGTCGAGTTTCTACGTGAGAACTGGGAGATCTTCGCCTGGCAACCTTCTGACATGCCAGGCATACCCAGGAACCTCGCCGAGCACTCTTTACGCGTCCACAAGGACGCCAAACCCGTCAAGCAGACCATGCGACGCTTTCAGGACCCAAACGAGACGAAATAAGCAAGGAGATCGATCGACTGCTCCACGCTAAATTCATCCGAGAGATCAAGGACTCGGACTGGGTAGCGAACCCAGTCCTGGTGGAGAAGAAGAAGACGAAGAAACTCCGCATGTGCGTCGACTTCACCGCCCTCAACAAATGCTGCCCCAAAGACCATTCCCGCTCCCGCGGATAGATCAGATCATCGACTCGACTGCAGGCTGCGCACGCCTATCCTTCCTGGACGCCTACTCAGGGTACCAGCAGATCAGGATGAACGTCGACGATGAAGAGAAGACTGCATTCATCACACCCCATGGCGTCTTCTGCTACCAGACGATGCCCTTCGGGTTGAAGAACGCTGGAGCCACGTACCAGCGCACAATGCAAGCCTGCCTAAAGGGGCTAATCGGAGAGATCGTCCAAGTATACGTCGACGACATAGTCGTCACCACTCGAACGGAGGACACTCTCATCGCCGACCTCCGCAAGGTCTTCGCCGCCCTCAACGAGTATCAGATCAAGCTGAACCCGGACAAGTGTGTCTTCGGCGTGCCAGCCGGAGAACTGCTCGGGTACCTCGTCTCTGCAAGAGGAATCGAAGCCAACCCGAGAAGGTGCAAAACATACTCGCAATGCCAGCACCGACCAAGCTTCATGAGGTGCAACGCCTAGCCGGCCGAGTCGCAGCTCTCAGCCGGTTCATAAGTAAGTTGGGAGAAAAGGCCCTGCCTTTCTACCAACTGATGAAAAAGACAGACAAGTTCGAGTGGACAGAAGAAGCGCAAGTCGCGTTCGACCAACTCAAGAAAACACTCACGACTTCCCCAGTACTGGTGGCGCCACTGGAGAACGAGCCGCTATACCTCTACGTGTCAGCCACGAACAGGGTGGTCAGCACGGTACTCGTAGTCGAACGAGAAGAAGAAGGACACAGTTACCCTGTTCAGCGACCCGTCTACTACCTCAGTGAGGTGCTACCTTGTCCAAGCAGCGGTACCCGCACTACCAGAAGCTAGCATACGGAGTCTTCATGACATCAAGGAAGGTCGTCCACTACTTCTCCGAGCACTCCATCACGGTAGTAAGCTCCTCCGGGCTCTCCGACATCCTCACCAACCAAGCCGCGACAGGACGAGTCGCCAAGTGGGTTGTTGAGCTAGGGCCCTGGGGGCTGAAGTACGCGCACCCGAAGTCAATCAAGGCCCAGGTGCTTCCAGAGTTCACCACCGAGTGGATAGAGGCCCAGCTACCAGACGTACCCGACCTGTCCAACGCATGGACAATGTACTTCGACGGCTCCAAGAAGTTCAGATCAGCAGGGGCGGGAGTCGTCCTCATCTCACCCAAAGGCGACAAGCTGAGGTACGTGCTGCAGATGAACTTCCCAACGCCCTCCAACAACGAGGCAGAGTACGAGGCCCTGATCCACGGCATGCGGATGGCCAAGAACTGCGGCGCCACTCACCTCATGATCTACGGAGACTCCTACCTCGTCGTGCAACAAACCATGAAGCAATGTGACGCCATCGCCGACAACATGATCGCCTACAGGGACCTGTACAACCAGCTGGAAGGTACCTTCGACGGCTGCGAGCTGCGGCACGTCGGCCGCGAGAGCAACGAGGAAGCCGACACCCTCGCCAACCTGGGCTCAAACAAAGCGCCGGTGCCACCCGGAGTCTTCCTCGAGTGCATCACGCAACGCTCCGTCAAGCTCCGGCCCGCGCCAGGATCCTCTACATCGACAACGAGCACCGCCGACCCGCCCAGCACGGAGAAGGAGCCTATGGAGGTAATGCTGATCGAGCCCACATGGACGAGCCCATACCTGGCTTACATACTGCAGCAGAGGGTGCCAACAAACCCAGTCGAAGCCAAGCGCGTCATCCGCCGCTCCAAGGGCTTCACCGTCATCAAAGGGAGCTCTACAAGCGAAGCATCTCAGGAGTCCTCCAAAGGTGCATCGACCCAGTCGACGGTCAAGCCATCTTACTCGAGATCCACGCTGGCATCTGCGGGCACCACGCCAGCAGTCGAGCCTTAGTGGCCAAAGCCTTACGAGCCGGGTTCTACTGGCCCACCGCAATGCAAGACGCAGAAGAACTCGTGAGGAAATGTCTCGGCTGCCAGGAGTTCGCCAACAAGCCGCACGCACCAGCATCAGCACTAAAGACCATTCCACTCGCCTGGCCCTTCGCTCAATGGGGGCTCGACATGGTGGGTCCACTCAAGAAGTCCTCGCCGGGAGGACACACGCATCTCTTGGTGGCAGTCGACAAGTTCACGAAGTGGATCGAAGCCGTGCCTATTACAAGTTCGACTGCCTCCTCGGCAGTTAACTTCATCAGGTCGATCATCTTCAGGTTTGGAGTGCCGCACAGCATCATCACCGACAACGGCACGAACTTCACAGCCGAAGAGTTCAAGGACTTCTGCTCTGAGCAAGGCATCAAGCTCAACTACGCATCTGTCTCGCACCCGCAGTCCAACGGGCAAGTCGAAAAGTCCAATGGCTTAGTCTGCAAGGGCATCAAGAAGCGCCTGCGAGTACCATTGAGCGCGCCGCAGGCGCCTGGGTTGAGAGCTGATCTGTGCTGTGGAGCCTGCGCACTACGCCAAACAGATCCACTCAGTACACGCCATTCTTCATGGTCTACGGCGCAGAAGCAGTCATGCCATGCGACATCAAGTTCGATGCACCCCGAGTGGTGGCCTACGACGAGTCCGACGCAGAAGAAGCACTCGAGGACGACATGGATACCCTGGACGAAGCACGCGACATCGCCCTTACCCGCACAGCCGTGTATCAGCAAGACTTACGCAACTACCACGGCGGCGACTGCGGCCCAGAGCGTTCGTCCCTGGCGACCTTGTCCTCCGCCTCAAACAGAAGAAGGTGCACAAACTCGCCTCCCCGTGGGAGGTCCATACATCGTGACAGAGGCAATCGGCGGCGGAGCTTACCGCCTGAAGGACTCGAAGACGGGGACAGTCTGCGCAACCCGTGGAACGTTGCGCAACTGCGCCGCTTCTACGCCTAATCGACTCCCCCTTGTAACAAAGTGTACTATGTCAAGAAGCGGCAGGTTCCAGACGCACTCTTTCCCTTACCAGGGTACCTGAGGGGACTGGAAGGGTTTTAATGAGGCGGCCTGCTCGCAAAAATCAATGAAGTGATTTGTGGAACAAGCTCTCCCCTTTACTTTTTTAGTCAAAAAGCAACATAAACCTAGGCCGTCACCCGACGCACTCGGGGGCTGCGCCATACAGGTCAAGTCAAATCCTAGGCCGCCACCCGAAGCACTCGGGGGCTGCGCCGCACAGGTCTAAGTCAAACCTAGGCCGCACCCGAAGCACTCGGGGGCTGCGCCATACAGGTCTAACTCGAAAAATCCTAGGCCGCCACCCGAAGCACTCGGGGGCTGCGCCGCACAGGTCTAAGTCAAACCTAGGCCGCACCCGAGCACTCGGGGGCTGCGCCATACAGGTCTAACTCGAAAATCCTTGGCCGCCACCCGAAGCACTCGGGGGCTGCGCCGCACAGGTCTAAGTCAAACCTAGGCCGCACCCGAAGCACTCGGGGGCTGCGCCATACAGGTCTAACTCGAAAACCTTGGCCGCACCCGAAGCACTCGGGGGCTGCGCCGCACAGGTCTAAGTCAAACCTAGGCCGCACCCGAAGCACTCGGGGGCTGCGCCATACAGGTCTAACTCAAAACCTAGGCGCCACCCGAAGCACTCGGGGGCTGCGCCGCACAGGTCCAAGTCAAAATCCTAGGCACCCGACGCACTCGGGGGCTGCGCCGCACAGGTCTGACTCGACACACCTCGGCCGCACTCGAAGCACTCGGGGGCTGCGCCGCACAGTCTAATTCAAAATCCTAGGCCGCACTCGATCCGCTCGGGGGCTGCGCCATACAGGTTCACAGAAGTCTACAAGATACAATTTACTCACTCGGGGGCTACCCCCACCTCGGCATACATACACTCATATTTCCACTTGGAAAAATTTCTTTTACAAGCTAACGCTATACAACAGCAATCTACTACTCTTATTCTACAGGCTCGCCCTTTGGCGCATCGAGTGGCCCTACAAGGTGCTCACTAAAGCTCTGGACCTGCTGAACATCTGACGCGCAGCCGCAAGAGTATCGGCGTAGTCACCCTCTCCAGGCAAGCCGTCAAGCACCTTGTACAGTGGAAGATTAGGCCGATGCATTCGAACGTACGCCAGCGCCACGTTCGCCCCGGCAACAAGTTGAGTGTGCACGACTTCCTTCAACGCACTGCCTTCACGGAACCTCTCCAGCAGCGCAGCCAGTCCATTAGGCTGCTCGTTGTGCGGGAAGTACACCCTGTTGATCTGCCAGAGGGTTTTTCTGCAACCTTCCAAGAGCACAGCAGCCCGCCAGGTGCGATCCAACATTCGAGCCAGTACGCTGCCTCTGGATTTATTCGACCAAAAATGACGCGCTTCGGGTGAGTCACCGGCGGCTTCTTTCTCCACCCGCTCGTCTACTCGACTTTGCTCGGCCTTCCAGTCAGAATTCACATCTGCATCAAGACCCGAAGCTAAGAACAGTAAAAGGATAAAGAAGTCGAAGCATGTGCTAGAAACCAACCTTGCAGCTGCCGACTGATCAAGTCTATCTCGCCTAGCAGAAACTCCTCTCGCTGGGAGAACGGCGCAACGGGCCGCGACCTCAAGCGCTCCAACTCCAACTCCGCGCTCTTCAACTTCGACTCGAGCTCAACAACCTTGTTCCTCATGAAGGTGATCACTCGTTGATCATTCACGCTTCGCGCAGGAGCTGGAGGAGCTCGACGACGACGAGTGGGTGCAGCCGAAGAGGTGTCCTCCTCGTCGCCCGCACCAGTCGTTCCAGCGACCCCAGGAGCTTCGCCCATCTCAGACTGCCAAGTTCGACAGCGTCAAGCAAAGAAAAGAACACATTCACTCAAGTTAGATATGAAAGAAGACTCGAAGACACAAATTCACATTTCAACATCAGCATGTTCGCGGCCAGAAGACCCGCAAACTAAATAGTTCATTACAGACAAGAACCAAAAGCAGAAGAATCCTAAAAGAACGGAGTCTACATCACAGACTCCGACTGGGAACGGCTCTTCCTAGCAGCCAACTCTGCAGCCTTGGCAATCCTCTTCTCGAAGGTGGCGACCAACTTCGCAGCCAGCTGACTCGCCTGCGCCTTCACACCGCTAAGGGACGCGGTCCTGCCATCAGGCTTCCGAGGGAAGTCGCTGACAACCTTCTCAAAATCACCTACGACTTGGTGACCAAGAAGTAGCTGGAAAGTGAGCTCGGAGCCGCGTACCGTCTGCGCACGCGTGTAGTCCGCCAAGGTGGTCGCATTGCCTTCGAACGGAGCCGCAAGCGCGTCAACAGCAACTGGCGGTGGCTTGCTGGGGAAGATGCTCTGGTGCACAGTCGCCAAGGCGCCTGTCGACTTCTGCAGCGCCGCCGAAGCATACGCGCAGACGCGGTCCATGAAGCCAACAGCCTTCGCCAAGTCGACATTCTCGCTGGAGGACCCTTCTGGAGGAGCACCCCGCAAGTCTCTGATCAACAGAAATCCACGCCCATAAGACATCCGAAGTCGACAAAAGACAAAGTAGGCACTGAGCCGAAATACTTACTTCCAACAACATCTGCGAGTGCGAGCAAGCGGTCGACCTGGGTCTTCTCCAGATCATCCCGAGCTTGTTCACGCTCTTGGGCTTCACCCAGCAACTTCTCTCCGCTTCTTCATGCTCTCCTTTTCGCCTACGGATCAACGGAGCAAAGTTAGCAATAAAGGCAGTCGAAGCACCCCTCGAACACAAGGGTTCACACTCACTATTCGCTTGCTCCAGAGCAGTGCGGAGCTGATCCCTCTCCTGCTCCATGCGAACGAAGGCTGCGGCTCCCTCCATCTGCTGGCGATAAAATGGCTGCAGGAAACACAAGACATCAATCTGCGCCCGACTATTCTAGTCACGCACATCTTCGGGGGCTACTCCCATCGGGAGCGCTGTTCGCGCACCCGATACAGATTTTGCAGAACGAGTCGAAGGACACTTACATGCTCAAGCAGCCCAGCGTCAACCGGAGTCGCATCAGCAGCTTTCTCTGGCACGGAGGAGGTCGAAGCCTTCAAGGCCAAAGCGTCACCCGCCAGAGCCTCTTCTCCGGTCGTCTTCGCAGTCTGCTCGATCATGGGAGCAGAAGTGTGCTCCATCTCACGAGGGGAAGAAGCAACAGCGCCAGTACGGTCGCTGTGACAAGAAACTCAATTCAAGGACTCGCAAGTGAAAAAGCACACTCGACAAAAACGAGGCAATGGTTACGCGACTAACCTGGCGACATCGACATCATCTTCACTTCCCAGGGAGACGGAGGCCATCCTCGCAAACTCAGTCGGCGGTGCAGAGCCGAGGGGAGGCACGACCAAAGGCTCAGCCAGGTCACTCGTGCGCCTAGCGCCCGAAGACGACTCGCTCGTCTCTTCCTCGTTCACACCCGCCTCCTTCACAGGCGACGAAGCAGAACCAGAGTCGCCACTCTTTCGCCTCTGCCGCTTCCGCAGCGGCTCCTCATCTTCATCATCCTCCTCCAACTCTTCACTCGGAGAGGTGGCGGAGGGAACTTCATCGTCATCAACCTCGTCCTCAGGGAACTCTGCCTCTTCATGAGGTCCATTCTCCATCAACGGAGGAAGACTGACATAGCTCGAACGACCCTGTCAGCAAATGAAGCATTCGAGTCAGGCAAAAAATTCGACAGAAGAAGATACAAGACAAACAAAGCAAACGAAGCTCACCTCAGGCACAGGATTATTAGGCCCATATGGCTCGACTGGGCACTTGACATTGCACGGGTCAGCGGCTCGGAGACTAGTGATGCTCCTCACCTTCGACTCGACTGCGTCATCATCGAGCTCATTGCCAGCATCCTCACGCGCCCACATTGGGTGGACGCGACTGCGGAGCGGCTGCACCCGAAGCCTGAAGAAGGTGGCGATGAGGTGAATTCCACCTGTCTCGCGCCCGAGACTTTTCAGAAGGCCACGAAGAAGCGTCAGCAAGGGCTGAGTCGCCTCCCTGTCCTCCTTCGACAGCGGGTGCGCCCACGCGTTCGTCTTCCGCAACTCGCGATCAGCCGCGAAGTCGGGAAGCCCTTCTTGGTCGCACCTGATGTAGAACCACTTCTTCCGCCAGCCCTGGACGGAGTCGGACTTCTTCATCTGAAAGTAGGAGGTGTCGCCACGCACCTGGATGCCGAAGCCGCCGACTGGATACACCTGCTTGCTCTTCCCCACGTTCCTCCTCACGAGGAATAGCGACTTCCACAGCAGCCAGTTGGGTGCGATTCCCAGGAAGCACTCGCAGAGCACGAAATAGCTCGCGATGCTCAAGACGCTATTGGGAGTCAGATCGTGGATCTGAATCCCATAAGCATACAAGAGACCACGGACGAAATCGTGGAGGGGGAACCCGAAACCCCGCGGAAGGAAATCCACGAAGCAAACGCGTTCCCCCTCGCGAGGAGCGGGGAATACCTCTTTCCCAGGAGCGCGCACCGTCGCCTGGTCTGCCGGCGGCAGCAGCCCCTGCGCGCGGAGGGCCTCGAGGTCGGCCTTCTTCACCGACGATTTGACCCAGTCGCCGTCGGGCTTCTTCATCACGCTCGCCTCGGCGGCGGCGACGGCGCCAGCAACAGGCTTCCCCCTCTTCATCGCGGCCTTGCTCATGGAGGGCGGAGGAAAGAAACTGGCAGAGGAGCAACAATGGCGGAGAGAGAGCAGCGGAGACGATGGCAGAATGGGGATGGAATGAACTGTTCACCGCCGCGGTAAAAAATATATACCGCGTGGCCAGTTAATCCAGGCCGTCCTCAGCGAAACCGCACTCCACAACATCATCTGGCCGTCCACGTGTCGCGCGGAGATAGCAACCGTCGCCGGCCACGCCGCCCACTACGCGCGGGAATCAAGGCGCCATCATCACACCGCGAAATTTTCGCGCCCAACGGTCAGTATAAAGCGGCAACCGCTGTCTCCAGTCAATACTGACAGTGGGACCGCACTGTCACGTCCCATCGGACACAGAGTGAGCCAAAAACGTCAGCGCTGACGTCAACTGCGCAGGCGTAGCAAGTAAGCCAATGGGCTGATCGAGAACTCGAGCAATTCATTCGAGTGCCAAAATATTCAGTAAGCTCTAAGAGCCGAATAAACTCGAACAGTTCATTCGAGTGCAAGAAGATTCAGTAAGCTCCAAGAGCTGAAGAAACTTGTGCAGTAAGCCAAACCGGCCGAATACACAGTAAGTCACGAAAGCCAGTCGCGACTCCAACATGTCGAGTCCCTTCTTTACTCCCATCGGGAGCGGACTTTTCGACTGAAGAAAAATTGAGTTTAACCTCAATTGCAAGCAATTCAGCTTAATCTCGGGGGCTACTCCCATCGGGAGCGCTGTTCGCGCTCCCGAGTGACTCAGAACAAAAGCAGTCGAAAAATCACCGACTAAGGCTGTACTCACAGTATTTTACCCTGGAGTTGACAGTTCGACTAAGGAATCCTCCATAAGCCCTGAACGGCCGGAGTCGACCAATTTTACTCGTTCCTTTCAGGAACCCGACGGCGTGCCCAGGAGGAAGGAGTCCTTTACCCAACTCTACGATTCGACTAAGCACTCGGGGGCTCCTGTCGTGGGGTCACTCTTCGACTACCCCACGGTGGGGATACCTGGGTCACGCCAAGCCCATCAGCCTTATGACGAGGGCCCAAGGAAGGCCCAAGGAGGACGACGTGCGGCCCAAGATAGTCGACGCTAGGTCATGTGACTCCAGCCATGCTTGTAAGCGCCATCGGCACCGTTCACCTGAGACCTAGCCTACCATATAAAGGCTAGGAGGGTCCTTCGTCTAGGGTACGCTCATAGCCGCCACCACAAACCCTAGCGAGATTGCCATCTCGCCATTGTAGCCACAACTCGCCATTCAATACCAGACAAGCAGGAAGTAGGGTGTTATCCTCCGGAGCCTGAACCTGGGTAAACGCCTTGCTTGTCAGCCGTCGTGATCACCAGCGCTCATCTCTCTCCCCTTCAATCAACCCGGGGTACACAACCCAGGGATTTGCCGAGTCCACCCCTCGTCAGGGGTTTCCGCAAAAAGGTCGCGCCAAAGTTCGTGCGCGGGGGGTCACCGGCTGCGCGCGGGGTGACCGCCGGGCAACCGGGCGACGTGGCGTCGTCCCATTGGTTAAAAATCTGCTGCTACAGTGCTGAGCGGTTTTCGGGCCGACGTGGAGCCATCTGGGCCGTCCATCTTGGCGATCCGATGGCCGTCGATTGGAGGCGACGTGGAAGCGGGAGAGGGCCGGGATTCATCCGTCCTTTATATATAGTAGAATAGACTTCAACATCTTCTTCAAGAAAATACCTGCTTCCCTTAATCCTTCCCACGAGTAGTGAACATCAATTGCAAGGTGGAATTGTGGAACGCAAAAACCAAAGTGGGCATGGTTGGGGTTGGCATGCCACACTATCTCAAAATAAGAAAGAGAACATGGGAAGAAGCTCCAAATTTCCTGACTGCTGAGGAGGAAATATATTTGGTTACATTGTAATTATAACTCTGTTGTTCATTGGCGTTAATAAATAAGTTCTTGGGTGAAGTTATATTGTAATTATGTATGTTGTTCATATGAAATCAAATATCAGATGATTTGCTGATCCTTCTATGTCTACCAATCCCTCACAAATCAAGCGAAAAACACTGGCATGATAGCTGCATTTTGGTTTGCACTATTCCTATACAGTTCAAGTGACTAAACTCTCAATCCAAGAGAGTTTTTCCCTTTCATCTACACCGAGTCAGAGATTAAACGATATGTATTGTTAATGAAGATCACCAACTTAATGCAGTGAGTTCCCATTTCTGGAGTTTGCAGGTATCTGTGTAGTACTGCCTTCTTGTCAATTAAGATCACCATGTCTTTTTACATCATGAAAAGATTTTAGATCATCTGATGTAAGTATGTAAGATAATCTTGTGAATGAATTTTATTCACTGACCTTCCAATGAACTTACAAGTTGTTCAAAAAAATCTCATTTTTGGCATTCACGATCCGAAGTATTAGATTGAAAAGAAAATGTTATTGCATTTGGAGAATTGAATAGGTACTTTTAGGAAATATTGTGGTGAAACCAAACATGTTTGCATGCCTCTCATTTATCGTCTGTCATGTCCTTAGCTACAACTATTGTAGATTAAAATATTTAAGTAAATCACATCATTATATTTTTTGGATGACACGTGCGTCGCACGTGCATGATTACTAGTGGTAGAAAACGCCAAAGTGAATTGATAGACCCGAATCTTGATGAGTACAAAGGGACGGGATATAGGGAGCAGCTGAGCTCGGGTGCCAAATCATATTTTCGTTTTGTTGTCTCGCTATTAAGGTTACAGAAGAAGCAACAACCGACAACGGCTAGAATCTTCACATCCCTATGAATCTCGCTCATACGCCTCCCTTGCAAACCATCGATAAAAGCAACTAAGCAAGCACAGATCAACAATATGAACGCAACAAAACAACTGTCCATTTTCTGCATAGGTTTATTTGTAAAACGAAAGTTCCACTGAAAATCAGGATTCTTATGTGGTTCCTTCAATGTAAAGTGCTCTTAACAAAATATATGTTGGCAAAAAGGAATCGGCAGGAAAATAAGAAGTGTTGTTTATATGATAAAGATGAATCAGTAAAACTTCTGTTTTCACCTGAATTAGTTACATGGAATTGATAAGAAAGTTGAAATCCAAATCTGTATGAGAGTTTGCGCGCTTTATTTTGAGACATGAAATGTATGCAATGATTTTATTTCTAGCAAATCAAAAGTTATTTTTTTTTCATCGATCGATGCAGAGGTCAAAGCTTTCCCTTTTTCGAAAACAAATCCTCGAGAGTCTGCAGTGGTCTCAACAAGATGGTCACCAGTCGCCAATATCATTGTCATGCCATTGCCCTCGTACACTACATCTTACTAGTGCTGCCTCTGCGGGTGGGCCCCATCTCCTTGGCAAGCTTCCGGAGGACGTTCTTCCGGATCTTCCCGGTGGACGTCTTGGGCAGGTCATCGCGGAACACGACGGTCTTGGGCAGCGTGTAGCCCGGCATGCGCTCCCGGCACCACAACATGACATCGGCCGCGGTTACCGCCGCGCCGTGCTTGAGACTCACGAACGCGCACGGTGTCTCGCCCCAGAACTCGTCGGGCCGCGCCACCACCGCCGCCTCATTTATCGCTGGGTGGCCGTACAGAACCGACTCTACCTCCACGCTGCTGATGTTCTCCCCGCCGCTGATGATCACGTCCTTGGACCGGTCCCGGATCTCCAGGTACCCGTCCGGGTGCATCACGCCCACGTCCCCCGTGTAGAACCACCCGTCGTCCCGGATCGCCGCCCTCGTCGCTTCCTCGTTCTTGAAGTACCCCAGCATGATGCAGCCGCCACGGAGCACGATCTCTCCCATCGTGGCGCCGTCTCTCGGCACGCTGCGGCCTGTCTCGGCATCGATGATGTCCACCTCGGCCGTGCCTGGGGTGCGCACGCCCTGCCTCGCCTTGAGCCGGGCGCGCTCCGACGCGGGTAGCCTGTTCCACTCTCCCTTCCACTCGCACGACACCGAAATCCCTGCCGTCTCCGTCAGCCCGTATCCGTGGCTAACGTCGAAGCCGATGGCCTCCGTGCTGTGCAGCACGGCCGCCGGCGGAGGCGCGCCGGCCGTGAGGATCCGCACCTTTCCCGGGAGCGCCCTCCGCACACCCTCCGGCGCGTTGGCAAGCATGTTGAGAACCACAGGCGCGCCGCAGAGATGCGTGACCCCGCGGAGGGCGATAGCCTCGTAGACCTCGGCGGCGTCGACGCGGCGGAGGCAGACGTTGGTGCCGCCCACCACGGCCATCGCCCACGGGAAGCTCCAACCGTTGGTGTGGAACATGGGCAGCGTCCACAGGTACGTCGGCCTTGGTGGCACCGCCCAGGCCACCAATGAATCCACGGTCACCAAATAGATGCCGCGGTGGCAGTGCACGACCCCCTTGGGTGCCGACGTGGTGCCGGAAGTGTAGTTTAGTACCATCGGGTCCCACTCGCTCGCCGGCCGCACCCACGCGAACTCCGGGTCGCCCGTCGCCAGGAGCCCCTCGTACGTCGTCAGCGCCGGGGTGGGCGCCGTAGGGAAGTCATTCACGTGCGGGTCCTCGACCAGAACGACGCGCGGGGCAGGGTGGCCCGGCGGGAGGAGGCGGAGCGCGTCGTGGAGGAGCGGGAGCAGGGCCTGGTCGACGAGGACGAGCTTGGAGCCGGAGTGGCGGAGCACGAGGGAGACCGTGCGAGCGTCGAGGCGCGTGTTGATGCTGTTGAGCACGGCGCCGCTCATGGGCACCCCGAAGTGCGCCTCGTACATGGCCGGCACGTTCGGCAGCAGCACGGACACCTGGTGAAGGCATGGAAGCACACAAAACTCAGTTCCTGTGAGTGACTGCGGGGAATGGACGGAGGTAATTATTCAATGTAGGTGATGGGCGTGTGCTTACGACGTCGCGGCGGGAGATGCCGAGGGAGACGAGGGCGGAGGCGAGGCGGAGGCAGCGGCGGTAGGTCTGGGACCAGGTGAAGACGGTTTCGTGGTACACAACGGAGGGGCAGTCCCCGTACACGGTGGCGGCGCGCTCCAGGAAGCCCAGCGGCGTCAGCGGGCTCGAGTTGGCCGGGTTCGCGCCGAGCTTGTCCATGGCGGCCGGATCCTGAGCGACGAGCTGCGACTTGTTACTCGTGGCTGGCTGTTGTACGGAGGATCAGAGCAAGTGACACGAGGCTTGGTCTCCCTCCAACGAGGCCACGCTGCGGTATATGAGGGGGCAGCAAGGCGCAACAGGAGCCGCTGGATGGGAATCGACGGCCACGGTTCCTGTACCAGCAAGTCAACACACATGCCTCTCTGTTCTCTCCACGTGCCACGCTCAAGTCAAACCATACCTGTCTGTTCGCGACGAACAGTTCAAAATTTGTGAGATATGGCTTAAATCAACGGTACTAGCTCTGGACTTTTCGTTTCGCGACGACAGTTCACAGTTCAACAGTTAAGACTAACCAAATTTCTCTCGATCGATGCCTTGAGCTGCGACCATGGATTGATGTGATCGCAAGTTGACAACCAGGCTTCTTCTTCTTCTTCTGCTCCCACGATAAGCAAGTTGACTCAGCAAACGCGAGCAAATTTGAAACGATCCATGGTAGCTTCTCGTGAAAGCAAAGGCATTTCGCTGCCGGATAACCGATGACGGGAATTTCTTCAGATCTCATGCACTGACCGGAATATTAAATCAGCAGCTTGTTGTTTTCATTAACTTGTCAAGTTCCATTTTTGTCTGATGCCAAACTGGTGCGCATTTTGACATTTCCTTTTTGGCAACATTTCAAGCAGGGGCGTATCATGTGGAAACACCCAAGTCCTGAAAATCTGCAAATTTTGGCTCGATCATGTATGAACGGTTCAGAGCTTCCTGCCCGTCATTTTACAAGAAAACACCCGCATCGATAGGTTCGAGGTTACAATGAAGCACTTCACACATGCTCGCCCTAGAAAATCAGGTCTGCCAGTACAGCTTGTGCCGTATGTTCCCGGACCATCCTGTGCCACGTGATTTGTTCGTTGTTCCATGAATTTTGGCTGAGAAGGTTGACCTGATTTTTCTGTATCTTTCAGAATATTGACAAAAATGAGTTTGTATGAACATGATAAGGTTGCTTCACTTAAAGCTCTTCTGCACTAGTGCTCTCGGCTCACGTTGGAAAATCATTTGGATCGATGAAGAACTGAATAACCAAACTGCACATTTCATTTAGATAGATGCAGAACTAGCAAGAACTAGCTTGCGTGGGTCTCGAAAGGGTGGAATGACTTCTGGTCAAGGATCTTGAATTTGTTTTTCAGTGCAGTAAATGCTCTTTCTATGGTGACTCTAAGGCTAGAGTGACAGAGATTGAATAATTCCTTGGCATTCTGCGGACCATTCCTTGAACTGAACTCGTTTAGATGGTACCTGGTCTTTCGGAACGGTGGCAGAATTCCAGGCCGACATGCATATCCAGCATCTCCAAGGTAGAACTTACCTTCAGGCATGCTGATCCCATCAGGTCTAGACAAGCTGTCAGCTAGAATTGTTGCATTATATGCTGATAGATAAAAACAAAGGAGGAATATGCTTCTAAAACGTTTAAGCTGGCCACAAACAACAGAATCACTAAAAGTAGAAGCTTAATTAGTAAGGCATACCCATTGAGTTTATGCTATTCAAGATGATTCTGAAGCATCTTGTGATAGACTTCGAAGTCTTGGTCTGCTGCCCCTTGTACCAGCTTGATGGTTGAGTAATGAAGAAAAGAAATGGCCTAAGCATCTTGCTCGATATCCATTGATTTGTCAGGTTGATGTCAGGCTGGTCTAATAATACTTCCCACTCTTCATGAAGTTGTTCTGAAACCTTTCTAATGAGATGGTACCTTCTCCACATTCGCTGGCACAACCGCAGAAGTAAAAGAAGTTATAGGGGAATTCTCTAAATGAGTATACAATACAAAAAATCATTCAAGCAAGTCACACCACAAATGTAGCTCATGTACATGAACAGTTTGACAGGGCCTTTGCATCTATGTTGATTATATTGTGAATTATAAGCTTTTTTCTAAAATTTTAGCAAAATAACCACACGGAGGAATTAACATATTGGATTAGACACGTAGATCTACAATATATGTTCCTCAGGATTTGATGATAAGAATAAACGAGAAAATAATCTACTAACAGATCACCAAAGTCGTGCTTTGACATTTATTGGATACTCCAGTTAGCTAGGGAATAAGGTACAAACTACCCTTAACTTTCAATACACTGCAACCTCACCATGAGCAGATAAGTATACCAGGTAAGTATCATGTCTCCTACATTGTTCTTAACGTTTTCCCAAGCCACTCCGAGGATTGTGAAACATGGCATCAGCCATCAGGTGGCCAGCTTACATTCAGATTAGTTATAGAAATTATCAAATAATGCCTAATTTATGACAATATATACATACTTCTAATCCTGGGACACAACTGGTGAACTGCTATCATGTTGCACCACTTTTGAATGGACCTACAAAGTGATTGTAGTGCTTCAAATATCTGCAGATAAAATGACAAGTTTCTTGAGAAGAAAATAGGATGACAACAGAAGATCCTTTGAATTACATAATTATCTATGTGACTTGTAGAAAAATGCAAAGATTTGGAAAATCCTTTGAATTACATAATTATCTATGTGACTTGTAGAAAAATGCAGAGATTTGGTAGCATGTATTATAAGTAGGCAAGAATCTTTATAATCAAAATCAAGTATGACATGAAGGTTTAAGTCTGCAGATTTATTTCTCTCCGATGTGTGCACATTCAGTAAAAGATAATGAGTTTAGCCTCGTTCCATAACTTTCACCAATAGAAGTGGCGAAGGACGGTCCAAAATTTAGGAATATATAGCAGAGTCAAAAAAAAATCTAGAATCATTGGTGGGGGTGGGTGGGGGCAATTGCCCCCATCCCCCACGGTAAGATGTAAGAAATATTAATACTTTTATTAACATGAATATATAAGTTTAGTTTTACATAGTAGTTCAATCTATAAATATCGTCAAAATTCACTCCGCGTGGCTTACTCTCTTGTTTCCCTCTGTCTTGGTAATGAGATCATGTGCAAACGAACCCGCCGAGGAAGAAGGTCGAGCTGAAAGGGAGGCGGCCCGGGCCGACAAGGAGGAGGGCTGAGCCAACTAGGTTGAAGATCAATATGGGGATACAACTGAAAAGTTGGACCGGACCAACGAAGCTTTCGTCGTGATAGTAGCCTTGGGACTTGTGGGCTGTTCGTAAGCATCGTCTTCGGCCGAGACGGGAAGTATCTTCTGATCTCATGCACTGTCGGGAATATTAATTTGTAGCTTTTTGTTTCCATTTTCTTCTCAAGTTACATTTTTGTTTGAGATACCAAACTGGTACACTTTGACATTTTTCTTTGGCAACATTTCAAGATGTCACGTGCTCTGCCATCGATCGTCGCATGAGCACCAATCGTCTAGTGGTATGGGACGATCAAGCGGAAGATGCCACTGGTGATGCATGTTCTTCTTAACTAGTCATCTTTTTTCCGTGCGGTTTCTGACATCCTAGTTTGTTTTTTGAGATGAAGACATCCTATTTGTTATGTATCCATCTAATTCATCTAATCAATCCCACCACTAGCACATTTTTCTTTCTTTCGAAAAAGCCTCCACTAGCACGACACATTTTTGAATGAAATGGGACATTACTTAAAGGTTATGACTTATGAGGTAGTTGAGTTGATTCCTACTGCCCCGATTGTGAGTTTCCTAGAAGATTCAACTACCAAGTTTAAGCTTCATTCATGGAAAACTAAAGTTTCTTGAACAATGAAACAAAATATTTAAGACACTTGAACAACAGAGTCCCCTGATAAAACCGAGAGTTACATCAAAGTTCTTCAATGTCATTGTCTCCAGAATAACCTTTCGTATGCATCTTGATGTTTCTCTATATCACGGGTAAACATACTGCAGAAGATATAACATGTGATAGGTAAAATAACCGCGTATGTTTCGTGTGAGTTATTGGTACATGCATTATATTTTGAACGTAAATTTACCGTTCTTGTTACTATTTCTGTAACATAGGGCATGCTTGCAAAATGAGGGTGACAAAAATATCATGGTTGCTAGCGGTGATTGTGTATGCTTCGTATGAACAAAATAACTTCTCTATCATGCAACTTTTGACGAAGTTTCGTGTTGTTATCGTCTTTATTGCACCGTAGGGTTGTATGGTTGATTCTTTGCCAAAAAAAAAGGGGGAATTGGCGTATTTTCACGGACGAGAGAAATACTACAAAACGGTGAAGATCGGTATTCATCGAAGATCGACATCACGGCGGAGGGCCGCGTCGCAAAAAAAAAGTTCACCACAACAAGAAAAGAGAAGAAAAATATGAAACTAATTAATTTAGAGCTAATGTTCATGTATGTCAAAACAAATGTTCATGTATCTTAAAAACAATGTGTCTCACTTGTAACAAATGGCCCATGTATCCCATGTATGTATTGTAAATGCAAAATCAAAGAAAAAAATAGAAAAAAAATAAACTAGAACGAATAACAAAGCGAAGAAAAGGAAAAGAAAAGCAGGAAAAATATAAAAAAACGAAAGAGAATAAACAACGAACCTCACCAAAAAACACTGTATGTCCGTTATTGGGTTGGGCCCAATGAATGATAGAGCATGAGGAAACCTGATATTCCTGGCCTATTGGGGAATCGGAAAACCTGGTCTCTAAACTGTGAGGCTTAGCTAGAAAATGATGATACAGAGCTGAAAAAAGGCTATGAGAGACGGACCAATCGAAGCACGAGTCCAGAAGGGACCCAAACCTGCACTCGTGGCCTTCCTCTAGCACCGCAGGTCCGTCTAAAGCCCGGGACTCTTGCGGACGCAGTCCAGGCCCACACTAGGCTCTAGAAGGCCGTGTCTTTTGATTTCGTAGCGTTCGACGTACTTTGACGTGCATTCTGACAGCACATATGACATTTTGTTTTCTGAACCCAAACGTGCTTTTGTTCTCTCGCTGGTAAGGTTACAGAAGAAGCAACAACGGACAACGGCTAGAATCTCCCTCATACCGCCTGGCCCGCCCTGGGCCCCTTGCAAACCATCTACGAAAGCAGCACAGGCCAAACAATATGAACGCAAGCTGTAATATGTAACCATGTCAATGTGGCAAAACCAATTTGGGAGAGCTAACTGTTCGCGATGAGCGGGAGGATCAGCTTAATTAGCCATCCGGCGTGGCGACACCAGCTTATTAAACAGGAAAGCACACCAGTATATTTAAATCCAAATATGCAAGCGCATATATATATATATATATATATATATATATATATCCTTACAATATACAATCCCCCTAGAAATAGAGCTCCATGGTTCATCCACGTGTCAACGTTTTATTGGATACATAAGACAAATATAGAAATCTTCCAACAAATAGAGCTCTATGGTTCATCCACATGTCAATATTTTATTGGATACATAAGATAAATGTAGAAATAAATAATATTTGTATGTTTAGATGAATACACAACTCTAGGTGGCAACGTTCCACTGGATACATAAGATCATTATAGAAAAATTATTATTTGTCCGTTTAGATGAATACACAACTTAGTTTTCGATATACGCACAAAGTTAAGGTTCTTCCCTTCTCTTAAAGCATGTTAAATTTCTGCCCTATTTTAGGACATAACTTTTCTAGGTCATTTGGGAAAAACAAATCTTGCGCCATCAGCTATTAAATTTTGCCAAATAACATGAAGTTTGCAAATATAAAATATTTGGACTGATACCATATAAAAGAAAGACCAACACGCACATGCTCACTGCCAATCAGAAGTTTCATGTCGTCCTCACAACTCTCCACCGGTGACTAGTGCTGTCTCTTCCCATCGATTTGGCCTAGAATCCGGCAGTTTCGCCACCACTCTAATCGATTCGGCCGCGAATACACCACCACTGATTAAAGGTCACCAAGCGCTGCATTGCCAATCAAAATTTTCATGTCACTCTCACGCCTCTCCTCCGGTGACCACCACTAACTCTTCTCTCATCGATTCGGTCTCGATCCGACAGGTCCGCCACAACTCTGAACCGATATGGCCGCGAATCGGTGGGGATCGTCCTCGAGTGATGTCGTCGCTCTCCTTCCATGCGCGACTCCCGTTTGTAGCTCTGACCGATGAGCCACCCAAGCGGCCCTCCTCCCCTCCCTTCCTCATTGTGCCTTGATACGTCTCAAACTTATCTATAATTTTTGATGTTCCATGATGATATTATACCAATTGTTACATGTTTTGCATCCACTTTATGTCACTTTTATATATTTTTTTGGGACTAACCTATTAACAAGATTCCACAGTGTCAGTTCCTGTTTTCTGCTGTTTTTGTATTCCAGAAAATCTAGTATGTATATATAGTACATGTGGCGCAATAATAAACAAACAAGCACAATAGCTGGGCTCACGCAGCTGCGGCTTACAGCAAGTTCATCGGCCATAATTACAGGCAAATATGACCGACGTAATGATCAAGCAGAAATGTGTAATGCAGATACATGCCGTCGGAATCAACCGACCCGGAGGGAAGAAGAAACAGGTGCTGCTCAGAAGGATAAAGACCTTTGGATCTGGCCTTGTGGCGATTGGACGGCCCCAGACACGGCACGATGTCGGATGCCCATCAGTTTGCGGCTCGCAAAAGCTTGCTCTATCTCCGGTGCCACGTCAGTTCCGGTGGAGGTATTCATATCCTGCACCACACAGACACCATGTCAGCATTACGCACAACTCCATAGGGCATTTACCAGCCGTATAGATGAGCAGCCTTGCCCACAACTCCTTAATCTCCATCAGCGATGCAATTGAAGGGGTTTCCTCGAAGGGAGAACCATTATCCTCTGCGTAACTTTTCAGGATCTCTTTCTTTGCTCTGGGATGAGTTGTGTTGGATCCATTACTTTTCGGGGTCTCTTTCATTAATCTGGCATGAGTTTCCCAGACCCATTTGGCGTAGTCGGACTCAAGATCGTGCGTGACGCTACTGCTGACCGGTAGCATTGAAGGATAAACTGCCATGAGGTACATGAGGTAGTTTGATAGCTTCCTGCATTGCACCACAAGTGCTGTCATCTCAGGCTCATCACTGTCACCATCTCCCAGTTCGCTTAGATGTATCTCTGTGAATATATGTAGATTCAAAAGAGCATGCTCGAAGGGCGTAGCTAACAAAATCTGAAGTTTTTCGCCAAGTTGTAGATCCCGGCTGGATATAGGACCAACTCGAAGGTTGAGCAATCCCATGACATAGTCGATGATCTCCTTGTCCTCGATGTGCTTGGTGTACCAAAAATTTCTCCACTGCTTCTCCACACCCAATGATTCCGAGACCTTCAAGATGAACCATGGCCAGGTACTCCTGGAGAAGCAGTAGTCTGGAAGGTTAAATTGTCCCATGGGCGGAATTGCTAACCCTCGACTAGGAATATAGTGACCTAATTTGTTGAGCATACGCCATATAATTCTGTAGCGCCCACTTGTCCAGGGTGAAGCTATTACCATGAAGATAGAATAAATTTCCATACTGATGGCAGCAACAAACAACGTGTAGGTGATGGCAGCATTTGTTGTTCTCTGGGCATACATATGCTGGTTTGTCCAGAAGAGCACATATGAGACCACCATGGCTAACACGTACGGCGACGCACCGGAACACTGCGGTCCAGCCTTGCAGCACCATGGCCTTGGTGTATAGCATATCATAAATCATGCCGAGCTCCATCAATACAAACTCTAGCTTCTCTTCTGTACTTTGACCAATGATTTCAAAAACTTTCAAAATATAAACTACCGCATCTTGAGATCCCAGCTGTGTCAGTGTCCTTCGAGCAAGCAATCCTCTGCTAGAAAGTGCCGCGTAACGAGCAAAGGTTTCCATGGGGTCATCCTTGTAGCTATGTCTCGTCTGGCTGCCATCATCGAGGCTGTCTCGGCTGCCGCTTTTGAGCGCCCATATCCTCTCCCCATACTTGATTATCCCAGCAACAAATAGTGGTACCGCAACGGCTACCAACTTGGAGTCGAGCAAGTCAAACGACTTCCAGAACACGTACATTGCTAGGCTGAGTTGGACCACGAGGTTGATCAATTGCCTCGTCCATAGATTGTTGTCCTCGAGTGAGAATGCAGTGATGGTGTCAGGGCCACCGAGATGAATAAAGAGAAAAGGTGCCCAGAGAAAGGGTATAGTAACCCTATGAATATCCTCAGGTGACTGGATTTTCCTTATTTTGTACTTGTCCTCATACTGGGAGAAGAGGCCAATGGCAGAGCCAACAACAGCATATGCCGCCAAATAAGCCAACCACACTAGGCACCTCAGCCAACCCACTCTCCGACGTCGCGGGACGTTTCCGGCAAATAGCAGGAAGAGTTGTAGCGCAAGGCTGGTGAGCACCAATATCCGAACATCCTGCTCGTTCCATATTTCTCCCCAAAAGCTTGGTTGTTTTGTTGATTCCACATTATTGGTTGTTGCTTGAACTTGGGCACCTGCGTTCAATGATTTTGTGATGTACGGAAATTGATGGCCAAAAACTATTTTTGAGATGCACGAAAAATATTCGTCTCGGATTGAACAATCTATTTCATGCACATGAACAAAATATGGCTCCTTCACTCTCACTTAAGACGGCAACT